>CM019063.1:190276395-191476395 GCA_009667805.1 Leptobrachium leishanense | reverse complement strand
CATGTGTGTCTTTTTGTATTTAATATATAATAAAAAAAATTATTTGTATACCTGACATGAAAGAGAAGGACTTTATGGTCTGTGTCAAATATCACCTGCTCGGACTAGAGTTCTACACAAATAGACAGGAGCAGCACCAGGAGACAACAACTCAACATGAAGTCTAAGAAACTTATGATATTGTCACAAATCAAAGCCATCGACTAGTATGAGGGGGTAGGTGAGCTCACAGGATAGAAAAGATTTTTATTTGTGTCAATGCTACAAATGCCGCCAAACCTGGGCTAACTGCCACAATATCGTAGCACCAACCAAAGTGAACATTCTCACGGTTACAGATCAAGGTTTAGCTCCATTTAGTGAGGATTCCCGTTACAGATTTGATGCACAGTAAACATTGTACAGCAGGGGGTCTGCAACCTTTTCCCTCCAAATGACATCTCCCATGGTGGTCAGCCAATCTAATAAATGGCTGAGCATTATGGGAGATGTAGTTCCAAAGCATCTGGGGGCTAGGTTTGCTCACCCCTGCCGTAGACGAAGATTGCAAAACTCTGGTACAGGTTAGATATGGCGTTGTTAGAACATGAAGCAATCTCCAAGCATGTTACAAACATTACAGTTCTTCTAGAGGAATTGTGAAGGAGCAATGACCCCATACACAGAAATAATTTGTGAGAAGAAAATGAGGGTCGCGTTGAAATTCACATTTAACCTTGGAGAACAGATGTGAGAAGCTCTTCTGGATAAGAACCAAGAAAAACCCACAGAACACGTGCAATATCTTGCAGGTCTGCCTATGCTTGCATTAACCATACCATATATAACATTTACCCAAGTATTTCCTCTTCAACTACTAAGTACTCAACATGTTTCACTGCCTTAATGCGGCTTTCTCAAGAGCCAATCGTGCTACACACTATCACAGAGTCTAAATAGGATAGAGGTGGCGTGTTCCACCAGTCAATTCTGTATGAGGGCATCTCTCGCTTAACTAAGCCAGGGCTCATCGGTGAAAAGATGGGCCAGTTGTTGCAAAGCAGGAATTGCGCCCCACCTGGTAGTGGGCATCAGAGCATCCTCGGCAACACACGTTACAAGTGCCTATTGTAGCAATGATATAAAACAGGACATTCCGGATATATCAATAATGACACCCAGGCAGCTTGCGCAGACTATTTGTAGTTTATTGCATTAAGGTTTATAGATGCATATGCTTTCAACACATCATTGACAGCAACTACCTAGCTGTTGCCTAAAACACAGCAACGCTTCTAATCATTGCAGGAGGTTACATGTTAATACAGATTTGCTTCCCCACATAGAACATAACCAGAGGCAGCCATGGTAAAATTATAATGTGACCTCCAGACTTTCCTGTTATATAAGAGGGGCTTTAATATCCTCTGGTGCTTGTTTGGGTATTGCAGATTTTTCAGTAATTTATGGTTGTAGGACCATTTTACTATATTTATTCTGTAACTTTATGGTGGGCACAATACAGTGTTACTACGGTGCTCTTGATTATTGCTACATAGAGTGTGCTAGTCCTTCCATCTTGTGGATTTTATTAAAAAGGGACCACTTACAAAAGCTGTATCTAGAATTTGTGTGCATTACAAACAAAACCACTGTATAAAAACACACTGCTGTTTTTTCTGAAGTAATTGCATGTAAAAAGGAAAAATTAGGTTATTTTTATCTTTTTTCCATTTTGTGGATTCTTCCCATGATGCAAAATTTACCAAAATCTAATGAGTTTTACTTTGTGACCGTGTTTTAGCTCATACAGTATTTAACAGTTAATGAGGTGGAGGGGAATGTTTAGCTAAGGCTGTTCTCCAGGCTACTACAGATAAGAGCTGGCAGTTGAATGAGAGAAGACTGGGATCCTAAAAGATTTCTAATCTACCCCTGGTGATGTCCTTTGAATATATCCCACACAATACAATGATTTAAGTAGGCTGCCTGAGCCATAGATGCCATTCTATGGCCATTGCCATAGAGTGAGGAGCAAGTGATGTAAAGATACGGGGGGAGGGGCAATTTTCAACACAAAATGGATGCATCCAGTGACACAGTAGAATATTTTAACTAAACATGCAAGAGAAAAGCAAAGCACATGTAATATATCAGCAACATAAAATAAACACAATAAGGACATTTTTTTTGTGGTAGTGACCCTTTAATAGATTTTAATAGTTCATTGTAACACTCTGGTTTGGCTTACGCATGTTATTGATTTGTAAGTCCCTTGTTGAGCTCCCACATGGATATATTGTACTATGTATCGCATAGGCAGCAAAGCTGTAATTGCGTGAGGCACTCTTCAGGATTTCCTATAATTATGAAAAACCTTCCTTTATTTTGGACCATGGTTCACTAGATGCTGGCATGACATGTTTTGAGAACACATACATACATCTAGAGTGCCATAGATTACATACTCAAGCTCAAGGGGGTCATTGTTGAGGAGTGTTATGAATTTTGTGTCTTAGATCATTGCTACACTTTGCACTTGTATGTAGCGGGGTGGGTTACCACAGACACGCTGTTGGAGGCGGATAGCAATCTGTTAATACTATTCACTGCCAGATGGGACACAGCGGCTGCTTGCAGCAAATGGCTCAACATTTGACCAATTGGTGCTGTAGATTATCAGTGAAGCTTCTGACGCCATTTAGATTTCCATTTTCGGAAAAGACAAAGTTTGCCATGGTAGGCACTACAGCGAACATTTGGTGCTTATGGAACAATCCGCTATATGTTGTGGGCAGTAGCCAGTAACTTTCTTATAACTCTGTAGATTGTAAACTCCTTAGGGAGCACACCCAGGGCTGTCATAAGAAATTACGGGGCCCCTTCCTGAACCACTGGTTGCCCCCCCCCCCCCTTCCTCAGCTGGCCATCTCCGGAAACTAATTAAAAATTAAACATTTTGCATATTTTTTGTTTACCTTATTTTACAGGGAGTTGGCTAAATCCCTGGCGGATAAAATGTGTTTCCAGGTGGGAGAGCAGTTGTTCTGCAACGCTACCTGGTGCAGATCATAGTAATGGCTCCCTCAGATTATCCAGATTGCTTTTACTGGCTCACCAGTAGCTTTTCTGGTATCCTGATAGGTCAGTTCAGTTTGGCATGGAGTGACAATGTTTGGTATGGGCCAGGGCCCACTTGAGCCACTGGGCCCCTGAACAGATCATGGACTGTTACCCCCGATGGCTGTCCTGAGCATGCCCCTCTATGCTATGTATTGCAATTATGTAACTACTGTAACCCCTGTATCCCCATGCAGAATATACATAGATGCAGAAAAATTGGTTTTGCGCCCATTCCCTACCAGGGCGGCTGTGTAAACCAGACGTATCAAGTCCACTTCATGTATAAAACATAACAAGAAAAAAGGTTGTCATTTGCCCTTACCTGTGTGGCTCCATGAGAAACAAAAACAGGTTTTGGTTTACTTGAATGGCCAGAAACGAAGAGCTGCCTGCTTTCTAAGCAACTACATGTCCTCATGCTGCTTCTCGGCCAAGAGACTGGCCAGTGGGCTTATAATTATACCCTCACCACAAACATTTCCACTTTGGGATTAAAAAGAGAAAACACGGAAAGGGGCAGCAGCAAAAATGACCTGGCTGGGGATACAACTAAATATACATCTATGCAGAAAGTAAACCAAAACCTCTGATTGGGTTTGGTTTCGCATGGAGCCACAGGAGTAAGCGCAAATGACAACCTTTTTTCTTGTTCTGTCTTGTACATAACAAGTGGGCTGGATACTTCTGGTTTACGCAGCTGCCCTGGTAGGGAATAGGCGCAAAACTGTCTTTTCTGCATATATGTAGATTTTGTTGTATCCACATTTTATTTACAAGATCATGGCATGTTCTGTACTTCTAGTTACAGGTATCTAGACCTATGGTCTTTTTCAGCAGATCAGGATGCCAAGATGGCATTATCAATTAAACGTACGGTAATTAATAAATCTGGATCTGAAGTACAGACATTAAACTAGTGTCCATGTAGCGACAGGTGAAATCCAGAAAAATATAACCATTTTTAAAAATTAAGTTATAACAAACAGAACAAGGACAACCAATAAAATCAAAATACAAATTGCACGATTTAAAAATGGCACAGCTAAAAGACCGTTTCGTGTAAGGAAAAGGACACAGCAAGGTCAATTTCAACCTAATGTGATTAGTCCCAGGGTTAGTTTCCTCACAGTGCACAGCTAATTTCCATATTGTATTCATGGCAGCATCGTGTTCCTACTCTTCCGTTTTAAGGGATGAGGAGCTTGGAAACAAACAATCCGATAGTGAGGCGAGGGACACGACGACCGTTTTATTTTAGTTTCAGGATTTTTATTTCTTGTCTGACCTTTTAGAGGCAGGAGATAACGAGTCCTTTTGCCATGACAAACATTCATGAAATTACAATTCCGCCAAGTATAACTACATTTTCTCATTGAGGTTTTACCCCCCCCCCCCCGACACTGAACAGCCTTAAAGCAATTCTGCTGGTTTCAATTGAAATTAGGGTTGCAACTAACGATTATTTTCATTAATCGATTCATCGGATAAAAGAAAAACATGCGCAAATTGCATATGTTTCACAAACGAGGTACACGAGCACCTGGTCAGTGATGGATTGATGCTGCGTGCGGAGCTTAAGACCAGGTCTGCTTTTTCCCTAAACGAACACTGCTGCAAGCACTAAGACATGATGAGGTCAGCATGACATCAGGATGAGAAAGGGGGGGGGCACTCCACACAGCCTGACCACTTTAGCCTATTAGAGTGTCCCTTTACAATAATTTCAGAAACAAACTGAAGTGGGAGGAGGTTCAGGAGGTGGAAGCGAGTGAGTTTGGGCAAGGAACTTTACCTGAGGTGTGAGAGGGAGTGGGTTTGGTCAAAAGACAGGACCTGAGTGTGGACGGGCATTTGTGGGAAGGTCCAAGACCAAAAAGGGAGGAATGGCAGCTCCAGATCAAAGAGGGGGTGACAGGCAGGTTGAGGTGGTGGCACAGGACAAAACAGAATCTGAGGTTAAAACGTTTAAGTCAGTCTGACTCTAAACAAAAATCAATTACTCAGGTATATGGGAGCGCATAAAAACCATATACACAGCATAACATGAAACTAAAACACAACAAATGAATAGTTGAATTAATCAAAAAAAATATATAAATAAAAAATAATAAAAATAAATAGTCCGCGAGTCCTAAAAAAGAAAGAAAAGAAACCATTGCGCAGTATGTACTGGTAGAGTGAATAAGCACACACAGTTTATCTTATCTATAACACTCACAAACGGGGAGTCTTCAAGACACTAGATGCACGCCTTTGAGTCTCTTGTGGGGGACTCCTCCCATATAATCGATTCCTCTTTCTTGATGGTAAATATATCTCAAAAGGAGAAAGAAGGGGTACATAGTACAGTTCTGCAGTGAACAAAATATACTGTGTATAAGAGAGAGACACACTCGCGTGTTCTAGAACCTCCTCTTATAGGTGGTTCTGTAATAACGCCCAGGACCTCTTAACATCTGAGGGGGTCCCACCTCATAGATCCCAGTTAGATCCAGAGTCCTGCAGACTTCATTAGTAGATTAGTACCTCTTAAGCATATAAAATATATGAAAATGTGGCAACAGTGTACCAAAAAGAAATTGCACCAAAAAAGAAAAATAATATTGTAAATAAATATAAAATAAATTAAAATAAAATGGGGAATCTGAAAAGTAATTTTAAAAGGGTTTAATACAAATATAATACATAAAACCGGGACGCGTTTCACCCGCTACTGCAGGCCTCATCAATCAACCCGATTGATAAGGCCTGTAGTACCGATCGGGTTGATTGATAAGGCCTGCAGTAGCGGGCGAAACGCGTCCCGGTTTTATGTATTATATTTGTATTAAACCCTTTTAAAATTACTTTTCAGATTCCCCATTTTATTTTTATTTTATATTTATTTACAATATTATTTTTCTTTTTTGGTGCAAGTCCTTTTTGGTACACTGTTGCCACATTTTCATATATTTTATATGCTTAAGAGGTACTAATCTACTAATGAAGTCTGCAGGACTCTGGATCTAACTGGGATCTATGAGGTGGGACCCCCTCAGATGTTAAGAGGCACTGGGTGTTATTACAGAACCACCTATAAGAGGAGGTTCTAGAACACGCGAGTGTGTCTCTCTCTTATACACAATATATTTAGTTCACTGCAGAACTGTACTATGTACCCCTTCTTTCTCCTTTGAGATATATTTACCATCAAGAAAGAGGAATCGATATATGGGAGGAGTCCCCCACAAGAGACTCAAAGGCGTGCATCTAGTGTCTTGAAGACGCCCCGTTTGTGAGTGTTATAGATAAGCTGTGTGTGCTTATTCACTCTACCAGTACATACTGCGCAATTGTTTCTTTTCTCTTTCTTTTTTAGGACTCACGGACTATTATTTATTTTTATTATTTTTTATTTATATATTTTTTTGATTAATTCAACTATTCATTTGTTGGGTTTTATTTTCATGTTATGCTGTGTATATGTTTTTATGCGCTCCCATATACCTTGGTATATTATTTATAATTTGTTAGGAGTGGAGGATACACTTATCTGGTGAGCTGCCATGGTTATTGATTCTAGTATAACAACCGAGCGCCTATACACTTACCTTTTCAGGCTGTTCTATCAAAATCGATTAGTCGACAGCTGATTAATCGTTAATGAGAATAGTTGACAACTATTTTCGTTATCGATTAGTTGTTTCAGCCCTAATTGAAATATTTAATTACTATCCAAATTGCTATTTTGAGGTCCACCTGGAAATAATTTATGAACTTTGTAGTCAGACGCATGATCAGAGGTTTGCCATAAAATCCTTGAAATGTGAAGTGATTTACAGACACATCATGCGTTTCTGGCAGTTGCAGAGCAGCTCACTGCCATAGACAAGTCCAGGGATACAAAATCCGAGGTTAACACTGCTGAATGAGAAAATGAAACAATATCTCCACTATAACCACAATCAGCAGATGCAGAGGAAAGGCTTTGAGTGACATGCACACACAGCATAAAATGTGTATTAATAAAGAATTGGGAATTTCTCCAAGGAAAAGCATGTCTCTTTATAGTACTGTGCTTTGTAGAAATCACTGGGAGGCATAGGTTATTGTGCTAGAAGCCGCCAATTAAAAGAAACTTCTATTTATCATGGATGAAATAGACCATGCATACATACTATGTTCCAAATCAGGTAGAATCTAAACCAGGTGTGGGCAACTACGTCCCTCCAGTGGTTTTGAAACTACATTTCCCGTGATGCTCGGCTGCTCATTAGGTTTGCAGAGCCTCAGGGGAAATCTAGTTCCAAAACATTTGGAGGGCCGGGGTTGCTGACCACTGATTTATAGGAATATTTAATATTACAATATGTCATGTCGCTGCCCTGTCCAGGGATACTTGTAATCAATAGATATTTATAAAATGTTTATCAGACACAAATAACACCAGGATTTCTATTACAAGTATCCCAGGACAGGGCAGCAAAATTATAGGAATATTTAAATATTACAATATGTAAATCAGGAGTCAGCAACCCCGGCCCTCCAAATGTTTTGGAACTAGATTTCCCTTGAGGCTCTGCAAACCGAATGAGCAGCCGAGCATCACGGGAAATGTAGTTTCAAACCATCTGGAGGGACGTAGCTGCCCACACCTGATCTAAACCATACCAACTTCATAGACTTTAACAACTTTACACCTTCACAGAATACAATTATTGAACCGTGACACAGTAGATACTTTCTACTGACCTGGTGCAGCCAAATCCGCACCTTCTACAGCTTCAAAACCTGTAACCTACACACATTGTATAAAGGTTCTCCAGACTGTAAACCACCATTTATTATGGGATGTGCTATATGTAATTCGTTCTTACTCATGTTTTTACTCATCATGCCATTTCGAATGAATAAAACAGGACTGGACAAATCCAGTACCGTCTGGCAAGTTGGGCATCCACTCTGGTGTCCAATTTGGAGTCTTGCCTGTGTACGTGAAGGGTGTGAGTTGCCGGTATGAAGGGAGCATCGTGTCATGCCAGAGAGTGAGTGATGTGCCAGGAGTTAACCTGCCTGGGCTCAGTGAAACGAGGAGCGCATGAAAACGGTAGAATGGTCAGTATTGTGCAAGAAGTTGTGAAAGACTGCACTAACCATTTACCAACTGGGTCCATGCACAGAAATGCAAAGGGAAGCTGGTTTCTGAAAAAAATGTTTAATAGTAGAATATTTAATACATGAATTTATCATGCAAGTTGAAAGTCTATCTACTCCCTGGCGGTCCTCGAGTTAATTAACAAATTTATTTGTTCCAGTGGATGAAGCCTGGCCCCTTAGAATTTTAGGTTGTGTAAGGCATCCTAAGAATTGCAGGATGCCGAAGTATCATTTGGGGGTAAACCAGCCATTTATATCCAATGTGATGCTCCGGCTGCATATATGCCTATTTTGGAAATTCCATACACAATATAAAAAGGGAGGTTGGTCTCAAATTAGCAATAGATAAGTTGGAGGCATGCATATGTGCATTTAAAGACTGTTCATGAAACTATAATATGGATTTAACAGCTCCATTACAGCCATAATCTTGTCACATTATAATACAGAGCATTACGTGGAGATGATGGGTAAAAGAATCAAAGCAGCCATCACTGCCAGGAGATGTTGGCTCTCATTCTAAATTTTAACCAGATCGAGGTCCATCTCGTAGTCGAAGACCCATTACCTTACCACCTTTTGGGACTTCCTCACGCTAGAAGCAATTGTTGGGTATTGACACTAGTAATTTCACAACTAAGGAGTTATTCATGACTGTGTTTGCTGGTTTTGTAGCCTGACAACTGCCAGCACTTCACAAACCTAAAAGGTAGCTTCTCCTGTCACAATTTAGATTTTAGTTTTGTGAAATTGGGGTGTTTGTTGACACTGCAGTATCAGAAATTTTCGTGTTTGGAACAATGGCAAACACCGGCACTTTGGACATTTAAAGAGTTATTCGCAGACAGAACTTTCATATACTTGATTTCTATTGTGTTTTCTGTTGAATTGTGAAACTTTCTTTGCTTACTCTTTTGTTTTGTGTGCTATTAAAATGCTTTTATTAAATCACTGAATGACAAAGGCATAGCTTACTAATTTTTCTCACTAGTCAGTAGGCTGTTCTAAGTGTTAAATCATATTCCTTGCACAAGTTACAAGCCATTGTGATAACATGTCAGCCTTACAATAAGGATTATTTGTAGGATTTGCCCCTTATAAAGCACAGCAACCTATTGACATTTTTTCCAGTGACCGTTTATGAGAAGGTATCTCAGTTAATTTCTTAATGATACAGCTTCCTTTTAAATGTTTGTCATTTTTGCTATAAACGTTTATAAACCACAAAATCCATCTTATTGACTAAACCCACACATATTATACACCGTTACAGAAAGAACAGAGGGCTCTACTTTGATTTGACGTGTACATATATCAATTTTCAATGGTTTGAAACACAAAGAAAAACTACAAGATAAAATGAACACCCCTTCCCACCACAACATTTTCACAATTCCGAGTACAAGGTGATCCCCAACTAACAGAGAAACACACTGTATCAGTCTGATCTCACAAGCTCCTTCCGAGCACTCATGAAGAGAGAGGCAGTTCATGTAACTCCACTGCAAAGATCTCTGTGATTGACCATCATAGAGAACACATAAGCTAGGACATCGAAACTTGCCGTTATGCCTCAGACATCAATGCAACCACCAACAGAATTAACCCGCTGGTCACAGCTCCATAACTTTAATTCAGAATGGCAGACTTATTCAATCATCCTATATAACCTTAAATGTAGGACATCCATTACAGCATAATTCTGTCTTACAGCAGGAAGGGGTTAACCTACATAGGATCAAAAATGAGGCGCTTGTGTCTATGTATTATTACAGAACATTTTAATTTAGGGAAAGATTACTTGCAATCTGGTGCGTCTCATAATAAAATCAACCCCCACCTCCCTCACAGCAGTTGCCACAGAAAGCTGACACATAGCTTGTGCCGATCAGCCTTCAAAACTGACAAATGTACCTCCGTTGTAATTGCAGGGTTGCCCTTTCCAACATTGGCTCAGCTATCTGTCTAAGGAATCGCTGGCAAATACTCCTGAATTAATCAATGTTTCTTTAAAAAAATTTGCTGAGTCAGGGTGGACAAGTGCAAAATGGAAATTGCCAACAAGATGAACTTTGCAGCAGGGAGATAGTGAACACATGCCTACATGTGTGTTAGATATGGTCACTTCATTTAAACCTCATTATCTACAACACTCCAATCCAGTCTTTCCAAAAGAGGACTCTTGCCGCTTTAACCAGTGCTCCAGAGGCTAGAACTCCCATTAAAATCAGTATGAATACATACAAAACCCCAGAAAAAGGTTCACAAAAAAAATATAACTTTCCCCAATTGTTATTAGGGTGTCTAAGGGGAAATGATGAGCAACAGCTAAGAAACCTTTGCAACACACACAAATGCCCATCATGTGATGTCATAATACTGCCATTCCACCTATTACTTTGGAGCATTTATGGCAACGTTGGTGTGGTTGGATAGCCTCTGTCACGGGACAACATGATGCAATATTTCTCAGAATTGTCTCCAATTGCTCTGAGTTTGCTTGTATAAACATGAACTTTGGTGAATGACCCAGAGAGAGAGGAATTAGGCAAAGTAAATAAAAGGTATTGGAAGTGGAAATGAGCGTTGAAGAAACATTGTCAAGAGAAGAACAAGAAAATGGAAGGGACTGAGCACAACTTGACAGTATGGACTAGGGATAGACTGATTATCGGTGGCTGTTATTTGACAAGTTATCAAATAGGTATCAGCCTTCTATATGACAATTAGCCAAGGCTGCTCACTGCAACTGCGATATGTGAAGTTCCACAGCTCGGCGCTGCTCTGGGGTTTCTCACAGTAGGCTAACATCTTGGCTGTCAACCCTCACTGTAGGATTTCCTCTGCTCACTGACTGTATTGCAAATGAGCGTAACATAAATGGGACTTCCCTCCCATCTGGGAATTCCCTATACAGGAAGTGCAGGGGGCTTTTGGAACCCTGTACGTCCTCCTGCAACCTCACCCCTCCAGATGCTTTGGAGCTACATTTCCCATGAGCCTCTACCAACCAAATGAGTAGCTGAGCAACTAAAAGAGGTGTAGTTCTGAAACATCTGGAGGGACATTGTTGCTGACCCCTTCTGTACAGGGTCATATAAAAAGGTATCATTGCAAAAGGTCACAGTCTAGATATGGCCAAGTTTGTAAAAATAAAAGCTTAAAATATTTTTTATTAAAATCGAACAGATGAAATGGACATTATGCATTTAATACAATTTTAAACATTGCACAAATGTCAGATTTTTATTTTTTTTGAAAGCTTTAAATGTACAGAATATCTGCACCAGATATCAACCATTGGCCAGAAAGGCTGCAAATAATTGGAATCTGTATTGGCTTTGAACTAATGATATCAGTCTATCCCAGTATGGACAAGTAGGAGAATGTGACAGGATAAAGCCACCTTGACTCGCTAAACTTACCAATGGCATTAATTTAATTGAATAGTGTGGTGCAGAAAAGCATTGTATATCATGTATGACCTGTAGGCCACCTACCAGTTTGTTGACACGTAACTTGGAGGAATTAAACTTGAACACATCGATCTTCTTATCTAGGGGCTTAATGGTAAACTGAAAAGAAAGCAAAATTAAGTGTGTAAGCAATTTGAAAAAAAAAACAAAGCGATCCTAAACCTCAATTTATATATTACAAATAAAGACCACACTTAACATATACAGGTGAAACTCGAAAAAATTAGAAAATCGTGAAAAAGTTTATTTATTTCAGTAATGAAACTTAAAAGGTGAAACTAATAGTATAAACTGTGATTTGTCATAATTGTGAGGATTATGGTTTACAGGTCATGAAAGCCTCAAATCCCCCAAAAAGGTGCAATATTCTAGGCTCAATCAGTGAATTAAGCCATAACACCCACAAAGGGTTCCTGAGCCTTTAAATTGTCTCTCAGTCTGGTTCAGTAGTAATCACAATCATGGGAAAGACTGCTGACCTGACAGTTGTGCAGAAAACCTTCATTGACACCCTCCATAAGGAGGGAAAGCCTCAAAAGGTAATTGCAAAAGAAGTTCGACGTTCCCAAAGTGCTGTATCAAAGCACATTAATAGAAAGTTATGTGGAAGGGAAAAGTGTGGAAGAAAAAGGTGCACAAGCAGCAGGGATGACCGCAGCCTGGAGAGGATTGTCAGGAAAAGGCCATTCAAAAGTGTTGGGGACTTTCATAAGGAGTGGACTGAGGCTGGAGTCAGTGCATCAAGAGCCACCACACACAGACGGATCCTGGACATGGGTTTCAAATGTCATATTCCTCTTGTCAAACCGCTCCTGAACAACAAACAATGTCAGAAGCGTCTTCCCTCGGCCAAAGAAAAACAGACCTGGTCTGTTGCTCAGCGGCTTCAAAGTCCTCTTTTCTGATGAGAGCAACTTTTGCATCTCATTTGGAAACCAAGGACCCAGAGTATGGAGGAAGAATGGAGAGGCACACAGTGCAAGATGCTTGAAGACCAGTGTGAAGTTTCCACAGTCTGCGTTGATTTGGGGAGCCATGTCATCTGCTGGTGTTAGTCCACTGTGCGTCATTAAGTCCAGGGTCAACGCAGCCGTCTACCAAGAGATTTTGGAGCACTTCATGCTTCCTTCCGCAGCCGAGCTTTATGGGGAAGCAGACTTCATTTTCCAGCAGGACTTGGCACCTGCCCACACTGCCAAAAGCACCAAAACCTGGTTCAATGACCATGGGATTACTGTGCTTGATTGGCCAGCAAACTCGCCTGACCTGAACCGCATAGAGAATCAATGGGGCATTGCCAAGAGAAAGATGAGAGACATGAGACTGAACAATGCAGAAGAGCTTTAGGCCGCTATTGAAGCATCCTGGTCTTCCATAACACCTCAGCAGTGCCATAGGCTGATAGCTTCCATGCCACATCGCATTGAGGCAGTAATTGCTGCAAAAAAGGGCCCAAACCAAGTACTGAGTACATATGCATGCTTATACTTTTCAGAGGTCCGATATTGTTCTATTGATTGCATGTAATATTCTAATATTCTGAGATTGTGGATTTGGGGTTTTCAGGAGCTGTAACCAGAATCATCCCAATTATGACAAATCACAGCTTGAACTATCTTGCTTTGCATGTAATGAGTCTATCTCATATATTAGTTTCACCTTTTAAGTTGCATTACTGAAATAAATTTACTTTTGCACGATATTCTAATTTTTCGAGTTTCAGCTGTACAAAACCAACCTCTTCGTTATCAATTGCCAGGTACAATTTTCTGCAGTGCAGGGCAAGGAGAATTCAATGACTTGTTTTTAAATTAAGCCTTAAATCCAGTCTGGTCAAGTAACCATTTTAGCATTTGAAACCATTTACTATTTCCTGGCTACAGCGTTAATCCTATTTTTTATTGGTGGCACATGTTTACAGAGTCAGGGAATCTGGAGGATTAAAAGGAGATTCTGCTAGGGCTTTGTGTGTTGCGTGCACTGCAGAGTCAGGGAATCAGAGAGGAGGATTTAACGGAGATTCTGCTAGGGCTTTGTGTGTTGCGTGCAGTGCAGAGTCAGGGAATCAGAGAGGAGGATTTAACGGAGATTCTGCTAGGGCTTTGTGTGTTGCGTGCAGTGCAGAGTCAGGGAATCAGAGAGGAGGATTTAACGGAGATTCTGCTAGGGCTTTGTGTGTTGCGTGCAGTGCAGAGTCAGGGAATCAGAGAGGAGGATTTAACGGAGATTCTGCTAGGGCTTTGTGCGTTGCGTGCACTGCAGAGTCAGGGAATCAGAGAGGAGGATTTAAAGGAGATTCTGCTAGGGCTTTGTGTGTAGCGTGCACTGCAGAGTCAGGGTAGGAGGACTGAGGAAAATTAATGCTCATTTGGAACACAAAAGGAATCCCTTGCTGGACTTTAATTTTCCCCTAAAGAGGTAGACGATAATTATTTGGTGGGCCATTTCAAAAGCGTTAAAGAGAATCTCAATGCAGTTATAAAAGGTTTACTGTAAAAAAAAAAAAAAAAAAACACTACAAAAAGCTAAAGAGGGAATGCCCTAGCTGCCCTATTACTTGTCAAAATCAGAAGCCAGTGGAGCCACTCCTTCCTCCTAAATTTCCAGGCTATTCTAAACAAACCAAAAAATATATAAAAACACACCTTTTTGCAGACTCGAAAGCAGGGCTCACTTTGGAAGATGCAAGTAATTTAAAGTTAACCGTTTTGCTTTTATACCTTTCCCTATTTATAATACATTCTCCATTTCGGTCTGTAATGCTCCTTGTGATATTGTATAATTGGCGGGGCACTGTTTGTGCTTAGCATTACACTGGCAAATGCAACATTAAAAGAAATTATGAAGGCAGAAGAATTTTCTGTTCTTTGCATCACCTGCACGCAGCAGATGACCCCTAAGCAGGAATAGACTGCTGCTGGGAAATTTTGTATGACGACACTGAGGAAACTTTGGCTTTTACATGTACGTTTGATTCCACCAAAAGGGGAATTCAGAGCTGAAGAGACTATGAGGGTAATTTGAAGAGAACGAAAAGTCACCGAATGTTCGGTGACTTTTCGTTCTCTTCAATTCGGTTCCTTTTGCCGATCCCATTTCGGTGACCCTGCGGTGTATTCAGCAAGCACCACAGGGTCACCGAATTGCAGGGAAAAGCTGCTGCAAACCCGACGAAAACTAACCGCAAAACCCGGCGAATGCACGCCGAAAACCCTCAAAAACATCTGGATTAACCTGCCGAAAACCACAGAAAAACCCGAGCAGGAGCCGATCGCAGCCTCCGGAAAAAGCCAACACTGCAGAAGAGGCAGTGAATAAATTAGCAAAACCGTTTGCATGAATCTTTGAAAAGTGAAACGCTGTTTGCAAAGAAACTACTGAGGGAAAATGTCTGAAATTTACATATGAGGTCCAGGAAATGATAATAAAGAGGGCTGTTACAGAAAAAATAAGTAAACTTGATAAAAAAAAATCCAGAAAAATGCTTAAAATATCCTAAAAAAAAATCTATAAAGAGACTCTTTACTGCAGAATTTTATAATGAACGGTTTTATTAGATATTGAATTAAAACAGGAATATTTTTAACATTGAAGCCTATGGGATTCTCCTGAATAAACTTGCCGAATTAAACCACCGAATGGCAGGGCATTTCGGGAACCTTTCACTGCTGGTTTGTGTTCTCTGAATAGCCGAAGCAGTGCTTTTTTATGGGGATTTCACTGCCCTCGAAGAGACACCGAACAGGCACCGTATGTGCAGGCAATTCGCCAGGATTTGGCGAATTGCCTGCTCTCTGGATAGCTGAATGGCCAAGAAAGGTAACCGAACGCTGATTTTCAGCGTTCGGTTACCTTTCTCAAGCAATTCGGATCTCTTTGAATTACCCTGTAGGATTTAAAACACACAAAAAAATAAAGAATTCCAAAACTTGAGGCTCATAAATAGAAGTATGACACATGCGGTTTCACAGGTGATGATCAGGGATGAAATTACTGCATGGGATGTATACAATAAATGCAATGGCTGTTTATTAGTATTTTAACCTGAATTTTTTTATCTATTATTTTGTGATTATTTCTTATTTTCTTGGTCACAGCTGATGAGATTTTGCGTGAAAACATGTTTTATGTGACAACCCCCCACCACTGTCTAAACAAGTGTTTTCCAAACCTGTCCTCAGGAACTGCTGACAGGCCAGGTTTGCCAGATATCTGAAGCACAGCACAGGTGATAGGAATTGCTGCTCCGTGATTGCAGGATTCAGTCTGCATTTCCCCAAGGTGATCTGCAAAACCTGGCCTGGTTGAGGGTCCTGAGGACAGGTTTGGGAAACCCTGATCTAAACAGAAGTAGTATAATGACAGCTTTAAGGGCCACTACCAGCAAAAAAATTAAATGTCCTTATTTTGTTTATTTTATGTTGCTGATCTCTTATATGTACTCTGTTTTCATCGTGTATGTTTAGTTTAGAAGATATATAACTTTGTGTGTCACTGGGCACATCCATTGTGTGATATTCTGTGTTTTAAACTGCCACGCCCCAGCGCCTTTACAGCACTTTTATCTCACGGTGTAGCATTGGGCATAGAACAGAGTCTATGGGTCAAATCATAACGTTTGCATGTTTGCGAGATGCATGTAAATGACATCAGGGGGTAGAATAAATGTTGGAAGCCCAGAAGCTACCACCTATCATCTTGGGTAGCATAGACAACACAATAGACCCCTTGCAGCTTTATCTAAACATTCACTCCAAGTCAATGCCTCCACATTACAACTGTAATACAGGATAAAATTGTAAAGTAAAACGTGCCATAAGATTTTGGTAAATGTTGCATCATGGGAAAACTCCACAAAATGTAAACAGGTGATAAACACCCCATTTTGTTTGAAATAACTGCATATAAAAAAATAAAAACAGTAGCAAGCGTTTTATAATGTGCTTTTTTTTGCAATGCAGAAGTAATTACTAGTTACAGCTTATGATAATGGTAGTGTCTCTAGCCTAAAGTATCCCATTAATATTTACTCGCTCTCCAGCGATAGGTCTCCTTTTATGCCCTTCCTGCCCATCACTGTGACAAGGCTGGATGATCAAGCATGCAGCTGATGCAAGGTTTCTCAATGCAAGGACACAGAGTCATTGGCTGGTTAGTAATGTACAACGTAAATCCTAGAAGGCCCGTCAATGCTGGCTGACTGCCAGCTTTCACATGGGGGGGGATGGGGCGCAAAACCACCGTTCATTGGGCAAAATCAGCCTTCTGGAATACCTGCAGAAGGAAAAAGCAGGATAAGGACCGAAAACACACGTTATTATGACATATTACTGTTGTCATGATGCCTAGAGTGTCCGTTTAATGCTATTTTAGGATATGCAGTTTAGAACTAAAACGAGGAATTATTCTGTGTTGAACCTGACTTCCCCTATGCGCCGAGGAGGCTTGTGTTGTGTAAACAATAAAGAAAAACAGAAATATTTTGCAGCAAAACTTGTGTTGCTGGTACACAGCCTTGATTTCACTGACCTCTTTATCACTGTAGGAGATGTTCCTGATCTCATTCCAGGGGAAAGATGTCTTCGGTGTCAGTTTGTTTTCTGGGTCATAGATGTGAAGTCCCAGAGCATCCACTCCTAAAAGCAGCTCTGTGCCCTTCTTGTTCTAAGATTTGAAAAGTCAGGTTAAAAAGGTAAACCCGTTCTGAATAACAGGGATAAGCAAAGAAGAAGGACAGAATATGTGCTTGAACTAGTATAGAAAGAGCTAGGGGATAAAGGAGCGCCGGTGCCAGGCTGCAGGTCACGTCTCACCCGAATAAGGAAGTAATTTACGCCATACATCTCCGTGTCTTGCGCAATTTTAAGGTACTCCATCTCAGCCTCATCCCTAAAACAAATTAAATGGTTAGTTATCCCGATTTTAGTAATAGAGCCCTATTAGCCATAATCTGCCAATTCCCTCCTCACCTGGTGCGGCCTCGATGCTCAGCATACCACGCGGTTATCCTCTCCTCCCACATCTCAGGTGTCATTTGGTATAGATTAATAACCTATTATATAAAAATATCCATATGTAGATTTTTGCATCAATTTAGTGGCAGTGAAATAACACAAGACCTGACCAATAGAAGCACAGTACAGCCTTTTGAAAATGAGAAGGGTGTAAACCTGGCAGCCAGTAAACAAAATATTAATTCTTTAACAATGCATAGAGAAGATTTATATGAAAGATACATCATGCTCACCCGCTTTGGGAGTAGCTCCTCTTCTGCCAAAAAGCCACGTTTGTGTACAGAGGGATCACAGTCTCCATACTAGAAACAGGGACAAGTTTAAAACTTCAGCACTGGAAGTCATGCTTTGTGCAATATTCTGTATGAAACAGTAATCATTGTCAAACTAAGTTTTCAACATTTTTGTCAGTGACGAAAACTAGTCTGAGGAAACCGAGTGTGGTCTCAGCTAAACGCGTTTCAGCATACCCTTGTACTCCATTTTTTTACTCGTTTCTGTTTGAGGAATTTTTTTGCTCCAGCGCAACCATCTACCTACAGTTGCAATGTCAACGAAGCTTTCGTCTTTATTGAGGAAGGATCATCCTTATACACCTTTGAGGGATGGTGCCATCCCGGAAAAAGGCACGACACCTTTTGTACAGAGCCAATTTCGCATAGTCTCTATAGGACGTGAGTGTGCATTTATGTAGAAACATAGAAAAATGTCGGCAGATAAGAACCTTTTCGGCCCATCTAGTCTGCCCAATTACATGGATACTTTACCTGGATTTATCTTTTGTTTAGGATAGCCTTATGCCTATCCCATGCTTGCTTAAATTCAATTACTGTTTTGGCCTCTACCACTTCAACTGGAAGACTGTTCCATGTATCCACCACCCTCTGTAAAATAATGCTTTCTGATGTTACTTTTAAACCTTTGCCCCTCTAATCTAAGACTATGTCCTCTTGTTTTGCTACTTTGTTTCCTTTTAAATATACTCCCTTCCTCTACCTTGTGGATTCCCTTTACGTAATTAAATGTTTCTATCATATCTCCTCTGTCTCGTCTTTTTTCCAAGCTGTACATGTCAAGATCATTAAGCCTTTCCTGGTAACTTTTCTCCTTCAAGCCGTACACCATTTTAGTAGCCCTTCTCTGAACTCTCTCTAAGATGTCTATATCCTTCTGGAGATACGGTCTCCAGTACTGCACACAGTACTCCAAGTGAGGTCTCACCAGTGCTCTGTACAGTGGCATGAGCACTTCCCTTTTCCTACTGCTAATACCTCTCCCTACACAACCAAGCATTCTGCCAGCATTTCCTGCTGCTCTATTACATTGACTACTTACCTTTAGAGCCTCTGAAATAATAACCCCTAAATTCCTTTCCTCAGATGTTGAGGTTAGGACTGTATCAAATATTCTAGATTCAGCCCTTGGGTTTTTACGTCCCAGGTGCATTATCTTGCACTTATCCACATTAAAACTCAATGCCACAGCTCCGACCATTTTTTTAGTTTACCTAAATCATTTGTCATTTGGCTGATCCCTCCAGGAACGTCAACCTGTTGCAAATCTTTGTGTCATCAGCAAAAAGACATACTTTTCCATTAATACCTTCTGCAATATCACTAATAAAAATATTAAATAGAATGGGTCCAAGTACTGACCCCTGGAGGTACCCCACTGGTAACAAGACCTTGTGCCGAATAAACTCCATTTTACCACAACCCGCTGTTGCCTGTCACTCAGCCACTGCCTAATCCATTCAACAATATTGGAATCCAAGCTCAAAGATTGCAATTTATTGATAAGCCTTCTATGCGGAACAGTATCAAAAGCCTTACTGAAATATAAATAAGCAATGTCTACTGCACCACCTGTGTCTATTATTTTTGTTACCCAATCAAAAAAATCAATAAGATTAGTTTGGCATGATCTCCCTGAGGTAAACCCATGTTGTTTCTGATCCTGTAATCTATGTGTTTTTAGATGTTCAACAATCCTTTCCTTTAACATGGTTTCCATTAATTTCCCCACTACTGACGTAAGACTAACTGGCCTATAGTTCCCAGATTCCTCCCTACTACCCTTCTTGTGAATGGGCACAACATTTGCTAATTTCCAGTCTTCTGGGACGACTCCCGCTAACAGATTTATTTAACCAATCCTTGCTAACGGTTTTGCTATTACATCACTGAGCTCTTTTAATAATTTAGGGTGGATCCCATCAGGCCCCATTGACTTATTTGTCTTTACTTTAGACAGCTGCTGTAGAACCTCCTCCTCTGTAAACTGATATGTAATTGTCTCGTTAGTGTTTCTTCCTAACTGAGGTCCCTTTCCTTCCTTTTCTTCTGCAAAGACTGAACAAAAATATTCATTGAGGCAGTCAGCGAGACTTTTATCCTCTTCTACATACCTTCCTTCCTTTGCTTTTAACCTAACTAATCCTTGTTTTACTTTTTTCTCGTTTATGTATCTAAAAAATGTTTTGTCCCCCTTTTTTACTGACTGAGCTATTTTCTCTTCTGCGTGTGCTCTGGAAGCCCTTATAAATTGCTTTGCCTCTTTCTGCCTAATCTTATAGGTTTGCCTATCTTCTTCACTCTGAGTTGTTTTAGAATTATTGAATGCTGTCTTTTTGTTCTTCACTATTTTGGCCACTTCTGCAGAGTACCACAGTGGTTTCTTCCCTTTTTTGTTTTTGCTAACAAGTCGAATGCAATTGCCTGTGGCCTTCAATAATGCTTCCTTTAAATAATCCCATTTCTCCTGGACTCCCTTTAAACTCCTCCAGTCTGATAATGACTCCTTCACACAAAGTCTCATTTTAGAAAAATCTGTTTTTTTAAAGTCTAAAACTTTTGTTTTTGTGTGGGGCGGCTCCATCCCTGTTCTTATATTAAACCATACTGACTGGTGATCACTAGATACCAAATTTTCACCTACAACAACGTCTGATACCAAACCTCCATTTGTGAGTATTAAATCCAATATGGCCTCTTTACGGGTCGGCTCCTCAACTACTTGTGTTAGAGATAATCCCAGTAGGGAGTTTAGAATATTTGTACTCCTGGTGCACCCAGCTGTTTTGGTTTTCCAGTTCACATCAGGAAGATTAAAGTCCCCCATGATAATAACTTCCCCCTTCATTGCCATTTTGGCTATTTCCTCAAGCAGCAGATTATCTAGCTCTTCTACTTGTCCAGAGGGTCTATAGATCACATCTACACGAGCTACTGTATGATTGCCAAATGTTAGCGTAACCCAAACTGACTCTATGTTCACCTCGCTCACTTTTATTTGGTTCGTTTTTATGTTGTTTTTCACATACAGGGCCACTCCTCCTCCTTTCCTACCTTCTGTCTTTTCTATATAAAAAGAGTACCCCGGTATTGTTATGTCCCAGTTGAAAGGTATTTTAATATGATAGGTAGTGTGAATCCACCCCCCCCCCATTATAAGTGTCAAACCCTGCAAGTCTTTTACTTGCATAGGATGTTAGCCTGTGGAATTTAGCCATTTCCTTTGTGTGCAGGAAGGGGTGTGTGAAAAGTGTATGCTAGAAAAAGCCATCTCTGAATCAATATAGTAATTTTTGGCTCACTGTTGGTTAAACTCTGACGTAGAAATGTATCTGTATGCTGATTGGCTATAAGTTCTTTGAAATCTAATAAAAGACCTGTCTAAGGAAGGATATTTCAGACAGGACTGACGCTACATTGCTTGTGGCTGATTTTGTTGTCTCTCGCCATGGTGATGCGCCGCGCCCAGTTTTCAACTTTGATATATGAGAAGAAACTAGAAAAGGTTTATTGAAATTTCATAAATGGTAATTATTATAGGGAGTTTGTTTTGTTTGCTTTAAATCCAAATTTATCACCAGTTATGTAAACATATCTCCACATTCCTTTGGTCATACCATACTGCACTATTAATTCTGTATGTCATTTCTTGTGTTTGAGGTTTGACCAGCCTTGGATTTACCCAAAAAGACACTTGAGTATCAATTTTCATGAGTTTCTTTCTCTCCGATATATTGTTTACATATATTATAAGCATTGCGCCAAGAGTACTCGTTTCCCCATCTTTCTAGGTGACCATTTGGGAGAATAGGTCCCTTTTTCTACTCCCATCATATAGCACCAACAACTAATATTTACACAGCAAAAACCAAATAATTTTTTGTGGAGACACACACACAATGAAAACCAAGTTATGGTGACCGAAACGATAATGATGATCTAGGCTTGTCACTTGCTGCATGTCTTATAATAAGCTACAGAAATGTCAACGTCTGGGAGAAAGAGTAGCAGACATATGGATACATTTTATATTAGATAAAGTAAAACTAAACACTTTGTAAATCATGTGTAACATGCGCAATGCATCCCAGGATTTCATTTTAATAGAATCTCACTTCTGCTTGACAGAATGATAAATATATGCATTGATAGCAGCAACTTGCATATCCAATTACTAGATATGGAGTACACCTATAGGAAGACTAGATGTCAAAACGCGTTGTGTATTGCAGGTTTTAATATTGTATTTTTAACTAATAAACAAGGCCGATTTTGTGGCCTCTTTTGGATTTTATTGATATCCATGTGTACATGGCCTCTTCTTGAAAGACCGAAACACGAACCGCCAGCAGTGACAAATCCATCTTTATTGGAGAACGCATGTGGAGGTGATGAGGTCTAAGAGTGTCTGTACTTTATATATTCATTCCGAGCGTTTAGAGCCAACTGTACAATGGCTCTCTAATGTGAGTTTAATCTCTAATCTGGGCGAAATAGGACTCTTTATAGTGAAAACACTGCTCAATGTGTGTCCCGGTTTTTCTATTTTAGGTCACGCCACAATAAGAAGACCTCTTGGATTTTCTATCTAGCGCATGAACTTCTTGCAGGAGGACTCCATTTTATTTTTTTTAAATCTTATACCATTCAGCCAATACAAAACAAAATTCAGATGACTAAAACTATATGGAAATAAATCAGAATTTCAATCAATTTCCACTGATTGGGAACAGGGTCCTCCAATGCCACAGTATCATCTTTATCAAGGTATGTGGTGTTCAAATGTATTTGTAAAGTATCATCCCTTTGTCCAGTTATGTTGTACAGCACTGCTGAACCTTTACAATTAAAAGAATAACCACCATGCATTTAATTCAGTGGTTACTGTAGAAAGAATTAGCTGACACTGACCAGGGCCTCTTACGAATGAACCAGGTAATCAAATCTAAATCAAAAAGTACTTTGAAAATGCAATGTTTAAGGCCGGCGTCAGACGAACGCAGTGATCGCGTCCGTGTTGCCGCACAGTTTAACGTCCATCGTAGCATAGAATCATGAGCAATAGACACCCACACACTAAGTGCGTGCGCACTGAACTGGGAACGCACAACGCACGTGGCAAACGGACAAAAGTTAGGCAAGAACGTAAAACCGCCAAGACGGACTCACAGATTGCGCCACGTCCGCGTAGCGGCCTGTGTGCGTTCTGACGCATTTGCAACGTCCATAACGTTGATGCTCAGAGATTTTTATGGTCTGGCTGACTTTACCTGTATTTTAAGAATTCATTTAGATTCTCAGATTTCCCTTTTTTGTTCTACATCGGTAAAAAGAAGAAGAAATAAAAACACAAAAAAAAACAACAGTGTGGTGTCTACAGTATCTTCCGTCAGTACGTCCCTCATGCACGCATGCAGAGTGCGCTCAGAATGCATTCATCTGACATTAGCCTTAAACCTCCTGGAGTGAAATATGCAAAGTGGCACAACATCTGGACAACGAGTTAAAGAAACCACTAGAGATGAAACAAAGTTTCCATGAGTGCAAGGATTCCTGATCAGTAAACAGCAGACTACGAACACACACGTACAAACACCTTTTAAAAGTCCTTATTGGTTTAGGCAAGTTCAAAACATGATTAAAAGAGCCCTATAACCCCCTTCCACACTAGAGTCCCTGTGGGGCAAATTCACCTTTAAAAGTGCACCATTAAGTAGATTTGCTTGTGTGACGTCTCAGACTTTTCCTTTCCCATCACAGCATCTTATTCTAGCATTTTACTCTAAAATCCAGCTTCGTCACAAATCCCTGTCTTTTCAAGTGGCCATGGTTTAACCCTTCCACTACTGAGTACTTTTTATTGAAAAAAATATATAGATTATTTCGAAAATGGTATGTGTCGTTTACAAACAAATGTAGGATAAATACCAATTTTGCACAGAGATTGTTAAAAGGCTAAAGTAATGTAAATTTGCTCATTTTCAAATTTTTCATATATTCGTTTATCCTATCCAGAAACATTGCTGGGATAAAAGGTTTTACTTTATAGACACGGGGTCTGCATTATGAGAATATAGACAGAAAAGCATTTTCTCAAATACAGTAAAGGTGATAACAATAGATTAGATTAGAGCAGTGTTTTCCAACCCTGTCCTCAAGTTCCCCCGAACAGGTCAGGTTTGCCAGATATGTGAAGCACAGCACAGGTGATATGATTTGCTGCTCAGAGATTGCAGGATTCAGTCTGTATTTCCCCAAGGTAATCTGCAAAATCTGGCCTGGCTGAGGGTCCTGAGGACTAGAGTTGGGATGCACTGTTTGAATAATTGTCAGATCTCCATCTTAGACCGGGGTCAGACGAGCGTTTTCAGAGCAGAAGGAACATCCGTGCGAGTGGACGCTACTTTCACTCGGACGCCCACCTGGCCACCTTACTGAGCACAGTTCGTGCTGTGCAACCCCGTTGAACACGCGTTGTAGCATTTCGGCAGGGAGGCTTTCAGCACGTCTGCAGCATGTCGCCTGTAGTGCACACAATCCAGCCTGTGGCCGGCCACGTCAAAGCGTCACAAGGCTGCGACAGATGCCAGGAGGCACGTCAGTACGGGCGCCGTTGTGTGCTCGTCTGACCCCAGCCATATGGGGATCAGTAGGGATCATAAATGAGATTATTAGCAATGCAGCTTCCAAAATTTTGAAATATCTGTATGTGGCATAATACCTGTATATGGATGTTATAGTAATACCTTGCATCTGTACTTTACAGGCATTTTTAGCAATTATAACTCCCTGAATCCATTTCCTTTACAATAGTGAGCGATGTCAGAGCTCTCCATTGCTGTAATGCTCCAATGTATTACTATAGGCCAGTTAGTCTTACGTCAGTAGTGGGGGAATTAATGGAAACCATGTTAAAGGAAAGGATTGTTGAACATCTAAAAACACATAGATTACAGGATCAGAAACAACATGGGTTTACCTCAGGGAGATCATGCCAAACTAATCTTATTGATTTTTTTGATTGAGTAACAAAAATAATAGACACAGGTGGTGCAGTAGACATTGCTTATTTTGATTTCAGTAAGGCTTTTGATACTGTTCCGCATAGAAGGCGTATCAATAAATTGCAATCTTTGAGCTTGGATTCCAATATTGTTGAATGGATTAGGCAGTGGCTGAGTGACACGCAACAGAGGGTTGTGGTAAATGGAGTTTATTCGGCACAAGGTCTTGTTACCAGTGGGGTACCTCAGGGGTCAGTACTTGGACCCATTCTCTTTAATATTTTTATTAGTGATATTGCAGAAGGTATTAATGGAAAAGTATGTCTTTTTGCTGATGACACAAAGATTTGCAACAGGGTTGACGTTCCTGGAGGGATCAGCCAAATAACAAATGATTTAGGTAAACTAAAAAAATGGTTGGAGCTGTGGCCATTGAGTTTTAATGTGGATAAGTGCAAGATAATGCACCTGGGACGTAAAAACCCAATGGCTGAATATACAATATTTGATACAGTCCTAACCTCAACATCTGAGGAAAGGGATTAAGGGGTTATTATTTCAGAGGATCTAAAGGTAAGTAGTCAATGTAATAGAGCAGCAGGAAATGCTGGCAGAATGCTTGGTTGTGTAGGGAGAGGTATTAGCAGTAGGAAAAGGGAAGTGCTCATGCCACTGTACAGAGCACTGGTGAGACCTCACTTGGAGTACTGTGTGCAGTACTGGAGACCGTATCTCCAGAAGGATATAGACATCTTAGAGAGAGTTCAGAGAAGGGCTACTAAAATGGTGTACGGCTTGAAGGAGAAAAGTTACCAGGAAAGGCTTAATGATCTTAACATGTACAGCTTGGAAAAAAGACGAGACAGAGGAGATATGATAGAAACATTTAAATACGTAAAGGGAATCCACAAGGTAGAGGAAGAGAGTATATTTAAAAGGAAACAAAGTAGCAAAACAAGAGGACATAGTCTTAGATTAGAGGGGCAAAGGTTTAAACGTAACATCAGGAAGCATTATTTTACTGAGAGGGTGGTGGATACATGGAACAGCCTTCCAGTAGAAGTGGTAGAGGCCAAAACAGTAATTGAATTTAAGCAGGCATGGGATAGGCATAAGGCTATCCTAAAACAAAAGATAAATCCAGGTAAAGTATCCATGTAATTGGTCAGACTAGATGGGCCGAAAGGTTCTTATCTGCCGACATTTTTCTATGTTTCTAAAGTTTGGTGAACTTTTTGTTATGGGGGGGGGGGGGGTTGAACCTTGTAGCTTTTTTATAATGATACAGATTGACAGGAGTTAGATCTTGCTGAGAATACAATTTCTCTCCAGTGAGCACAGTAATCTTGCATAAATTTTTTTTTAAAAAAAGTATTCAAAAAAAGAGTTTATGTGGTAATAATCATGTACACTTTTTTCGGAGGTGAAAGGATAAAAAAAAAAAATACACATTCTTTGCATATGATGTATGTTATTTTTAAGACTGTTTTCCAACCTTTCCTTTCTGGAAATGGATTACGAAATAGCATCACTCTGTAAAGTCAAAAAACCCATTTGCAACATTCGCCTGCAATGCTAACATATGGCTCGTGTCCTTTATAATCAAACCCAGATTAGAAAGAATAGAGCAGCTCACTCCGTGAGATTTCACCACCTCAGGTAATAAATGGCTATAATGAAAGCAACACATGTGATCAATACCTTTCAGTAAGAAAGTAAAACATAAAATAAAATACAGCTGCTGGTTCATCCTCCCAATTGCTCACAGACCCAGTTAGCAGTCAAGCCATACCTTTGCTTGCACTGCATATGATGCCAACAGTACAGAGGCTTCAGGGGGGCAATAGATTTTCTCATCGAGTATCTGCTTCTTCACCTGAAGCAAAGAAATTAACAAAATGATAGTCACAACACATAAAACTGGGTATGAGGATTTGAATCTCACAACATGCGCAGCCTGAGAAGAATTTTTAACGCATGCAGTTAGAAGCCAGGAGTAAAATCCTAGAAGCGCATGGTTACACGTCCTCTTAATTTGTCAAACCCCGATCTAAGGCGGGTGTCAGAAGAGCGTTTTTAAGAGCGGAGGGAACGTCCGTGAGAGTGGACGTTCCTTCCACTCTGACGCCCTTCTGGCCACCTCGCCGAGCGCAGTTAGTGCTCTCAGCGCTGCAAGGCTTGAGCCTCCTATGGAAGATCACGCTTTGCAGCCCCGTCAAACGCGCGTCCTAGCGCTTCGACAGGGAGACTTGCTGCACAGCCGCTGTCGTGCGCGCAACAGCGTATGGCTGGCCCTGTCGCAGCGTCACAACACTGCGATGGACGCCGGAAGGCACGTCAGTACAAGCGCACTTAGTGCGCACGTCTGACCCCAGCCTAAACAATGCGTTCATAAAGAATAGATTTAATAAAATAATCATTTATACAAACATACACACTAGGGCTGCAGCTAACGATCATTTTCATAATCGACTAAATGGAAAAGAAACTAGTTATAAAGTATATAAAAAATAAATGTGGAACAGAGATACCTGAAAAACAAAACGACACAATAGTGCAGACCATACAAGTATAAAAAAACTATGTCTATTCACTAAAAGGTGAAACGCAGGAGAAGTGAAAATTCTGGGTCAAACTAGCCAAACCTGAAAAATTCTCCCATTTATCTCACTTTCCAAAATCAGCTATTTGGTCTAGATTAGGGCTGAAACAACTAAATCGATTAATCGCCAACTAATCGATAATGGAAATAGTTGGCAACTATTTTAATCATCGATTAATCGTCCTGTGTACAGCACACACTGTTTAGAGACCGAGTTAAAAGTAAATAACCTCAGCTTCAAAGCTGATTAGAGAAGATGTGTCACTGCTTTACTAGGTATGATTTAGTTCTAGGGTTAGGTCAGACACAACCAGTTTATTTTTATTCCGTTTACAACAGTAGCAGAACTATAAAACAAACAATAGGATACTGCCACTGGGTGAAGGAGCTGTATGCCTGGGTTTTATCCTTACTTGAAGCTTGAGTCCTGTGCCACCACCACACCGTCCCTGCCACACCCTCTTTGGTCTGGTCCCTTTCCCCAAAACTCACACCCACACTCAGATCCGGTCTTTTGTCCATACCCACTCCCTCCCTCTCACACTCAGGTCAAGTCAAGTCAATTGAGCAAAGTCACTCCCACCTCCAGTCCCTCCTCCCACTCAGTTTGTTCACGAAATTATTTAAAAGGGACACTTTGCATGCAGCATCAACCCATCCCTCTGACCAAGCACTCGTATACCTTGTGGAAAAGTACGCAAAATACGCAATTTACGTATGTACGTACGAAAGTTACGTACACTACGTAAATTGCTTATGAAAAAAGGGGGAGGGGTTGTGGTTATTTTTATACATAAAATTCCTTTTAAGTAAACTAAATTTTTTCTATTTTTTTTTTTATCCGATGAATCGATTAATCGGGAAAAAAAAAAAAAAAAAGATTATGAGAATAATCGTTAGTTGCAGCCATAGTCTAGATTGTTCTCTTCTCCTGACAATTCTCCAGTTTTCACCTTTTAATGAATAGACCTGTATGTCAGTAAAATGAGCACAGCAGTATCAAACATCACTTAAATTACCCCAAGACCTGCCCAGGACATACGGAAAGCTTCAAATTAAAAATGAGCTCTGTAAAAATTAAACTCCCCCCCCCCTTTATTCTTAAGAAATTTGTATAGTGCACATACATTCGTACCTACGTACGTAAATTTTATATCTCTCATAACTTGCGTACTTTTTGCACACAAGTGCCTAGTCAGAGTGAGGATTGGTGCTGCCTACACAGCTCAAGCCCATGTCTGCTTCTCCCCCAAACAAATGCTGCTGCAAGCGCTCAGACCTGATGATGTCAGCACACAAAGCAGGGTGAGTGGGGGGGGGCGGCACTCCACGCTGCTTGATCACTGTCATTTTAAAATAATTTCATGAGCAATCTGAGTGGAATGGAGTGAGTTTGGCCAAGGGATCGACAGAGTGTGGGAAGGAGCTGGACCAAAAGGAAGGAAGGACAGTTCCAGACCAGAGAAAGAAGGGTAGGGTGGTGGCACAGGACTCCAGCTCCAAGTAAGAAGAAAACACTGGCGGTATAGTGGCAGCACCCAGGATCTGTTCTGTAGTTATACATCGGTTGTAAATTAAATGAAACCAAAGTTGTTATGTCCAATTTGACTCTAGCAGGGTTATTCAGAGAAAGGTGAAAACCAGGAGAGCTGGCTGGAGAAGAGAACAATCTAGACCAAATAGACAATTTGGAGAGGGAGATAGAAGGGGAGAACTTTTCTGGTTTGGCTATTTTGACCTAGAATTTTCACTTATCCAGTCATTCTCCTGAGTTTGACCTTTATTTGAATAGGACCTGTAGAACAAAATCATACAGTGTCAAGCAGTGTCAGGTCTTCTGCAATCAGTTCCGAAGTAGTGCCTGAAATTATTAACGTTTAACTCTAAACAGTGAGTGCTGTATTAAAAAAAATAAAAAAATAGACCAACCGCTAATGAAAATATTTGACAACTTTTTCCATTATCGATTAGTTGTTTCACCCCTAATAAACCACACAGGGGGGTTATTCAGGTACAGCGGTTGTTTGTCAAAGTCGTAAGCAATGCCAAAAATCACTGGTGTTGCAACGCAGAAAAACCAGCAGCAATTCATGGAGTTGTAATGCCAGAGTGTGTCAGTGGTGTTTGCAATTCTAACAAACACAGGCAGAACCTGAATAACCCCATACAGTCAGGAGATCCATCTTATAGGTTCTACTGCGCTCATTGTAAACCAATATGCTAGCAATGAAGCCAACATGAGGGCAGCACAAGAATATGTTCCTCAGTAGAAACACTCATGTAGCAAGACGAGGCAGGGGCTAAAAGATCAGTGGTTGTGTATTAAAGTGATCTGCCAAAATGTGGTGACAGGATCCCTTGTAAAACAGTACCTGAAGAAAAAAGAGGTGCTGGGTGATCTCCTGCACAAGCTCTTCCTCAACATTTTCAGGGTAAAACTTGGCAAGAAAATGGAAAGTAACAGGTTCTTCTTTAGGAACATCGTGGTCCAGGACCTAGAAATGAAGGGAAGTGAAAGGTTAGAAAAAGGTAGATCACAACTTAGTCCAAAGAAAGACAATATGTTGGGTTCCTCACTTTTTTATCCATCTTCAGCCATGCTATTGTATCCTTCACCGTATACTGTAGGCCAAAGAACCAGGTCTCGCGCAGTCCCAACGTACGACATACCAGATCAAATAAGTCTTTCCCTTTCCATTTGACCTGTGAGATCAAATACATTTTACCAGTTAAAATAAAAAAAATAGAAAAGGGGGTAATGCCTCCAAAAGTTGGAAAACAAATCAATTACACGCAATGCAATTTGCTTTCCCCATGTCCCTATGAAAAATCAAAGCTGAGGTCAATCCTCCGGAGCAAACGTTAATCCTTGCTTAATATAATGTTCAGATCAACAGAACAGATCTATTTAAATTAAATGTATTTTACATCCATGCCTCAGAGACAAAGTCAATAATGAACTTTATTTGGTGCAAAAGATTTTCACAATAGGAAAACGAAAATGTTTTGATACTTCGAGAATGGGAAAAGAATGATTGACTGAAGACAGACCAGAGACATTACTGCTATGATAGCAGTTGCATGGCGATTATAAATTGATGTGGGATTTTATGTGAGTTTACGGAGGAGGGGGCACTCCACGCAGTGATCACGAAAAAGCTATAGTGGACAGGGTACATAGTTTATGAATTTATTTAAAAAAATTAAAAAATGGACAATCTAAGTTGGGGAGGAACTGGAGATGGCATGCGGAGTGTGAGTTTGCGCAAGGGGCCGGATGTTAGGGAGACGGAGGATGGGGTGGTGGCACAGGACTCCTGCTCCAAACACCAGCGGCACAGCTCCTCCACTCAGTGGCAGTAACGCAGGGTCTGCGCTATAGTACACTAAAAAGAACAACAAACTGGTTATGTCAGACATAAAGCAGCTGTCACGACCTCTCCAATCAGCTCTAAAGTAGTTTGAGGTTAACGTTTGATTCTAAACAGTGTGTGCTGTACACATACCGATTAACGGATATTGAAAATAGTTGACAACTATTTTCATTAGTTGTTTCAGCCCTAGAACGGTCTGAGGAATGTAGTTTGCACAACCCTCATTGGGGTTGATCCACACATGGGGTTTCTCTTCACGGGGGATTAAAACCCTCGTTCTATGGCCAAATTATAATTATATAACCCATTACTTGATATTACTTCATTTCCATTGACAATTTTTATTGAGAAAGTGAGCAAGAATCAAGCACATACATTATCCAATAAAATATAGATAAATTGCATTACAAATTTATAAAAATCTAATTTTGGAGTCAATAAGAAGTCCTAAGACACTATACCAACACAGACGTTAAAAAGGGAGAAAGGTAAGTAAAGAAAGTTGCAAATTTTCCTTAATGTCTACTTATTTTGTGGAGGGGCTTTGTTAGCACCTTTCCTCGAAAGGAAGCTCAATGCAGAGTGATACTTGCAGCAGCACTGCGCACTGCTATGGGTAGCAAGTCCTAGATTCCATTAGGACTCCCTAGAGCCCTGTGCATCCCAGCCGTGTGCTCTTCGCTAGCTTGCACCCACCAGATAACGCTACGACGCAAATGGATCTTGGAGGAAGACTGGGAACTAGTGTACTGCTCCAGGAAAGCGAAAGCGTTGGATCTCGCCGCCCTCGTCACGCTGAGACAAAAAGGTAAGGGATTTGGGGGTCAGGGGGTGTTAAGAAATTTTGCAAAAGCACCAGCTTTTAGGAGATGGCACTTCTAAGAGTAATACTGTCTACAGAACAGAAGACTGAGCACCTCGGAATAGCCTCCACTCCCATTTTGGAGGCACAAATTAAAAGCTCCTATTACGTGTCTACAAGACGTTACTTTACAGTAAGCAGGTGCAGAGAAGCACTATACTCGAAGTGAAAGTCCATCTTGTGTCAAGAGTGGAATAGCGATTCTTATGACCAAGAGAGGGCCCGAAGAGTCAAATACAAATTTATAGGTGCCAGGAAGAAAAAAAAAAATACTGATCTGTGAAATATAATCCACTAATTTAGAAGCCAGGTGTAAAACTATAGTAGTGTAGTAGTTTGTGGCTACCGTGTCCTTGGATTAGAAAGCCCCGTAGTTTATGATTTACCTCCCATTCAGCACTAGGGCCGAAACAACTAATCGATAATGAAAATAGTTGACAACTAATCAGTTGGTCGATTAATCGGTCTGTAAAGCACACATTGTTTAGCGTTAGACTGAGTTAAACAATATTAACCTCAGACACTTCTTTGGAGCTTATTGGAGAAGATGTACCGCTGCTTTAATCTGTATGATTTAGTTCTAGGGTTTTGTTAGACATCAACAGTTTGTTTTATTTTGTTTACGACATTAGCAGAACTATGACACAGACTGTGGGGGTACTACTACTGGGTGGATGGAGTTGTATCGCTGGAGTTCTATACCAACACCCCATCCTCCCTGACTCACTCCCTCTCTCCAGTCCAGGTCTTTTCTTGCAAACGCACTCCCTCTCTTCTTATTTCCAGTCCTCCCCCACTCGGTTCATGAAATCTTTTTTTTTTTTTTTAAATGGACAAACTACACACCATGACCACTTTAAGCTGATTAACATGGTCAGGCTCCATGCAGTGCCGCCCACCTTGCATGTTGACATCATCATGTCTATATACGACAGTTTGTAGCAGCGTTCGTTTGGTAAGAAAGCAGACATGAGTTTGAGCTCCGCACGCTGCATCAATCCATCACTCTGACCAGGCGCTCACGTGCCTGAAAAGTACCCAAGTTACACACAAAAGTTAAATACACTACGCAAATAGTTAAAAAAAAAGTAATTTTTTTTTTATTATCCGATTAATGGGAAAAAAAAAAAAACTACCAACTAAATTCATTATGAAAATAATCATTAGTTGCAGCCCTATTCAGCACAGCATGTCATTTTGAGCTGAATGTCCAAGAAGGAAGTTAAATAGTAATCTATTTTTAAAATTGTGTTTGAGCTGTGGATCACAGACCGTGACTGACCAGATATGGACAACTTAACCATTGGAGGTGTTCTGGCACATGTGGGAACCTCTCATATGTGGGGACCGGCGCACTTCCGGTGACGTTTCAGCCGCTCACATCAAGGAACCACCAGCAATGCGCATGCGTACCGCCGATTGGATACCCCAGCTCTCATGCAGGCACACGCAGGTTGCTTGCACAGCACAGCTGTATGAGGTCCTGCAAGGGCGATACAGTGTTTGTCCTGCCATCTGCTGATATTTTCAGCAAATAACAGGAAGCAGTCCCTGTGAAGTTCTTATTTATATATACCCTGTGTCTCCCCAGCCCCAAGTACAATTACAGATGGCTGTAATCACAGCGAGCGCGTCTCCGACGAATCGGCGGTACGCATGCGCATTGCTGGTGGTTCCTTGATGTGAGCGGCTGAAACGTCACCGGAAGTGCGCCGGTCCCCACATATGAGAGGTTCCCACATGTGCCAGAACAGAGGTCCTCTTTCCATGAGAAACACTTGCACCCAATATATACAGAGATAATGTGACCTTTCCTTCGATCTTAATGTTAATCTTCTACGTGTGATTCAAAACACAGACGCCAGTTTTTTTGATTGTTCTTCGTATAAAGTGGAGGCTGAATGCCAGCATTGTGCAATACCGCCCCAGAGCCGTGGGAGTAAAACGTGGGACTGATATTATGGGGGTTATTCAGTAAGTGCCAATTTTGCCCAAGTTGAAAACCATGGTATAAAGATTTCTTGTTGCAACACTGACAAAAAAAAAATGGCACAGCACAAAAGAGAAATACAGACAGCTGCAGGAGAAGCTTCGGTTAATCCTTGGATTTTACTTCTGTGAAATGTTGGTGTTTGAAGGCGATGCAACACCGGCACTTACAGAAAAAAAACCGTGTGTTTTTAATTTTAATGTTGTACTACTCTGCAGTAATAAAACTGTGCAAACAACTCACACGTGTAGTAATATACAAGGTTTTTTCTGCTCCATATGTGAAGTGAATCCATAAACAAATAGCATTCATTACCTTACATGGCAATTTCACTCGTACATTATACCAAAACTCAATATAGAGTAGAATAATAAACATACACAATAGGTAAATAATAATTATTCTACAATACAGCACATCTCTAATGAGATCCAGCTCTCACTTTGGCCCCAAGGAGAGGGAACTGAATCTGCCAGAGGCAAACTCATGAGTAATCTCACACTGAGTCACTTGGCCTTTTAAACAATAATGGTTGCCACAAATATGTTCGTGGAGATAATCCGAAATGTATATCCTGTATCAGTTTAATGTAAAGTATTAAAAAAAATTCCCTTGATGTAGGAGGAAAAAAGTTTTTGGCATAAACTGTACGCCTTCAAAAGCTAGCACAAACCTGATCTACAGTCAGGTCCAGAAATATTGGGACATCAACACAATTCTAACATCTTTGGCTCTATACACCATCACAATGGAGTTGGAATGAAACAAACACAATGTGCTTTAACTGCAGACTGTCAGCTTTAATTTGAGGGTATGTACATCCAACTCAGGTGAACGGTGTAGGACTTACAGCAGTTTGCAGATGTGCCTCCCTCTTGTTAAGGGACCAAAGGTAATGGGACAATTGGCTTCTCAGCTGTTCCATGGCCAGGTGTGTGATGTTCCCTCATTACCCCAATTACAATGTGCAGATAAAAGGCCCAGAGTTCATTTCAAGTGTGCTATTTGCATTTGGAATCTGTTGCTGTCAACTCTCAAGAGGAGATCCAAAGAGCTGTCACTATCAGTGAAGCAAGCCATCATTAGGCTGAAGAAACAAAACAAACCCAACAGAGAGATAGCAAGAACATTAGGCGTGGCCGAAACAACGGTTTGGAACATTCTCAAAAAGAAGTAACGTACAGGTGAGCTCAGCAACACCAAAAGACCCGGGAGACCACGGAAAACTGTGGTGGATGACCAAAGAATTCTTTCCCTGGTGAAGAAAACATCCTTCACAACAGTTGGCCAGATCAAGAACACTCTCCAGGAGGTAGGTGTGTAAAAGACAACAATTAGAGAAGACTTCACCAGAATGAATACAGAGGGTTCACCACAAGATGTAAACCATTGGTGAGCCTCAAAAACAGAAAGGTGTTGTTTGGCAAACTCTAATCTGGCCCAACAAAGCCTTCACAGTTCTGGAACAAGATCCTATGGACAGAGGAGACCAAGATCAACTTGTACCAGAGTGATGGGAAGAGTATGGAGAAGGAAAGGAACTGCTCATGATCCTAAGCATACCACCTCATCAGTGAAGCATGGTGGTGGTAGTGTCATGGCGTGGGCATGTATGGCTGCCAATGGAACTGGTTCTCTTGTATTTATTGATGATGTGGCTGACAAAAGCAGCAGGATGAATTCTGAAGTGTTTCGGGCAATATTATCTGCTCACATTCAGCCAAATGCTGCAGAACTCATTGGACGGCGCTTCACAGTGCAGATGGACAATGACCCAAAGCATACTGCAAAAGCACCCAAAGAGTTTTTGAAGGGACAGAAGTGGAATGTTATGCAATGGCCAAGTCAATCACCTGACCTGAATCCCACTGAGCATGCATTTCACTTGCTGAAGACAAAATTGAAGGGAAAATGCCACAAGAACAAGCAGGAACTGAAGACAGTTGCAGTAGAGACCTGGCAGAGCATCACCAGGGATGAAACCCAGCGTCTGGTGAGGTCTATGCGTTCCAGACTTCAGGCTGTGATTGACTGCAAAGGATTTGCAACCAAGTATTAAGAAGGGAAAGTTTGATTTATGATTATTATTCTGTCCCATTACCTTTGGTTTTTTCAAAACATACACAACATTAGGTGGCATCACAAGTAGGGATGCACCGATACTCGTGCAAACGGCCCGATACATCCCGCCGATACCGGAAGCCGGCGCTGGGCCAGCTTGGGGCTGGGGAAGCTGGCCGCGTGCATGAAAAGCACGCGGCCAGCGTTCCCCTCCGGCGCGCCGCGATACTCACCCATCCTGAAGGTCCGGTAGCTGGGCAGTGATGTGTTCCCGCGGCCACTGGGCGCTCCTGTGACGCTGCCTCTTGGCGGCCACGTGATCGCATCACAGCCCAGCGACCGGACCTTCAGGATGGGTGAGCATCGCGGCGCGCCGGAGGGGAATGCTGGCCGCGTGCTTTACATGCACGCGGCCAGCTTCCCCAGCGTTCGAGCTGGGGGCAAATCCATGAGACCTGGGGGTAAATCCATGAGACCTGGGGGGCAAATCCATGAGACCTGGGGGGCAAATCCATGAGACCTGGGGGGCATATCCATCAGAGCTGGGGCATATCCATCAGAGCTGGGGCATATCCATCAGAGCTGGGGCATATCCATCAGAGCTGGGGGCAAATCCATGAGTGCTGGGGGCAAATCCATGAGTGCTGGGGGCAAATCCATGTGAGCTGGGGGCAAATCCATGAGTGCTGGGGGCAAATCCATGACACCTGGGGGCAAATCCATGAGACCAGGGGCAAATCCATGTGAGCTGCGGTCAATCTCATATAAATTTTTATATGAGGTCTGTTCCAATTGGAAAGCGTCACATGACATTAAATAAAAGTATCGGTACTCGGTATCGGTGAGTACTTTTAAAAAGTATCGGTACTCGTACTCGGTCTTAAAAAAGTGGTATCGGTGCATCCCTAATCACAAGTAAAGTAATCCCTTATAAAGAATTTCTGACCACTATACGGATGGGAGATATGGTCCCCCCGTATGATAGCATTGCAGCAACTGCAATTCAAGCACGGAAATGTGCCGCAGGTCCTATTACCTAAAAATCTTTGACGTTTCATTTTGAGGGGTCCTATATCTGCTTTTACAAGAAAATCTTTTAAATTTTTGTTCCTCCTATATGATACAAGGGGAGGTGCTTTAAACTCATCCACCTCCGGAAATCCCCTGCTTAACAGATTCCAGTGCCCATGTAAAATATTTTTAATCCTGTTACTCGCTCGATTATATTGACATACAAACGATATCCTAGATTGTTTTGTCCGATTAGTCCTAATCCCTCCAGATTCTTTCCCCCAGGCGAGCGCCCAAGCTCCATGTGCCGCCGGAAGCTCACAGGGAGCCGAACACGCGGCACAAAGAGGTGAGCTGGGGCAGTATATCCATGAGCTGGGGCAGTATCCATGTTCTGAATACATTTAGAATGTATGTAGCATGTTTGAAAAGCAAAAACAATTACCTAAATCGCAAATAAAATCGCAATATTCATACAAAAAAAAATATTGCAATATGATTATTTTGTCAATATTGCACAGCCCTAGTATGTAGTAATATCTAACAATTGACTACGCACTTCTTTGACATATTTAGCTTTATCCATGACCACAAGTGAGCCTCCCTTGTCCGCATTCCTGATAATATCATTTCATTTTTAAAGGGCTTTTAGAGCCATCCATTCATCACGTGACAAGTTAGGCTGACCTAACTTAAATCAGATCTATATGTTAAACCAACGGATAGGAAAAGCCTTTTGCTCTTTTCCAGTTTCCACCCAAAGAATACCATTAACTCCCTACCTAGGAGTCAATTTACCAGAGTAGCTAGGAATGTCTCTGATTTGGATACACTTACCATCAGGTTGGGAGAGATGACTAAAAAGTTTGCAGATAGGGGGTATCCTTCCCCTCTCTTGGAAGTTGGAGTCAGAGAAGGCAAGATTTCTTAAAGGAGAAGAATCTGGAGGGATTAGGACTAAATCGGACAAAACAAACTAGGATATCGTTTGTATGTCAATATAACCGAGCGAGTAACAGGATTAAAAATATTTTACATGGGCACTGGAATTTGTTAAGCAGGGGATTTCCAGAGGTGGAGGAGTTTAAAGCACCTCCCCTTGTATCATATAGGAGGAACAAAAATTTAAAAGATTTTCTTGTAAAAGCAGATATAGGACCCCTCAAAATGAGACGTCAAAGCTTTTTAGGTACCGTATTTTTCGCTCCATAAGACGCACCTGACCATAAGACGCACCTAGTTTTTAGAGGAGGAAAACAGGAAAATAAATATTCTGAAATCAAATAGTGTAATAATAGATACTGCCCCAGCTCCTCTCATGGATATTGCCCCAGCTCACTCATGGATATTGCCCCAGCTCACTCATGGATATTGCCCCAGCTCACTCATGGATATTGCCCCAGCTCACTCATGGATATTGCCCCAGCTCACTCATGGATATTGCCCCAGCTCACTCATGGATATTGCCCCAGCTCACTCATGGATATTGCCCCAGCTCACTCATGGATATTGCCCCAGCTCACACATGGAAATGCCCCAGCTCGCACATGGAAATGCCCCAGCTCGCACATGGAAATGCCCCAGCTCGCACATGGAAATGCCCCAGCTCGCACATGGAAATGCCCCAGCTCGCACATGGAAATGCCCCAGCTCGCACATGGATATGCCCCAGCTCGCTCATGGATATGCACCCAGCAGCTCATGGATATGCCTCAGCTCATGGATATGCCTCAGCTCATGGATATGCCTCAGCTCATGGATATGCCTCAGCTCACCTGCTGCCGCTGCGTTCGGCTCCCTCTGAGCGTGCGTCCGGCGGCAGGAAGCTTGGGCACTCGCCTGGGGGAGCCACGTGACCGCGATCTCGCGAGATCGTGGTCACGTGGCTCCCCCAAGCGAGTGCCCAAGCTCCTTGCCGCCGGACGCACGCTCAGAGGGAGCCGAACGCGGCGGCAGCAGGTGAGCTGAGGCATATCATGGAGCATTCGCTCCATAAGACGCACCCACTTTCCCCCCCACTTTTTGGGGGGAGAAAAGTGAGTCTTATGGAGCGAAAAATACGGTAATTGATTTACCAGTATCAGAGCATTTTTTAAAAGAACAATAACACTATATCACAATTACGATTTCTGGTGATAGATTGGGTTCCTCCGTTACGGAGAGGAGGGGATCGATTAAAGTTATTAAAAAGAAAGGAGAAACTGTGGATTCATAAACTTGACACATTGTGGCCTAGGGGCCTCAATAAGGAGTTTAATCTTGATGTATTTTATTGAGTATTTGTTTATTTAAGGTGTGTAATTTTCTATATGTGCTGCACTTGCTTGGTGATTAAAGAGAGTGGAGACTTTAGAGTTAATAACATAAATCCCAAGTAAACTCCACCCTTGTCCAATTATGTGGATAATGATTTGGTCTATTTAAAGCACTGCATTTGTATGTACATCTATGCATGATTAAGGTCCTATAGGACCGAAACGTCGCATTTTTATCTGTTGCATTCAGTCGATAAAGCTTTCCGATGAAGAGACCTGTGCTGCACGTTTTGTGGATCTATTAACATACATTTTTCTACATGGCGGGAGGCGAGTTATCCCCATGCCACCAGTCATCTCACAGAATCCTCCATCCAGGTCACTGATTTTTGTATTCTTTTGTGTGCTACATCAAATTACAAAGTTTTTTTTTTTTTTTTAGCAAGACAATAGTTACGTGAGCTCTGCAGGAAAGTCCCCACAGGTGTCAGACTTACTTTTTGTTTTCTATCATAATCCGGGATCCTAATCGCATACGAAATTAAGCTGATGGGTGAGCCTATTAAGATCTCATAGGCATATGAATATTGTCAAGTCCCACTTGGATCCTGAAAGTGTGACCACTAAAGATCACAGTCCTTTTTCTGTATGCCACAGAACGTCACTATATATGTGTTGTATCCCTTATTTTTGAGGTTGCTCCTGCGGATACCTGCCACTTACATAGACTGTGTTACACGGGATATTTTCCACCATTAGTGTAAGAGATACGACTTTTTTCAGTGTGTCACGTGTGCGCTGGGTCATCTGCTCTGTCTCTTACAAGCAAAGCAGGAAGGGGAAGTGGACGTTCTAGTCCATCTAGGGACAAATGACTTGGCTAGCAATGAGGTTTCTGAGATTAAGGAAGATTTTTGTGTTCTTGGAGGTGAAATACAGCAGATTGTGTCCACTGTGTCATTCTCTGAAGTTCTGCCTGTGCATAACATTCAAGATAGGCAGATGCGCAATAGGGAATTTAATTTGTGGCTTTAGGAATGGTGTCGGGAGCAAGGATTTGGCTTTGTGTCCCATGATAGCTCTAATTGGAGCAGAAAGGAACTGTATAAAAAAGATGGTTTGCATCTTACTCATAGGGGAACATATGTTCTCCGTGAGAAGTTCAAAGGTTTCACAAAGGAATATTTAAACTAGGCGGGGGGGGGGGACAAAAGGGTAAAAAACAATTTGCCCGATTGTCCCCCAAAACTAAATCTGATGGTGCAAGCAACATGTGAGGTAAAAAAATGACAAGCTCAGAGTCGTGTCTATAAATGCTCGCAGTTTAGTCAATAAAATCAATGAACTGGAGGCAATGATGGCAGCTGAAAAAGTAGATTTAGTGGCGGTTACTGAGACATGGTTCAGTGAGAAAAATAACTGGGACATAACAATACCGGGGTACTCTTTATATAGAAAAGACAGAGAAGGTAGGAAAGGAGGAGGAGTGGCCCTGTATGTGAAAAACAACATAAAAACGAACCAAATAAAAGTGAGCGAGGTGAACATAGAGTCAGTTTGGGTTACGCTAACATTTGGTAATCCTACAGTAGCTCGTGTAGGTTTGATCTATAGACCCCCTGGACAAGTAGAAGAGCTAGATAATCTGATGGTTGAGGAAACAGCCAAAATGGCAATCAAGGGGGAAGTTATTATCATGGGGGACTTTAATCTTCCTGATGTGAACTGGAAAACCAAAATAGCTGGGTGCACCAGGAGTACAAATATTCTAAACTCCCTACTGGGATTATCTCTAACACAAGCAGTTGAGGAGCCGACCCGTAAAGAGGCCATATTGGATTTAATGCTCACAAATGGAGGTTTGGTAGTGAAGAAGAGTGAAGAAGATAGAGGCAAAGCAATTTATTAGAGCTTCCAAAGCACACGCAGAAGAGAAAATAGCTCAGTCAGTAAAAAAGGGGTACAAAAAACATTTTTTTAGATACATAAACGAGAAAAGAAAAAGTAAAACAAGGATTAGTTAGAATAAAAACAAAAGGAAGGACGGTATGTAGAAGAGGATAAAAGTCTCGCTGACTGCCTCAATGAATATTTTTGGTCAGTCTTTGCAGAAGAAAAGGAAGGAAAGGGACCTCAGTTAGGAGGAAACACTAAAGAGACATTCACATAGGAGTTTACAGAGGAGGAGTAGTCAATGGGGCCTGATGGGATCCACCCCAAGTTATTAAAAGAGCTCAGTGGTGTAATAGCAAAACCGTTAACGGGAATCGTCCCAGAAGACTGGAAATTAGCAAATGTTGTGCCCATTTACAAGAAGGGTAGTAGGGAGGAATCGGGGGAACTATAGGCCAGTTAGTTTTACGTTGGCAGTGAGGAAATTAATGGAAACCATGTTAAAGGAAAGGATTGTTGAACGTCTAAAAACACATAGATTACAGGATCAGAAACAACATGGGTTTACCTCATTGAGATCATGCCAAAGTAATCTTATTTTTTTTTTGATTGGGTAACAAATATAATAGACACAGGTGGTGCAGTAGACATTGCTTATTTAGATTTCAGTAAGGCTTTTGATACTGTTCCGCATAGAAGGCTTATCAATAAATTGCAATCTTTGAGCTTGGATTCCAATATTGTTGAATGGATTAGGCAGTGGCTGAGTGACAGGCAACAGAGGGTTGTGGTAAATTGAGTTTATTCGGCGCAAGGTCTTGTTACCAGTGGGGTACCACAGGGGTCAGTACTTGGACCCATTCTCTTTAATATTTTTATTAGTGATATTGCAGAAGGTATTAATGGAAAAGTATGTCATTTGCTGACGACACAAAGATTTGCAACAGGGTTGACGTTCCTGGAGGGATCAGCCAAATGACAAATGATTTACGTAAACTAAAAAATTGGTCGGAGCTGTGGCCATTGAGTTTTAATGTGGATAAGTGCAAGATAATGCACCTGGGACGTAAAAATCCAAGGGCTGAATATAGAATATTTGATACAGTCTTAACCTCAACATCTGAGGAAACGGATTATTATTTCAGAGGATCTAAGGGTAAGTAGTCAATGTAATCGAGCAGCAGGAAATGCTGGCAGAATGCTTGGTTGTGTAGGGAGAGGTATTAGCAGTAGGAAAAGGGAAGTGCTCATGCCACTGTACTGGAGACCGTATCTCCAGAAGGATATAGACATCTTAGAAAGAGTTCAGAGAAGGGCTACTAAAATGGTGTACGGCTTGAAGGAGAAAAGTTACCAGGAAAGGCTTAATGATCTTAACATGTACAGCTTGGAAAAAAGACGAGACAGAGGAGATATGATAGAAATATTTAAATACGTAAAGGGAATCCACTTAAAAAGGAAACAAAGTAGCAAAACAAGAGGACATAGTCTTAGATTAGAGGGGCAAAGGTTTAAAAGTAACATCAGGAAGCATTATTTTACTGAGAGGGTGGTGGATACATGGAACAGCCTTCCAGTAGAAGTGGTAGAGGCCAAAATAGTAATTGAATTTAAGCAGGCATGGGATATGCATAAGGCTATCCTAAACAAAAGAGAAATCCAGGTAAAGTATCCATGTAATTGGGCAGACTAGATGGGCCTAAAGGTTCTTATCTGCCGACATTTTCGATGTTTCTATATCCTATATTACATGCTAGTGGGTCTGCATTAAGGTGATATTCAGCGACAGAGACTGGACCATAGAAACATAGAAAATGTCGGCAGATAAGAACCTTTCGGCCCATCCAGTCTGCCCAATTACATGGATACTTTACCTGGATTTATCTTTTGTTTAGGATAGCCTTATGCCTATCCCATGCCTGCTTAAATTCAATTACTGTTTTGGCCTCTACCACTTCTACTGGAAGGCTGTTCCATGTATCCACCACCCTCTCAGTAAAATAATGCTTCCTGATGTTACTTTTAAACCTTTGCCCCTCTAATCTAAGACTATGTCCTCTTGTTTTGCTACTTTGTTTCCTTTTAAATATACTCCCTTCCTCTACCTTGTGGATTCCCTTTACGTATTTAAATGTTTCTATCATATCTCCTCTGTCTTGTCTTTTTTCCAAGCTGTACATGTTAAGATCATTAAGCCTTTCCTGGTAACTTTTCTCCTTCAAGCCGTACACCATTTTAGTAGCCCTTCTCTGAATTCTCTCTAAGATGTCTATATCCTTCTGGAGATACGGTCTCCAGTACTGCACACAGTACTCCAAGTGAGGTCTCACCAGTGCTCTGTACAGTGGCCACTTTGAGTGCGAGCTCCCCATTCCACACCATTTGTATTCTGATCCCTGAAGTTCAGGTCATCGCTCGCTGATGTGAGCGTCTTGACACAGCTAAACAGGCTTCCCAAGAAACACCCCTGACGCAGAGGAAAGAGAGGTGACACTCAGGGCCCTGTGACCTCTCAATTTAGATGGAGCCAATCCTCATAATACCTAGGGCAGTATTACATTGTTGGTGCTAACTTAACCAGAGCTGTTGTTAACTTCCCAGAGCCATTATAGCCTATGGAGGTTTTAAATTTACAACTGCTCTGGTTAAGTTAGCACCAACTATGTAATATGGCCCAAAGTGTCCATTCTTTGCGTGCTGAATTGGTGAAGAGTTGAAAGGAAATAGCAAAACGCCAGGCCCAACTTGCTGAGTTGGAAAACAAAAAACTAACTTCATTAATAACCATCTGTGGGACTGTCCTGATACACAATAGGTTAAACACAACCGGTCACGCAGAGCATTTCAAGGTGAGGAGCACAATGATAAAATAACCAAGCCAAACGTTAAGTAATGCCATACCTCACAGTTAAACTCCATCTCTGCGTCCATTGTGATTATTTGGACAATGAATGTTTTTGGCTGCTTCCGTTTCAGAGAAGAGAAGCTCATTCTTGAAGCGATGGCCCCTGCCATGACACACCGGGACTAGGAGATCTTCCCAAAAGGCACTGAAAGTCTACAGCCAGGCACGCAACTATCCCACCGTCACAGCCCTCTATAGGGTATATTGTCATACACTGAAGGTGTCCGCATACATGTTTAGTCCAGCGCCAGAAATCAATGGGACAAGGGTTTTGGCACAAAGGGTCCTTCACTGCCAGCTCACTTGGTGCTCCATGGCATTTGCTGATGGCCACCAGTACGACATTCTCCAGATTCTTCTCTGTAAACAGTCATGGTTGGAAGAAGCAAAAGAAAAAAATGAATTAACTAGAACGCAAATTTATACAACATGGTCTCCTTACCACAAAAGCAAAACAATGAGAAGTGAGGCGGGGGGGGGGGGGGTCACACGAGCGTGGAGGCAACATCTGAGAACCGGTGTTCTCTCTGCTCGGACGTACATCTGGCCATCTCACTGAGTGCTCGATAGTGCGCTCAGCCCTACAAAGCGTGAGCCTCCTATGGAGGACCGAGCTTTGGGCCGTAGCCTTTTGACGGGGAGAGTTTCAGCATGTCCGGTGTAATGTGCGATACTATCAAACATGTTACACTGTGTGGCCCTCCCTGTCGAGCCGAAAGAAAGCTGCGACAGACGCAGGGAGGTCACACGGACGCACTGAAGCCTGCTCAGAAGTGCAACGACACAAGGAAGAAGTGTCCATCCTGCTCTCGAGGCACAGAGTCTGTCGCTCGCTCGAGGCCATCGCTCGAGGCACGGGGTCATCGCCCAAGGCACGGGGTCATCGATCAAGGCAGGATGAGGGGTTGTTTCTCTAGGTGAGCCCTCTCTCACACAGAATAAGGTGAGGAGCTCCTCTAACAGGATGCTGAGGAGCTGACACCTCCCCCCCCCTTCCCTCAGACAAAGGCAGAGCCCATTCCTTGTTCATTCTCCATAGCTAGTAGGAGAGTAGTCCCTTTTCATCCAGATCCCTCACCTCCAGCATGCGGCCTCCTCACTCAGTGTGTCCATCTCACTCCGTATAGAGGAGCCTCCGGGCCGGACTTCTGGTCTCCGCTATACCCCCACTTAGGCCCACATCCACAAACAACAAACTCTGACTGCCATTGGACGACGGCGAAACCAATCAGCGAAGCCTTGTCCGAGCAAACCAAACCCTGTACGCCGGTTGGTTCTTTAGAAGAACGTGATTCCTCGGCTTCACATGCGTACTTCGTTTCCGGTGGTGATTCGCCCACTTAGCTTTCACTCTGCTGCTCCGCCCCCTGCTGGCCGCCCGTTCTAGAAGCAGGACTGTGTCTGCCGTGCGTCCGCGGTGCCCATGGGCTCTGGGACCGGTTGAGTGCCCGGGTTGTCCGCCCCGGCACAATGCCTACCTATCACTCCGATATACCTTCCGGTAAACCCGCAGAGGGGCTTGGCGAACACGTGACGCTCCGCACAGCTGAGAAGTCTTATACCGAATGCTCGTGCACTTAGAAATACACGTTATTGTGTGTTTAACAATGTCAAAACCATGATCCCTCCTGGCTCCTAGATATTGATTACCTACAATTCCCGGAATTCATAAAATGCAATAAATGGCCAGAGAAACATGGGAAATGTAGTTCAGGAGCATGGAGTGGGCGGAGTTTGATAGTGCACATCATTATGGTTTAATCCAGGGCTAACTAATTTCCCCAGGATGGAAAAGCAGTTCCAATAAACCACAACCTGCTCAGTTCTTTTAACCTATCAGCTGAGTGCTGGTGGAGAGTGTTAAAATCCAGCCCTCCCACCCCCAGACAAAGATTTAAAACTCTGCAACCACATTATTACCAAAAGAAAACTCTGTCCAAATTCCTATTTATCCTGCTACTTTCCCTGGCAAACGATGTGGAAACTAACCCTGGTCCTATAGCTGACACAACCTTTAGTCTCCCCACTAAAAAAGGCCTCTCATTTGTGCACTGTAACATCCGCAGTTTACTCCCTAAATTGGATGAGCTTCAGGTATGGTGTTGCTATTACAAACCCAAAATCATTGTGCTCACAGAGTCATGGTTAACCCCAAAAGTACCAGACTCTGCCATATCAATACAGGGGTATTCATGTTATAGAAAGGACAGAGCAAAGAGAGGAGGGGGAATTATTTATGTTGAGGAGTCCATGAAGTTCACCCCCTTACAGACTTCTAGCTCCCCTGTCACCTTAGATTTCCTCTCTGGTTTAATTGAGATTCCATTCAGTAAATCGATCATTGTTGCTGGATTCTATCGCCCACCGAGCTCTCCAGTGCACTCCCTCTCTGACATATCTCAAATCCTTAATAACCTACTTGCCCAAAACCAAAAAAGTGAAATGCTGGTCCTCGGCGATTTTAATACAGATTGGCTAAATCCTAAAAACAATAAACACTGCTCACTGTTTAAAACTTTGCAGCTAACTCAATCTCCTCCCCCACTCACATTAATATGAAAAGCCCTAACCATACCTTGCTGGACTGGATTCTCTCCTCATCTCCTGATCGAATACAGGAGGCAGGTGTTCTCGCTAATAGCTTTAGTGACCATTGTCTAGTGTACTGCGTGCGCAAAATAAAGGCCATGAAATCTCCCCCAAAGGTAATAACCACCAGGACTTTCAAGAAATTTATTCTTGAATCCTTCCTAAGTGATCTCAAACAGCTCCCCTGGTACAGACTAAACCTAATCCCAGACCTAGACTCTGCAATTGAATACTTTCAGTCTGAGCTCCTGAAAGTCTGGAATTCCCATGCCCCGCTGCGTAAAGTGCGAGTAAAAGGGAACCATCTCCCCTGGGTTACAGCTGATCTTACACTAATGTACCGTCTTAGAGATTCACTGTGGTCAAATTTCAAGAGTACTGGTTCCATGAACGATCACTGCGAATACCGAAAATGCCGGAATGAATGCACAAAACAAACAAAAATGGCTAAAGCCCATTACTTCAATGAAAATCTAAACAATAACATATCAAACCCTAGAAACTTTTGGAGAACCATAAATAACATACAAGCACCCCCAGTCCACTCCCAGCCGGCTGCTGTCAAAGTAAACAACAAAACCCTGCAACACCCCCTAGATGTAGCAAATGCCTTTAATGGTTATTTTGTTGGATGCGCCACCACTTTGATTGCCAAGCTAGGAAATGACATGCAATCAGAAAGGCCTCATGCAGGTCAGGCCCCTCCAACTGTGCAAATCCCTGTATCAGACAGGAATTCAGTTTTAGACCAGTGCCTGTCAGTGTTGTTACTAAACTTCTCCGTAAGCAAAAAATGAAATACCAGTCTGGACCTGATCAAATACCTGCAATGTTGCTGAAAATCAGTGCACCCGCAATTGCAGATCCTGTCGCAACCCTAATCAATGAATCACTGGCGACTGGATACATACCCAAACTCTGGAAGACTGCAAGAGTGGTACCTATCCATAAAAGTGGTGACAGTACTTTGGTATCAAACTACCGTCCGATATCGTTGCTCCCTGTAATGTCAAAAATTTTGGAAAAATGCGTCTACACACAATTACGTGATTATTATCAATATTGGAACTACTTAACCCAGGATCAATCCGGCTTTCGTCCAAATCACTCAACTACAACTGCCCTTTTAAAAGTCTGCAATGATATCCAAGCTGGGATGGAACAAGGAAACCTAACTTAGAGCCATCTTCATTGATTTTGCCAAGGCCTTTGACACAGTAGACCATGGCATCTTGTTAGAAAAACTTAAAAACTCTGGCATTGGTGATCGCACGTTAACCTGGTTTCAATCATATGTATCCGACCGATCACAATATGTGTCCATTTCTGGCAGCTCCTCCCTCCCTGTCACTTGCGGTGTACCCCAAGGCTCAATACTCGGCCCCCTGCTATTCACTATTTTCATAAATGATCTGCCCAACGTCTGCAAAGCCTCAACTGTACACATGTACGCAGACGACACCGTAATCTATACCAGCAAACCAAATCTCCGGCAGCTGGAAGCCGTGCTGCAAGAACAATTCACAGAGGTAGAAAAGTGAATCAAACACAACAAACTTTTTTTAAATAATGACAAAACTGTAACGATGCTCTTTGGAACAAAACCTAAACTACAAATTGCAAAATCCCCATCTATGTGTGGGGACAAAATCAAATGGCACGCTGACCACAGTCACTTCTCTCAAATATCTAGGTATGTGGTTGGACCCTAATCTATCCTTTGGCCCTCACATCGAAAAACTCTCATCTAAACTTTACCCCAAACTAGGCGCCCTGTACAGAAACAAATCCTGCCTGAGCCCCGCGGTAAGAAAGCAGATTGTACAACAAATGCTTATGCCGGCTATTGATTACGGAGATGTAGTGTACGCAGCCGCCCCACAAACACATCTTCAGAAACTTACTACATTATATAACTCATTCTGCCGCTTTGCATTACAATGTAACTACATGACCCACCATTGTGACATGTTAAAAGAGCTAAACTGGCCATCGCTGGAATCTAGACGCACCCTTCACCTTTCCAGTCTGGTGTTTAAGAGCTTTTCTGGGAAGCTGCCACCCTATCTGAATAGACTGCTTCCCCCAGCAGCTCCCTCATCCTATAACCTCCGATCCAGGACCAGCACCTTACTTGCAATACCACAATACAAAATGACAGTGGCTCGATCCTCATTTTCCTACAGAGCACCACAATTATGGAATAACCTCCCAGACACCATCAAATCTTCCAGTCTTATGTCACTCAAGAGCTCCTTACTAACATACCTCAATACAGAATGCACCTGTAAACATGTAACATAATAATAATAATGTAGAAAATAGTAATTATTATTCTTTATTTATAAAGCGCCAGCATATTCCGCAGCGCTGTACAATAAGCACAGTATAGACAGGGTTACAATACATTGAACAACATTTGACAAACAGTACAGGAGGAGATGAGGGCCCTATTCCCGTAGGAACTCACAATCTGGGAGGGTTGGGGTTGGAAACAGGAGGAGAGGACTGTAAGGTGAGAGTGATTGATGGTTGCGTCAGTGAGTTGGGTGGTAGGCTTCCCTAAATAGGAATGTTTTAAGGGAGCGTTTGAAGGAGGAGAGGGAGAGCGTTCCAGAGAGTGGGGGCTGCGCGTGTGAAGTCCTGCAGTCTATCATGGGAAGAGGTGATGCGGGGAGAAGCTAGGCGCAGGTCACTGTTTGACCTTAGGGAGCGGGCTGGGGTGTATTTGGTGATTAGTGAGGACAGGTAGTGGGGCGCTGAGTTAGTGAGGGTTTTGAACTTAATTCTGCAGTGGATGGGGAGCCAGTGAAGGGACTCGCAGAGGGGAGCGGCAGAGACAGAGCGACGGGTGAGGTGAATTAGCCTGGCGGAGGCGTTCAGGATGGATTGTAGGGGGGAGAGGCGGGACAGAGGGAGGCCAGATAAGAGATTATTGCAATAGTCGAGTCGGGAGATTACCAGGGCGTGTATGAGTTGTTTTGTGGTGACAGCGGTAAGAAATGGCCGAATTCTGGAAATATTACGCAGTTGGTATCGGCAGGAGGAGGAAAGAGACTTGATGTGGGGGATGAAGGCAAGAGCAGAGTCAAGTGTAACTCCAAGACAGCGAACTTGGTTTGATGGGGAGATGGTGATACCCTCCACCATGATAGAGAAGTCAGGAGGTGGGGAGGCATTGGAGGGAGGAATAAGTAGGAGCTCAGTCTTTGACATGTTGATCTTTAGGTGGTGGGAGGCCATCCAGGAGGAGATGCCAGATAAACAGTCACTGACTTTTGAAAGGACAGGGGGAGAGAGATCAGGGGTAGCGAGGTAGATCTGAGTGTCATCAGCGTAGAGGTGGTAATTAAAGCCAAAGCTGTTGATGATTTTGCCCAGGGAGGAGGTGTAGATGGAAAAGAGCAGAGGACCAAGGACAGAGCCTTGAGGTACACCAACAGATAGAGGCAATAAATACATATTTATTTTCTGTTAATCTGTATATTTGTGTTGTTTTTTTTTAATATCTTGCATTGTATTACTTTGTATTTCTGTAACTGTAACACTTCAATGTTCTTGAACCCAGGACATACTTGAAAACGAGAGAAATCTCAATGTATCCTTCCTGGTAAAATCCTTTATAAATAAAATAAATAAATAACTGATCATCTGTGTTTATGGAAAGGAAAGCTTTTTTCTGATTCTCACTTTGTGACAAGTGCTCCTAATTAAGAGGGACAGGCCCTAGTTCTGGCAAAACTCCTGTCTGTTCGTCTTTGGAGAGGATCTGGGTATTTAGGCTCTGCACACATCTACAAAGCTTTACAGGGTTATTCAAAGAGAATCGAAAAGTCATCGCACGGTCGGTGACTTTTCGTTCTCTTCAATTCGGTGCGATTCGGCGATCCCATGTCGGCGACCCAGCGGTGTATTCAGCAAGCATCACAGGGCCGTCGTAGTGCAGGGAAAAGCCGCTGCAAACCTGCCGAACACTCACCGCAAAACCCGGCGAACACACACAGAAACCCGCAAAAACATCTGGATTAACCCCTCTGAAGACACCGGTGAAAACCGAGCAGGAGCCGATCAGAGCGCAGAGCAGCCACCGGAAAAACCCAAAACTGCAGACGAATGGAGTGAAAAAAAAAAAAACAGTACGCTTAAATGTTTGAAAAGTGAAACGCTGTTTGCAAAGAAACTACAAAATGAAAATGTCTGAAATTTACATATAAGATCCAATGAATGATAATAAAAAGGGCTGTTAGAGAAAAAAAAACGATTTTAAAAAATAGGGAATTGTGTTTTTTGCAAACAAATCCCGAAAAATACTTAAAAGATCCTTAAAAAAATCTATAAATAAAGAGACTTTTTACTGCAGAATATTATAATCAACGGTTTATTAGATATTGAGTTAAAACGAGAATATTTTTAACATTGAAGCCTATGGGATTCGCCTGAATAAACCTGTCGAATGAAGCCACCGAATGGCAGGGCATTTCGGCAACTTTCCACTGCTGGTTTTTGATCTCTGAATAGACGAAGCTATGGGATTTCACTGCCCTCGAACAGGCACTGTATGTGCAAACTGCCTGCTCTCTGGATAGCTGAATGGCCAGGAAAGGTAGCCAAACACTGAATTTCAACGTTCGGTTACCTTTCGCCAGCAATTCGGAGCTCTTTGAATAACCCTGTTAGTGTTCACGGACAGTAAGGTGTTGATATGAGACACCGGGCCGTTGCAAACTTAGTGCTTAGCTATGTGAGCATTAATGTGAGGTTAAGTGCCTTCAGCACAGGCCCCCTATTACTTTTTTTTAAATCTAACTGGTTTAAAAAAATCCATTACCACATCGAAGATTGCCCTCACTTACGCGATCTTACTGTACATTGTTTTCCCTATGCTTAACATGGGGAGCGCAAAGAGTTAATTAGCATTAGGATTAAAGTCCTAACGCTAATTACATCCCAATACAGTTAACTCAAAAGTTAACCACAGCTAGGAGCTAGTGCAAACTGATTCCACTTCTGCAGAATCAGTTATCACCAGCTTCAAATCCCCCAAAAATCAAATACCTCTCATCCCACGGCAAGAAAGGCAGCCCCATCTGCCTCTTCTGGCCACCAGGAGCAAAGGGAGACTGGGGACAAATAGTTGCTGTTGCCCCCAGGATCCGCCCCTGCTCCGACCAAGGTGACTAATGATTTAGTTGCCGCTAAAACGAAAGGTGACGTCTCGCTTCTTATTCTTCTTGACCTTTCCACTGCAGTTGATACTGTTGATCACCCTCTCCTGCTCCTCACGCTGCGGCAACTTGGCATCAGTGACTCTGCTCTCTCCTGGTTCTCTTTCTATCTCTCTCTTCGTTGCTTCAGTGTCTCCTTCCCTGGTGCCTCTTCACCACCAGTTCCTCTTTCAGTTGGGGTACCTCGAGGCACTGTTCTGGGCCCCCTACTCTTCTCGATCTATAACGCCTCTCTTGGATACATCATCTCTTTCTATGGACTTCAATATCGTCTCTATGCTGACGACACCCAAATCTACCTTTCCTCAGCCAATCTCTCTCGTGTGTTGAAATCTGTTACAGCCGGCCTATCAGCTGTCTCCGACTGGATGACTTCCTGTTTCCAAAAGCTAGACACCTCTAAAACTGAACTTCTCATCTTCCCTTCCTCTAAAACCTCCATTCCTGCACCCTTTTCCCTTCCGGTGAATGGTGCCACCATTACTTCTACCTCTCGGGCATGCTGTTTCCTTTAGAATCCAATTCATTATATTGGTGCTCACGTACAAAGCTCTCCATAACCGCGCCCCTGCCTACATCTCCTCCCTCATTAGCAGGTACATCCTGTCACGCCCACTTTGCTCGGCCAATGATCTGATGCTATCAGTTCCTCGTATCTGCACCCCCAACTCTCACCTTTCAGGATTCTTTATTTTAAATAATTCTTTATTTTAAAATTTTTACAGAGCCAGACAAATCAACTGTGAAAAATGGCCTTGCAGGGCCATAACAGGTCAAATAAAATACAAAATAATAACAATAAAAAGAGAAACGGCAACTGCAAAGGGAAAACTCAACGATAAAACAAAAGGCATCAGAAAAATAATCTAAGCATCCCCACATAAAGGGGTCTCAGCGAATAATAACATACAAAAAAAATGGGGGTAATGGTAGCACAAAACACTCTGCAGAAAAATACGGAGGGATCTTCTGAGGGCAGCTGAGAGCCTATAAAAGCATCCCCAAATAGGGGGGGGTCACATCAAAAAATAAAAGAAATAAAAAGTCTCAGCGTGTGGGCAAGCAACAAAAAAGAAAAAAAAAATCTCAGCAAAGTTCAAAGCGTTTCAGAATGGGGGGATAATGAGTAGGATCATATCAGGAGACATCTCACCCCATATCCAGCAAAAAGACAGGGTGTGCCGCCTTGCCAAGCCAGGTACCTCTCGCATGATCCAGCAAACAGGATGTGTCTCCAACTGCGCCGGGGGATCAATAGCAGACATCTTGCGGACCTTTACCGAAGTCCGCTGCATGGCCGGCCTCCCCACTCTTCCACCACCACGAGCCACTGCCAAAACAAAAAAACTCTCCCCACGATCTTCAGGTAGGGCCTTCAACAGCCAGGTCGCAATTGGGGCCTTCCTTTCCGGGTCCCATCCTACTCGACAGACCGCCAACGAGCCACTCCAGAGGCCGCACATCAACGGGCCTCCCCCGACCTCCACTCTCCGCACCAGGTAGTCCCCAAGGTCCACAAGGGCAGCCTCCTCTCCACTGGTGAGGGCGCGCATCAGACGCCTCCATTCCGCGCGCTCCCCCACCTGCTCCACCACCGGGTCAGCAGCCGCGTGCAGAGGACAGGGCCCTCCATCCTCCAAGCCCGCGTCTGCCAGTCGCTCAGGTGGAGCCGCACAGAGGGAGGAAAAGAAGGTGAGGAATGGCCCAAAACTCTGCGAGGTAGTGGGCCTCAAAATGGCCGCCGGACTTGCTCTCCCGCCAGGAAACAGGGCCCCAATCTCCGCTGGGCCATGGAGGGGGGGGGAACTAAGCGGCTCCAGGGCACTGCACCCGATGGCCAGCCACGCCGGGACTCCCCAAGGGGGGCAATTCAGTCGAGGTTGCGGGTCAAATATCACCACAGACAGCTTTCATGAACGGAGCTCAGCACAAACACCTCTGCTTCCACACGCGGCCAGCCACGCCCCCGAGCTGCCCCTTTTTATGGAACTCTCTCCAGTGCAACATTAAAGAAGTCTCTGAAAACAAATTACTTTAGAGAAGCCTATCAGCACACTCCATAATTCCCCACTGTACATTTCATGCACAATCTTCCCACTACTTCACATACAGTTGTGTTCAAAATTATTCAACCCCCACTGAAATTGAGTGTTTTGGCCAGTTTGACATTGATTTTGATCATTCAGTCATCTTGCTTACAATTAAATCAAAGAGGCACGTGTAGGTCAGACAAATATAACATAACATTTATAATGAAATAACCACAAATGTCTTTTCTGTGCTCACATCATTATCAGTTTTATTCAACCCCCAAGTGACATTCAATCTTAGTACAACATCCTTTTACAGTTATAACAGCTTTTAAACGTGAAGCATAGCTTGACACAAGTGTCTTGCAGCGATCTACGGGTATCTTCGCCCATTCGTCATGGGCAAAAGCCTCCAGTTCAGTCACATTCTTAGGCTTGCGCACTGCAACTGCTTTCTTTAAGTCCCACCAGAGGTTCTCAATCGGATTTAAGTCAGGTGACTGCGATGGCCACTCCAAAATGTTCCAGCCTTTAATCTGCAACAATGCTCTAGTGGACTTGGAGGTATGCTTGGGATCATTGTCCGGTTGAAAGGTCCAACGTCTCCCAAGCCTCAGGTTTGTGACGGACTGCATCACATTGTCATCCAATATCTCCTGGTACTGAAGAGAATTCATGGTACCTTGCACACGCTGAAGCTTCCCTGTACCTGCAGAAGCAAAACAGCCCCAAAGCATGATTGACCCCCCCGCCATGCTTCACAGTAGGCAAGGTGTTCTTTTCTTCATAGGCCTTGTTCTTCCTCCTCCAAACATAGCGTTGATCCATGGGCCCAAACAGTTCTAATTTTGTTTCATCAGTCCACAGAACACTATCCCAAAACTTCTGTGGTTTGTCCACATGACTTTTGGCATACTGCAGTCGACTCTTCTTATTCTTTGGAGACAGCAAGGGGGTGCGCCTGGGAGTTCTGGCATGGAGGCCTTCATTACGCAGTGTGCACCGTATTGTCTGAGCTGAAACTTCAGTACCCACATCTGACAAATCTTTTCGCAGTTCCTCAGCAGTCACACAAGGACTTTCTCCACTCTACGCTTCAGGTAGCGCACAGCAGTCAAAGTCAGCATCTTCTTTCTGCCACGACCAGGTAGCGTTTCAACAGTGCCCTTTGCCTTGAATTTGCGAATGATGCTTCCTATGGTCTCTCTTGGTATGTTTAACATCTTTGCAATCTTCTTATAGCCATTGCCCTTCCTGTGAAGAGTAATCACCTCTTCTCTTGTCTTCCTGGACCATTCTCTTGACTTCGCCTTGTTTGTAACCACACCAGTAAATGTCTAGAAGGAGCTGAGTATCACAGTCATTTTAAAGCTGCCTAATTGGTGCTTATTATGCTTTATTGCTGCTCTGTGACATCCACAGGTGTTTTCAATACCTGATTGAAAACACTTGAATGAACCTCTGTTCTTCAGAGTGGTAGTCTTTAAGGGGTTGAATAATTGTGTCAATGAAGAATTCACAAAAGAAACATTTACTACTGTATTACAAAACCAATTGATGTCATTTTAGTTGCATATGGTTCTTTAAAAAGTCCTTGTAGGATTTCATTCTGAATACAATTACAAATGTACACTAAATTCCCTAAAACCCTTTACAGCATTGGGGGTTGAATAATTTTGAACACAACTGTAACTAATTCAACTAAGCAGGGCCAGGCCGAGGATGGAGCAGTGCGGAGCACTTGCTCCAGGCGGCGGACATTTGAGGGCGGCAAATTTGCCGACTCTGTGGCGCTGCTCTATTTTTCGTTGCGCCGCAGCAGCATCCAATTTGCCGCCGGCGCATCATGGATGACCCTCCTCACGAGTGATGCCGCTGACCACGCCCACCCTGACCCACACGCATGCGTCCACAGTCCATGCGGCAAGCGTGGGATCAAGACGCTGCCGCGTGTCGGGTGGGTCAGGTGGACGGCGGGCAGAGGGATCCTCGGGCTGCTGCTGCGGGCGCACACCAGGTCAGTCACTGCCAGGCGCCAGCAGCTTTCCATTTGGTGCTCCCGGTCACCATCCACACGGCGCGGTTTGTGGGTTACTGTGCCGAGAGGAGACTGAGGCAGCGGCGCGTGAGGAAGGATACATGCAAGCTGTTCAACATCCGTACGCACGCCTCGCTCCCAGCATCTACTGACAGTCACTGAGGGACGGAGGGGGGGGGTCTGTTTGCTGCGGGGGAGAAAGCTCAGAGAGCAGCCGGAGCCAGTAGAGCTGTCAACCTGGGGGAAGATTTACTGCAGCGATCGCCTGGTGAAAGCACGGATTCTCCAAGTGAATGATCCAGAGCGGGTAAGTTTTCCAGTACTCACTCTGCATATACTCTCAGGGTTATTCAGAGAGCGTGCAAAGCAGGAGAATGACTGGAGAATGAAAAACTCTAGGTCAAAATAACCGATTTGGAAAGTGAGATGAAAGGGAGAATTTTTCTGGTTTGGCTATTTTGACCTAGAATTTTTCATTCTCCAGTCATTCTCCTGCTTTTCACGCTCTCTGAATAACCCTGTCTGTCTTCTCTCACTTCATTCACTTCTCTCTGCTTTCTGTTTCCCAGTTTTCCCGTCCCTTTCTTAATTTTTTCTCTCTCCTTTCATTTTTCTCATTGCTGTGGCTTTGTTTTTTTCTGAATACACAACTACATATGTATACAGAGAGAGAGAATATGTAAATGTGTGCGTATGTACTGTTGTGTATTCAGAAAATAAGTAACTGTCCGTACGAGAGTGCTCTGTATAGACAATAAGTAATTGTGAATGTGTGCATAAGAGAATCCCATGTACATGGGATTCTCTTATGCACACATTCATGTATACTCTCTATACATGGGATTCTCTTATGCACACATTCATGTATACTCTCTATACATGGGATTCTCTTATGCACACATTCATGTATACTCTCTATACATGGGATTCTCTTATGCACACATTCATGTATACTCTCTATACATGGGATTCTCTTATGCACACATTCACAATTACTTATTGTCTATACAGAGCACTCTCGTACAGTTACTTATTTTCTCTTTATATATATCACACTTGTGCACACATTTACTTATTCTATCTATATATACATAACACTCATGCACACATACACACGCTCACCCAAACATCTCTCTGACACACACACATCCAGTTTATCCCTTAATCTCTCTCTCACTGCCGCTCTCCCACACCTGACCGCATGTGTGTGGCCGAGGTAGGCAGTCACTGCACCGGACCGCCGGCGCTCCAGCAGGGCAGACAAACTGAGGAGCAGCACATGCTCATCCCTCCTGGCTCCTTCTGACCAGCTGCGGCACCAGTCCCCCCCCCAAGACCAGACCAGGTACTGTATCTGGGGTCTTTCTGGGTATACATGTACCTGGGGTCTGTGTATTTATATACAGAATGAGGCTGTATATATGTAGTATATGTGGAGCCCTGTGATGCGCTCATACACACCGCACATTACTGTGAGTTTTACTGCTGTGGAGCTCTGTGATGCGCTCATACACACCGCACATTACTGTGAGTTTTATTGCTGTGGAGCTCTGTGATATGCTCGTCACATGTTTTTTTTTGGGGGGCAGCATTTTATCTGTCCGTCAAAAATGCTGGACGTATAAATGCAGTCCATCTGACCTCGTTTCATCACTCACATACAAAGCTACACGGACGTTGCGTACGTGGCACACTCTGCACGTCCGTTCTAGCAGTATTACGTTCTTGCCTAACCTGCGTCCGTTTGCTGCGTCCGCCATGCATCCGCACTTCCGTGCGGACGTGCTTCGTGTGTGGGGCTCCATTGGTCAGAATTCTATGCTGCCACGGAGGTACAAATGTGCGGCAACACGGACGTGATAACTGCGCTCGTCTGACCCCAGCCTTAGGCAACAGATTCTGGCTCGTCATGTGATCTGAGTGCAGAGAAAAACTGCTTTTCGGTTTTCTTAAAACTATTTTTTTTTACCCCAAAACGAAAATTTAAATAAATAGTCATTTTGGCATGTTTCTTTTTTTTTGGGGGGGGCACTCCACATATCTGTGCCTACAAGCTCCTGAGGTGCAAATCCGGCCCTGCGCACAGGGACAGAGATACAGCGGTCCGAATATGTGGGGAAAGCTGGATACTGATTTCTGGTGGGGGTTACATGGGGGGGGCAAGGAATAACCTAGGGAGGCAATTTCCCCCCTGTAGAGACGCCTATGCCCTCTCATGCACTCTCCCTCTGCTCACACTACCTAGTCTCAAGCACTCTCCACTTGAGTCAATGTAACTTGACTGGCTTCTCTCTTAAATGCTCCGCCCCCTGCACTGGCCCCGCCCGTCGACCTGTCCCTGAGTGTTAGTGGAGATTGGCTTCAAGGCTTGTAGTTGAGAACATGCTGACTCGAGTGTGCCGTGTCCCAGGCCTGGTGCACGGTGCCAGCCCCGGCCTGGGGGTCTGCGCCCAGCAGATATGCAGGTAAGCTAGCAGTGGGGGGGTTCCATCTTTCACCAGGCATAGCTGAGTCTGCAGGAAGTAGCTTACACTGTATATATGGCAATGGGCCAGGCAGACATTGTAATATATAGCTATATGTATAGCTGCCAGACAGGCTGCAGACCAGCTGACCTCACACAGTGACAGTTCCCTGCATACCAGTGCAGGCTTCCATGCTCCTGCCTGTAATGCACACAGTAGGTGTATATATGTTTTATGAAATACTTCAACCAGAGAGTGTGTGTCATTGAAAAAAGGCTGGCTATGAGCTGAAACATTCAGGGTTATTCAGAGAAAGGTGAACACCAGGAGAATGAACAATCTAGACCAAATAGCCAATTTGGAAAGTGAGATAAATGGGAGATTTTTTTTCTGGTTTGTCTATTTTGATCTAGAATTGTTACTTCTCCTGGTTTTCACCTCTCTCTGAATAACCCTGATTTGTATTTATGTTTTACAGTACAAAATAAGACCTTTTTATAATTCAACACCTGCAAGTGCTGCTTGGCTTTACTTATAGGTTTATTCTCCCCCCCCCTCATTATTTTTTATTCACAAGGGCGCGATTGATGGAAAGTATATTTTTGCTTTTAAAGTGCACAGGATTTACTGTTATTATTATGTAGCTACGCGTATGCATTCGTACAATCTGTGTGCTGTACTGTGCTTTATCATTTCTCCATTGCAGATTCATAGCATTCAGCAGTTTTTCTCCCTGTATTCCTCCTCCCTATACATGCATTTTAAAAAAAAAAAATTTTACTACTGTATTTTCTGATTTTTTAGCATTGGTGACAAAAAAAAAAAAGAGAAAAGTAAGGCATGTTTTTTTCCCCCACATCCTGTTGCTGAGTGTCTGGCACGTTCCCGTGTCATTCCTGCAGGCCTGGAGCAGGATAGCACTTTGTCCTGTAAGTCTACGTCTGGCCACGGATTAATTCACAAGCCCTGCGTGGGTTTAATCACTCAACCGCATGTCGAGAAAACCTTGACATGAGAAAGGACAGAGCTGGAGTAATCTGTCGGTTTGGCATAAAGCATGGTGCCCCCAGTGAATGATCCGGAGCAGCTTTAGTGAATAATAAACCCCTTTACTGCACACATTCCCGCTCCTCAAACTCCAGATTATGCCAAGTGTCCCATACGTAAAACCAGTGTGCTGGGTTATATGGACTGGGGTGTTTTTGAATCCACAGTTTGAGAAGGATAAAGGTTGTGTTTGTTCTTAACCAGCAGTGTTACCCATTGGCCATATCCTGGAGGTATACTGACACATGGCTGTATAAAGGTTCCGCAGTGAGCTCCGTGTAAGCAAAGCGGGTATATTATTATTTCTTTGGACATTCAATGGTGAATGAAAATAGAAATCTATATCTAGGGATTGCGTCTTCTCAAAGCAACACACCGCCCGCGATGTGGGATTCTAACGGTCTTGGCTCTATTTCTGTATAGGCCGCTTTTGCCTTGGACCGCAGTCTGGAGGGGGCAGCATATTTTGTTTCTAGTATAAATCAGACTTCTGGAAGAAAAAAAATATACACCTGCGCATCTCAAATATATAACGGAGCTGCAAAGCCATAAAAGTCCCAGCAATGATTCTCTTAAGATATAATAAATATTGTATAGGAATTGCTTTTGTTCTAAATTACATTTGTATTGATTTATGCAAATGCCCCCAATAGTTTGTGAATAACCACATTTTCCATAGGGAAAAACCTGGGCAGCTAGGGGATGATTCCCTAAATGACCTCATCACCCCCTTGCGCGAAGGCTACAGTTTGCGGATGTAGGCCCAAGAGGCTTGACTGACATCCAAGATGTCAGCCACTTTGGGAGAAGACTGTGATTTGGCTCCGGATCATGAACTGGCACCTAAGGGGTTAAAGAGTGGCATCGCTGGAAAGCTCAGACTGAGACTTTTCTAGTGATACGTCCCTTAAGTTTCTAATATTTACTGATCTGGAGGGAGAGGGGTCCAAAAAAGGACCCCCCCCCCCTCTCTTCCTTTCAGGCACTCTCCCGGACTCTGCCAGGGGGGCACCTGAAACTGGCATTGCATACCGGCGTGATGATGTCAGTGTGCCGGGACTTGTCTAAAAGGACAGTCGGACCGTCCTGGACACATGAGGTCTCCGCAGGGAAAGGGGAGACCCCATGACTTGTGGGGGACGCCCCTACACATCATCCGCAGTGAAAGGGTTAAAAAAATAATAAACAGGTCTGTTACAGCAGTGGTTCTCAACCCTGTTCTCGAGTACCCCTAACAGGCCAGGTTTTAAGAATTCCTTTGGAGAAATGCAGACTGAATCCTGCAATCGCTGAGCAGCAAATCCGATCACCTGTGCTGTGCTTCGGATTTCTGGAAAACCTGGCCTGTTAGGGGAACCTGAGGACAGGGCTGCAGAATAACAAAAAACCTTTTTTTTTTTTTTGTAAAAAAAATAAATATAGAAAAGCTTTTTGATGAAAAGAATAAACCAGTTGAATAAAAAAATAATAATTATATAATATATATATATTATATTATTTTTTTTTACATTGAATCCTATATGGGATTCTACTGTTCAAACCTGTCAAACTGAATTACCGACAAATCAGGGCATTTCACTGAAACTTCACTGCAGTTCTGTGAATAGATTAACCATTACTTCTCTAGGGGACAATTTTGCAGCCGCTCAAGGTTGCCGATCTGTGGCGAACTGCAACGTATTTCGCTGTCAATTTGCCAGTATTTGCGAACTGACAACTTCGTGAATAGACTGCCACGAAATTGCATCGTACTGTAAAATTCTGTGGCAAGTACGACCCTTGCTGAATAACCCCTACAGCCTCGAAGTAAGGTTGCCAGAGTCTCTTTATTTTTTCCCCTGAACATATTTATTTATGCTAGGGATGCACCGATACCCATACTAGTATCTGTGCCAATACTGCCGTTTGCACAATACCGGAAGCCAGCGCTGTGCCAGCTTGCCAGTATCCGCGGGGCTGGTGAAGCTGGCCACGTGCATGAAAAGCAGCATCACAGAAGCGCCGGCGGCCACGTGATCGCGCCACAGCAGCGCGACCAGACCTCCGGAAGCAGGTGAGTATTGCAGCTGCCGGAGGGGAACGCTGGCCGCGTGCTTCTCATGCACGTGGCCAGCTTCCCCAGCGTTCGATGGGGGCATATCCGTGTGAGCTGGGGGCATTCTCTATGTATGTATGTATGTATGTATGTGTAGCGCTCACTCCCGGAGGAGCCGCTGAATTTGAACCTCGGGTCAGTCTCCCCGCACTAGGGAATAAATATACTCCAGCACCGTCGTGGATTTTATAAATTATATATTTTACTGAATAAACTGGCATATGATAAGGAACGCGGTATACGTATATATATTTACAGTACTTCGTAATGCGGGAAACGCGCAGCGGAAAAGGAGAAAAAGTATTTTTAACCCCCTTAGTGGTTGGAGTGTGAGTCCCGTACAGGTTATGTCCCAAGGAATGTATGTGTGTATTGGTACCCGGGTACAATATTCAACTGGCCAGTGAATTATTTATGAGGTATCTTTGACTAGTCACGTTGGGGCCCTGTAGGTTTTGAACAAACTGCAGCGTGCTTTAGTGTTTTTTACAGTGGCCTGGAAGGCCTCTCACCCATCCACCAGATACTCTGTGCTCCGCTCGACCCAGGACGTCTCTCCGCTCGATTTTTTGACTGGGATTCTCTGTGTCACCGGATCCGCTGTCTTGCTTTTCTGTATCGGCCACAAGATGTCCAGCTCACCGCCTGCACTCCCTGTTAGATCGTCTGCGGTTCTCCTAACTCGGGGTCCTTCAGCTTACTAGGTATCAGTGTGAGATTACTGGGTCTTCGGTTAATAATGAGGGAAACCCGATCTCCAGCTCTGCTAGGCCGCACCTGCGCTCTGGCCTGGTCATGACCACACTCGGCTCTTCTGCGTCTTGCTCCTCTCACTCCTCTGCGCGCTCTGCCAGCTCTTTCCACGAGGCTGCGGATATCAGTGTCTCTCTCCCACACACTTCCTGTTCCCGCCCGCAAAGCATGCTGGAAAATGTAGTCCCAATGTTCAGTGTCTTACATCGCGCTTGTCTCCCTCCGGTGGCCAAAAACAACGACAGGGAATTTAAAACCAGTGCTACATATATATATATCTCGGGGGGGGGATATATACATGTGAGCTGGGGGCATTTTTATATGAGGTCTGTTCTTACTGGAAAGTGGTCACATGACATAAAATAAAAGTATCGGTACTCGGTGTTAAATTAGGGATGCACGATACCATTTTTTTATGCTAATAGCAGTGCATGAAAAATGCCACCTACTTGCATGTAGAAACCAAAAGCTGCCTTGCTTAGGTAACTGGTTACCTCGTTCAAAGCATACAAATTAAAGAAACTGCAGGGCAGCACCTTCCCTGTGCTCCCCTCTCCATCAAATAATATGTATCCAGGAAAACATGGCCGCTCTGGCAACCCTAATGGGGATTGAGTTAGTGGACCATGACTTGATTTTAATTTGTCCAGTTCCTGTAAAATGTATTGACAAATTCTAACAGGAGAGCTTTGTCATACAACCTTCCAGATGTATTACAGGTATGTTGCCTTAACAGCGTAATATACAGTAATTATTGTGGCAGTTGATAATGTAATATACATTTATCTAAAAACTATTTATGGGATGGTGAACTGTTAAACGTGCATTGAGACTATATGTGAAATCTTCATCCAATGTATTCTGTAAAGTTAGGCCTGGCGTGTTCTAAGTTGCATCTTTCGGCGTGAGTGACAAATCCCATCGTGTTTCTCTTTCTGGTTGAGCGTATAAGGACAGTTGCTGGCAATCTTTAGAGCAGGGGTCTTAAACTCAAATTATCTGGGGTGAACCATTGGAAATTTCTATTCTGGAGGCCACATGCAAAATTTCAAACTTCAAACACATCGACCTAAATTCAGTACTTGTTCATAAATCAGAGCTCCACAGCAATAAACCTCACAGGAACCTTCTCCCTTCTCCTGCAGTGGCAGGTAGAGAATTGGAAGCGCTCGGCAGCTCATATTGCTCCTGAACGCTTCCGATTGTCAGGAGTGTATGTAGGGACCGATAACCCCCCCCTCTTCTCCCAGTAAGTGACCGGGGGGGGGCTGGTTAAATAAAATTTCCCCTCCTGTTTCTTCAGTGCCCCAGCTCTGGCAGATGTGTGTAAACTGCTGTTTGCAGCCGCTGAAACTTTGAACAGCATGGGGAGGGGGTGCAGCATATTTACTCACATCTGCCAGAGCTGCTGATTGTCAGGCAAGCGGTGTGATAGAGGAGCTGGCACTGTAAGGCGTTACAGGTGGCTGCCTAAGAGCGCAAGACCAGGAGGGGGTGCAATAAAAAAAAAATTTGAATCCCTGGTCACTTGCCTTGACAGGGATCCAAATGTTTAAACTATCTGCCTGGCGCTGTGTCCCTGCTGCTCCTCCTCTAAGATGCAGCCGCGCCCAGCGAGCAGACTCCCCCCCCCCCCCCCCGCGGTGCTGGATACGGAAGCCCGCGCGCTCTCTCCTCCAGGTCCCTTCCTCCTTGCTGGTGCCTGGCCCCCTCTGATGCCAAGAGGAGGGCATGCCAAAAGAAGTCTACACTGCCGCCTTACCCCCAGCCTCCCAAGCAGTTCCAGACAGTGTGAGGTGCACCCTGGAAGGTGGAAATATAATCCTGGCTGCATTGCTCTGCAGGGACTCCGTGACAGGCAGGCCTCAGAACAAAGAAAAAACTGCTGCTGCTTCTAAATACACTTCAAAACAGCATTTGAAAATTTCAGCTCTGGCAACACAGGTATGTTCACCTGGTCCTGCTGTTACCACCATGTGGGGGTGTTCTAAAAGGTCAAACACCCTCTCATTGGAGTCCCCCAATATTATTCAAACAGTACTTGGTGGATAGTGGAGTTTCATTGCTGTGGAGCTCATTCACCCTGCACATTACTAGGAGTTTCATTGCCGTGGTGCTCACAAATGCTAGGGGATTATTCACTCAGTGCCAGCATTGCAAAAAAGCCAGCTAACTGCACTGCAATACAGACTTTAATTGCAACAGAGGCACTTGTTGTAACCCTATGGGGGTTATCCACTAATAGATGTAGTTCATTTAAAGGAACACAGTATTAAGAAAATATGGCTCCCTTTTATAGTGTCTTCCTTTTTAAGTGATCTACAACTATTGTTTATTAGGACATGAAAATAGTCATAATCAGTTTTCCCCCGGACGTGCGAGAGTACCCCCACCTATTTTTCCAGAAAAAAAGCAATGAATAAACCTAATAGTAATGTGTGCATGAGCATATCAAAGCTCCACACACTGACCCTGATCCCATTCTCCACACACAAGCACAGACCTTGACAGTTGACACCCTCGCTTACTTTGGTGGGGGAGGAGTCTGCAGGTTCCGGCAGCAGGAGGAACCGCTCTTGGAGCAGCTCCCAGGTTTAGCACGTTTGCTTGTGCCGATGAGGCTGGGGCCTGGCTCACCCACCCCAGTGATCGCTAGACACTTCTAGAGACATGCTTGGTAATGACCTGGGGCACACAAGACCTTGTCAGTGTACACTCCCAAAAGCTTCTAATGATTACCGAATGGCCTCCTGCTCGCCACAGCAGCATTTGCTTTCTTGCACTACAGGTTATTAGTTTTGGAGGACCAGGGTAACATGTAGGGAGGTAATTGCTGTCCTGTAGCAACACCCGTGACTGCGGGCTGCATGAAACCAGTACGCCGGCCAGTACCGTGAGGCCTCTTCTACAGAGCAAGTACTTGCAGTTAAAGGGGCACTGGATGTAAATGAAGTTGTCACAGTGACTTGAGTGTCCTCTACTCTTAATCCCCCCCCCCTTGTGGATTTAGCTCTGTCCAAAAGCTTAGATCAGCGAGTGCTGAATGAATCTATCTTCTGATGAGCAGGAGACTTGGCTTCTATCAATGGCTGTCAATGTTCTTGCAGCATCCATCCTCTCCAATAATGAGACTGCTGCTTACTGTTTACTATCATCATTAAAGGACCACTCTATTGAAAAGTAGAGTGTTCTTTTCCTGCCTGTAGAAATAAAAAAAATAATAATAATTGGGCAGACGTTGCTGACAGGCTCTGTACAATTACAATATTTTGGACCCATTTTATTCACCTTTTTGTCCCTCGACGCACGCAGCTTCTGCTCAGGGACTCCTGAACCCGGAGGTCCCTGAGGGTTTTATTCACACTATGAGCTTCCTGCGCTACTTGTGTAATGTAAGAACCACAAACTGCACAACGCAAAGGGACATGTAAGAGAAGTTAATGTCCGCAAGTCCCATAGCATCTGTGCAGAACAATGGATTGGAACGGCGCACTTGCGCAGAGCCCATGCATCACAACCTCTCAGACAGATCTCGAATCAGGGGCGGATCCAGGGGGGGCAACGGGGCAATTGCTGCCCCCCCCTCTCAGAAAATATTACCGCTCCGCCGAGTGCTTTTCTTACTACGAGCGGCTACCAGCATGAAGCTCGGCGCTCACCTGGGATCCACCAGCCGCGATCTCGAAAGATCGCAGAGTTCATGAGATCTCGTGAACTCCAGGATCTTGCGAGACCACGGCTTGTGCTTGGTTCCCAGGTGAGCGGCTGAGCTATATCCTTTGCTGACGGCTGCTTGAAGGAAGAAAAGCACTCGCAGGGGCCTGGCAGACAGTAGAGGAGACCGATTGGGACCATGTGAGGCTGGGGGCAATATATAAATGGGAGGGGGGTACCCTGGGCCCCTGTATGGAAAGGGTTCGCAGGGCTGTGCAGATGGGGTGCCACGTGTGTCCTGCCAGCATGGAAAGGGTGCACTGGGAAGCCCACACCTGGGTTATGTGCTGGGAGGGGGGTACCCCCTGAGTGTAACAAGCACAGCTTGCAATTAGGCGCCTCTCTGCCTGTCACTGCAAACCCAACACCAGCTCTTAACCAAAAGTGGTAGAATGCCCCCCCCCCCCCGAAACCTGTGTCTGGATCTGCCCCTGTCTCAAATGCAATTGGTTTCCGAGACAGTGACGTCGACATGCTCTGTAGGGGGAGAAGGGGGGCACTCCTTCCATCTGGGCCACTTCAAAAAGATAAAGTGGCCAGGGTGTTTAGAGTGTTCCTGTAAGATTAATTTTATAAATTGGCAAAGAACTTTTCTTTTCAACCAAGACATGGAATATATGAAATCTGCTCCTGCCACTCTCCATCCTCCATTAATTTCGTTAGCACTTTGCATTTATTTCTACAAACGGTCTCTTAATTGTATTTGGGTTTTTTATCGCCTAAACAATTTCTGACTCCTTGTAGGAATTCGTCAGACTCTAGAGACAGCAGCTGGCTTCGATCTCTGTTTGTTCGGAAAGTGGATCCTCGTAAAGATGCCCACTCCACCCTTCTGTCTAAGAAAGAGACGAGTGGACTTTATAAAATGCAGTGTAAGTACACGTCACTGGCATATGCGTGGTTTTAATTTAATGGTAGCAGGATTACCTGTATTACTGATCTAAGAGCTCTGACACATTATACTTCATAGAATATTAACTTGTGGCAAATAGACACTTCTCAGGATGGGCCTTGGGAGTGAATAGAGGTGAGAACGTGGAGGTGAGAGGGATGGGGCTGAGGACCAAATCGCAGGGAGTGGAATAGTCTAATAATGTAAAGCTACAGGTCCATTAATTTGATATTCAATGTGACTGTTAAGCTTTAAAATGCATAGCATTTGTTGACAACCGACGAGTGTCCAATTTAAGTAAATTCCATTGATTTAATAAAAGCTATTTGGTTGGAGACTGTTCTTGCATGGGATTGTTGACATGTTGCATTTAGATTGAGTCCCTAACATTGCATAACATGCATGCAGTCATCGTTCACAAATGTCTGGTACTGTTCTGTTTTGGGAATGCCAGGGTACGACTGGAAACTGCCCTACTCACCTTTCCATTCTGTAAGTATGGAAGAACATGCAATGCTCCCCCCCCCCCCCCGCATGCATGATTTGATTGTTCTGGTTATGAAAATACTGTTTGGTTGAATGCTGTTAATGTCCAACTCCATCATCTGTCTTCAACATCTGTATGTTCATGGTATATTAGAGATGACCCTTTTAATACATGTTTCCTGCACGCATTGTTCATTCCCTGCACTAACTCCTCTCTGGTCTCTTTCAGTTCATAATGTGAAACCCGAATGCCTGGACGCTTATAACAAACTGACGTGAGCATAGTTTAAACCTCTCCCTTCTCTACATTGTGTTGGGCCTGAAGGGGGTAGTGAGCTTGGCTGAAATTATTTCTACTGCTTTTATTCTGCAAAGCGTTAGCTGTTGCTCATTAGATTACGATGTCACACCCCCCCCCCCCATATGACATAGGATGAAAGACCGGAAAACCCCAAAATAACAAATGCTGGAGAATGCCGTCTTGGCTATTTTGACCTAATTCGTAGGGATATTTTTCTTTTTAAAAAAACTAGTTTATTGGAAAAAAGAAAAATACACCCGCTCCTCCAAATCTGGGACCCAGATGTTGCTGAACTACAGCTCCCATGGTCCATTTATTGCCATCAAAGATTTCTGTTGGATGCAGCTCAGGAACATAGAGGGGCAGGGTTTGAAGATCCCTGCTTTACAGCATTATTGTGTTTTACCAGCTGGGCATAATAATATTCTGTCAGTTTACAGAGAATCTTGACAGCTGGGGCCGAGGTCGAGCACTGACAAATGTATAAAAACAGCTAGCAGGCTACATCTGCTCAGCCCTGATGCAGATCTAATATACGTGCATCTGTCCTAAATTGCCCTGAATACAGGGCATGGAAGAAGCAGAAATAAGCTCTTATTCAACCTTCTTTAAAGCATGTCAAACCCCCCCCCGTTTGCATTTATTACAATACTGGTCTAACCTTACATACTGTATATTGTACTTCATTATAGCTTCTGTTATGATGTTACAGAAGTTAAAATATTGTGTGGAAAACACGTCTTTGATAATTCTCACAGTAAATGTGATGTTAATTTCCCTATGATCAGGGAGATTACACCGCTGAGAGCCGTCTTCTTGACACAGAAAGGACTAGATTCTGTGTCCGGTGTAAACCTAACCAGAGCCATTGATGGGTTGTATTGAATCTAGATGTAAACTTAAACCAAGCTAAATTTAGCAACCGCATAGACTTTAATGGCTTTTGTAAGGTTAAATCACGTCTGCTTATGTTTACACATGAAAAAATGTAGCCAGGCGCTCCAAAATCTGAGCCCAATATACGTGTTTTTTTTTTTTTTTTTTTTGGGGGGGGGGGTTTTCTCTCATTTGGAATCTAGACCTAAATCATCTTGCTTTATAATGTATCCATTTATAAATTTAGATTAAAATAACCTTCCGTGCTACATAAAGATACTGTTTTCTTTGACAACAATGTGCATGAACAGCATATTTTTTCTTGTCTGTAGCATGACATGTTTGTGTTTTGTATACTGACACTGTGCTTGAATACATAGGGATTTGCTTGTTTTTGGCATCCATATGCTAATTTTCCTTGTAGCCAATTACTTTGTTGAATTTTGTACTCTCCCAATTCCTTCTGTGTTTTTTTTTTCTTGGTGTGCCTTTTGGGCCTGAGATCTAGTGATGTTAGCATTCCATGTGGAGCTCTATCATGGTGCTAGTAAACGCAGCTCTGTGTTAGGTTGGGCTGTATAGATGGTAAATGCTGTGTGTGACTGTATGCGCATCACAGCATGTGCTGTTGAGGACCTGTGCAAATCATTAACAGACTCTGACTGTGCCCTGTATAGCGACAAAACAAGACCAGGAACTAGAAATCCTCTTTAGAACTTCGCTACACGATGACAAATGTTATGTACATGGTTTGGTACAAATAGCCGCGTATAACCGTTTACCAGAGCTTAAACTGCACTTCCCAATAGTCAATATTTTGAACCCTGATCCGTCGCATATGAAGTCTGAGATTAAGATCTTGAATTGGGAGAACTATAAGAAATCAGAAGTATTATTTCAATATTTTATTTAGGCCTAATTCATTCTGAATTAATCTATAAATTCAATGATAAAAATTATCAATGATGTCACTTTGCTGGTGGTGGTTTGTGTTTTTTTTTTTTTTTTTGGGTTCTTACTGGTCAATGACCATATCCTTGGTCTTTTGTGTTGGTGAACAGGGAGGAAGTGTTGCCGAAGCTACATCAGGACCCAGATTATCACTGTGACCTGGTGGGTAATTGGAATACGTGGTATGGCGAACAGGACCAGGCAGGTAAATTTGTACGTAATAGAAAGGTTTTGGCATCTGTTTTACATGTGGATACGTTTTATTGAGTCGCTTGTTTTGCAGTTCACCTGTGGCGTTTCTCTGGTGGGTATCCTGCACTTACCGACTGCATGAATAAGCTGAGAAATAACAAGGTAAGTTCAGTCTCTCCAAATTGTGTTTTGGAGCACTTCTGATTTGCTTTGCCATTCTCTCAAAATATTTATTTCTGTTTTTATTAGAGCATTTTTATTTTTTTTTCTCCCTGTGACTTACTTCATCACATGGCGGTCTCACCTGTTACTTCTTTGCTTCTACATTAAAGAAGTCTTATATTCCTCCTGAATCTTGAAACCGTTTTCTGTGCACGTGTTGGGCAAATTGTTTTATAATTTTAATGTGTTTTGTGTTCGTCAAGAAGCGGTTTATGACAATCGTCCGATCTTTATCGTTGACTTGTGGATTCCACGTTCCCACAGGAGTATCTAGAGTTTCGCAAAGAACGAAGCCGTATGCTTCTCTCCCGCAGAAATCAGCTGCTTCTTGAGTTCAGTTTTTGGAATGAACCTGTGCCCCGTAAGGGACCCAACATCTATGAACTGCGTACCTACAGATTAAAGGTGAGTAGGTGTCCATGTAATATGTTGTCCCTGTACACAAGTTGCCATATAAGCATCAAGTGATATGATCCTGTTTTGTTCCAGCCAGGAACAATGATTGAATGGGGAAACAATTGGTGAGTATTAATATTCCATAAAATTTTCCCTCTTTTCAAAATCTTTCTTTTTATGATTTTTTTTTTTTCCCTCACCACTGATTAGTCTATTTATATTGCTATAGGACAAATTTGTCAACATTCATTGTTCTAACCTACACACTCTAGAATCACAATATTGCAGAGATTGTTTTCTAGTTGGTTCAATGAAACCTGATGTAACGTTGGGAGCTTCCAGCCCTACCTGTGTGCTTGAGGGCAGCATGTCTGATGCTGCTCGCTGACTAATGCCCGGTTAAATGGAGACAGGCAGGGAGGTGGTTGCATGAGGCGCGGCTTGAGTGGGGGGCGTGGCCTGGTGAAGGTCTTTAAAAACCCTCAGTGTATTCTCAGCAGTTGCCAGATCGTGGTTATCCATACCTGAGCTCCTTGCACCTGACTGCTATATTGAATTAACCCGTTATTGACCTCTGCTTGTTTCTGACTATTCTGCCTTCTGTTGCCCTAGACCATTTTCTTGTACTACGCCACTGCTCTGATATCGACCCGGCTATTCCATTTGACCATTCTGAACTCTGTATTCCTGATTCTGGCTCGGCTGACTACTCCCTGCGTTGTTAACCCTTTCTGTCTAGCTAGTTTACCTGGCCAATTCTAAGGACCAGACAGATCTTTCACGGCTACTCTGTTGGTAGCTTCTGGGCTCTGTGGGGTGTTAAGTACTGCGTGGTGGGATCTGGGAACCGTGACACCTGAAACCTCATTATGGGAGGCATAGGATTATCCAATATCCTTGGCACTTCTTAATTGAAGTAAATGTTACTGCAGGAGGATAAAACCACAGATCATGCTTTGGGAAAGATTTGCTTAGGCACTTGTGGAAAAGAAGCAGCTACACTGAGATTTTGCAGTCTGATATTTTTTTAATAAAACCGCATGGACCTGATTTCAGCAGACAGTAATGGGGAGTCCCTAAAGGAATAGATTTCTTTTCATCTCCTTGCTGCAAATGATTACTTCTATATGAAGGTGCAGAGGGTGATGTAGTATAGCAGCTGTTAATTTCCAGTTAGTAGCCGCAATGTCTGAGCTTCAACCAAAGCTTGCTGCTCATTTAAATCCGTTCACGTCATGGTTTAAATTTCTCTTACGTTTCTGGATTTTTTTCCCATAGGGCTCGTGCTATCAAATACCGTCAGGAGAATGAGGAAGCTGTGGGAGGCTTCTTTTCCCAGATTGGAGAACTGTATGTTGTGCACCACCTATGGGGTAATTATGCCAGTGCTGTAAACTTACAGGGTTATTCAAAGAGATCCGAATTGCTTGAGAAAGGTAACCGAACGCTGAAAATCAGCGTTCGGTTACCTTTCTTGGCCATTTGGCTATCCAGAGAGCAGGCAATTCGCCAAATCCTGGCGAATTGCCTGAACATACGGTGCCTGTTTGAGCGCAGTGAAATCCCCATGAAAAAGCACTGCTTCGGCTATTCAGAGAACACAAACCAGCAGTGACAGGTTCCCGAAATGCCCTGCCATTCGGTGGTTTAATTCGGCAGGTTTATTCAGGCGAATCCCATAGGCTTCAATGTTAAAAATATTCCCGTTTTAATTTAATATCTAATAAACCGTTCATTATAAAATTCTGCAGTAAAGAGTCTCTTTATTTATAGATTTATTTATTTTTAGGATATTTTAAGGTGTTTTTTTTTTTTTTTTTTAAGTTTTACTTATTTTTTCTGTAACAGCCCTTTTTATTATCATTCCCTGGACCTCATATGCAAATTTCAGACATTTTCACTCAGTAGTTTCTTTGCAAACAGGGTTTCACTTTTCAAACATTCAAGCAAACTGTTTTCCTAATTTATTCACCTCACTCTGTCTGCGGTCTCGGCTTGTGATTGGCTCCTGCTCGGGTTTTTCCATAGTTTTCGGCAGGTTAATCCAGATGTTTTTGGGGGTTTTCGGCGTGCATTCGCTGGGTTTTACGGTTCGTTTTCGTCGGGTTTGCGGCAGCTTTTCCCTGCAATTCAGGGACCCTGTGGTGCTTGCTGAATACACCGCAGGGTCACCGAAATGGGATTGGCAAAAGGAACCGAATTGAGGAGAACGAAGAGGCACCGAACGTCCGGTGACTTTTCGAATCTCTTTGGATAACCCTCTTAGTGTTCCTTGCTAAATGCATGTTCTCTTACTATGTGCGCGTGTACTGACGTGCCTCCCTGCGTTCGTCGCATCTTTGTGGCTGGCCACATGCTGTAGCGGATGCACAAATTTGCGTGCTACAGCGGCCGTGCTGAAACCCTCCCTGTGAAAGTGCTACGACGTGTGTTCCATAGGAGGATCAAGCCTTGCAGTGCTGAGCGCACCAACTGCACTGAGCGAGGTGGCCAGATGGCCGTCAGAGTGGAATGAACAGCCACTCTCAAGGATGTTCCTTCCGCTCTTAAACGCTCATCTGACCCCAGCCTTACAAATCACTGAATTTGAGTAATGGAGAGGGAGCTGGTTCTTTTCAAAACTGTGTGGCCACACTGCAGTGTAGCGGAGGTCTATGTATACAAGGAGCTGTGTTTTTATTTCTAACGCCGGGTGCACACGAGGCGTTTTTTAGTGCGCACTAACGCGCGTTAAAAAATTACGGAAGAGATGGTAGAGGCCAGACGATGCATTATTTTTGATGCACGTCGTAAAAAACAGAATTTGAGTTAAATGGGAAAAAAGAAGCCTACCCAACGTGCCTGCTGTCGCTAGTGCACAGGTGCGCTAAAATTTGACTGCACCGGGCCGTTCAAGTGCGCATGCGTGCTATATTTGACGCCCAACGTCGCGTCAATGCTAGCGCAACAGCCTTGGTGTTTTCAAGACTGACGTCTTCAGCGCGCGTTATACGTAGCTCGCGTTATGCGTAATTAAATGCTGCGACGCGCGTTAGTGCGCACAAAAAAATGCCTTGTGTGCACCCAGCCTTAATCCTAAACAAATCACCAAGCTATTCTACCATGATGTAGACGTCTCAATGTGCAATCAGTTTGGCAGACACTCCAAGATCAGCCAATCAAGAAATGGTGCATAACAGGTATAAAAACATGCTTTATTAGGGCTTATTAAATAATGTACAAGTCACAACTAATAGTTATGATGTAACCAGCACTATAATAAAAAATACACATGTTAATTCCTACTATAAACTGAAGATCAAATAGTGGAAAAGCATGTGACAAATGGCTGTATACCAAAGAGACAAGTCCGTCCCGTCCCCCCTAAAGTTACACCAGTGTCTGCTGCCTTTCTTGGGGGCAGCTTCAAAACGAATGCATATATAAAATATGGACATTAATATTTTAACAGTGCCTTTGGGCTTGGATTAGTGATTGAGGCATCCGTGGGTGCACTGTATATGTGCCCTGTATGCCTTATGGGCATCCTTGGACATGGTGAAATGTGGTGTTGTCTTTCTGGCTACTCTGCCAGTTCACATAATATACAAATTTGTATTCCTGTTTGTGGATCTTTCCTAAAATATAATTGTATTTCTAGCTTACAAGGATCTACAGTCCAGAGAAGAAACTCGAAAATCGGCATGGACCAAAAGAGGATGGGATGAGAATGTGTATTACACAGGTTAGCATGCATATTGTGCTTAATAAACATAACTCCAGTGTCTAATCACATATTCGCATTGCTATTTCCAAATCTCTTAGACCTGCCACGCTTAAGGCATCTGGCATCACTAATGATACTGTAGGACAAAATCAAGTTGTGTGACATTACCTGGTTAGCACTTCAACACCACATACTTATTTTGTCCTCTTAATGGGACTTTCTAACATTTATTTTTAAAAAAACCTTTAATTAGTACTGCCTTAGTTATGACTAGAATTCGTGTTACTTGAATACATCCTTTTATTTCATAACTATAGTAAGTTATTCCTATTTAAAATAGATCCCACCCCCATGTTTGGAGCTGCCAAGCTTCTGGACAAAACCTCAATACAATATATTTGATTAAAAAAAAAATACATGATGTTCCATTGCTATCTTTTGGTACCATATTTATATGTGTTTCTTTTTATTTTGTCTTTTAGTGCCTCTCGTCCGGAACATGGAATCTCGCATCATGATTCCACTAAAGATCTCCCCTCTTCAATGACCATACTGAGCTGCTCATTTATTAAATGCTTCATGGGACCCATGTTCAAGTTTTAGTAATTAGACCAAACGTCTTGATCCATTTTTTTGGGAGTGTTACATTGGGATGTGTATATACCACATCTCTTTAATCATGATTGATCTCCCAACCATCGCCGGTATTAGATTGTTCCTCATAAGCCCAGTTTTGTGCTTTAAATGGTCAGGGCACCTCTCCAGATGAATTGTGTGTGTAGGTTACTTATATTTTCTATTCTGATCATTGATCTTCCAGTGTTTGCACATAATTACTAGGGAAGGGGGAGGATATATTGTGGTTTGACTCTCATAGATTAAATGTACATGTATTGAAAAAAAATTGCTGAAGCTAAGGATTTTCCAACCCTTTTCTGCACTAGAAAGCATAAAATGTAATTTGGGGTGTTCTATATTCTATAAAATGACACACAACCTGAAAATTGGTCATTTAATAAAGTTTATTTAATAATCAGTGGATTGTTAATTGAAGATGTTGGCGACAAAGAAAAAAGTCTGGATTTGGAGAGTTTTCCAAACTCGGCTCCTCTGCTCTAAGTTTTACATTTTGGTTTAGATTTCCCTATGATTTTGTTGATTTTTATATAAAACGTGCTGTGATCTCTGTACATTGACTGCACGTTTATTACAGATTCTAAAAATGCTTAACTTCTGTTCCCACTAGATCTTTTAATAAGACCATGTAAATAATAAAATGATGATGCATTTACTGTGGACGTTTTTTTAATTTGTTGCCTAAAACAGCCGGTATAGGAATCTGCACACTGCCATAGCTTGGGTGTGTGGTCGAAGGGTCACTCGATCCCCAAATAATAAATGATGATCATGCATAAGGATAAGCTTTTATTCCGTAAAATAAAGGAGGGCTTTTATTGCACCCAAGTGGACCTGTTCAGGTCCACTTGGGTGGAATAAAAACGCTCTACTTTGTACCGCTGGTGTTGTGTGATTACCATTCATTTAATTTGTTGCTTATTGATTAACTTTTAATGTGTTCCAAGGTTACCTGAGAAACCTACTGGACTGGGGTTTGCCATTGTGGATTTCAAGGTCAGGAGATTCACTGAAATTTTGAAAGCTACTCATGAGTTGCAAGTCTGCCTAATTTACTTTGATAATTATATTTAATTTAATCAAGTACATCAGTCTTCCTTCTGATAAGTTTACCCTTACCACATTGTCCCTTTTAGGCTGCTGTCAGACGAGCGTAGTGTTCACGTCCGTGATTGCGCCTAAAAGTACGTCCGTGATAGCATGACAGGAAGCCCATTGGAGCCTGACACATGAAGTACGTCCGCACTGAACTGCGGACGCATGACGGACGCTGCAAACGGACGCAGGTTAGGCAAGAACGTAATACTGCTAGAACGGACGTGCGGAGTGCGCCACGTCCACAACGTCCACATAGCTTTGTGTGTGAGTGATGGAGCATGGTCAGACGGACTGCATTTATACGTCCAGCATTTTTGACGGACAGAATGTTTTTTCATTGTAATTTATTTTTCCCTCCTACATCCGTCAAAAATAACTTCAGTGAAAAAACGGACTGTGTGACCACTACTGCGTCATCCGTACTGACGATGTCCGTACTGCACGGACGTACAGTCCGTAGAAATCACGCTCGTCTGACCCTAGCCTTAAGGCTGGGGTCAGACGAGGCATTTTTAAAGGTGCGTTTAGGCGCACTTAATCACGGCCGCGGTAGCAGCAAATGACGGGCAATAATGGCCAATATACGAAGTACGGCCGCACGAAAGTCCGGCCGTGCAACGCAAGTGGAAAATGAAGTTTTTGAGAACGCAGAATTGTTAGTACTGACGTACAGAGTGCGCTGCGGCGGCATACCGGCGTGTGTGCGTGATTAGGAGATGTCAGACGCTGCTAGTGTCCAGTCTACATAACGTCCAGACACAAAAAGTGTTTTATTGACGATCCGTAAAAAAAATCACGCATGTAAATGCGCGTCGTCTGACCGTTTTCGCGAATTCCGTGAAAAAAATACGTCAATGCGTTTGGACGCTGCAAATAATGCGTTCGTTTGACCCTAGCCTTAGTTAATCATAAACCCTATTTAGATGGTGAAATGGTTTTAAATCATAGAGGGATAACTGACTGCTCATTTTGTGACAGGAAAATTATTAAATTATGGTTACATAATGACCGGACACCAAAGTGGCACTCTGAAAAGTTTAATGGTAATTAAGAACTGTATGGACAATTAAAGAAAAAGAGTGGGAATGTGGTAGACTGCAACTTACAATTTTACCCACTGCACTTTATCCAATTTCCTGAATATACTCTGAAGCTTGTCAATACAACAATCATTCCACTTACGACTCTCATCATACACCTTTTATAAAACCGCTTATTGGGGTTGGCAGCAAAACACATTTTTGCTAGTCTGTTGAGTTCCAAACTCCTTCACATTGCTTGATCTTTACAACCTCATTTTCTTTAATAGGCTGTTAAACTGCAGCAATACCACTTTTCACAATGTGATCTGTAACTTAGGTGCACTTTACACATTTTCTACAACTGCATAAAAATCTACACTTGAACCTTCAACTCTTTAACATCACTGTTTTACGTTTCTTGGATGCAAACAAATGGTTAATCGTACAAAGTGATTGTGACTGAATCCTGCGATTCATGCATTTAGGAGTGACTGACCTGTAGATGTGAAAGAAAATATATTACATTTTATGTAGTGTTCTATTCCGTGGGTCCTTTTTAAATCAGTGTTTCTCAAAGTGGTGGGTCGTGACCCAAAAGTGGGTCGCGACCAGGGGTGGACTGGGTGGCGGGTCAATTGCCCCCAGTCCTCTCTAATGCCTGGGACCTGCTGATGCATCTTACCTGCGGCGCCCCAGCTACCTATGTTCCCAGGCACCACCTGGGACCCGCTGCATCAGGTAAAATACTCTGTAATGGCAAGGTGTGGGGGGGGGAATCTGTAATGGGAAGGTGTGGGGTGGGACTGGTGACACGCTCTGTACACCCAACACCAGGAGCCACTGTGCACAATGCGCATCTCAGTGAAGCAAAGTAAATTTTTACAGGCCAGCTTCCCATGGAGGTGTGTTTTTTTTTTTTTTTAATGGCTTGGACCAATCGTGCTTTCCCATTGGTCCAAGCTATTCCATTGCTCTTCAGTGTCTCTCTGAGGCACTGAAGAGCGTAGGTTCAGGAAGCAGGCAGCACCAGACACGAACTGCAGACTTCTCAATCTTTTGGCCAGCTTGAGCTTATACAATTAGCGTAGCGTTCAGCTACGCAAATTGCGCAGGCTCAGGGAGGGCAGGCTGCTGTGAAAAAATAATGTGCGACGCGGCAGAGATGGACGGCAGAGGAGCGTGGAGCAGGTGAGTTTAAGTTTTTTTTATAATCTTTTATTATTCATTCAGTAGCAATTTAGAGTTGCTTTGTCTACCATCACCCCAGACTTTGAGACACTTATTTAGAGCAAGAAGCATCCCCAGTTTTCCCATAAGTTCTAATTAATTTCATATGTTTCAAATACAGTTTATTTTATTGGGTTTTTGCCTTGCAGCACTTTTGTTTTCACTAGTTTTGTGATTACTGCACTATCCTTTTTGGAAAGAATCCCGGTTTGTTTACAAAATTGTTTAAAAAGTGCATACATTGTAGAATATTGCACATGTTGTTTTGTGGAATAAATTATTATGTTTCAGAAATTCAATTATTTTTGGGTCGTGACTTAATGACCAAGGACACTTGTGGGTCCTAGGGTCCACAGGTTGAGAACCACTGCTTTAAATCATTTACATGTGTGGCCTGACTTGCAAAGATGCTGACTTCATATTTATAACATGCAACTGAATGTATGGTAAACTTCTGATACGATTCCAATCTGTGCTGAACCACAGGAAACTAAAAGGTTTGGGTGTGTGTTGGACAGGTGTGTTTTTTTTGTTTTTTTTTTGAGAAAGTATTTTACCAGGAAGGATACATTGAGATTTCTCTCGTTTTCAAGTATGTCCTGGGTGACGAGTATGTACCGTTAGGTGTCTTGCCCAAGGACACATACTGGAGAGGTGCTCTTGCCGGGATCGGACCTGTCTCCGCAGTCTCTCTCCACGGTTATAGAGCTGTGATGTTACCTCTACTCTTACCTGTTATCTGGCAATATATTTGACTTCTTGTTTGAACCTCCTTTAAACATTAAGATGATGTGTTTTGTTGTTTAATCAGAAGAATTATTCTATAGGGAATGTGATAGACTCACAAATTCCATTGATTACCCTGTGAAAGCTGTTCTAAAGAAGCATCAGTGACTTTAACTTTGGAAATCTACAAAATACATAGAACAAACTCATGGTGCATTTCATAAGGTTCATGCCTGAAAATATTATAAATAGCTCTGCTCACAAGTATGGAGTAACTAAGTGTGCTATCCCAGCTCTCTGCATTTGTGGGAGGATCAAAGCTGCTATTTAGATGAAGTACCCCCTTCTCCATATTCTTCAGATGGGAGAATTGCCTAACGGAATGTATTTTTATTGAAAATCACTACTGTAATAACTAGTGGGTCTCAGTACCCCGACTGGGTATATCTGCTAATGTCACTCCCTTGCAGGACATCCAGTGTTCTTTAGGGGTATCTTTTTGTAAATTCAAAAAAAAAAAATATTTTGTAAAATGTCATCCGTCAAACATACAGGGTTATTCAAAGAGATCCGAATGGCTGGAGAAACGTAACCGAACGTTGAAAATCAGCATTCGGTTACCTTTTTTGGCCATTCGGCTATTCAGAGAGCAGGCAATTTGCCAAATCCTGGTGAATTGCCTGCACATACGGTGCCTGTTCGGTGCCTGTTCGAGGGCAGTGAAATCCCCATAAAAAAAGCACTGCTTCGGCTATTCAGAGAACACAAACCAGCAGTGAAAGGTTCCCCTAATGCCCTGCCATTCGGTGGTTTAATTCGGCAAATTTATTCAGGAGAATCCCATAGACTTCAATGTTAAAAATATTCCTGTTTTAATTCAATATCTACTAAATCGTTCAGTATAAAATTCTGCAGTAAAGAGTCTATAGACTTTTTATGAAATTTTATGCATTTTTCTGGATTTTATTTTTTTTTAAGTTATTTTATCTGTAACAGCCCTATGTAAATTTCAGACATTTTCGCTCAGTTTCTTTGATTGAAAAGTGAAACGTTGTTTGCATTCAAGCAAACTGTTTTCCTAATTTATTCACCTCACTCGTCTGCGGTGTCGGCTTTTTCCGGAAGCTTCGGCTCTTGCTCGGGTTTTTCCGGCGTCTTCGATGGATTAATCCAGATGTTTTTGCAGGTTTTCGGCAGCTTTTCCCTGCACTTCGACAGCCCTGTGGTGCTTACTGAATACACCGCAGGGTAGCTGAAATGGGAAAGCCGAATTGAAGAGAACGAAAAGTCACCGAACGTGCAGTGACTTTCGATTCTCTTTGAATAACCCTGATAGTGTCATTTAGAATAGCACGGCCTAAGAAAAATGATCTCTTGGCTGTTTGTATATGAGTTACTGTGTTTTTCTGTGTACAAGACGCCGCCATGTATAAGATGACCCCAACACTCAGCACAGGCCCACATTTGGTACCAGTTACTCCCATGTATAAGATGACCCCCAATTTCTGGCTTAATGATTTTAGGCAAAACTAGTCTTATACAAGGAAAAATACTGTATATACCAAATTATAGTGTTAGAAATAATTAGGGTGCGCCTGGACCCAGTGGCATCACTAGGGTTGGTGTCACCCGGTGCGGTAACTTATGGTGTCACCCCCGCCCCCGAGTTTTACGGATTCTTTTTAACTACTCTTACTCCTAAATCAGTACTCCCATATAACACTGAATGCTCATACACACAGCGCACATTACTGTGAGGTTTATTGCTGTGGAGCTCTCTCATACGCTCACACAAATTTTTGCCAACTGCCAGCAAGTACGGTGCCTGTTCGTGGCAGTGAAAGCACACATGGATATTTATTGCCCCCAGCAGCTCTGGATATATTTCCCCCAGCAGCTCTCGATATATTGCCCCAGCAGCTCACCCATGGATATATATATTGCCCCCAGCTCACATATGGATATTGCCGCAGTTCACAATTATATATTGCCCCCAGCAGCTCACCCATGGATATATATTGCCCCAGCTCACATATGGATATATTGCGCCTCAGCTCACATATGGATATATTGCCCCAGACCAGCTCACACATGGATATATTGCCCCCAGACCAGCTCACACATGGATATATTGCCCCCAGTCCAGCTCACACATGGATATTGCCCCAGCTCACACATGGATATTGCCCCAGCTCTCATGGATATGCCCCCAGCACACATGGATACTGCCCCAAGCACACATGGATACTGCCCCCAGCACACATGGATACTGCCCCCAGCACACATGGATACTGCCCCCAGCACACATGGATACTGCCCCAGCACACATGGATACTGCCCCAGCACACATGGATACTGTAACGGGGAGCCCCCTATAGGGTGAGGGGGAACCCCCAATCTGCAGAGATGAAGCCTTAAGGACAGGTATACAGCTTCCAGGGAACAAACCAAGATATTAACAGAAACTAGAAAGATCCCTAAGCTGACTGAGATCCTTGAAAGATGGTCTCGAAATACTAACTAGGCTAGGTTTGCAAGATGAATAAAACATAAACCAGACAGACAATAAATGCAGGCATACAGATTCCAAGGAACAAACCAAGATATTAACAAAACTAGAAAGATCCCTAAGCCCTGACTGAGATCCTTAAAAGGTGGTCTCGAGATACTAACTAGGCTAGGCCTGCAAGAACGAACAAAACATAAACCAGACATACGATGAATGCAGGCATACAGATTCCTAAGCACGGTACAGTACAGGGGACAGACAGAAGGAGATCCAAATACAAGAGCCAAAGGTCATACACGGAATATCATAACTAGAGGGGTCAGACAAGAGAGGGATCCTAAATACATGAGCCAGAGGTCATACACAGCAAATCAAAGTAAACCAGCATACAGGGACTAGGCAAGAAAGACTATCCTGGTCCAAGGATCAAGGGGAATCCTGGTCGTACTTATAGGGCAGAACAGGTCATGTGACCGCAGACCAATTAGCCCAACAGATGGCCTGCAGGCTGAAAACAAAACAACAGGAATCCCTGCTACCACCAGCAGGGGGCAAGGCCGAGACGTGACAGATACTGCCCCAGCTCACATGGATACTGCCCCAGCTCTCATGGATATGCCCCAGCTCTCATGGATATGCCCCAGCAGCTCTCATGGATATTGCCCCCAGCTCATGGATTTGCCCCAGCAGCTCTCATGTATATTGCCCCCAGCTCATAGATATGCCCCAGCAGCTCTCATGGATATGCCCCAGCAGCTCTCATGGATATTGCCCCAGCAGCTCTCATGGATATTGCCCCAGCTCCTCTCATGGATATTGCCCCAGCTCTTCTCATGGATATTGCCCCAGCTCTTCTCATGGATATTGCCCCAGCTCTTCTCATGGATATACTGCCCCAGCTCCTCTCATGGATTTTGCCCCAGCTCCTCTCATGGATATTGCCCCAGCTCCTCTCATGGATATTGCCCCAGCTCCTCTCATGGATTTTTCCCAGCTCCTCTCATGGATATTGCCCCAGCTCCTCTCATGGATTTTGCCCCAGCTCCTCTCATGGATATTGCCCCAGCTCCTCTCATGGATATGCCCCAGCTCCTCTCATAGATATGCCCAGCTCCTCTCATGGATATACTACCCCAGCTCCTCTCATGGATATACTACCCCAGCTCCTCTCATGGATATACTACCCCAGCTCCTCTCATGGATATACTACCCCAGCTCCTCTCATGGATATACTACCCCAGCTCCTCTCATGGATATACTACCCCAGCTCCTCTCATGGATATACTGCCCCAGCTCCTCTCATGGATATGCCCCAGCTCCTCTCATGGATACACTGCCCAGCTCCTCTCATGGATACACTGCCCAGCTCCTCTCATGGATTTGCCCCAGCTCCTCTCATGGATATACTGCCCCACTGCTCTCATGGCTATGCCCCCAGCTCCTCTCATTGATATTGCCCCAGCTCATGGATACTGCCCCAGCACATGGATACTGCCCCAGCTCATGGATAATGCCCCCAGTTCATGGATAATGCCCCCAGCTCACCTCCTGCGCTGCGTGTTCTGCTCCCTCTGAGCGTCCGGCGGCATGGAGCTTGGGCGCTCGCCTGGGGGAGCCACGTGACCAGCCGCGATCTCGCGAGAACTCGCGGTGACGTGATTCCACCAGGCGAGTGCCGAAGCTGCATAGCTTCGGACGCTCGCAGGGAGCGAACACGCGGCACAGGGTGAGACACCCGCCCTTAGGGTGACGGTGTCACCCTAAGGGCGGGTGTCACCTGGTGTGGGCCGCACCCCCTGCCCCCACGTTACGACGCCCCTGCCTGGACCTTTCCCCCTTTATTTGATTTTTTATTTTACTTCGGTGGCATTCATCAGGGCAAGTTCAGCACAATTCAGCACTTTTCCCTGATGTCCAATAACTGCTTCTGCAACTCCATTTTTGGCGGAAAATAGAGACCATTCGGTAGTGAATCCACTGAATTTTTGGGGAAATGGAAACGCCAAAGTGAGCTCAAGGCTGGCGTCAGACCGGACGTTCCTTCTGGTGTCTGTCGTAGCATTGAGACGCTGCGACGAGGTCAGCCACATTCTGTTGCACGCGCACAAATTGCTCCCGCAACAGCGGCCGTTCTGCGTCCGTGCAGCAGCCTTCTCCGTCAAAGCGCTAGGACGCGCGTTGACAGAGCTGCAAAGCGTGATCCTTCATAGGAGGATTGAGCCTGGCAGTGCTGAGCGTACTAAGTGTGCTCAGCGAGGTGGCCAGACGGGCGTCGAGTGGAAGGAACACACACTTAAAATAAGAGGCGCTGGGACAGCATGGTATAAACACAATTCACCTTCAGATATGGCAGCTATTTCCACTAAGTGTATTACCCACGCAACCCTTAACAAGATAACATCACACACTAGAAAGAATGGGAGGAGCGCCTGTGTAATCCCGTGAAATTGTGATGACAAGATGGTGAAAAAAAACAAATATAATGTATTTCAACTCCTCAAGGTGAATGAAATACTTTAGTAAACCACACCCATAAATGGCAGAGTATGAAATGATTATTACCCAATGGTGTCCATAGTTGAAATGAAGTGTTACTTGCGTCCCAGTATCATGAAACGAGAAAAATATATACAAAAAACAATTGCGCAATATATAGGCACTGATATAATGTATATACAGATGATGACTCGCATGGGTCAGAGCCTGATAATTTTAAGGCTCAGTTCATAGGCAGTGGGTCCCTTCAAGGATGACTCGGTCCTTCTTCATATGATCTCACGATGTTTCATATATTAGAAGAGACAAGAAGGACAATGGACCATAGCGTGACTCTGTATAACCAAATGCCGTAGTAAAACTTTTTCACAGTCAACTTACGTGGTCCACAGCCTGTGGGCTAATCACTGGCTCGGTATGTACGCTTGTGGTGTAGATTGAAGGGTTCACCAGCCCTTTAGCCAAATGGACATTTCTCCAAAATGGTTTTAAAAAACATTTTAATAAATAAAAACAGATAAAACAAAGTAAATAGTAGGTCGATACGTGTTTCGCTGTTTCACAGCTTCATCAGTCGATCCTACATACAAATATACAAATGCCATATATATACATAAACATCCCCCCATTTGCAGATGTTTCTAATCAGTCCAATTGGTCCCGAAAAGTCCGTAATTGGCCTCTTCACACTGAATGTCCGGCATCCCCTTTCAGCAGATATCTGGTATTTCCTCTCTTCCTCCTTTGCAGTCTGCACCGGGCAGATGTATTCGTGTGCGCATGTGCCAGATCCTCCATATCCGACATCCGCTTTACACAACGATACTTCCGCCCGATGTGGAAAATACTCCATCTTTGAAACTCCATTGCCCACAAATCCTCCATATATTCATTGGGGAGCAGGACGAACGTCCATTATGGCCGGCATATTCCAACCTACGTCAAGACAGGGAGATGCATGCCCGTGTCGACACACATATCCCAAAATAAAAATGCGTGTTAAATACAACATCAGGAGAAACTCCATATACAAAAGTGAGATGTCTCTCACGGACGTTCCTTCTGCTCTTCAAATACGCTCGCCTGACGCCAGCCTCAATGGGCCGAAATGTAAATCACTGAAATTACGTTCAATTTCGGTGCTTTGTGAATAGACTCCTTTGTATTAACTTTTGGATGTCGGCCAAAATAAGCTTTTTGGGGCATCTTACTGGACTGCTTATTTTTTTTTGGGGGGGGGGGTGGACCGGTATTGTTTTTCAAATTACATGGCTGGCTGAATTTTTTTTCACTTGAGGCAGCTGACGTTTTGAAAATATCAGCTGAAAGCAACCAAATTTTTTTTCTCCAGAAAATCATCTAAAATTATTAAATTGAGCCCTAAACCCAGTTATTTCAGTGAAGGAACAGCGGTTAGTGAATAACCCCTTTAGTTAGAGTTGCCATATCAGCCATAAAAATTACTTCAGCAGGCAAACAGGGTGTGAAGAAAATCTAATATATAAAGAGAGCACAGGGAAACCGTGGAAATAATATGAAGCTGAAGTTAGCTCCTTATTCGGCCAGCAGAGAGAGTTCAAAGAAGGGCTACTAAAATGGTGTACGGCTTGAAGGAGAAAAGTTACCAGGAAAGGCTTAATGATCTAACATGTACAGCTTGGAAAAAAGACGAGACAGAGGCGATATGATAGACACATTTAAATACGTAAAGGGAATCCACAAGGTAGAGGAAGGGAGTATATTTAAAAGGAAACAAAGTAGCAAAACAAGAGGACATAGTCTTAGATTAGAGGGGCAAAGGTTTAAAAGTAACATCAGGAAGCATTATTTTACTGAGAGGGTGGTGGATACATGGAACAGCCTTCCAGTAGAAGTGGTAGAGGCCAAAACAGTGATTGAATTTAAGCAGGCATGGGATAGACATAAGGCTATCCTAAATAAAAGATAAATCCAGGTAAAGTATCCATGTAATTGGGCAGACTAGATGGGCCGAAAAGGTTCTTATCTGCCGACATTTTCTATGTTTCTATCTTATTCTGAGAAAAAGGGGGGGGGTGAGGATCCTGAGGACGAGCAACAGCACTAGTGGCCTGCTCTACGGTGGGGCCCGCTCAGGTCTCACAAGGTTTTAACATGTATGTGCCATTACAGGGATGAATGCTCCATATGCAAATCAGCCTGCTCTCACCCAAAAAGGGTGGCCAGTGCTGATTGCCAAGGACGTGATCCCAGCACGAGAGGTGCTGCAACCCCCGTCGATCGTTTCGGCCTTCTTGGGCCTCGTCAGGAGGGTATGAGCGGGCCCCTACCGCAGAGCAAGCCACTAGAGCTTTTGCTCCTTCTCAGGACCCTCACACCCCCACCCCTTTCTCCTTCTATCTTATTCGCATACCGAAGTTAGCTTCTTATTCAGGCACCTTCTTAATCAGGGACTGAAAATAACTTCTTATTCGCCCAGGATCTTATCTATAAAAGAATAATGTCAATAAAAAGTAGTTTAAACAATAGTACAATTCTAACCCAATCATATCAAGAAATAAATTTCTCCAGATAACTGGCACCCCCCCCCCCCGCTCCGCTTGTTTCAATGGTAAAATATAAATAAGTAACCTGATGATTCTGTCTATGTAAATCATCTTGGCTCAACCCAGACTGAATAGTTTTCTGTTAAATAGACTGTTCTTTATCAGAAAAAACATAATCTAGCCCGAGCCAAACATTATTGATTAAGGAAACTGGCATCAAAAGTGACACCCCACTCTATTCGATTCAATGGGAAAATTTGAATAAGCTGCTGATTCTCTCTATTAAAATCAACTTAGCTCACCCCAAATTTAATAGTTTTCTAATAATTGGACTGTTCTGTATTAGAAATATCATAATCCAGTGCCAGGAACTCTGAGGTGGGCAGGGTGAAGAACAATAGCAAGTAGGGTCACATAGATCTTGTAACTGTATATAAGCACGGTATGTACCCATTCAAAATAAACCCTGATTTTCCTTCAACCTACACTTTGTTCTGACCAGTGACTGGGGAGGGATAAAAGGCTATTCTCCCATGGCCTCGGTATCCCCAGATCAAGGCAGGGGCGAGCAGCAGATTGACGCGCTCTGTGTAGTGGTGTTGCTGGCTTCATCCATCAGATTGGCTTATTCCGAGCAGCCACCCTCACTGCATCCAGGGCTGATGCCAAGGCTAGCACGATACCCCGTGGCGCTCCAAGGCAAGGAAGGAGTTAACGGAGGATCTTCTCGTCCTGAGTAGCGGCTTCCGTCAAATTGGCTAAGGCAAGATTATGATATTTCTAATATAGAAAAGTCCAATTATTAGAAAACTATTAAGTTTGGGGTGAGCTAAGTTGATTTTAATAGAGAGAATCAGCAGTTTATTCAAATTTTCCCATTGAAACGAATAGAGCCACTTTTGATGCCAGTTCCTTAATCAATAATGTTTAGCTCAGGCTAGATTATGTTTTTTCTAATAGAGAACAGTCCAATTAATAGAAAACTATTCAGTTTGTGGTGAGCCAAGATGATTTTCAGAAAGAGAATCAGCAGCTACTTATTCAAAATTTCCCATTGAAACTAATGGAGGGGGGGGGGGTGCCAGGTTTGATGCCAGTTTGCTTACTCAATAATGTTTGGCTCGGGCTAGATTATGTTTTTTCTGATAGAGAACAGTCTAATAGAAAACAACTCAGTTTCGGTTGAGCCAAGTTGATTTTCATAGAGAGAATGAGCAGGTACTTATTCAGTTTTTTTTCATTGCAATGAATGGAGCAGGGGGTGCCAGTTTAATTACTCAATAATGTTTGGCTCAGGCTAGATTATGGTTTTTCTAATAGAGAACAGTCTAATTAATAAAAAACTACTCAGTTTGGGGTGAGCCAAGATGATTTTCATAGACAGAATCATCAGATTACTTATTCACATTTTACCATTGAAACAAGTGGAGGGGGGGGGGGTGCCAGTTATCTGGATACATTTATTTCTTGATATGATTGTTAGAATTCTCCAATTGTTTAAGCTACTTTGTATTTACATTATTCTTTTATAAATAAGATACTGGGTGAATAAGAAGCTGCCTGAATAAGAAGCTAACTTCAGTGTGCGAATAAAATGCTGGCCGAATAAAGAGCTAATTTCAGTTTCGTGGAAATAATCCCGATGATGCAATTTATTCAATAATTGCAACATAAATATACATTTTCGGTTTTGTGCAGGAAACATATATATTTTAAGAGATTGCCTATTAATTCACCCCCCCCCCCTTCTTCCTTTGTGTTATTGCAGCACACCTACTCCCAGGCTTAATACTATCTGCCTGATTTATTTTTGGTACAAAAGCCAATTTGTCTTGTAAATAGGTCACTTTCCATGTCACGTGACATGAGCAGGTCTGTCCTATAACGGTAATGGGCATGGCCAACGGTACTCCAACATCCTCTCCTTCTCTCTCCCCGTACTCTATCGTATTGGGTTCACACAGCGAAGTTCCTGCTTCCGGTATACAGGAACCGGAAGCAGTCGGCTCTCTAGACTGAGAAAGCGTAGGCTAGGGATCGGATCCAGCATTTGGGACGTCAGAGTATTGTAAGTACAAAGCTAATCATAAGGATTTAAAGTGACATACACCACACGAGCTCTCATAATTGTTTACAAAACAAGTAGCCGAACTTAATAACGTGTATTTGTGTGACGAGACCGACTGCAACGATAAACTGCACTGTACACGCTGCCATTAGTCAGATTGTACTGAACATGCTGGCAAACAGCAGCACGGTTACCGCCACTTAATTCTCATTCAGCCCAGCTCTATAACTGCCGAATGCAGACTTTATGACTGGGGTCAGCAAGCTTGACCTCTCATGTTTTTGAATACATGTCCTATGATGCTCAGCCACTCACTAGGATGGCCATCTCATCATGGGACATGTAGTTCCAAAACATCTGGAGGGCCAAGGCTGCTGACCCCTGCTTTGTGATACGGTGTCTATCTCCTGGATGATTTTTATATATATATATATATATTTTATATACCAGCAACAGTTTGCACAGCATATTCAAGGTGCGGTATAATCTTAAGAAAGGGTATTATAGCGCTAGAAAAAGTGCAGAGACAGGCAACTAAATTAATAAGGGGAATGGAAGGTTTAAGTTATGAGTAAAGACTAACAAGCTTAAACCTGTTCAGAGAAACGGCGCCTTAGAGGGGATCTGATAACCTTTATATAAATATATACGGGGCATTATAAACCATTGTCTGGAAACCTATTCATTAATAGGAATATACACAGGACACGAGGTCACCCATATAGACTGGACGAAAGGAAATTCAGCCTAAAGCATAGTAAGGGTTATTTGACGGCACAATAAAGCTGTGGAATTCTCTGCCTGTTGAGGTGGTTGTGTCCGAGACTGTACAGATTAAACAACAACTATATGACTTTCTGCAAAATGTAATATTAAGGGTTACAATATTTAATATGTGGGTAAAAGCTTCTTGATCCAAGGAGAAATCTGACTGCCATTCTTTCTGGAGTCAAGAAGAATCCCCCCCCCCCGTGTGTTTGCATATTGGCATGCGAACGCTTCAGACTGGGTTTTTTGCCTTTTGGATCAACAGCGGTAGGTGATGTGTGAAAGGCTGAACTCAATGGACACATGCCTTTTTTCAGCCTTTGGTAACAGTTTCCACAGTGCTTTACAATAAACATTGGTAAGGAGACTAAATTAAAAGCAAACATAGGAACATATAGGACTGTAGAACAGTGATATATAATTCTTTGACACACCCTCCCCCTGAAGTTTCTGAACTACAACTCCCACAATTTTTTTGGCAATCTATTGCATTCAGTGATTTCTGGGAATTGTAGGCCATTGACATCTGATGTAATGGAGTTTAGCATCCCTGATGCAGAGTATATAGATAGTTTTACTTTGGTTATGTAGAGTCCTAATGATGTCCCTTTGTGTCTTGTGCAGTTCCTCATTTCACACAATGTCTTCAGATCCGAAGAAGAGAAAGCCCAAAGTTATAAGGAGCGAGGAAGGCAAGCGAAGCCGGCATGATGAGCAGGTTAATGTCATGTAACCTATTGAAATGGGTCATACTGTATTGTGGTATGTGCTATCAAGGTCCAGTTTGTAATACACATTTTTTTCTCCCGTACTGCCATATAGGAGGGTCGCTATTACAATGAGGAAGCGGAGGTGGATGTTCGGGATCCCAAAAAAGATTACCAGCTCTATAAAGACACCTGCCAGGATTTACAAAGACTCATGGCTGAAATCCAGGATTTAAAAAGCAAAGGCTGCAAAGAGGGGGTGAGTGATGTGACAAGAACAATGCTAATTGTGTCAATTTTGGAGCTGTGTGAGAAAATTAATCCTTTGTTTATATACATGTATGAGTTCAGTGATAAAGGAGTTACTCCCCACCAAGGACATACTTGAGAGAGGTATGTACCGTTAGGTGTCTTGCCCAAGGACACTTACTGGAGAGGTGCTCTTGCCAGGATTCGAACCTGTGTCTCCACGGTTATAGAGCAGTGATATTACCTCTACTCCTCCCAGCCGGCACTTTGACTGTGATATGTCTGTGCACGACTTTTAATGTCACTTCTTGTTTTGTTATCATTTCATTTGGATCCAGAACTGGAATGATTTCAGAGTTTAGATGATTGGCCCAGCAAAGAAGCATTATCTAAAGTTTGCTATTTTTACAGGAGGTAGAAAGAATTTTTTCTCAATCATTTGGATTTTCTATATATATTTTATTATGCTAAATCTAAAATATTTCTTTCTCAGGCTGTAGAAATTGAAGAGCGAAAGCTCCAAAGCTGCGTGCACTTCATGACACTGAAAAAGCTAAACAGGCTTGCCCACATCCGACTCAAGAAAGCACGAGACCAAACTCACGAGGTACCCATCTTGTTCCAGCTAACGTTGCTTTGGGGTTTATCCACTAAGCACTGTTGTTTGCTGGCTGTGCAAATAACGGGTAAAATCGCAGTGCTGTGAAACCCTGGTGCTTCTCAGAGAAGCTAAAGTGTACAGATTCTCCTTCTGCTGTTTGGATTATAGTTTTGAGAAGCGTCAGAATCATTGATAAACACCAGCACTTAGTGGATAATCCCCCTATATATTAAAATGCCGGTTATCTGCAGCAGATCATGATGATTTTCCATGCATGCACTGTGTCTTGGCATAGAATTTATGATTATACTGTATTTATATAATGCAAGCTGATTCAGCATACATTTGAACAACACGGAACTAATGATACAGTTAGATTGGAGGACTCTGTTCCAGAGGGGAATTTATGATCTATAGGTGGATTGTGGACATGGAGACAAGAGAGGGAATTCTGTGTACATTGTCTGATACCTGACATATGCATGAGATCTTGTAAGCAGATGCGCTTTGCGAATTCTTCTAGCATTGATCCTGTAACTCTAGACCTGCAGGTAACCTAATTTTTTTTGCTGGTGTTATTTTATCTGTAAGCTTATGAAAAGATCAACATGAATATTCTGTTATCAGACAGTTGGTAATCTTAATATTCTGTGTATAAAATGGCAGCGCGTGACCGAATTTCATGTCTTGGTAATGTCTTTTGCAGGCTAAACAGAAGGTGGACGCATATCATCTTCAGCTACAGAATCTCCTGTATGAAGTCATGCATCTTCAGAAGGAGATAACTAAGTGTTTGGAATTCAAGTGAGTACCAATGGTATCCCAGTGCTGCAGCTGAAAGCTAATACATCTGGTAATAGGAACATAAATCCTAATTGTACAAACTTTTTTAATTTGCCAGAAGGGAAAGGAAAGGAAGGTTTGACCTGATCTATACTGTTAGGAAGTCCAATTTCTCTTGTTTCAAACCAGGTTTCTTAAAGTAATATGTCAATTTAAATAAATATATTGTCAGTGTAGCAGGTGCTTTTACTAATATATATTATATAACACACTGATCAGCCACATCATTAAAACCACTGACAAGTGAAGTGAATAATATAAATACTTGTAACTATTGATTTATGTGGTTACAATGGCACCTGTCAAGGGGTGGAATATATTAAGCAGCAAGTGAACAGCAAGGCCTTGAATTCATGTGTTTGAAGCAGGAAGAATGGGCAAGTGAAAACATCGGAGTGACTTTGGCCATATATTGATGCCTAGAAGACTAGGTCAAAGCATGTCCAAAACGAAAAGTCTTGTGGGGTGTTTGAGCCTTGGGTGCCCATGACTCTTTGATGCAGGGGAATGAAGGTTAGCCAGTTCAGTCTGATTACACAGGCTACTATAACTCAGATTGCTAAATGACTTAATGGTGTCAGAACACACTTAACACGTGCCCACCTACCTAGAGATTGTTGCAGACCACATACACTACTTCATGACAATGGTGTTCCCTGATGGCACTGGGCTCTTTCAGCAGGATAATGCTCCCTGCCACACTGCAAAACTTGTTCAAGAATGAATTGAGAAACATAACAAACAAACCTAACAATGTGTTCCTTTGGCCTCAAGTCTCCTGATCTCAGAGTAAGCATCTGTGAGATGTTATGAAACAAAAAAATCAAACCCATGGAGCCCCACCTTGCATATTGCAGGGTTTAAAGGATCTGCTGCTAATGTCTTGGTGCTTGATATACCTCAAGACACATTCAGAGCAATTGTGGCCATGCCTTAACGCATCAGAGCTGTTTTGGCTGATCAGTGTAATGGATATCGATCAGCTACACATTTTAGTTATTTCTAATTGTGGAGCCACTGTTTTAAATATTTTAGTCATTTTGATATGCAAATATTTTATGTCCTTCAACTTTGTGTCTGTCAACCTTTTCTAGAAATATTTTTTTCTTTTGCCAACATTGCTTTGTAATTTTTCACTTGCAGATCAAAGCATGAAGAGATTGAACTAGTGAGTTTGGATGAATTTTACAAAGAGGCTCCCCCTGAAATTAGTAAGACGGATATTACAAATAATGACGTGCATCAACAAACTTTAGCACGTCTAGACTGGGAGTTGGAGCAACGGAAAAGGTTTGTTGTTGCAGCAGTCATGATCTGTACAAAACACCGACCTATTTCTTTCATGGACCATTTTTATCTCCACGTTTGTGTCTATATTTAAAAAAAAAAAGTTTATTCAGGTTTTCAGTACAAACCTAAAAGATGGGGAACACAAAGGGAAGGGGGCACATCCTTACAAATCAATAATACACCTCAGACGCACAGATCATCAGTATAGAATACAGTTCAACACCCGGGTACACAGTAACCTCGTAAGTATCCCATATGAACCAATGATCCTGTTTAGAGTGAGACGAACACCATGAGTATCTCTCATCTTAACTTCCAGTTTCTTAATCTCTGCTACTCGCTTCCGTATCCCTAAGCTATCTGGAACCTGGGCAGATTTCCAACCGGCTGCTAGCAGCAATGAGGCCGTAAACAAAATATGTGATTGTCCTGGTCCCAGGGTAAAGTACTGAGAGGTTGGGAAAATTTGCAACATGAGGATACTCGGGTCTATGGCCACTTGTGTGCCCAGGACCTTAGAGCTAAAACTCGCCACCTTCTGCCAGTATGAGCAACCAGGGGGCAAGACCACCAGATGTGTATATAGGAGCCAGGGACAGCACTGCATGCCTGGGAGGCCCCACGATTCATGTGCTTTTCTTTGTCGGGGGTAACATGCCACCTATAAAGCAATTTCTTTCTAGCCTCCAACAAGGAGGCACTCTGGAAAGTACCCCGATCCCTGGCGAAGGAGTCAGTCCATTCGATCACAGAAAGACCCGATTCAAGTCCCTCTCCCACGCATCCTGAAACGCCCATTTACCCCGGACACCAGAAACCAGCAAGCTGCGGTAGCATAATTATAATATGTTAGTGGCAGTCGGGGGCAACACAGTATGTCTCAAAGCTAGATAGTATGGGGACAGGAAGAGGCACAGACCCATCCAGCCCAACGGTTCGTAAGTAGGATCGAAGTTGCATGTAGGGCAAGTTAACCGCCCCATCTAACGTACAGAGGTGGGAAACAGGAAGGGGGGCAGTAGGGGAGAAAAGATGGCAAAGGCCAGTGACACTTTGGACCAGTTCGCGGCTGAGAAAGTAGGGATAAGATACTCAAAAGCGGCCAGCGTTGTAGTCCGCAGCGCCTGAGCATGGAGAGTCCACGTCCCCAACAGTAGGGAAGAGGGGACACACGACGCATGGAGAATGAGGTGCAAATTGAGGGAGGATCACTCTACCCCATTGACGTTTGCGTCTTTTTTAATTGTTGCCTTCCTATTTTTTTATTTTTTGCTTTCTTCTTGGTTTCAATCCTGTTTTCATCAAATGCATATGTCCCAGTGATTCAACTGGTTACAGTGCTTTGCTTTACTCTACATTTGTGTGAATGTGTTTGGAAGACACTTTAGTTTTTTGTTAAGATATGCATGTAGTTCTGTCTCCAAGTATCCACCTTTCTCTTTTATACTGGAATAATTACCCTTCCAGATGTGATAAACACTTGGGTCAATATAAAATGTTTGTTAATGAACCTTTTGTGGAGTATTAACCCTTGACATTTTGTGATGGGAAAAGTCCCTCTATTACAATACAAAGCAATCATTACTTGGTATTTAAAGTTTTTTGCCTTTTTATCCAGGCTGGCAGAGAAGTACAAGGAGAGCCTAGCCAGCAAAGAGAAGATTTTAAAGGAGATCGATGTGAAGAAGGAATATCTCAACAGTTTGCAGCCACAGTTAAACAGTATCATGCAGGTAACGATGCAGAGACAGACATATAAAAGAGAACATCATATCTGGCATTAGTATTTTTAATTTGTGCTACCTGTCCTATCAAGCCTTTTACTTTTGCCTATTGACGTAACTGCCACTGCCATCAAACTTGTCTTTGTTTTGTATTTTATTTTTTTCTCTTCATGGTTATTACACAGCAGATTTTGCATGGAACTGTTTGGAGAGGGTTGTGAATCATTTGTGCATGTAGTTCAGCAACAAACCAAGGGCCCTATTCCACTGTTGGTGCTAATTGGCAGGCGCTAATGGAAAACTCTAGTACCTGCAGTTTTCCACTAGTGCCAGCCATTTAGCACGCATATTACGTAGTAGCCACTTTCTCAGCAGCTCCATACGTAATACATGTTTGAGCCTCTGCTGTTATCAGTTCCAGGAGTTCATAGAACTCCATGGAGACAGGACGCAAGTGCGTGCAAATGATATCCAGTCGGGTGGCGGAGTGATATGCTGAGGTACACTGGGAACTATTTATTCCTGGTGTGCTGCAGAGCGAGGAAGCAGCAGATTGCACTGCTCTCGCAATTTACAGATTAGAGGTCAGTGTTTTAATTTTTGGTGGGGTTAAATCAGGCCTGTCAAACCCCAGCACCCCAGATATTTATAAACTCCAACTCCCATCATTCCCAGGCCATCAATTACATTGAAAGAATTCTGTAATTTGTAGCATCAACATCTAGGGGGTTGTGCATTTGACAGCCCATGGTTAACTCCTTGTGTTATGCGATTGTGCTGCAGCGCAATCACATAACACCAGGGTCTGAAAGATGTTATTCTTTTCAGAATATAATCCGATGGAGAATGGGCTTTTTTAGAATAGCTTGTTCTCCATCTGCTGAGGCCACATAGGTGTCTGCCCTACAAAGGATAAGTGCTAATGCACAGTAATCAAGCACAACACCCGAGATGCAAGTTCCGCTTGCATCTCGAATGGGAATAAAAAAAAGAGCGCGCACAGCTCTTGAGCAATTCTGCTTTGCAGCACGATCGGAATAGGGCCCCAAGTTTCAAGATATTCCATTGTTGCTTTCCTCTGAAAGAACATGTTTCTAGATGTACCAATCAGGATTGTTGGATTTGTATATCCCCATATAGTGATTGTTCAAATGCCATTTTAATCCTTTGTAATACTAATAATACATGTAACATGGGGATCCTTGCTTGTTCAGGGTAAATCTGAGGACCGTTTCCAGTATGCACATTTTCATTTTGTAGGTTATACAGAATACACCAATGTATGTTGTGCTGTACCTGCCATAGGCAGTATTTCTCTAGTCGTATAATTGTTTTGAATTACTACAAAATATTTTATTTCTCAGGCATCACTACCTGTTCAAGAATATCTTTCCATGCCTTTTGACTGCATGCACAAACAATATGAAAATGCACGCCACCTTCCTGCACCACTCTACGTTTTGTTTGTCCAGGCTAACGCCTACAGTCAAGCATGTGGTGAGTATCTTAGAGTGTTGGTAAAATAGGTGCAGATAAAGAGTCTGAATTTTTTAAGAGCGAGAGGAAAAGGCTATGGGCCATATTACATAGTTGGTGCTAACTTAACCAGAGCTGTTGTAAACTGAACCTCCATAGGCTATAATGGCTCTGGTAAGTTTACAACAGCTCTGGTTAAGTTAGCACCAACTATGTAGTGTGTGTGTATTACACCTCAAAAAAATAAAGGAAACACTCAAACAACACAATGTAACTCCAAGTCAATCAAACTGTCCACTTAGGTAGCAACACTGACAATCAAGTCCACATGCTGTTGTGCAAATGGAATAGACAAAAGGAGGGAAGCATGAAGCATAGGCAGGTAGCAAGACATCCCCAATAAAGGACTGATCCTGCAGGTGGTGACCACAGACCACTTCTCAGTTCCTTTGCTTTCTGGCTGATGGTTTGGTCACTTTTGAATGCTGGCGGTGCTGTCACTCTAGTGGTAGCATGAGACGGAGTCTACAACCCACACAAGTGGCTCAGGTAGTGCAGGTCATCCAGGATGCCACATCAAAGCGAGTTGTGGCAAGAAGGTTTGCTTTGTCTGTCAGCGTAGTGTCCAGATCATGGAGGTGCTGCCAGGAGACAGGCCAGTACATCAGGAGACGTGGAGGAGACCGTAGGATGTCAACAACCCAGCAGCAGGGCCGCTACCTCCGCCTTTGTGCAAGGCGGGACAGGAGGAGCACTGCCAGAGCCCTGCAAAATGACCTCCAGCGGCCCACAAATGTGCATGTGGCTGCTCAAACGGTCAGAAATAGACTCCATGAGGGTGGTATGAGGGCCCGACGTCCACAGGTGGGGGTTGTGCTTACAGCCCAACACCGTGCAGGACGTTTGGCATTTGCTAGAGAACACCAAAACTGGCAGCTTCGCCACTGGTGCCCTGTGCTCGTCACAGATTAAAGCAGGTTCACACTGAGCAGATGTGACAGACGTGACAGGGTGTGGAGAAGCAGTGGAGAACGTTCTGCTGCCTGCAACATCCACCAGCATGACCGGTTTGGCAGTGGGTCAGTAATGGTGTGGGGTGGCATTTCATTAGGGGGCCACACAGCCCTCCATGTGCTCGCCAGAGGTAGCCTGACTGCCATTAGGTATTGAGACGAGATCCTCAGACCCCTTGTGAGACCATATGCTGGTGCGGTTGGCCCTGGGTTCCTCCTAATGCAAGACAATGCTAGACCTCATGTGGCTGGAGTGTGTCAGCAGTTCCTGCAAGACGATGGCATTGATGCTATGGACTGGCCTGCCTGTTCCCCAGACCTGAATCCAATTGAGCACATCCGGGACATCATGTCTCGCTCCATCCACCAACGCCACGTTGCACCACAGACTGTCCAGGAGTTGGGGAATGCTTTAGTCCGGGTATGGGAAGAGATCCCTCAGGAGACCAATCGCCACCTCATCCGGAGCATGCCAAGGCGTTGTAGGGAGGTCATACAGGCACGTGGAGGCCACACACACTACGGAGCCTCATTTTGACTTGTTTGAAGGACATTACATCAAAGTTGGATCAGCCTGTAGTGTTGTTTTCCACTTTAATTTTGAGTGTAACTCCAAATCCAGTCCTAAATGGGTTGCTCAATTTGATTTCCATTAATAATGTTTGTGTGATTTTGTTGTCAGCACATTCAACTATGTAATGACCACAGTATTTAATAAGAATTCATTCAGATCTAGGATGTCTTATGTTTGTGTTACCTTTATTTTTTTTGAGCAGTGTGTATCCAGGAACAAGCACTCCATATCAATGACCACCTTCTTCCATCATTTTCTGCAGCAAACAATGCAGTTTTTTAAAAGTTCAGATTACCAGACTGAGGTAATTAACCACTTGGCTGCTAAGGACGCGCTCAGCGCATCCTGCCAAGTGCACCTCCTGTGCTATGGATGCGCTGAGCATCTTGCATCTGACATCTTGCATGTCAGCCTGGCACTCCGGGACCCCGGGGGGGAAGATAGAGGTCATTGCGCCGCCGCGATTACATCTATTTCAGGCGCCCCCCCCCCCCCCCCCTCGAGAGTGGAGGAGGTGCCTGAAAGAGAGGGGGGAGGTCCTTCGGACCTCCCTCCCGATCGCCGGGGTCCAGCGGCTAAAGGCAGGCATGGTTTGGAAGGGCCCACCCTGCCCTTCCAAACTGTGCCTGGCTTTAACCCCTTGTGCGCCGGATCGTGATCCTCTCTCGGAGCTGGCCGACATCCAAGATGGCAGCCAAGCTTCCGGGATCTCCCCCTGACGACTGGCGTCATCGTGCATAGCACGATTATGTCAGTCTTGGAGTTAACCCTTAGTTGCCACCAATGGTGGAGATAGGGGGTTCCAATGAACCCCTTAGCTCCCGATCCGTGGTAGCTAGGGGTTAATGGCCTTTCCAACGATACCAAACATGACCCTGTAAAAGTTAAAGGAAAAAATAATAAACAAATCAAGTTTTTTTTTATTTGTTAATGCAGCAATATTGTTCCCATTTCAATTATGTGAACAATGATGCTGTGCTAACGATTTTTGTATGCGGTGCATTTGTTAAAATTGTCCCAAAAAAAAATGTAACGCGTCCCCATTTCTAATTTTTTTAACAAGCGCACCCCATAGAAAATATAACCGCAAACAATCGCATGTTACAATGTGAAAAAAAAAAATACTTTGCACATTGCAAAAAATTTTGAATTTTCAATAATTTAGATTTTTTTTTGTTGTTATAATATACAGACAGGACATGACGTATACATTTAATAATGATATATTATGAATCTTCCGAGTCTGCCGGAAAGAACAATATATAATATGTGTGAGTCATATATTAAAATAAGGCTTCAAAACGAGGTTAAACATGATGAGCGACACCGGTAAAAATGAGCTCAGCACAGAGGCGTGAAATGGCTCAGCAGCGAAAGGGTTAAATGATGGGGATTTAGTGAACAAAGTATGATCATAATTTGCTTAAGCCTGTCACAGTCGCAAATGTACCCCATCTTTGACAGGTCCTATCTAACTTGACCGAGTCTGCACTTACAGGATTAACTCACCCTGGAGCTCCCCAGCAGGCTCTAGGCCTTTATAGGCTGCCACAGTGGGAGGGGTGCAAACCAATTGGGGGTTGTCAGCCCCATATATGTATAATACAAACAGCAGGAAGGTTGCACTCAACCTAAACGATCAACAACACCGGGTGCATCTAAAACATTGAATACAAAACACCATGAAAGCGCACTCCATATCAATGACCACCTTCTTCTTTTGCTGCAGAAAATGATGGAAGAAGGTGGTCATTGATATGGAGTGCTCTTTCCTGTTGTTTTGTATTCAATGTCTTAGATACACTCGGTGTTGTTGATAGCAGGAAGGTTGCACTCAACCTAAAACTGTTTGTATTCTACATGGAAATGGTGGAAATTTAGTTCACAATGCATGGCCAAAGATTGCTTAAGCCTGTCAACAATTGCCAATCTATTCCACCTTTTGACCAGTCCTATATTTCTCACCTAATGACTGCTTTTACGGGATCATGGCTTAAGCAATTTATGGCCATATATTGTGAACTAAATTTCCACCATTTTTCAACCGAGCTTACGGTTATAAGCATATGAAAAGTCTTGAATGAATAAAGAACCGTTGTAATCCTGAAAGGAGTAAGAGTTGTTGGAAGTTTAGAAGGGTTAAAATTTGATAACATCGCAATGTTTAAATGTTTAAGCTGCTGTTGAAGTCTTTGTGTTAGCTGGAGTGCTCTCTTTCTGCACCCACATTCTGAGCTTGGTAAAGGTTGATGTACTATAATGCTAGGACATGCCACAAGCAACTGTGTTTTTTCATATGAAACCCTTGCTGTACATCTAAATGGAATAATTGAACACTGTCTTGACCACCATAAAAAAAATCTATGATCTTTGTTCAATATATGACACATTGGCCTGGGTTGTTCTAAAAAAAAACGAATGTTTTGTTGGTGTGTTTCTTTTTTTTTTTTAAATTCAAAAGATTTTTATTGTTATTAATAGAGAATAAACAATACAAAAAAGAGGAAATACAGTAGGGTCTCGTATCAGGTACGGGGAAACGCGAGACCCGTCATCAAACTATGCATAACAACAAACTTTTCAAACTACTCCCTCGATTATCATTAAGGGAGAATAAACAATACAGATAAGAGGAAATACAATAGGGTCTCGTATCGTATACGGTGCATATGCGAGACCCGTCCTCAAGCTGTGTATACCCGCGAACATTTCAAACTACTCCCTCAATTATCATTAAGGGACAATAAACAATACGGAAAAGAGGAACTAAAGTAGAGTCTCGTATCATATCATATACGGTGCATATGCGAGACCCGTCATCAAGCTATGTATAACCGCGAACATTTCCAGCTACTCCCTCAATTATTCTTTAGTTTAAAGAGCCATGCGCCGTCGAGACTACAACATCCAATGTTGAAAGATAAAGATCGTGAGAGAAGCATCTAGAGAAGAAAAAATAAATAAAAATAAAAAAATTATATAAATAAAATAAAAAAATATATATAATACATAAGTGAATAAATAAAAATTTAAGAAGAAACCTCCGTGTGCTTGGAGTACTGTCATTAAAGAAGGAAAAAACCTTGCATAGATGTCCCCAAGGAGGCACTAAAGGGAAAAGGAAGGAGAAGAGGAAAGCAGGGGAGAGGGTGTGAGACCGCGGGCCCAACCCCGCCAGCCCTTCGTCTAGCCTGAGAAAGCAATGTGAGCAGAGGCCGGGGAGGCAAACGCCACCAGCCATGGCGACCAAACCGTCTCAAAGTGGGCCATTCTGTCGAGAACCACTGCCGTCAGGCATTCCATCGTAATCATAGAAGCCAAAATTTGGCACATCAGCTGGCGCAGGGGAGGGGGGCCCTTCCAGGTCCTAGCCAAACAGATGCGTACCGCAGCACACACCCTAGAGACCAGAGAATGCTCGCCGCGTGTAAGGCGTGCCTCGGGGTGCGGATGGTTGAGGAGTGCTGTCCAGGGGTCCGGACCTAAGTGTATCCCTAGTGCGCTGCTCAAATCATCAAATACCTATGTCCAAATAGTCCTGACCATGCCACAGTCCCGCCATGCATGCAGATATGTTCCCTCTTCGCCACATCCCCTGAAGCAGGTCGACGGCATCCCCGGGTACATCTTTGCGAGGCGCCGCGGGTGGATATACCACCTCGCCATGACCTTGTAACAGTTCTCACGAACCGCGGTGCAGATTGTGACCCGGGAGGTCCTGTCCATAACGTCTGCCCACTCATCGCCCTCCAGAGAGCTCCCTAGATCCTCTTCCCACCGTGCAACGTAAGGCGCCTCCTGCAGAAAGGTCGCATCCAGAATGTGGGAATAGAGCGAGGATATCAAGCCGTGCCCCCTATTCTTCAGACGGCAGCAGGTCTCGTAGAGGGTCAGTCTGCGGTCCGGCGTCTCTCCAAGAGTTCCCCTGACAAAATGTAGTAGTTGGAGGGCTCTAAATGTCTCCGAGGCGGGTAGCGCTTTCGACTTCCTTAGATAGCCAAGGGTGACCGGGCGACCCATAAGGTTTTTAGACAACCGACCTCTACGCCCTCCCCAAATAAAAGAGTGGATAGCCGACTGAAGGAAAGTCAGGTCTGCCCTGCTAATAGGAATTGTCAGTGTTCTGAAAAGGTACAGCAGCTTCGGGAGCAGGGTCATCTTGACCGCGTATATCCGACCAAAGAGCGAAAGGTGTAAATGGGACCATGCCGACAGCAATGCGTGGAGGGTAGGATGCAATACCCCGTAATATGCCGTGTACAGCTGATCCCAGGTGGGAGTCAGCTGGGTCCCCAGGCAGCCCATAGATGAGCGGCAACATCGAAAAGGGAACCGATCTCGAACCACCGCCCCCTCCTCCTCTGTTAGGTTAAGGTCAAGCACCTCGCTCTTATCCGCATTAAGTTTATAGCCCGAGACCCTACCAAAGTCCCTCAGGGCCCTCATCAGATTGGGGAGAGTGGTGATGGGCGAGGTCAGGGACAAGAGGACATCGTCAGCAAAAAGAGACAGCTTATATGGTTTTCCTCCTACTTCCACTCCTTGGACATCAGGGTGGTTCCTAATATACGCCGCCAGGGGTTCTATAGATAGGGCGAATAGGAGCGGCGACAAGGGGCATCCCTGTCGGGTCCCGTTTAAAATAGAAAAGGGGGCCGAGAGGAACCCCCGTGTCAACCTGCTCCCTGGGGCCCGCATATAAAGCCCGTATTGCCGTCAAAAGGTCTCCCCGTATTCCAAAGGAGGCCAACGTCACCCATAAATAGTTCCAATCAACCCGGTCAAAGGCCTTTTCGGCGTCTAGAGAGAGGAGAAAAGCGCCTCTACCCGAGGTTTTAGCGACCTGACTCAGATTAAGCGCCCGTCTAATATTATCCGGGGCCTCTCTACCGGGAACAAATCCCACCTGATCGGGATGGATAACCTCGGCGATATAGCGTCCAAGTCTGTTAGCCAGAATTTTGGCGTAGATCTTCATGTCTACGTTTATCAGGGAGATGGGCCTATAACTGGGGCATACCGCCGGGTCCTTGCCTGGCTTGGGGATGACCACTATGCGGGCCAGGAGCATGTCAGAAGACGGGACCTCCTTTCCCTTCATGTAGGTATTAAACAGTCTGGTCAGGGGCTGGAGTAGAGTCGGACTCAATCCCTTATAGTAGGGGACCGAGAAACCATCCGGGCCCGGGGATTTAGAGGAATGCAAGTGTTTAATCACCGCTGCTATTTCTCCCGTTGAGATGGGGGCTGCCATGTCCATACACTGCGGGTGGCTGAAGGAAGGCAAGGCGGTGCGACTGAGAAATTCCCTGATAAGTGCCTCCCCAGCTGGGTCAGGTGTCGCGGTAGAGCCGTTATAGAGGGTTTGCGTAATAGGAGCAGAAGGCCCTTGAAATGTCCCGGGGGTCAGAGGTCATTTCGCCCAAGCTGAGACGTACTGCGCGCACTGTACGCTCCCGGGTCTGCTGCTTCAGCCGGCGGGCCAGAAGAGTGTCAGGTGTGTTGCTCTTCTCAAAAAACTTCCAACCCGTCCACTGAAGAGCCGCCTGGACCTGGCGGGACAGCAACATGTTAAGACTTCCCCTGGCCTCCAGCAATTCCCTCAACAGAGTGACGTCCCCGGTCCTTTTATGCTCACGCTCTTAAGTCGCCCACCCTCATTGTAAGTGATTCCATTTCAGCTGCCCTTTCCCGCTTGCGGTGGGACGCTATAGCAATTAGTTTGCCGCGCATGAACGCCTTGTGCGCCTCCCACACTGTGGTGGTAGCCATGCCTGGAGTGAAGTTGCGCTCGAAGAAGTCCGTCAAGTCAAGGTTCATGGTATCTTTCAAACCAGGGTCAAGGAAGAGGGAAGCATTAAAGCACACACTAGCCGAGCCCAATACCCCCCAACCCAATAGTGCTATCTCAACTGCAGCATGATCAGACCACAAGATTTCGTGAATGGTGGAAGAGACGAGGGCCGTAATGTTATCTCTACTGCAAAAAATATAGTCTAATCTGGAGTACGAATCGTGGGGATTTGAATAAAAGGAATAGTCTCGGTCTCTAGGGTGGAGCAACCGCCAAGAATCCTACAGATTGGCCGCCTGGACTACACCACGGAAGGTCTTAGAGCTGCGAAAAGGAGCACGGTTAAGTGCTGTTTTACTGCGATCACGGTAAGGGTCCATGACCGCATTAAAATCGCCTCCTACACAGACCCCCCCTATTCGGTAGCTGCGCAAGTCGTTCCTCCAATGCTCTCCAAAAAGGTCCTAACAAAGGTGACCGGCTTGCCTCCAATCGTCCCAGTCACCCTCAGGTATCTGCTGTCCAAAGCTGACTCCTGATGGGTAAGATGGAAATGAAGACTACCTCGCATCAGTATCGAAACCCCTGTCTTGCGGGAACTACCAGCGGAGTGATAATGCGCGGTGAAACCATCCCCCCAATATCACGGGACTATGCCCCGTGTAAAGTGAGTCTCCTGCAGGAGGACCACATCTGCGCAAAGTTTCCGGTAATATCTGGTGGCCCCTCGTCTCTTGTTCGGGGACAGAAGACCCTTTACATTATGAGAAAGCACCTTGAGGCGGGCCCGCGCCTCGCCTCCCCTCTCCGCCATGAGGAATCAAGCGAATGGAAGCGATGGAGAGAAAAAGGAGGGGGAAAAGGAGACAAAGCAGGAGGTAAGAAAGTAGGGAGAGAAGAGAGGGGAAGGATAGAGAGAGGGAAAGAAAGAAAAAAAGTGGGGGGGAAGAAAAGGAGGGGGGATAGACGACACCTAAAATAAAATGTGTCTGGTGGTGGATTGTACCGACCACTAGGTACGCACTCGGGCGATAGCGACAACGAGGAGAAGGCCGCCGGCCCATAGACTCCCCTAATGGAGGACTGTGACCTAAAAATCAGCATCTAAATACTGGAAAACCCACCCAACCATCTCCCAAGACAACAGATGAGTCAATGTCCAGATACAGCTGGCCGATCTAACACGTACTGGCCCCGGAAAGTTGCGTCTTGGGTTGAAAGGGAAAACAAAATAAAAAAAAATCCCCGTAGGTGGGGAGAACTGCGCTCGACCCAGGTGCTTCTCCTCAAAGGCCATCCCCTCTCGTTCAGCAGCAGGCGAGAGGCGCAACCTACTCTTAAGGCTTCCCCAATGGCGACGTCCTCTAGGCCGCAGAGCAGCAACGGGCCGGGCCGCCGATCGGCAGGGTGGACCCTACCAGAAGAAAACCGCCGGTATCCGGTTCCCCTGACCTTCACCCGTCCGGTAAACAAGGAAGTCTGTTGGGCAAACTCCAAAAGGCAACTTTTATCACTCATGGATCCCGGAGCTCCAGAGAGATGCGGCCATTAACCTCGCTGTCCGGCTCCGCCCCTTGTTGGTGTGTTTCTGACATAAATAGCCATTTGTTCTCATTCCCCTCTTATTATTTGTGTATGTTTTCTCTTTTCGTCATGTAAGCCCACATGAAGGGTTACTCTATGTAGGCAGGGTTACTGCTATGTAGGCAGGGTGAGTACTCCTCTTCTGTTAAGCCCACTTTTGTTTCTCTGCACAGTTTGAATTCACCTTCCAGTCGAAGGCAGCGTGCTTTTTTTCAGTCTATTTATGATACCTCGTTCTTGTAGTTTTTTTAACTCTAGCAACAAGGCTAAAGGAATATTTATAAACCGGAGCTCACAAATAAGTGTAAGTTACTAGCAGTCAAGTGTAAAAGTTTTTCTACTCCTGAAATGAGTATTTCCCTAAATAGTAATGCATCGGAGAGAATATATTTTGTAGTGCAGGCCTCAAAATTTCCACTCGCCTACTCGCAATTGGCGAGTGGAAATTACATGAGGGCGGAAATGCAGATGCAGGGCAGGATAAGGGTTAGGTGGGGCAACTAGTGGCGAGTAACTCTTAACCCCTTCGCTGCGGAGGACGTGCTCAGCGCGTCCACCCACAGGTAACGTTCTTTGCGGTGGACGCACTGAGCGCGTCCTCCCTTTGGGGCCAGCGTGTTCCGGACGATTGCTGGGCCCCCCGGTGCGAGCCGCCGGCCTAATTAGGAGTCATCGCGGCGGCGCAATGACACCTAATTCAGGCGTCTCCCCCCCCCCCCCCCGCATGTGCGGATAAGGCGCCTGAAAGGGAGGGGGGGGAGGTCCTTCGGACCTCTCTCCCTCCCGATCGCCGGCGTTGGGGTTAATCCAGGCACCGTTTGGAAGGGCACAGCCTGCCCTTCCTAACGGTACCTGGAATTAACCCCATGGGGGCTGGATCACGAATCGGCGCCGAAAAGCGCCGGTTCGTGATCTTTTCCCAGAGCTGGCCGACATCTTGGATGTCAGCCAAGCTTCCGGGAATGCCCCCTGAGGACTGGCGTCATTGTGCATAGCACAATGACGCCAGTCCTGGAGTTAACCCCTAACTGCCACCAATGGTGGAGATAGGGGGTTCATTGGAACCCCCTATCTCCCGATCCGTGGCAGTTAGGGGTTAATGTTTGGTATTGTTGGATCGGCCAGAGCATGGCCGTTCCAACAATACCAAACTTGACTATGAAAATTTTTTTTTAAAAAGAATTTAAAATAAAAATAAAAAAATAAACTTTTTTTTTTGGTTCGTTAATGCAGCAATATTGTTCCCATTTCAATTATAATGTGAACAATGATGCTGCACTAACGATTTTTGTATGTGGTGTGTTTGTTAAAAATCGCGTAATTTTCCCCAAAAAAAAATGTAACGAGACCCCATCTCAATTTTTTTTAACAAGCGCACCCCATACAAAATATAACTGCAATTGCTTGCATGTTAAAATGTGAAAAAAAACAAAAACACTTTGCACGTTGTAAATTATTGAAAATTCATATTTTATTGCATTTTTTGTTATAATATACAGACAGGTCATGACGTATACATATAATAATGACATATTATGAATCTGCCGAGTCTGACGGAAAGAACGATATATAATATGTCTGGGTCATATACTAAAATAAGCCTTCAAAACACGTTTAAACATGATGAGCAAAATCGGTAAAAATGAGCTCAGCACAGAGGCGGGAAATGCCTCAGCAGCGAAAGGGTTAAGGCCTGGCTAGTAGCTTGGGACTTGAAATTTTGAGCCTTGTTGTAGTGTATATGGATAGGGTATAGATTTGTGTAAACGCAAGGATATATGTATGGGATAGAGATATATAAATCGAAGTGTGTGTTTGAATTGAGTTATGTTAGCATTGATAGTTATTGTGTGAGTAAATGTAGTAGCGTTGCCATTTGAGTGGCCAGGGTACCTAGGTTCTAGACATATGTATACTGAGCATTTATTGTTTGGTGCTTCAAGGTGCGCAAATGCAGAGTCTTCTTTCATATTTTATTATTTAGCTTCTTCTCCCAACCTACGTACTTTTTGACTGTCTGATTGTTATCTGTAGTGTAAAGAAGTAAAAGTGCTGCCACATGGAGCCATGCTTCCACGTTGTGGTTTATGATGTTGCCTCATCATTTCAAACATAATCGTACCGATGGGCACTACATGAAGCACTGCTGGTCAACCTGTTCTCTTTAGCAAAAGCTCCAGTCTTGGAACAATCAGGAACCTTTTTGCATTTCCTTTCCCACCACTTCGTTAAATGCATTGTTCAGTCCACCAGAGCACAGTTTCTGCATACCAGTGTTGTTTTGAGTGGACATTCGAATCCACAAGTAATGCATGATGTATAATGAAGAGAACCTGCTCCATGGTATGGCACAACCCAGTCACTAGCTACAGTAACCCATGTTATTTTAAGAAACTTTTCACATCATTTGACCGCTGTTTCTTTTTTGATCACACTAATTTAAAGCCTTGTTCTGGATTTATAAGGTAATAGCAAAAATATGAGAAATCAGAACTCTTATAAGATAAGGTTTTTACACAAATGTGATTTTTAGGTGTTCCAGTGGGTAGCAGATCTTGTATTTGCTTGATGTAGATTAGCTCAGTTTAGATGACCTTGTGCATTTCTGTACCTGGAATTTCTCACTTTCTCATTCTGTCCACCTTTCATATTCATCTTTCTTTCTGCCAACATAAAAGAGAACATAATCCAGATCATTCCTTGTTACGGATCCTGGTACCCCAGGCACCCCTTTCCGCTGAACCCAGGAGGTATTCGAACCCACACAGAGTAGACGACACATAAACTGTGAGAGGAGATTTAGCATATTCACAATCCAAATGGAGACTGATTTTATTTTCACTTTAGAATAGGACAAACACACCCACAGGAAAGGTATGGAAACACACCCAGCAATGGAACAATGGCTTAGGAGTCAGATAACAATCATCTGGGTGACTTGTGGGGGTGTGTGTGGATTGATGGGAGCATATGAAGACAAAGGAATCCATTACTTACAGGGGGGTGGAAGCAGACAAAAGGTTAGATTGCAAGATCTTGAGCAGCATCCTCTCCTACTGTTCTGTGAGTGCAACTTGCATGCACATGTTATCCTGTCTTCTCCGTTGCACAGCACTATGGAACTTGTTAGTGCTTTATAACAACTTGTAACTGTAACATACAGCTACACACTTTGACAACAGCACATCACACAACACTCTACCGATATATACAGAGCAATGAAATGTAAGGAAAAATAAATGCAAATAAACATTGGGGCGGCTGTCCCGTCACATTCCTCATTGCACATTGAGTTCTTATATCATCCCTTTTGTTTGGAAAGTACACCTACTTTTGATGTATCATAGAAGGTTGCGAGAGAAGACCTACAGTATCTTGGGGCAACAAAAATTGTTCTTTTTACTTGATGTTTCTGTTTTGTGTTGCTTTGCATTTTGCAGTATGTTATTGGGAGTTGCGCATTTCAGTCTACAATACATTTATGTGTTTTTTACCTTTTACTACTTGCACAGCTAACCTTTTTACTTTCCTTTTATAGACAAAAAACTTGTGGTTACTATTGAGGGAAGTGTGGCAGAAGCAAGAGCTCTGTTTAAACCCACAGAGGATTCTCAAGGTAAGAGCATAAGTATGGTTATTCTTAAACTCAGGACTTTTTTCATGTTCTTATAGATCAGCAGCAGATATATGTGAAAGTTTGAGTTTGGTGGACTCTGGACAATGTTAGCATTGGAAGAATTCAAAACGCTAGTGTGTTTGTGCTAATATCATGTGGGATCGTGAACGATGAGTTGATCGTTTGTTCAGCTTGCCTAGTCTGTGCCTATAACTCTTCAACGTAAGACTGGGTCCATTATGGTATGCATACCAGGAAACAGATAAAAAGAATGCTGTGTATAAGTGGAATAAAAATGATTGTATCCAGGAGTACAGACCAGAGAAATTATCCTTAGATCATACGATGTAACCCAAATCTAAATTCGTAATCAATTGATCAGAGGATGAGTAACCAAAAATGGCTAGAACTTAAAATTTATTGTAGATTTTAAAACTGGGAAGACATACACACACACAGAAGCCACGTATCCTAAAATATATCTGGTCTCACAATTGAACTACCTATAAGGGGTTAATGATAGGTGGGACGAGTATTGCTAGTGATCCAATTGCTGGCTATCTGGAAGGCTAGGAAAACAAGCCTTTGAGGGTTCGCTGCAAAAGAACAGATAGAAGGAATATCTTTACTAATCAGCCTTAGGTAGAGAGGGTAAGCCAGTAGTCACTCCATTGGAGAGGTCTCGTGCTCAGAGCGCTCATGACAGAGAATCATCTACCTGAGCCTATTTATGCAATTTTGGCAAATACTCGGTAGATAAGGAAATTCGATTTGGCATTTAGCACTCCATATACAGCTACGCGTATCGCCCTAAGGGCGTCCTCAGGAGCAGTATGGATTAATGCTAGAAAGAAGATGATTAGCCTAAAGAAAAATAAAACACAAAATTGTGGGATCTGTAACTAATATCTAGATGTCATTACAGGAGCAAACAGAAAACCGATGTATAGGGTGAGATGGGATGGTGGCTGTGGGGTCGGGTCAGGGAGTCCTGAAGTGGGAAAGAATGAGTCTATGCAAACTGCACTGTAAATAGAAATGTTGGAAGATTTGTATTTGTATTCCCTTATGGTTTTCCCCTTTTTTCGTTCTGTTTTTTTTCTCATTTTATTCAAAAATATAAATAGTTCTTAATAAAAATAGCAAATCTACATTATTTTAACCCTTTATCTCATAGTTACAATCTTTATGCAGAATTGCTATTTTACCCTACTGTACATCCCATGTTTCAAATACTCTTTATATTTTCAACAAAACATGCGCGGCATGAAAAGTTAGCTGTTGTAGAGCTGTAACTTCCATACCAAGTTCTTGAACTGGTCCTGCTTCAAAATGTACAGCACTGCTCTATTACCCTGTATGTTATACTGGTGATCTCTGCACAGTTATTGATAAATACAGTTTATGTGCAATTTAATTACGTAGTTAAGTATTTGTATTTCATGCAGATGATGAAAGTGATTCAGATGCAGAGGAGGAGCAAACAACGGTAAGGCAATTGAATTGCTAGTACATGTATGTACCGGCTGGGTGGAGTAGAGGTAACATCACCGCTCTGCATGGAGAGAGACTGTGGAGACACAGGTTCGATCCTGTCAAGAGCACCTATCTATTAAGTGTCCTTGGGCAAGACACCTAACGGTACATACTCGCCACCCAGGATGTACCTGAAAACTAGAGAAATCTCAATGTATCTTTCCTGGTAAAATACTTTCTCAAAAAAAAAAAAACACAGAAATTGTGTAATCATGCAAATGGTCTTCCCTGGCAGATCAGCTGGATAAGATTTATTAAGAAGGGTGTGTGTGCCTCATTTAATCCTGTTTCTCCCTGTCGGTCCCCTAACCCTATAGGCCAGTGTTTCCCAAACCTCTCCTCGGGACCCTCAACCAGACCAGATTTTGCAGATCACCTTGAGGAAAAGCAGACTGAATCCTGCAATCACTGAGCAGCAAATCATATCACCTGTGCTGTGCTTCAGATATCTGGCAAACCTGGCAAGGCGGAGGGTCCAGAGGACAGGTTTGGGAAACCCTGCTAAAGGCAAACCAGCCCCTACATGTTGCTATACTTAGTTGCAGCCCTAGACAAGATACAAAGCAACAATTATTCTCATAATCGATTAGTAGGCCGATCATTTCGATTCATCGGATAAAAAAAAAATAGAAAAAATGTGTTTACATAAAAGGAATTTTATGTACAAAAATAACCACAACCCCTCCCCCTTTTTTTCAGAAGCAATTTGCGTAGTGTACGTAACTTTCGTACGCACATACACAAATTGCTTATCTTGCGTACTTTTCACACAAGGTATGTGAGTGCTTGGTCAGAGGGATGGGTTGATGCTGCATGCGCAGCTTAAACCCATGTTTGCTTTCTCAAATGGACGCGGCTACAAGCACTTGGTCATAGATGATGTCAGTTTGAAATCGGGGTTAATAAGCTAAAGTTGTCAGGATGCGTAGAGTGTCCCTTTTTTAAATAATTTCGTGAACAAAATGAGTGGGAGGAGGGACTGGAGGTGGAAGGGAGTGACTTTGCTCAAGTGACTTGACCTGAGTGTGAGAGGGAGTGGGTATGGACAAAAGACCAGATCTGAGTGTGGCAGTGAGTTTGGGGAAAGGGACCAGACCAAAGGCAGGGAATAGCAGTTCCCGTCCAAATAGGGTGTGGCAGGGAGGGTGGGGTGATGGCACAGGCCTCCAGCTTCAAGTAAGGATAAAACACCGGCGTATCCTATGGTTTGTGTTATAGTTCTGCTACTGTTGTAAACGGAATAAAAAAAAACTGATTTGCGTCTGACATAACCTTAGAACTAAATCATACCTAGTAAAGCAGCGGCGCGTCTTCTCCAATCGGCTCTGAAGCTGAGGTTATTTACTTTTAACTCAGTCTGAATCTAAACAGTGTGTGCTGCACACAGGATGATTAATCAACACTGATTAATCGATGATTAAAATAGTTGTCAACTATTTCCATTATCGATTAGTTGTCGATTAATCGATTAGTTGTTTCAGCCCTAATCTTGTGTACGATGGTCAGTAACTATGCCGCTTTTGAAATAAAAATTTGAAAAAATCATGCATGGCTTGTTTGAATACAATAGAAGTTCAAGGTAGACTTTTCAGTGGTGTTAGGTGTTATCACTTGTACTTTTTACTAGGGCTGCAACTAACGATTATTTTTATAATCGATTTTAGTTGGTTGATTTTATTTTTTCAATTAATCCAACGGATAAAAGAATAAAAAAAAGTTTCCTTTTAAAAGGAGCATTATAAAAAAAATAAGTGTATATAACGTTCTTGTGTACGTATGCAAATTGCATACTTTTCGCACACAATGTACACGAGCACCTGGTCAGAGTAATGGATTGATGCTCTGCACAGCTTAAGCCCATGTCTTCTTTCTCCACAAACGCTGCTACAAGAGTTCAGATAGACAGGTTGTCAGTATGAAAGCAGGGTGAGAAGGGGGGGGGGGCTCATCACAGCCTGACCACTTTAGCTTATTAGTGTCCCTTTACAATAATTTCATGAAGGAACTGAGCGGGAAGAGGGCCACGAGGTGGAAGGAGGTGGGCAAAGGACTTGACCAGAGTACGAGAGGGAGTTTGTGGGAAGGGACCGGACAAAAGGGAGAGAATGGCAGCTCCAGATCAAAGAGTGGGTGACAAACAGGTTGAGGTGGTGACACAGTACTCCAGCTTCAAGTAAGGATAAAACACAGCGGTACAGTGCCCACACCCATGGGATTGTGTTACAGCACTTCTGCAATTGTAAACTAGATAAAAACAAACTGGTTACGTCTGACATAACCCTAGAAATAAATCTTACGGAGTAAAGCAGCAGCACGTCTTCTCCAATCAGCTCTAAGCAGAATCTGAGGTTATAACATTTAACTCAGTCTGACTCTAAACAGTGTGTGCTGTACACAAATCGATAAATCGACAGCCAATTAGTTGTCAACGATTCTCATTATTGATTATTTTAATTATCGATTTAGTTGTCGATTAATCGATTAGTTGTTTCAGCCCTACTTTTTACAATTCCATCCACTTTTTCACAAGCATAGCAGAAGCTAAGCATGATTTCCTGCTGTGGGAGAAGAGCAAATGGTCTTAAACACTTTTTATGCTTTAAATACTTGTGCATATTTACTTACATTTCGGCCTACACACCATGCGAAAATCACCCTTACTGGGGAAAACCAGATTCACATAAAACCTGGATGACTTGGAGTGAGCAGGTGGTCAGATTATCATATAAGAGGAAATGTCTACCATAGTGGAGAACACCAAACTTTGAAAAGAAAAGGTGGAAACCACGAAAGAAGGACCAAGCAAGGGGGGGGGGGTGGAGTGGAAGTTCCCAATTTTCTTACCTGAAGCATTGCTAGCAATGCTGGTATTGTCTGTAATATGATGATTTAGTGAAATCATTGTAGATTTCAAGGGTAATTATAATCTAATGTATAGGAAGAGCTGTGCATGTTCTGTATTTTTGGATTGAAATGTTAACTTCCAATGTTTCTGATACTGTTTTTGTAGAAGCGGCGCAGACCAACTTTGGGAGTTCAGCTAGATGACAAGAGAAAGGAGATGCTTAAAAGGCATCCATTGTTTGTGTCTCTCACAATTAAATGTAAAGGTATGATGATGATTGGGATTGTGTGTGTATATATTATATATATGTTTCTTTTTGCCGAAGCCATTTGCACATCACAGCAATTCAAAGAACTGCATCACAGAGCTCTTGTGCTACATTCCCCATATGCAGCAAGGAACTCTGGGTAGGACATGCAAATGACATCTGTTTCACTTTTTTGCATCCTGGGTCTGTTTTTACACAAAACCCTTCAATCAATGCCATGCCATACTAGATGGCTTTTTTTTTTTTTTAGCAGAGATCAGTTTTATCCAGTATGTATGTGAGTGTATGTGTGTATATATATATATATATATCACACACATAGGGGATAACCAAAGTCTACACCCCCCCCCATTAAAAGTCATGTTTCTATGATGTAAAAAAAGGAGACAAAGATAGAGAATTTTTCCCACCTTTTAATGTGACCTATAAACTGTACAACTCAATTGAAAAACAAACTGAAATCTTTTAGGTGGAGGAAATATGCAACCATATTATTTTAGGTTTTTTAGGTTTTTAAGTGTGCACACCCTCTTATAACTGGGGATGTAGCTGTATCAGAATTAAGCAATCCCATTAAAAATCATGTTAAATAGGAGTCAGTACACACCTGCCATCATTTAAAGCGCCTCTGATTAAACCCCAAATAAAGTTCAGCTTTTCTAGTAGGTCTTTCCTGACATTTTCTTAGTCGCATCCTAAAGCAAAAGCCATGGTTTGCAGAGAAGCTTCCAAAGCATCAGAGGGATCTCATTGGTAAAGGGTATCAGTCAGGAGAAGGTACAAAAGAATTTCCAAGGCATTAAACCATGGAACACAGTGAAGGCAGTCATCAAGTGGAGAAAATATGGCGCAACAGTGACATTACCAAGAACTGGACGTTCGTCCAAATGTGATAAAAGGAAAACTGGTCAGGGAGGCTGCCAAGAAGCCTACAGCATCATTAAAAGGAGCTGCAGGAATATCTGGCAAGTACTGACTGTGTGGTACATGTGACAACAATCTCCCATATTCTTCATATGTCTGGACTATGGGGTAGAGTGGCAAGACGGAAGCCTTTTCTTACGAAGAAAAACATCCAAACCCGGCTAAATTTTGTAAAACCACATGTGGGAAAATGTGTTCTGGTCTGATGAAACCAAGGTTGAACTTTTTGTCCATAATTCCAAAAGGTATGTTGGGTGCAAAAACAACACTGCACATCACCAAAAGAACATGATACCCACAGTGAAGCATGGTGGTGGCAGCATCATGATTTGGGGCTGTTTTTCTTCAGCTACAACTGGAACAAGGTACAGGGAATAATGAACCGTTCCAAATACCAGTCAATATTGGCACAAAACCTTCAGGCTTCTGCTAGAAAGCTGAACATGAAGAGGAACTTCATCTTTCTGCATGACAACGACCCAAAGCATACATCCAAATCAACAAAGGAATGGCTTCACCAGAAGATTAAAGTTTTGGAATGGCCCAGCCAGACCTGAATCCCATCTCAAATCTGTGGGGTGATCTGAAGAGGGCTGTGCCCAGGAGATGCCCTCACAATCTGACAGATTTGGAGTGTTTTTGCAAAGAAGAATGGACAAATATTGCCAAGTCAAGATGTTCCATGCTTATAGACTCAGACCCAAAAAGACTGAGTGCTGGAATAAAATCAAAAGCTGCTTCAACAACGTGTTCGATTAAGGGTGTGCACACTTACGCAACCATATTATTTTAGCTTTTGATTTCCTCCACCTAAAAGATTTGTTTTTTCAATTAAGTTATACAGTTTATACGTCACATTAAGGCCTCGTTCACACTGTGCGATTTATCACGCGGATTTTGCCGCAACGTCGCGCTGTGTAGCTTCTCCAATGCATTTCAATGGAGCTGTTCACATCTTGTCGCGCGTCGCAGAAGCATGTCGCTGGTACATGACCCCTTTTTTTGCGATTTGCTGTCTGCGATTTTGCGATTTGTATTGGTGGTGCTTTGCAAAAATCGCACAAAACAGGGATGTCGCGAATATGAAAATCGCGCGACTTTCAAATCGCACAGTGTGAACGGGGCCTAAAGGTGAAAAATGTTCTGAAATGATTTCTTTGTCTCATTTTTTTTCCCCACATCACAAAAACCTGACATTTTAACAGGGGTGTGTAGACTTTTACTATCGTGTGTGCGTGTGTGTATATATTTACAGTTGCAGTGGTATTAAAATCCATTTTTCTATAGATGGGAGTTCGCTAAACCTGGATTTCTTCTTCCTCATGAACCTCAACATCCTTACTGTGAAGGCCAAAGTATCTTCAGCCTCTGAGCTTCTCAATTCAATCAGCGCTGGGTAAGAGACTAAATATATCAAAGTACCTTGGCATACTACCAGTAATAACAGAGTGTAAAGTATACTATCAATCAAGCATTATACTGACTTTAGTCATTTAAAGCAATGATAATTATTCCTATTGTAGCTTAAAGTAATGGTACCCTTTCACTTCTTTAGGTAAACATGCAACTGTAAGTTTCAGCTCTTTAAAACAGATGTTCATTGGGATTTGGAACTTGACTCCTAGAAGGCTGTTTCAGACCGGTCCCATGTGAAGTGCGTTTTAAGTTATGTTTTTGGTCAATATCCTGGTGGAGGATCCATGACCTATGACTGAGATGCACACTGGGCAGTATGTTTACCCTTAAGAATGCTTTGATCGTCTTCTAATTTCATCATTCAATGTATAGATTCTAGGCTCCAGAAGCAGCAAAACAACCCCAAAACATCACTGAGGCAGCTCCATGTTTCACAGGTGTGGTGGTGTTCTGTTCTTTACAGAAGGAAAAAATAATCTTTCAAACATGGAGTTGCTGTGGTTTCTCTAAAAGTTCTTATTTTGCTTCATCTGTAGCATAGGTATGCACAGGGCATGTGCCTGGTGTGCACAGGCACACTCTAATGTTGGGTGAAGAGGTCCTCTTTCACCTCCTGCATTGACATCTTAGGTGTCCTTTAGCTGACCATCTCTGATTACGTGCTTGTTATTACTAATGAAAAATGTTTCTTTTTGTACAAAACTTTCTAAACCTAGGCTTTCAGTTAATAAATGTTGTATGGGTGCACAGCCTATTGTAACAGGCTGCGTATGCCAGTGGTCTGTAGATAGTCTATTCTTTTAAAAGGACTATAGCTCGTCAAGTTGCATGTTGGCAAACTCCAGTCAGAGTTTTTGTGTTTCTCTTACAAGAGAATGGTATATTATTTGATTGAATTGCAAAGGTACCAATACTTTTGGCCACTTCTGTATCACTAACTTGCACCTACACCAGTGTTTTCCAAACATGTCCTCAGGATCCCCTAACAGTCCAGATTTTACAGATCACTTGGGGAAATTCAGACTTAATCCTGCAATCATTGAGCAGCAAATTATTAGGGATGCACCAAAACCAATTTCTTAAGAGTAGGAGTACCGATCCTTTTTCAGGTACTGTCCAATACATAGTACCAATACTTTTATTTAAGGACTTGTGACTGCTTTCCAATAAATAATTTAAGATTTTGCTGAAAATCTGTCCAGTATGTTAATATTGAAATGTATGGCCACCTGACCATCACGGACCCGGTCCATTCTGTGCCCCATTTGCTCTCCCTTCTTCGGGATTTTTCGGATATTTCCGGGTTTAAGATCAATATAGATAAATCTCGCGCGTTGCCGATAGGCATACCGAAACCGGAGGTCGACCGGTTGCGTCTCCTCACGGGATTTCACTTCTCCACCTCCTCTCTTACGTATCTGGGAGTGAAGCTGACCAGTGATCCCGAAGCAATGATTAGAGCTAACTACGATGTACTGATCCAACGTCTTATAGCTGATATGGACACTTGGGATGCCTTTAATGTCTCCTGGGTGGGTCGCATTGCTAGCGTAAAAATGAATCTACTCCCCCGAATCCTGTACTTGTTCCAAACCCTCCCGGTGCCTGTCCCTCCAGCCTCGTTGGCGCATCTACAGTCCCATGTGGACCGGTTCATCTGGCATAATAAACGACATAGGGTGGCTAGAAGAGTGTTACATAGACCGAGGGTGGTGGGAGGCTTGGGAGTTCCGAGTTTGTTACAATATTATCATGCTGCCCAACTAGCACAGTTTGTTAGCTTTCATGCACCACCTGGTACGCACCGTTGGGCGGACTTAGAGTCGCATCTCTTTGCTCCTGACTTGACGCAATTCTATTTTTGGCTTCCCAAAACCTATCGTCCAATCCTTCGCTCCACCTGCACTGCCACCATTAACTCTCTCCAAATTTGGGACACCGTGAACCGTCGCTTCACTTTAGCCAAAGAACACTCAGCTATGATGCCTTTTCTCCGCAACCGAAAGTTTCAACCGGGCCTATGCCCTCGCCCTTTTGCAAATCTGGAGGACTTGGGCCTTCAGAGGCTCCACCACCTTTACTCAGCGGGGGCACCACTTCAGTTTGAGAACATCCGACAGAGAGGTCCGGTGGGACCAGCGGACTTCTTTCGCTACCTGCAGGTCATGGACTATGCGCGGACGCCTGAAGTCCGTACGGCTGCCACGTCTTCCTTGACGGCGTTTGAAGCTCGCTGTAATGACGCTCGCATCACGAAATCAATGATATCCTCGCTTTACGTCTCCCTCTGTTCAGGCTCTCCAATCTGGGGGGACCCAACTTATGTTGCACGCTGGGAGCGAGATGTGGGGGATGCCCTGCCCAGTGAAGAATGGGAGGATATTTGGGACAATGTGGCACACTGCTCCATCAATGTGGCCCATCAGGAACAGGCTTACAAGATGCTGTTTCGCTGGTATGTTACCCCCTCACAACTTTCTCACATGGACGGGTCTTCCTCTGACTTATGTTGGAGAGGTTGCGGCACTAAGGGCTCGTTCTACCACATGTGGTGGACATGCCCCCTGATCCGACGCTTCTGGCTTCAAATTCATGCTCTCATCCAAGAGGTCCTACAGTGTGGAGTGGCTCTCGACCCATGGACATTCCTTCTTCACCGCACCCAGGACGCCCTATCGAGACCGGAGAATAAGCTGTTGCATAAAATGGTCTTGGCGGCTAGAAGAGCGGTGGCCCAAGGCTGGAGATCTGTGTCCCTTCCGTCTATGGCGCAGGTGTATCTTCGGATCAGAGATAATATGGACATGGATCGTTTATCGGCTCTTGTACATGATACCATGCCCCAACATAGTAAGATTTGGGACCCCTGGCTGGAGTATGATGTGGGTTAAGAGCTGGACTGCTTGTTTTTCTGGCGGGTTATGATACCTGGGTTATGTACTCCTTTGGGGCGGCACCCTATTCCCTTCCCCCTCCTCCCCTCCCTATGAGGTCTCTTCCTCTCTCTTTTTCCTTCATGTTTGTGTTTCTTTGATCTTTTTCTAATTTCTTCTTTTACCCCCTCCTCGGGGTCTACCCCCTGCGGTCCTTTGGCAGGGGCTCCTCAGGGCTAACCAGTAGCAATCTCTAACATTGTGGTTTTGTGATAAGATGCCCTTTTTGTCTTTGAAAAATGGAAAATAAAGAATTATAAAAAATAAAAAAAAAAAAGAAATGTATGGCCAGACACCCAATTTACCCACTGCCTGCACACACCTTGACCACACACAGACACCAGAGATAGATATTTCAGAGATATAGATAGATATTTATACCCACAGACACCAGACCTCAGACACATGTATAACCCACACAGACCTCAGACACTGCTATTGGCAGAATGCATTAGCAGCATTCCGCCAGCATTCTCTGGCTGGCCGCGTGGTCCTCCATCCGACCACCGGCTTGTAAAGGCTGTGAAGAAATCTTGCAAGATCTCGGCTGGAGGCTGCATCACAGCCCGGTGGCCACTCGGTAACATGGCTAGCTGGAGGGGAATGCTTGTGGAATTCTGTTAATGCATTTTGCTTGCAGCCCCAGACCCTCGGATACTGACAAGCTATCCCAGTGCTGGCTTCCAGGTATTGGGGCATTTGCATAACTACAAAGTACGCGTGCAAATGCCAGTATCGGTATCAGTGCATCCCTACAAATTATATCACCTGTGCTGTACTTCAGATATCTTGCAAACCTAGCGTACTAGCGGGTCCTGAGAACCGGTTTGGGAAACACTGACTTACATTACATTTGTAGTTTTGAATATTTATGTATGTTCATTTCTACCAATTTTATTTTTTTGCAAAGGGATCTGCTTAACCCAGATTTAATTTTGAGCTGTCTTTATTCTGGAGATGACGGCAGCAAGACACCGAATCCAGCCAACAGATTCCAGTTCGATAAAGTTGGGTAAGTTTCACTGGTTTGATGTTTAGAAAAGTAGCAATAAGGGACTAGGTGAAATATGGCGAGAGTGAAAATTGCAGATATGAAAGCAGATTTAACTTTGAATGTAAATTAATCTTTCAAACTGTGCTTCATTTCTTATTTTCAGCATAGTGTCCCTGGGTGATTACATTTCTGAATTGGGGCATCCTTACCTGTGGGTACAGGCTATGGGTGGTCTCCATTTCCCTACAGATCAACCACAGGTAAACATATAGATCCTTAAATATTGCATTGCTGTTTAAATAGACTGAGAGGTGAAATGTTATTCCACGGCACAAACCATATTATGTGATGAAAAAAATTGGATCACTTTATAGAACCAGTTTTATTTTGGGATAGAAAGCACATTGACACTAAATTAAGTTACATGACCTGTGCTATTTTGGTTTATAACCTTAAAATGTATTGAGTGACAACCAAGGTTCCATGAGAAGCTACAGAGGGACATCATTTTAGCAGTCTTGCCAGTAAGAGCCTAAACAACAATTTATACAAATTTATTCATTAAGTTTTGTTTTATGAATATCAAAAAGTACTTCCCGGTTGAGCACCTGTAATTCATAATTCTGACATCCGAAAGACTCTGAAAACCAAAGTTTTTGTAGTGTAGGAGTCATTTAAGCTTTCCTTCCTGCTGTGACGTCCTGTTCTGGCGATCCTCCAGCATTGCAGCATTTTCCTTGATGCCAGTGAGCTGCTTAGCATGTTCCTTGCTTGCGCTGCTTAATCCCAAAATGATTAAGTGTGCGTAACCTGTAATGGTGTGACTCTGGTACTCATTCTAAAAATTCTTACATCCATCTGCTTCTACTTGGTTACGTTATGTGCTAATGAAAGTGTGCACGACAGCAACCTTGTGACGAATTAGGCAGAGACAAACAAGATCAATGCAAAATGTTGTGTATTTGCAAGAAAACCACTTTTCCTGTCACTGTTATGTTAAATTGCACTAATTTCTATATCGTCTGGATTATTTTAAATTGATGTTTTATGTTTCCATTTTATGTAATACTTCTATTGCATTTATAAAAAAATAAAATAAGTCTTCTACAAACAGCCAACAGTCATGGCCGACAATGCTCTTAGTGCAAGTCACATGGAAAAAACTATTAATCTTCTGAGGAGCAGATTGCTGGCCCGCTTGTCTCTGCACCGGCAGTTTTCTTCTTTAGGTGAGTATTTCAATTTTTGCCTCAGTAATCTACCGGATTAACGTGTCTCTAAAGTGGCCAACTCTTGGTATTTCAGAACATGGCACCATTCTAGTGACAGCAGAGTGTCAGCACCTTTTTCCAGCTAAAGTGCTATCGCGCCTGGTTAAATGGCATACCATCACATATGCGGATTACGTGGTGAGTGAAAATAATCCTACTGAGATTAACCTTTCCCTTTTATTTGACCTTTCCTTTTTACTTTAGTTGTTTAAGACCTGGATTTGTGATTGTGGTTCAGCTAAAAAGGAATAAAAGACATATAATCCCACTGTAGATACAATCTCTTTACCAAATATTTGAATACATTTGTTATGTACAGTTTATGGAGCATACCTTTTTTTTTGTCATATAGCACCTGTTTGTTCTCTGCAGGTACTGCCTTACACAGCAAATGTTGTGGAGTGTGGCTTGGCACAGGAAACGTATCAATACTACTCTTTAATGATTGAGCGAGGAACAGGTATGGAATTTTAAAAACCTGTGTTCATATATTTGTGTGTAGTAGAAAAAAATGCTATATATAGGAGTGTGTGTGTATATAAATTAAATGTCACTATAGGCCTTCTTTCAAGCTGAATTGTTTGGCACAATGTGTGTGAAAAATGCATGTTTTTTGATTAATGATTAAATCAAGTTCTGAGTGGTAGCTAAGGATATGGATTATGTGGTAATGGATAGGCAAACATTTTACCGAAGAGCAACACCCTGTTTAAATTTCATGCCTGCTGATGGAACTTAGAATTGAAATGCTCTTTATATTTCCGAAAAAATCTCCTGTTTGCTTGTCTTTACAGCCAAGCTGGAAGCAACAGTTGTTTTGAATCCTGGTTACTGTATCATCCCTCCAGTGTTCAGTCTTTGTCTCCACTGGAAGGGGGTTCGTAGCTCCAGAAATGATGAAAACATTCGGGTAAGCAGACTTTAAAAACACTGTCCTATTTGAGATTTGACTATTGTCATTTATTTTTCCAGTTATACCTTGGGTGGGGTTTTTTCTACCTTTTTACCAAAAAATATTAGAACATGAGTTCATACTTGTACCCCATCTTGACCAAATACCCAGGGATCTATTCTAATGTTACCAATAAGGGAAAAAAATTGCAGTAAACGAATTTCCCTTACCAGCTTCTTGTACCTGGGCCTATTCTGACAAAACCTTTTGTATTAGCATGTCGAATCGAAATAATTGAGCGCCGCAAACGGATAACTGCAACAGTACTGCACGCCTCCTGGTATTGACTCCACACTGTGATATTGTTCTGAGCCCTTGCTAAATATTTGGTGGTGTACCATTAATCCAACCAGAAAAATAAATAAATATATATTGCACAAGACGGGTTTAATATAGTGGGCGAACATGTATTTGGAGTTAAGTACAGAACGTTAAATCACATATAACACATTGTGATCCAGCACCGTCATGGCACCATAGCATGGTCCTCTAAGGCAATTACAACCAGTCAGATTCTTTAAGCTGTGATATCTTTTATGGTTTATTTGTGCAGGAAACCTAACAAAGCATAACAGAAAATAAAACCTAGCTCGTCTAAGCATTAACTAACTAATAAACATCCCTCTCTAACTCCAGGAAATGTTAAACAAAATACAAACGCCAATTTCTGCAAACCTTAGGTGTAGGCTCCAAACTGCCAGCCTCAGAGCTTCAGCATACACTGTGTGTGTGGGTCGGTCCCTCACTTTCCCTCCCCTTGCAGACAAAGCTCGACAAAGACTTGTAATATGGATGAAACATTTATTGTGTCCATTGCTTGGATATTGCAATAGCACATAGAGTTGCAAATGCTTCTTCTGTTTCTCTTCTGCATGAATATTGTTTATTTTTTGTTTGGTTTTTTTTCTTCCCCCCCCCCCCCCCCCCCCTGCATCCCTTTTTATTGTTGAGAAGCACAAATGACTCTTAACTCTCTTTATGATTTTCTATATCACAGGCTATGGAGAGTGAGATTAATGTTTTCTACAAAGAGCTGCATGGTCCTTCACCCGGTTACCAGCTCCTAACCAACCAAATGCAAAGATTGTGCATGCTGCTGGATCTTTACTTGGAGACAGAAGGCCATGATAATGGTGTAGAAGGACCCCATGAGTTTCCCTCGGAGAAGATTTGCTTGCGTATGGTTAGGTAAGAACATGTCTGTACATGATTATTGATTTCGCTGCCATGATTGTTCCTGCTGAAATCAGTATAGCAAGAAAGTTATATATTGAAGGCATTCTCAGAATATCGGGGCTAGATTCTGTTGGGTGTAAACTTAACCAATGCTCTATTAATCTTACAAACGCCAGTCTTTTAATGGCTTTGGTACATTTAGCAGAGCTTAAGTTAAGTGTACTTCTACTCACATTCTAGCCATCAGTTTAAAATGTGTTACCTTGCTACTTCTAATATCACTGAACCATTTTTAAATGCATTGCAACCCTTAATTTTAGTCTTGGCCATATGATCTCTGCTTAAAAAAAAAAGCCATCTAGTATGGCATGGCATTGATTGAAGGGTTCTGTGTTAACCTGCCTGATGGTTTTCCCGAGTGTGTCTCAGGTTAAATTTCACCGCTGAGAGCAGTACCCCGAGACACACTCGGGTTGTATACATCACCTCTCCGTGCGCTCCCTCGCTGATCTCTGCAGTCTCCTCCGGCGATCGCGACCTCATACTTCTTGGATTCCTTCTCGCGAGGATGGAACCAGGAAGTATGAGGATCGCGATCGCCGGAGGAGACAGCTGGGGACTTTGAGGGAGCGCAGGGAGAGGTGATGTATCCAGTGGCATCCCGAGTGTTGCTTGGGGTTACCGCCTCCAACATAGGAGTTTAACCCCGAGCCACACTCGGGATGGGGGGGGGGGGGGGCGGCAAAACAAACAAAAAAAAATTGGCCGCTTTTAGACCTGAAATTTCAGAATAGGCAGACCGCCAGGGAGGTTAAAACAGATCCAGGATGCAAAAAAGTGAGACACATTATTTACATGTCTTACCCAGAGTACTGTGCTGCATATGTGGAATGTAGCACAGGAGCGCTGAGATGCAGTTCTTTGTTATTTGCCAAAAACTTACACAGAAAAAAGAATATTGACTGCACTCAGTAAATATAAAACAAAAAAGGTTTATTGATATGTTAAAATAGAACTGACGATTCAGCTCTCTCTGGAGCCATTTTCAAGGATATGTATATTGTCCATAAAGTCTCTTTGCAGTTTCAAAAATATATTACAAAGGCAAGTGAAAATTATTACAAAATGAGACGTATATATTTAAGGTGTTTTTTTTTTTTGCCTCATTTAATACACCTCTCTACGGGCACCATTAGTTGCACGTCAAGACGGTACTCTATTTCTTGCCATGTTCGCTGTAGCATACCCTCATCAATGGTGGCAATGGCATCAGTGATCCTCTGCTTTAGATTAGTGATGTCCCGCACCTTTGTTCGATACACAATATCTTTAACATAACCCAATAGAAAGAAGTGGAGGGGAGTGATATCTGGTGAATGAGGAGGCCAGGGAATTGGTTCACCCCTTCCAATCCACCGGTCTGGAAATGTTCAACAGGATTCATTTAACAATACCTCATTTATCAACAGGGTACCCGAAATACACAAATGCAACGTGATAAAAACCTTGATAACCACTGAGAACATACAACAAATCTGAAGATACCTCATCAAATGCCTTTGTAATTTTTGAAATTGTAAAAAGACTTTATGGACACCCTGTATATTGTTATAGGTAGCTCATTTGAGACTATCTCAGCGATTTAAAGTGTTATGACATACAGTGAGCAGTTTAATGTTACACTCTTGTAATGTATTGGATATTTGTTTTATATGCTCAAGTTCGTCTTAACATTTCTTTTTAATGTTTCACAGGGGACCAAGCCGTATAAAACCATTCAAGTTTAACTACCCACAGGGATTCTTCAGTCACCGCTGATTTCTTGTCTCCCTTTTTGTGTTTTCTTAAATGTACAGGACCATATTCCCTTTTACTAGTGTAATACACCAGAGTACTAGTCAAATTTGATGATAAAATAAAAAGCTTTTTTTTTGACTTGCATCATTTTATGTGTTGATTGTGTTTTACACAGAAACCAGGGCAGTTTAATACTAATTGGTAATGTACAATATTTGTATCTGGTTCGGCCTTCTGATCTTCTGTGTCCACAAAGCTGCAACATGTTGTGATAGTTTCAGGTCTTGATGGTCTGAAAATTGACTTGATGATAATATGCATGAGGTAGGGAAGGACTAATTCCAGAAATCCAGGCTGTGGAACTTATTTGAAAGCTTTCTCATGTATAGTTGACTTACTGGTTTAAGTATCCAGTAAAAATATCATTGTACAACCCTGGACAGAACAGCGTGACTGTACTGGTGTCTCCGTATTGTATCCAGTCATTTCAGGAAGAGTAATGTTATAGTGAGTCTATCGTGTTCAATTTTTATTTTGGCTCATTACCTGGTTCCAGTGTCCGGCACCACCATTATTCCCTTTCTGTGGGTGGAGCTTGAGGGCCATCACCCTACACTGTGATTTGGCATCAGACGCAGCGTTGGTATGCTGCCTTAGCAGTCAGTGTGCCGATAGTCAATCTGGTGCACCATGTGACCATAGTGCATCCTGTAGAACGTCTCTGCACTCAGAGCCCTTACCAAGTCATGCGGCATGTCAAACGGACTTGCAGGACAGCTAAAAAATTTATAAGAAAAAAAATTTGAAAATGGTGTCACCTAGTGGTAAGATAATATTTGGCGCACCTAATTTGTAAACTATGTAAATGCTACAGTCATGAAAACATATTGAAAAAATAGATCTGAAATATAAAAATCATAGATACATAGTGCAGAACTTTTATATAGAAACAACTCAAATAGACCCACTGGGGAATTGCACTTACGAGATAAAAGTTAAATAATGGCACATCACTTGTTACCACTCAGTAGTTGTTCTCAGGATCTGTCAATTGTGAACCACCACCTGGAATCCGGCTCTCACCCAGATCTATAGTAAGGAATCGCCCAGAAAACACCTGCCCTTCAGATAATGCTTCAGTGAAATACTTCATATAAAGATAGCCTGGGTTGGTGTAATAAAATGTAACTTTAATTGAAACTATATAAAATCCAACACGTTTCGTCTTTCAAAATAGACCTAAGACTTCATCATGGATAATCCACATTAACTTTCAGTGTTCTTTATGAAAATATAAGAACACCATTAATTGATACTTTTGGGACGCCATGCGTTTCAGTAAGGAACGCATGGCTGATCCACCATTGTAACGTCCTTCTGTTAAACAGCGTATAGCATGTGTTCTGCTGCGGAACGCACATCTACTGCCGCTCTCAGAAGGCCCCAGTCTCTCCACATCCGGCATTGGCAAGAAACGTCATCTTCAAGCGCCAGCCAATCAACGGACACCTGGTGCCATCTTTTGAAGGTCCGCAATCGTCTTCCCGTTGGCGCCATCTTACTACAAGCCCCATAAATTGCTGGTCTTCAAATCCACTCAAACTCTTATAAATACAGAAAAAGTAAAAACAAGAGCGGCCTACAGGAACAGACTTATGGGTGACAAGGTTGGCTCCCTATGAGCGTCCAAAGGCGTGGAGCTTGGTCGCTCGCCTGGGGGAACCACGTGACCAGTCGCGGTCTCACGAGATCACGGCTGTCATGCGGATCCTTCGGGCGCTCATAGGGAGCCAAAGACGCGGCGGCAGGAGGTGCGAACTTGGGGGCAAATCTATCCATGTGTGGGCTGGGGGCAAATCTATCCATGCGTGGGCTTGGGGCAAATCTATCCATGCGTGGGCTGGGGGCAAATATATCCAGGCGTGAGCTGGGGCAGGGACGGTGCTGCCGCTAGGCGGGCGCCAAGAGCGCAGTGCCCGCCTAGGATGCAGCCGAGCCCGACCCCAGTCCACTTTTAAAAATAAAATTGTGACAGTGTCCGCCACTGCAGCCCGCGGGGCAGCCGGGCGCCACAATTTACTCACAGGCCGCACGCTCGCATACACGACACCGGGCTAGGCTCCGCCTCCACAGCACACCAGTGGCTGACGCGGTGATGCGTCGGAGAAAAAGAGAAGGCTCTGTCTCCTCGGCTCCTGGCTGTCCTGGTCACTGGACACGATTCGAACAGGTATAGGGGCGCAAATTCACAATATATATATATATATATCCATGATGTGAACTGGGGGCTCAATATATACCCATGATGTGAGCTGGGGGCAAGATATACCCATGATGTGAGCTGCTGGGGGCAAATATACCCATATGAGCTGGGGGGCAAATATAACTATGTGTGAGCTGCTGGGGCAATATATCCATGTGTGAGCTGGTCTGGGGCATATATGCATGTGTGAGCTAGTCTGGGGGCAATATATCCATGTGTGAGCTGGTCTGGGGGCCATATATCCATGTGAGAGCTGGGGGCAAATATACCCATGTGAGCTGGGGGCAATATATTATATCCAAGTAGCTGGTCTTGCCTAGGGCGCAAAATAGTCTAGCACCGGCCCTGAGCTGGGGGCAAATCTATCCATGAGTGAGCTGGGGGCAAATATATCCATGCGTGAGCTGGCTTGGGGCAATATATCCATGTATGAGCTAGGGGCAATATATCCATGTATGAGCTGGCCTGGGGCAATATATCCATGTATGAGCTGGGTGCAAATGTATCCATGTGTGAGCTGGGGGCAAATATATCCATGAGTGAGCCTGGGGGCAAATATATCCATGCATGAGCTGGGGGCAGATATATACATGTGTGAGCTGGGGGCAAATATATCCATGCATGAGCTGGGGGCAGATATATACATGTGTGAGCTGGGACAATATAATAACTTAAGTCAGTGCTACAGTTTGAATGTAAGACGTATTTGTGTGCAGTAAAGTCATGGATTGTTGAAACGAACCATTGTTGTGTGATTGTATATAGTGTATACCACCTTTACCACTGACTAATGCAGAGTTGCAATGCATGCAGATCAGCTAAAAGTAGTTGGATCTGTATGTGCGTTATAATTCCCAAATTTTCCTAGTCCCGGTGACGGAAAGTTTGGATTTTAATAAGGACTCGGAGGCGAGTATTTGCAATCTCTTTCTTTATTACTCCTATAGCAGTAAAGAAGAGTGATAACAAGAACCAGAAAAAAACACGTCAAACCCCCAACGTGGGGTAACCCTCCTCTTAGTAAGTCCAGCCCCCTAGCCTATAAACAGTCTGAGCTGGAGCAGTAACGCCCTCTTTCTTCATGCGACTGGAACCACAAGATCAAGGAACAGGTAACGGTAGATCCATCCGGAAAACACGCCGATCCCGTGAGGACTCACAATCCACAGATCATCAATTTGCTGTAAGAAGAACAGAAACACGAAGGCAGGCATTAGGAAAGGAACACTACCGAACCCTCGGTTTCCCGCCTCCCAATCAACAGGAGGACAACCCATCTCAAACCATGCGCTGCGCATAGATACAATCATCCTGGCCGGTCTAGAACACACCCCCCTCAGGGCGGGAGAGGTGGGAAATACTCGCCTCCGAGTCCTTATTAAAATCCAAACTTTCCGTCACTGGGACTAGGAAAATTTGGGAATTTTAAGGCAGGCCTCGGAGGCTTCATATTTGCACGTTCAACGCATCAGTGCCTGTGACCAATGAGAGACCGGCTTAAAGTAAAACGTACGAAACGTAGATTCACGCGACCAATCCGCCGACTTCATAATGTCCTCTAGGCGACAACCCGCCATAAAAGCATTAGAAGCCGCAGCACTACGGATGGAATGAGCGCCGAAGCGCGAAATATCCACCCCAGCAAGATCTAACAGCCAACGAGCCCAACGAGCCAGAGTGGGCGAGCTAACAGGGTTATGAGGAACCCAAAATGAAACAAATAATGGGGATCCCGGCAAAGGACGAAGAGCCAAAGTACGATTTTCATATTCCTGAAGACAAAGAACCGGACACAACTCCGGTATCAACGGAAAAGCTGGAAAAAACACAGTACGAATCGCCGTCTTAGTACGTCTCGAGACATCGAAACAAACGCCGTCCGGTGAGAAAGAACGGACACCAAAATCCAACGCCCTGACATCCCGACACGCTTACAGGAGATCAGGCAAAACAAAACCAACAGTTTAGCCGACAACTGGCGCAGTGACAACGAGGCATTGCACGGCCATGCGCGAAGGAAAGTCACCACTAGCGTAACGTCCCACGTAGATGAATATCGTGGTGTCGGGGGGCGAGACAGACGCACTCCCTTAAGAAGACGACAAACCAGAGGGTGTCTACCCAATGGAGAGTTATCAAAACCCAGGTGGCCCGCCGACAAAGCCGACCGGTACACATTAATAGTACGGAAAGCCAATCCCGAATCAAACAAAGAGGACAGGAAATCTAGAACCGAGTTTAGAGGGGCAGAAGTGGAATCCTCACCCCTTCGCAAACACCAGCCGTGCCAAGCTGTCCAAGCAGAGCGATAGGCCCCTCTCGTGCCTGGAGCCCAAGCGTGCTGGAGTAACTCCTCAGTTCTTGGCGAAATGCCTGTGGCCCGCCATGAGAACCAGAAATCCACCAGACCACAAGGGCCAAACGACCTTCCCGCAACAGAGGGTGAGGGAGGCCGTCCGTTCCCGTCAGTAGGGACGGCGAGGTCGGGATCCGCCTGGGCGGGGTCAGGGAATACCTCAACAGAAGGGGAAACCACGGTTGGGACCGCCAGTATGGGGTCACTAAAACCATCTCCGACCCGGTGTCGCAGAGACGCCTCAAAACACGTAACAATAGCTGAAACGGAGGGAAGGCGTAAAGCCGGCCCTCCGGCCACACCTGAGCGAAGGCGTCCGTGCCTTCCGCCTCTGGATCCGGACGCCAACTGTAAAACCTCGGTAATTGTCGATTCAGTCTGGATGCAAACAGATCCATCTGGAGAGGACCCCATAGTCCGTTGATGGTGGCAAACACCGATGGCGCCAGGCGCCAATCCCCCGAGTCCGTCAGATGGCGAGAATTCCAGTCCGCCACTGTGTTGGCGAGACCTGGAAGATACTGAGCCACCACAAACAGACCGCGGGGAAGACAAAAATCCCAAAGGTCGGCAGCTGCCGACGTCAGAGCCACTGAACGAGCCCCCCCTAGGGCATTGATATAGCGGACCGCCGATAGGTTGTCCAGTTTCAGGAGGATACAGCGGTGATCGGTCCCCCTGGAGAAACATTTTAGGGCGAAAAACGCTGCCATAAGTTCCAGAACATTGATGTGGAGGAGTAACTCCTGGATCGACCAACCACCGCCTGTCTCCATCTCGCCGCACCGCGCCCCCCAACCCGAACGACTCGCATCGGATTCTATGGTCAACGACGGTACGGGGAATCGCACTGGGCGAGAATTCCACCGAGACCAGTCCGTTAGCCACCACGTCAGATCCGTCTTCGCATCGTCCGAGAGGGGAACCCTGCGGGAATAATCCGCTACCGATCGGAGAGAACGGGCCTTCAATCTCTGGAGGGCCCTGTAATGTAGAGGAGCCGGCAGAACCGCCAAACGAGTCGCCGCCAGGAGACCAATCACCCTTGCCAACTCCCTCAGCGTGGGTGAGTGATCCCTGAGGAGGGAGCGAACCTCCTTGCGGATGGCCCGTATCTTGGGAGTAGGAACGCTCAGGGTCATACTACGCGAATCTAGGAGGAAACCCAGAAATTCCAGACAACGAGTGGGTATCAACAAAGACTTTTCCACATTGATCAGGAAACCCAGGTCCTGTAACAGGGAGAGTGTCCATGACAAGTGTACTTGAAGGGACGTCGAAGAATCCGACATCAGCAGGATGTCGTCCAGGTAGATCACGAGTCGGACGCCCCTCACCCGGAGGGATTCTACCACCGGTTTCATAAGCTTCGTGAAGCACCACGGAGCGGATGAAAGGCCGAAAGGAAGGCACGCGAAGCACCACATGCGGCCGCGCCAAGGGAAACACAGGAAGTCTCTGGAAGCCGGCGCCATAGGGACGGTTAGGTACGCGTCTTTCAGGTCTAATTTGACAAGCCAATCTCGTTCGCTGAGTAAATCCCTGAGGGTATGAAACCCTTCCATTTGGAAATGACGGTAGGACACCCCCAAATTGAGTTCCCTGAGGTTTATGACAGGGCGTGTCCCGCCCCCTTTCTTTGCAACCAGGAACAAATTGCTCACAAACCTGGGTGAGTCCCAAGGGACTTCCTCTATGGCCCCTTTGGATGCCAGGGCCACCACCTCGTCTTGAACTAAGTGCTCTTGCTCCACAGAAAAACTGAGTGGTCGTGGAGGCGTGGAGCGATATGGAGGGACAGCCTCGAAGTCTATCTCGAACCCTTTGACCGTGTTTAAAACCCATGGGTCTGCAGTGATCAACTCCCATTTTGGAAGAAAATGTCGAATACGGCCCCCCACCCGAACAGATGCATGAGGAACAATACATGGAAGACTTACCATTCTGTCGTCGAGCACGAAATTGGGTTCTGCCACCTCGGAATCCGCGGCCTCTCCAGGCCTGAGCCCTGGCCGAGGAACCATAAGCGGGGGGACCAGAGTCGGTGGCATTAGAGGTACGAAATGATCCTCTCTTAATGCCCGTAGATCCGGCGCGGCTGATAGAGCGGCCCCTTCCTCTACCAGCCCTATCGAAAACCTTTTTGGGAAATACCTTCTTAATGGCTGTTTCCACTTTATCCAGCGCGGTAAAAGCGCTGGTGTATGTGCCCATATTTTTTATAAAACCATCTCCGAAGAGAAGGCCTTGAGCCTTGGCCCCTTTATCTTTATTGGCCATAGAAGTAAGTTGAGGATCCATCCTCAGAATCATAGACTTTCGTCTCTCCGTGGCTAGAGCCGCATTACCACCGCCCAACAGGCACAAAGAGCGTTGTATCCAGCCCGTGGCGTCCTCTAAGTCCAAGGGAGTACCTTGTAAGCGAGCATCCTCCACCACGTCAAGGAGGTATATCAACGGTGATGCAACATCCAACACCTTGTCTTCACAGACCCTGAAGGCCATATCCACCCCTTTCTTGGGGGACCATCCCTTGTTGGTCATGAACTTTACAAAATCCTCATCAACCACCGGGGTGAGACAAGTTTTGCCCGCGGTGGTAGGGCGAGGGCATTCCGCCCTCATATTCACCCTGGTCTCTTTATCCATAGGGAGCCGCATGTGGGCATCCACCCACATCTCCACATGAGGCATCGGGGACCATGCCGTGGAGCGTGGATGTAAGACCCCTGCCGGGGAAAACATCGGGCGGCCCTGAGGGTCACACACAACCTCTTTAGCAGACAGTAAAGGTGGTGGGGGCCTTTCCTCCTCAGCCAACAGGCCAACATCATGTGGAGCGTATAATTCAATCGCACCATCATCCTCCCCATGCTCAGGTTCCTCACTCTCTGAGTCAGTGATTTTGGGGAGTCGGCCAGAACCCGTAGGTAAAGGCCTATCTTTAGAGACCGCAACCAGTGCCCCGCGGTCAGGGGCTCTCTTGTGCGAGGACACCTCGCCATCGTCAGAAAGCAGAGTATCGGGGATGCTAGCCCCTCTTGGAGGACTATCAATGTGCTTAGTCTTAGCACGTTTCTTAAGGCTAGATGACACAGAGCCAGAGGGTATAACCGGGTCAACAGAGAGAACCGGGCCTGTATCAGGAGCGGGGGGGGCCGCATTAAAAGAAGCCACCGCTTCATCCATGGTCCTTCTGAAGGACAGAGACAGGGTGGAGACAGCTGAAGAGAGCGACCGGGTAATGGACGCCTGTAAAGCTGCCTCCATGGCTGCAAAACGGGCTGCCGTTTTTGAGCGCTTTCTCGGTGGTGGAGGGGAGGCAAAAACATCGGAGTGCTCAGAACGCCTGGAGCTCCCAGCGGAATCTGATTCCCCTGTAAGGGGAGACTTGTCGCCCCCAGAAGGGTTCAAACGGGCCATATTCAATAATAATAGTCCCCAGAGAACGTACCCAGTCGAAGGAGCCGGTGGATGTGAGAAAACGCGTGGACACACGCGGTCATGTGATGCCCAAGATGGCCGCCGGGATCTCGCGCTAGTCTCCCGCGAGATCTCGGGCGGCCTCGAGGACACCAGTGCGCAAGGACGAGGGAATTCGTGTGAGCGCCGCTGCCTGCAAGAGACAGGCACACCAAAAACCAGCGAAAGCTGTAACCAATGGTGGGAAACTCGGGAGGGACCTATAGGTCCAGACCCGCCGAGTTTTCCCGCCGAGCGGGCGCTGACCCCCGCGGTTATAGCCGGGGTAAGTCAGCACTGAGCTAAAATTCAAAATCTGAAAAGAAAAACATAGAACAGTAAAAACATAGAGGAGAAAAATTATACTTATCTTGTCCTGAACAGGAGCAGTAAAGAAAGAGGGCGTTACTGCTCCAGCTCAGACTGTTTATAGGCTAGGGGGCTGGACTTACTAAGAGGAGGGTTACCCCACGTTGGGGGTTTGACATGTTTTTTTCTGGTTCTTGTTATCACTCTTCTATACTGCTATAGGAGTAATAAAGAGATTGCAAATATGAAGCCTCCGAGGCCTGCCTTAAAATCGAAATTAATAGATTACAAAAATAATTGATTAATTAAACACGAAACTTTTAATCATTACCAGCCCTAATATAAAGTAAAAATAATTATAAACGATAATTTATGTCCATGTTCAGTCACCCTGTTGCAACGTGCCCATTTTAAAGATCCACTCAGTCCCCTCCTACCTAAATCACCTCCTCTCCAATTAGGTGTTCTATACAGATACATTAAATCTCTAAGAAAATCTATTTCATCTTAAAGCATTATTTTTGCGGGACCAATATGGGGACAACGTTCCCCCCCCCCCCCCAGCTACACTTAGCTACACTTAGCTACACTATATGAATAGTTGGGAAAGGGAACAGGTGTGGTCGCTGGCTGGGGGCAGCCTTGTTCTCTGGTGTCATTTTAAAGATGACATCTTCGTAATCTGGAAAGGTTCAATAGATACACTCCAGGTTTTTGTTGAGTCGTTGACTAAGAATACTTTTAATTTGCATTTTACATCAAAAATTCATAGGTCTAAAAAATATCTAAAAATTTTTGTTCAAGATGGGAGACTACAAACAAAAACGTATTTTAAAGATACTGATTGCAATTGGCAATAGATATCAGTAGCTCACATGCTTCTAGATGGTTACAGAATGTATCGAAAGCTCAATTAACTAGATTAAGGCATAGTTTTTCAGAAATTTACAGTTTTAAGACTCAAGCAGGAGTAATTACAGAGCGATATGCTTCTAAAGGTTACGATAATGTTCAGTTAATGAGATAAGGAGGTACTTGATATGGATAGAAATTCATTCCTAAATGAAGAAAATAGGATAAGTGGTTCAAGAGATTTTAATTTTGCTTTTATTACTCAATTTAATCCGCACGCTAATTGTATCTAAGGCCCCGTTCACACTGTGCGATTTTATCGTGCGGATTTTGCCGCGACGTTGCAGCAAAATCCACGCAACGTCGCGCTATGTAGCTTCTCCAATGCATTTCAATGGAGCTGTTCTACTTGCTGCGCGACGCCGCTGGTACATGACCCTTTTTTTTGCGATTTGCATTGGTGGTGCTTTGCAAAATCACGCAAAACCGCGACATTATCGCAAGATGTTGCGAATATGAAAATCACGCGATTTTCAAATCGCACAGTGTGAACGGGGCCTAAGATGTTAAACAAACATTGGCACATCATACAAGCTGATAGTACTTTAAAAGATCGGGTCCTGGTAAGGCCTCGGGTGATTTTGTTTTTTAAGAAGGCTCAAAATTTTAAAAATTCTTTAGCCCTAAGTAAGTTACCTTTATTGAAATCTTTAGATAATAAGAACAGTTTTATTAATAAACCAATGGGTTTTAATAAATGTGGCAAGTGTAAAGTCTATGCACCAGAAAAGGTTAGATTTTAGGATTAGTATTACGTGCCAAGCTTTTGAAATTATTAAATTCATCCATTGCTCCAGTAAGAGTGTTATTTACTTCAGTGCAATGTGAGGCTCAATATATTGGAAAACCTTCCTGACAATGGTGAGAATATTGGAACACTTAGATGACATTAGGAGGAAGTGGACAGACCACAGTGTTCCTGAATATTGTAATAAATGCTCAAGTTTTAAGTTGGAGGAATTTATTTGTTGTGGTATTGATTTGCTAACCCCTAATTGGAGAGGTGATTTTGCAGGTGATTTCCCGTTCCCGTAGGCCGCTCTTGTTGCTTTTTCTTATTCTGTGTTTATGTGGATTTGAGGACCGGCAGTTTATGGGGACTGTAGTAAGATGACGATCGCAGATCTTCAAAAGATGGCGCCAGTTGTCCGTTGATTGGCCGGGACTTGAAGATGACGTTTCCTACCCCCGTAGGATGTGGAGACACTGAGGCCTTCTGAGAGTGGTGTTAGATGTGAGTTCTGCAGCGGTACGCATGCTGCCCTAGGCCCAATTTGCCTAAGTAAGAATACACCCCTGCTCTGGGAATGGAAAGAAAGTCCCCATGAGCCGTGTCTAATGGTGGTCCACCTGCTGGTATTCTCGGGCACTGGAACAATCTACTTCTTATTTATGACCTCCTGGGGTGTATTCTGGTCTAGGTGCGATGCTTCCATCAACTCCCTTGTTCCCATTATTGTCAAACCCCTCAGTTCATAACTCCTTGTATTTTTTTCCAAATCTTCTCTTTTCATGCTCACTTCATCCCATATCCATGTCTCCTGATTATTTTTCCTGGACATAAGGTGTTGGTTTCAGTGAACATCCCCTCCCACCATGGTAGACCGAAAACCTACACACCTGGTATCTTGGAGTTTTTCTACTTGCTTATATGAGGTGTGGGCGAAGTTTCCTTTTCTCTGTATTGTGCTACTCCCCTCGTACTGTTCATATGTCTTTAGGCATTCCATGAACTTTGAAATACAAAAAAAAGGAAAAATACACCCCTACTAATCAGAAGAGATTTTCCCATTAGTATTTACTGAAAAACATCAATATTTTCCAATTGGTTTAAAATCATTCACTGTAAAATTTCAATGTTCTTGAACCCAGGACATACTTGAAAACGAGAGAAATCTCAATGTATCCTTCCCGATAAAATACTTTATAAATAAATAAATTCACAAAGAAAACAAATGGGGCACAATCGAGGGATCACATTTGGTCTCTTCCTCTTTCTTTTAAACCTTGTAAGCAAGCGGTAAATGCTGCAGAACACCATATACAAGACTGATCATTTCTTGACTTTCAGGTAGTATTAAATGCAAAGCTTTGATCATATAAATCCCTCAATTATCTCTTCAGATTAGCGTACCACATCACTGATGCAACTCTTCCCTCTGCTGTCCCACTCACACATGATTGAAGCTGCTTCTATAGCCCCACTGTTCCCAAACCACTGGCACTCATGATCCTGCTATCTAGTACAACTCCTTGTCTTCTTCAACCCCAATCCCTCTATATTGTAATCTCCTATGAGCAGGACCCTCTACAACCCCTGTTTCCATCCTATGTCCGTTTATCTCGTTCCCTTTGGTTATTGTAAAGCGCTGCGGAAACTGTTGGCGCTATATAAATGATGACAATAATAATATAAACATACAGCATGGACACATGGTTTGCATAATTATTTTATTTGTATTGCAGAAATTGATAGGCAAGTATTATAGGGGTGTAAAAGTGCATCATAAATTCCTTCTGTGCAGAAATGGCACTGTACTGCTGTGATTTAATAATAACCAGATGACACAGAAGGTTGTGAAATGTTGTCCAATGATTAGCTATCTGATGTGTGCATATGGCTATATAAATACTCCTATATTCTGATACTATTACATTCAACTTTCTATAGCCAGAGGTGCTGGAAAGGCACTACAGAGCACTACGAAGCAATGCATCACCAAATCCCTGCAATTGAAACTTTTAGAAGGCCTCAGGTAGCTGGTGGAACCCCATGATCACCCTGATAACTCCTTATATAACGCAGTTATTGCATGTGTAACCTTTTATGCACTTTTTCAGCAGGGCCAGGACTAAAGTAGTCTTGACCCTGTATGAATAGTACATTCCGCTAAATACCCTCATAAATTTAAATAACTGGAATAATTTACAATACTGTATAGAGAAGGGGCTTCACTGTTTACACATTGACTTGTACAGTCGTTTCTCAACCCCGTGCTTGGGACACCTCAAGCTTTGCATATACCAAATTCTTGCACTGGTTTTATGTGAAAAATCGAAAGTAATACAATGTCAAACTATGGAATTAGACTTATCTGGAAAATGTGAAATCTTTTTGAATGTAACGATAGTAAGTTGTGCACCTTATACATTTTCAGTGATTATGAATAGAATATTGGGTGGTAGCAGATATTGTGATTCAAAATTGTGGTCCTTGTATTACACTATACACTGTGTCATTTTTCCCTGAAGTGTGTCCTTAAATGCACTCATGTTTTCTAATCGACCCTCTAATTTTGGAAGGCTAAGTTTTATTTTATTCCTCTGTAGGGTTCACCGTACTAAATTCTTTAATAGTCTCATTCCTTCACATAAGACATTCATATATATTTTCTTCATTATAACCTGTATAACCATTTCTGAAAGAATTTTGCGGTTACCCAATTAAGAGTTATATATTGTCTACCAGCATCTCATATAGCCAAGCCATATTTGGAGAGGAGCAGAGCATTACTTATTTTTCACCCTTTTAAAACGTCCTATTCGTTCCCCTGTGTGTATTTGTGTGTTCTCTAGTACACAAACTGTAAGGTTTCATAAGGATAGGGTTGAACCACAGCATTAGAGAAGCCTGCAGAGTAATATCCCGATTACTCAAGTAGGCGGGATTCTAAATGTTCTGCATTGCAGTACAGTGAATATGCCATCTCAAAATAGTCTCTGTGACTGATAGTTCCAGAGAAGGATTATTGGGCAGCTGGTGGCCTCTTTGGTGACTTCAACCCTCTGCTTGTTATCTTCAAGAGGTTAGTTTACTTGTCGGCTTTCTTTACTTCCTGAGTAGCATCATTTTCTGTTGGATCAGTACCAGAAGATTTTTCTATTTTCTCTGTCTTGGGCTTTCCACTTGGTGTGGGCTCTTTTTTAGTGGCCTTTGTTTCTTTAGCTTTTTCTACTTTTGGACTGTCGTCTTTCTCTTCTTTTTTAGGCTTTTCACTGACTGGAGACTTGTCTTTTAAGGGTTTTTCAACCACTTTTCCTTTGGGTGATTCTTTTACATTTACTGGCTCTGTCTTATCTTTGGCTTCAGTTGGTAAAATGACAACCTTCTCAGGTTTGACCGGCTTCTTTTCTTCTGTTTTGATTGGCTTCTTCACATCATCTTTGGGTGGCTTCTCTTCCGGCTTGCTTGGTTTCTTATCGTCGTCTTTGGCTAGCTGCTTCTTTTCCTCTTTGACTGTTTTCTTCTCTTCATCTTTAGGTGTCTTTTCCTCTACCTTGGTTGGTTTCTTCTCTTCTCTATCAGTCTTTTTCTCCACTTCTTTAACTGGCTTCTTTTCCTCTACTTTAGTTGACTTACTCTCCTCTTCTTTGACCGGTGCCTTCTCTTCTGACTTGACTGGCTCCTTCTCCCCAGTTTTAGTTGGTTTCTTGTCCTCTGTCTTGGTTGGTTTCTTCTCCTCTTCTTTGCCTGTCTTATCTTCTTTAGCTGAATCCTTCTCCTTTGCCATGGTTGGTTTCTTCTCCTCCACCTTGGCTGCCTCCTTTTCATCTGACTTGGTTGGTTTCTTCTCCTCTACCTTGGGTGCCTCCTTCTCATCTGCTTTGGTTGATTTCTTCTCTTCATCTTGCTTCTTTTCCTCTCCTTTAGCTGGCTTCTTCTCTTCTTTAACTGGCTTCTCTTCTTTAGCTGGCTTCTTCTCTTCTTTAGCTGGCTTCTTCTCTTCTTTAGCTGGCTTCTCTTCTTTAGCTGGCTTCTTCTCTTCTTTAGCTGGCTTCTCTTCTTTAGCTGGCTTCTCCTCTTCTTTGGCAGTCACTTCCTGTGCTTCCTTAACTGGCTTCTTCTCTTCTTTTGCTGTCACCTTCTCCTCTGTCTTGACTGACGACTTTTCTTCTTTGGCAATTACCTTGGCTGGCTTTGTCTCCTCTGCCTTGGGTGGTTTCTTCTCATGTATTGTTAATGGTTTCTTTTCCTCATCTTTATCTGTCACCTTTTCCTGTGCTTTGACAGTCTTCTTCTCTGCCTTGTCCAACTCCTCTTCTGCCTCTGCTGTTTTTTTATCCTCCTTTTTTTCTGACTTTTTATCCTCAGCCTTACCTGGCTTCTCTGCTACTTTGGCTACCTTGTCATCTATTTTTGGTGGCTTATCTTCTACCTTAGTTGGCTTGCTTGGTTCCTCCTCTTCTTTGGCTGGCTTTTTCTCATCTACCTTTTCTGACTTCTTATCTTTAATGTCTGTTTTTTTGTCATCCAGCTTTACAGACTTTTTATCTTCCGCTGGTACCTTATCTTCTACTTTTACAGTCTTTTCCTCTGTCTTTGCAGATTTGTCTTCTACTTTTGATGGCTTTTCAGGCTTGGATTCATCTTCCATAGATTGCTTATCTTTAGTTTTTTGTGATTTGTCCTCAGCGTTTGCTTGTATTTCTTCTTTTTCTTTAGCTGGCTTTATATCTTTTTTAGCTGGCTCTTTCTTTTCATCTGTATCTGCTTTATCCTTTTTATCTTTCTTTGTGGGAGTCTCTACTACTTCTTCCTTCTTTACCTCCTCAGTTTTTTCTATCTTCTTCGTAACTCCTTTTTCTGTTTGCTTGTCAGAATCCTTTGCTTCCTCTTTGGGAGAATCTTTTTTAGAGGGCTCTTGCTTTCCATTTTTATCTTTTACCTTTTTTTCTTCCTTCTTGGGAGACTCTGTTTCAGATGGTTCTTTCTTTTCCTCTTTCTTCGGTGTATCTATGTCTTTTTTGGCTATCTCCTTTACTTCTTGCTTCTTTGAATCCCCTTCCTTCTTGGTTGAATCCTCCTGTGACTTAGCAGGCTTATCTTTCTTTGTGGCTTCATTGTCATCTTTCTTGTCTTGCTCCTCCTTTTCTTTTAACTTTTCTGCCTTGTCACTCATTTTGCTAGGTTTTTCACCCTTATCTTCGTCATCAGCTTGCTCATCATCTACTTCCTCTGCCCCAGTACTGTCTTTAGTTTCATCCTCACATTTTGTCTCTTCCTCTATAACATCTTGGTCCCCTTCTGAAGATCCGATTATTTCTTCTTCCTCTGTCACTTCTTCAGTTACATGCGTTTCCTCGGTTTGTTTTTCTACAATTACAGTTTCTTTGTCTGATTTTTCTACAATCTTGATTTTCTCTTCTCTTTTTACTTTGCGTTTTGGGGTGCTAGGAATCCTCACTGGTCTATCATCAAATGGGAAAAGGTCAAACCCGGCCCCAATTCGACTTTCTTCTCCTTCTAGTAATTTTCTAAAGGTAAAGAAAAATCAGTGAGTTGGATGTTCAGAATAAAGTCAGATTGTAAATGTCAGAAGCAATATTGTTCATTCTCATGGTTTCGCATTGCACATTCTGATGAAAACTCTCTTCACAGGACCACAACTAATGTTATGAGCTCCCATCTGTTGTACAGGCATATATGCCACCCAAAATTGATTTCCAATATGCATATTTTGCTTGGAATTGAGCCAGTAGTGTGTACAGCTTCGGATGGATACATAACATGTAATGCATTATAAATAGTGAAGAAATATAAAGGCTTTTTTTCGTGTCCTACCACTAAATAGGTACCAGATTAGATACCTCTCGGGAATAATGTCTTCAGACAGAAGAGGAAGAGGAAAGAAAGGTGCATCTAGATACATTTTTACCCAATGAGTTGAATATGGAAATCAGAAAACAAAACATTGATAGAATTTCCATCTTGGTGTATTATATGAAAAGACATATAAAAAGGTGGGAAATTGAACATGAGTTTTAAAATTCACAAACTTTCTTGAGAATCATATCTCACCTGTACGCAGCAATCTCAATGTCCAGGGCCATTTTGACATTGAGTAGTTCCTGATAATCTCGTATCTGGGAAGCCATTTCCCACTTGGTGCTCCTCAATTCATTTTCCAGATGTTGCAGGGTCTCCTGAAAATATGGAAGAAATAATATAAGGCTTATGCAGTAAATTGTTGTATGACACCTTATGCATGTGGTTGTTCTATATTCTTATTATTAGTGAACATACATATCATTAACTATGAAGACTACAGTAATCCTGTTCATTCTGGAATGTATTTATAAATATGTGTACCTTAGGGGACTGTGTATGAGATATGCCTTGTCTAGTACACTATTGGCATATAATTATGTTCTATTATGTGGTTGGGTCCATATTAAGAATTTTGTGAATATAGGCAATGGACCTTGAAGCAATGTATTACTAACTATAATAATAGTCTTATAGTATTTACGGACCATTGCTATGCCACCCCTCTTTAGTTAGGTTACATATATGCTTGTCTTTGGTGAATTAATTTTTACTTTATGGTTTTTCTCTTCTTTTCTTGTGTTTTTCAGTTTGTTTTAATTTTTTTATTAACTTTATTATATATTTTTTATTTTGTTCATTTATTTTTAAGTTTCCCATATAGTTTAATTTTTTATTATGTTTCGTTTTTATTTTTGTGATGTACATTTTTATTTATTTTTATTTTTTTGATATATTTTTTCATTTACTTATTTGTGGGATGGATCGTTTATGCATATGTCGGGACAATGTATAAAAAAAAGGTTTATTTTTGGTGTGGTCATACGGATATATTAGCCATCTTGGTGCCACTCGTATTGATGCCCCGTGATATGCTGCTCTTTTTCGCATTTTTTGCGCATGCGCCCCTAGATACTTAGTGAGCAGGTTCTATGTGTGTTATCATTCTGGTCTGGCTAAGAGCACATGCGCCCCTGCTGGCTTGGGCGCATGCGCACTGGCCTGATATGACGTTGAAGATGACGGCGCCTTTCTATGACGCGGTTCCTCACACTTCAACACTGGCGGCCGACCAGATTACCTGACACATTTGAAACGAATCGCAGGTAATTGGGTCTCTAAAACTGCCGGTTCCTGGGCCATTATCAATATCAACATAAATATAAGTGCTTACTGAGTGTGTTTGTAGCCCTGGAGGATGGCCTGTAGACCGAAAAGTTGTGGTACCTAGTCGCAGCACTTTCTGTTCCCTGCAGTCTGGCATACAGTATATTCATCTGGCGTCTTATGTGGTAGCTATTTATTTAGCATATCGTGTATGGTTATTGTGTGTGGTTATTCAGCCAGGATTTATTACTTTGTCTTGTTAAGGCTGCTTTTGGATTAATTCTCCTCTGTTTGGGGTAGAGCAATCACCATTGAGTTGGATATAAACAGACACTTTTTTTTCTGAGTTTTTACTAATCTGCACTTGATGTTGCTACTTGAATTTATGTTCAGATATATGCATTTTTCTGTCTGACTACTGTGATATATATAGATATATATGTGATTGTATTTCTCATGCCATTTTGTGTAATGATTATGGCTTCTTCTTATTCTTAATTATTTGCAATAAAGTTTATATTTTGGTGTGCATCTCCTTTAATTGTGTATTCCATATTATTAACCACAGGTGTATGCACACCATATGGTTCTATGTAGGGATAAATAATACATCATTTGTGTAATTATACTGTGACGTTCATCTTATTTATTTATTTATAAAGGATTTTACCAGGAAGGATACATTGAGATTTCTCTCGTTTTCAAGTATGTCCTGGGTTCGAGAACATTGAGTGGTTACAGAAATACAAAATAGTAAAATGCAAGATATTAACACAAAACCAAATATACAGATTAACAGAAAAATAAATATGGAGGAAATGTAGTCATTATGTTACATGTTTACAGGTGCATTTTGTATTGAGGTATGTTAATAGGGAGCTCTTAAGGGACTTTAGACTGGGGGAAGATTTGACGGCGTCTGGGAGGTTATTCCATATTTGCGGTGCTCTGTAGGAAAATGCGGATCGAGCCATTTTCTTTTTGTATTGTGGTATTGCAAGTAAGGTGCTGGTCCTGGATCTGAGGTTATAAGATGAGGGAACTGCTGGGGGAAGCAGCATATTCAGGTAGGGTGGTAGCTTCCCACAAAAGCTCTTAAACACCAGGTTGGAAAGGTGAAGGGTGCGTCTAGAGTCCAGCGATGGCCAGTTTAGTTCTTTTAACATGTCACAATGGTGGGTCATGTAGTTACATTGTAGCACAAAGCGACAGAATGAGTTATACAATGTAGTAAGTTTCTGGAGGTGTGTTTGCGGGGCGGCTGCATACACTACATCTCCGTAATCAATAGCCGGCATAAGCATTTGTTGTACAATCTGCTTTCTTACCGCGGGGCTCAGGCAGGATTTGTTTCTGTACAGGGCACCTAGTTTGGGGTAAAGTTTAGATGAGAGTTTTTCGATGTGGGGGCCAAAAGATAGATTTGGGTCTAACCACATACCTAGGTATTTGAGAGAGGTGACTGTGGTCAGTGTGCCGTTTGATTTTGTCCCAACACATAGATGGGGTGTTTGCAATTTGTGTAGTTTAGGTGCGGTTCCAAAGAGCATTGTAACAGTTTTGTCAGTATTTAGAAAAAGTTTGTTATTTGCAATCCACTTTTCTACCCCTGTGAATTCTTCTTGCAGCACGGCCTCCAGCTGCGGGAGATTTGGTTTGCTGGTATAGATTACCGTGTCGTCTGCGTACATGTGTACAGTTGAAGCTTTGCAGACATTGGGCAGATCGTTTATGAATATTGTGAATAGCAGGGGGCCAAGTATCGAGCCTTGGGGTACACCGCACGTGACTGGGAGGGGAAGGGAAGTGCTGTCAGAAATGGACACAAATTGAGACCTGTCAGACACATATGATTGGAACCAGGTTAACGTACTATCACCAATACCAGAGTTCTTAAGTTTTTGTAATAGGATGCCATGGTCTACTGTGTCAAAAGCCTTGGCAAAGTCAAGGAAGATGGCTCCAGTTAGATTTCCTTGTTCCATGCCCGCTTAGATATCATTACAAACTTTTAAAAGGGCAGTTGTAGTTGAATGGTTTGGACGAAAGCCTGATTGATCTGGGGTTAAATAGTTCTGATACTGATAATAATCACGTAATTGAGTGTAGACACATTTTTCCAGAATTTTTGACATTACAGGGAGCAGTGATATTGGGCGGTAGTTGGATACCAAAGTATTGTCTCCACTTTTATGGATAGGTACCACCCTTGCAGTCTTCCAGAGTATGGGTATGTATCCAGTCGCCAGTGATTCATTAATCAGGGTTGCGACAGGTTTAGCAATTGCTGGTGCACTGATTTTCAGCAGCATTGCTGGGATTTGATCAGGTCCAGAGTGGTATTTCATTTTTTGGTTACGGAGAAGTTTAGTGATGGCACTGACAGGCACAGGCCTAAAACTGAATAGGTCTGGGTTATGGGGTTTTTGCACTGTTGGTGGGTCCTGACCTTCGTGCGGCCTTTCTGATTGCGTTTCATTTCCTAGCTTAGCAATGAGGGTGGTGGCGCATCCAACAAAATAATTATTAAAAGCATTTGCTACATCTAGGGGGTGTTGTACAGTTTGGTTGTTTACTTTTAAAGCAGCTGGTTGGGAGTGGCTGGGGGGTGCTTGTATGTTACTTATGATTTTCCAAAAATTTCTGGGGTTTGATATGTTATTGTTTAAATTTTCATTGAAGTATTGGGCTTTAGCCATTTTTGTTTCTTTTGTGCATTCATTCCGGCATTTTCAGTATTCACAGTGATTGTTCATGGATCCAGTATTCTTGAACTTTGACCACAGGGAGTCTCTAAACTGGTACATATGCGTGAGGTCAGCTGTAACCCAGGGGAGATGGGCCCCTTTTACTCGCACTTTACGCAGCGGGGCATGGGAATTCCAGACTTGCAGGAGCTCAGACTGAAAGTATTCAACTGCACAGTCTAGGTCTGGGATTAGGTTTAGCCTGTACCAGGGGAGCTGTATGAGATCACTTAGGAAGGATTCAAGAATAAATTTCTTGAAAGACCTGGTGGTTATTACCTTGGGGGAGATTTCAAGGCCTTTATTTTGCGCACGCAATACACTAGACAATGGTCACTAAAGCTATTAGCAAGAATGCCTGCCTCCTGTATTCTATCAGGAGATGAGGAGAGAATCCAGTCCAGCAAGGTATGGTTAGGGCTTTTCATATTAATGCGAGTGGGGGAGGAGATTAATTGAGTTAGCTGCAAAGTTTTAAATAGTGTGCAGTGTTTATTGTTTTTAGGATTTAGCCAATCTGTATTAAAATCGCCGAGGACCAGCAGTTCACTTTTTTGGTTTTGGGCAAGTAGGTTATTAAGGATTTGAGATATGTCAGAGAGGGAGTGCACTGGAGAGCTCGGTGGACGATACAACCCAGCAACAATGATTGATTTACTGAATGGGATCTCAATTATACCAGAGAGGAAATCAAAGGTGACAGGAGAGCTAGAAGTCTGTAAGGGGGTGAACTTTATGGACTCAACATAAATAACAATTCCCCCTCCTCTCTTTGCTCTGTCTTTTCTATAACATGAATACCCCTGTATTGATATGGCAGAGTCTGGTACTTTTGGGGTTAACCACGACTCTGTGAGCACAAGGACTTTGGGTTTGTAATAGCAGCACCAAGCCTGAAGCTCATCCAGTTTAGGGAGTAAACTTCGGATGTTACAGTGCACGAATGAGAGGCCTTTTTTAGTGGGGAGACTAAAGGTTGTGTCACCTATAGGACCAGGGTTAGATTCCACATCGTTTGCCAGGGAAAGTAGCAGAATGAATAGAAATTTGGACAGAGTTTTCTTTTGGTGATACTGTAATTGCACAGTATTAAATCTCTGTGTGGGGGTAGGAGGGCTGGACTTTAGCACTCTCCACCAGCACTCAGCTGACAGGTTAGAAGAACCAAGTAGGCTGGGGTGTATAGGGACTTGATTTCCATCCTGGGGCAATTGGAAAGGTGTATAGAGGGCGAGGGTAGCTTTGGAGAGAAGGGAGGCGAGAGAAAAGAGAAGTAGTAGTGGTATATACATTATAGAGAAAGGTGGGGGTGAGAGTAGTTGGGTGGGCAAGAGTAGAGAAAGCAGGGATTTAATGAGGGAATGTATTGCAGCTGTGTAAGGAGTGTGATAGGAGGGTATAAATCAAATGAAAACTGTGGGGTGGGTGGGTGAGGGACGTCTTGATTTGGTCTTTAAATTTACACCATGCGTGAAGGTTTTCAAAAAAGAAATGGCCGCTGTTCTGTTTTTCTTTTCCAGATTGTGTAAAATCAAGTGAGAGGGACCCTATATACAGTAACTCAAAAATGCTGATAGTTGTTATTTCACTGTAAACTTTTATTCACTTTATTTTGGCTTTAACCCCTCTGGGTTTTACGTTTGGGGTGATAGTGAGGATAAATTTACCCTTTACAAATGTGGATCTCATAGGAATAATCCTCATTTGCCGCATCTGGGGTTTGTTAGTGTTATTTCAGTTAATTATCCCAAACTGATTTTGTAAGTAACTTTGGAGCTTTGTGATGGTCCGCCATATAAGTAATGATGATAATTTTATCACTGGTTAAATATTTTAAGAATCTAGTGTCCATTGATTTATCACCATTTGTTTGCTATGTCCGCTCTGTGGTACATATGCATCATGAAAGGACCATCACATCCATCTGTTGTAATATTGCATGTTATTGCGGATATGATGCCTTAGTCATTCATCTATGTTGATTATTAAGACGTCATAGCTGAAACATCACATTTACTATGGTTTACACCGCTCCCCTCCCCACTGAAGGGGATTCTGGCAGCTCCAAGCAGACCACCTATCTGGTCCATTGATGGTGGAATCCCACTTGCGAACAACTGTGGCCTCCATTCTTTTTCTGCCTTTTAGGAAAAGAGGGAATCGAGAATGCACGGATAATCTGGTTAGGTTACCTGATAAGATGCCATATCAGCTTGGTGATGGTCTTCCATATCCATACATTGTCTCTCTAGGGTTTGCTGTGCATTCTTCAGTACTTCCAGCTGGGTGATCTGGCTCTGAATCTGATGCCTGTACGTTGTGATCTCGTCACTGGCAGAGCGAATTGCCTGAGTATTCACATGGGATGCCTCATTAAGTTTTGTCAGTTTCTCTAGAAATGAAAGATGATAAACAAAATGCACACAACATAATGATTTTTTTAATTGATGCATGTAAAAGTCATAGACTCAAAACAGACAAGAAACAGGAGTAAACTAACACCGTTAAATAGTGAAACAAAGTTTAGTCTCATTTTATTTATTTATTTATTTAGTGATCAACTATTTGAATTATTGACATAGTCCAACCTCATGTATATCAAAGTGACCCATTTATTCAAGGATTACAGTCTCCCTCAAAAATATAGGGCAGTATTACAATGTTGGTGCTAACTTAACCAGAGCTGTTGTAAACTTAAAACCTCCATAGGCTATAATGGCTCTGGTAAGTTTACAACAGCTCTGGTTAAGTTAGCACCAACTATGTAATATGGCCCAAAATGTGATATTTTGTATTACAGAATATTCTGTCTTTGCCACCTGTGACTCAAAAAAGGAGAATTTTCCATTACCATAAGCGGTCCATAACTAGAAAATATACAGGGTTATTCAGAGAGAAGCGAAAAGCAGGAGAATGACTGGAGAAGTGAAAATTCTAGGTCAAAATAGACAAACCAGAAAAATTCTCCCATTTATCTCACTTTCCAATTGACTGGAGAGAGATAAGACAGTGGGTTTTGTTTCTCCACAGGGGGGCACATTAGTCTTGGTTTAACCTTTCCTTTGCTGAGCTCATTTTTACCGTTTTGTGCTCATCGTGTTTAAACGCGTTTTGAAGTCACGTTTCATAAAATTTCATTATTAGATGTATACCTCATGTCCTGCCAGAATGCTATAACAAACTTTTTTATTAAAAAAATGTGAATTTCAAATTTTATCATCCAAGCCTTTGCGGTTATATATTCTCTTGGGTACGCTTGTTAAAAGAAAAATGGAAATGGGAACCTGTTACTGTATTTCTCTGAGAAAAGATGCGATTTTAGCTAAAACTGAAAAAAACTAATTTTTTCATCAGTGCAGCATCATTGTTCACATTATAATTGAAAAGTGGTGCAATAAGTAAAAAAAAATTTTACACACATAACCTGGGCTTTCCAACGATACTATAGCAAATATGAGCATGTCATATGTAAAAGTAGAAAAGAAATGAAATGCAAAATTTTACCTTTTTTATTTTTTTTATTATTTATTTCTAAGGTGTGGCATTATGTGTTTTGTAAAGCAAAAAATGCCACTGATCTAACTCACCTTCTCATATACCATGCTGTGATCAAATCTGGCATTGATGGAGCAAAGCGTTATTACGCATTGGTCCATCTAAAACACAAGTCGCCAGACAACTGAGAGGAGAGTGGGGGGGTCTTTGGACACCTGTATTTCAATTCTTTACACCCCACAAAGAAATGTTGGTATCATTGGAAAGGCCATGACCCTCTAGCTGCCACCGATCGGGAGATACAGGACTCCAAAGGACCCCCTAGCTCCACCATAGGGATTTTCTTTGGAAATCCCTGGGCAGCTAGGGGTTAATTCCCTAACTGACGTCATTGTGCCCATGCTCTGTATATGGCTTCCACTAGACTGGTCCTTTCAGCCGTGATGCAGGCAATGGGAAAGATTGGTTATCTACTGCAGTTTTTAGAAATTGCACAAATATCAGTATATGTGTGCATAAGGCCTCCGACACAAACTATTGCTGGATGAAATAGTCTTGCTCGTGCCCCTGTTAGACCTATAGCTAGACCTTTTCTATTATTTTCCTGTTTGATTGCCATAACCAATACATTTTTTCTTCACACACATTACCATAGGTGTATCCAGAGTGGGGTGTCCGTTCCGCTCCCTCACGTTTTGGAGGCTTCTTAAATGTTTCACTATGAGAATTGACTGTTCTGTAGTATCTAAAATTGATATGGAGCATGGAGCTCCTCTTTGAACTTTAACCTGCAGTTCTCAAGTTCTTCATTCTGCAGATTTGCATTTTCATACCCTATAGGGGTTATTCACTAACCTCCGAATTAGCCCCGAATTGCACCGAACAGTGAATGTTGCTGTTCAGTGCAATTTCAGGTCAATTCATCTATTCACTAAGCTGACAGGTTTAAACAGGAGAATCCCATAGAGTTCCATCTAAAAAGATTAAAAAAAAATTTAAAAAAAAGATTAACGACTGTTTATTATTTTGATTTTTAAAATAATTTTTTTTAAATCTTGTGTAATGTTTAGAAGTCTTTTTGTTTTTTTAGACTTTTTAAAAATTCGTTACCTTTTTATTATTTTTTAAAGTACTTTTTTTTTTATTTTGACACATTTTAATTGATTGAAATTCCTATTAGGACAATAGGAGACTTTTTTTTTATTTTTCACTTCGGTGGAGGTCACCGAAACCAATTTGTTATCAGCGCAATACGGCAGTTTTCATCGATGTCCGAAAACTGCTTCACTGACTCCAATTTCGACAAAATACGATGACCATACGCTAAATTGTGAATTCACTGTATTTTTGGTGAAATGGAAGTGCCAAAACAAAAAGCACCGAAATTGCATGCAAATTCGGTGCTTTTTGAATAGACCCTTATATTTCAATGTTACAAATGAAGATTCACAATTGATTTTTGGTTATTATATATCGGAGAGTATCAGGGCTGGCCCGACAATGGTGCAGAGCGGAGCAGCGGCAGAAATTCAGGGGTGGCAAATTTCAGCCACAGGCGCCGCTGCTGCGCTCTGCACTATTTTTTTATCGGCGCAGCGGCACATCCTGCGGCCGCCGCGTTCGTTCCTTGAACGAGCGGCAGCCTGCATGAGTATCTGCCGCTCGCCTGAGATCCATCCTCCAGCCTGCCGCGAACGAGATCACGTGAACTCCACAATCTCGCGGCAGGCTAGAGGGTGGATCCCAGGTGAGCGGCAGATACTCATGCAGGCTGCCGCTCGTTGAAGGAAGGAACGCAGCGGCCTCACGTTCTGCCCCTCGGAGGGGCCTGGCAGAGGTGAGTCTGGGGGCAAATATATCCATGTGTGAGTCTGGGGGCAAATATATCCATGTGTGAGCCTGGGGGCAAATATATCCATGTGTGAGCCTGGGGGCAAATATATCCATGTGTGAGCCTGGGGGCAAATATATCCATGAGTGAGCCTGGGGGCAAATATATCCATGAGTGAGCCTGGGTATGTGACGCTGGGCACTGCTGGGTATGTGACGCTGGGCACTGCTGGGTATGTGACGCTGGGCTCTGCTGGGCATGTGACGTTGGGCACTGCTGGGTATGTGACGCTGGGTATGTGACGTTGGGCTCTGCTGGGCATGTGACGTTGGGCTCTGCTGGGCATGTGACGTTGGGCACTGCTGGGTATGTGACGCTGGGCACTGCTGGGTATGTGACGCTGGGCACTGCTGGGTATGTGAAGCTGGGCACTGCTGGGCATGTGACGCTGGGCTCTGCTGGGCATGTGACGCTGGGCACTGCTGGGTATGTGACGCAGGGCACTGCTGGGTATGTGACGCTGGCACTGCTGGGTATGTGACACTGGGCACTGCTGGGCATGTGACGCTGGGCTCTGCTGGGCATGTGACGCTGGGCACTGCTGGGTATGTGATGCTGGGCACTGCTGGGTATGTGATGCTGGCACTGCTGGGTATGTGACACTCTGGGCTCAGTTATATACACCTCACATTACTGTATCACAGAGCTCCAAAGCAATAAAATTCTAATGTACGGTGTGTATGAGTGTTTGAATTTTATTGCCGTGGCGCACTGTGATACGCTCATACACACTGCGTGTTTTTTTTTGGGGGGGGCACCATTTCATCCTTCGCTCCAGGCAGCACAATGTCTTGGGCCGGCCCTGGATAGTATCCCTTGGGTAAACTCTGCTAGCAGCATTAGCTGGTGGTCACTATTGGAATAGTACCAAAGGGTAAATACATTTTCAAAATTTAATATTTAATTAAGGTGTGCTAACTACACATATGACAAATATTTAGTAATACAGTGTATTTCATGCACTAACCCCCTTATATCCCAATTATATGTGTACAACTGGGGTCATCAATCTTGGCCCTCCAGATGTTTTGGATCTACATTCCCATGACTCTACAATCCAATGAGTAGCTGAGCATTATGGGAGCTGTTTTTCCAAGACATCTGAAGGACCATAGTTGATTACCCCTGGTGTACATGGTTTACTTATGCAAAACAATAGAAAATTAAAGACAAACTCTGCCCCCCAACCCCAAAAAACAAACCAAATGTGCAGGGGTTAATGAATTACAACTGCTACACCCACTACTCTATTTTTTTGTTTATTTGTATAAAGTATGAGTCCTATATTTTATTTCCATGTCCTCCTCTCCAGGGAACCAGCTATTGTGCACACAGCAGATCAAATGCTTCTCATAATGATGCTTTACCAGGGCCAGGTCGCATACTCCTTCACAAACTATTTCAACAACTGACTGCTCAATTGTATTTGTGCCAGCCTGGACTGAACGCCAAGGGCCTTATTCCAAGGTTGCCATGAACCACAGCGCTCGAGCCGTACAGCAGAATGGCTCGAACGATGTGCTTATTATGTTAACAGTAGACATGTGCACAGCACAAAATTTCGTTTTCAACTAGTGGATTAGTCCTAAAATGCAATTTATTTAGTTACTAAATAAATTCGTTTTCAGTTCTTTAGTATGAAAACTAATTTCATTCATCCGAAAACCATTGTAGTGGCTCTCTGAGGGCTGAGATCGCTGCTTGTTACAGTATCTCTCACTCTCAGCACAATGTGGGCCATATTACATAGTTGGTGCTAACATAACCAGAGCTGTTGTAACTTCCCAGAGCCATTATAGCCTATGGAGGTTTTCAGTTTACAACAGCTCTGGTTAAGTTAGCACCAACATTGTAATACTGCCCCGTGTCAGGCAAAGCTGTTACAGTAACTGACTGCTGCTCATCACAGCGCTCAGAGTTTCAGTAAAACTAGTAAATAATATTTTTATATATAAGAGGTTAGAACAATATTATTTCCTTGTTTTACTGAAACTCTGAGCGCTGTTACAGTCAGTTACTGTAACAGCTGAGCCTGATACATTGTACTGAGAGATAATATAACAAGCAGCCGATCAAAGTGCTCACAGCCACTGGATTTAAAGGGCTGAAAAAAAAGGATCCTCTCTGTATAATGTTTGGAACATCCTCCTGCATAATTAATACCCCTCTGTTATAATATACAACATCCACCTGCATTAATTAATACCCCTCTCTGTATAATGTATAGAACATCCTCCTGCATTAATGAATGCCCCTCTCTGTATAGAACATCCTACTGCATTGGCATGTGGAGGGTGCAGAACTTCGGATGTTGCGATGTTGCGCTCTTCATTGCTGGTCTCCTTCACTCATCAATGTAATATCACAAAAAGGACTGAAACTAAAATGTAGTGCATTTTATTTTAGTTTCTTTCGTTTTTTTGTACTGAGCAGTTTCGTTTCTCTTGAGTCATACTAAAACTAAATTATCCCAAAATTCTGACTAAATCGTTTTAGTACTAAAACGAATGCACATGTCTAGTTAACAGCATATTATATCCGAGACGCAAGCTGAGCTTGATTACTGTACACTAGCGTCTCCTATACATTGTATGGGAGACGGTAATATGGCCCCAGCAGATGGAGAATGAGCTATTCCAACGAGAACGTTCTCCATCTGTGTCTGACATTATTCTGAAAATGATACATCTTTCACAGGGTGGTGTTATGTGATTCTGCTGAAGCGCAATCACATAAGACAATGATCTAACCCCACCTAAAAATCCAATACTCGCCGTAGATCCCTCAGTGGCGAGAGGGACGCAATCCGCCACGTCCTCGCCCCGTGGACAGAGGAACACTCCACCTCCCGGCCGGATCTCATTTGCATGAGATTTCTTCCTGTCTCCATGGAGTCCTATGGACTCCTGGAGCAGATAACACCAGTGGCTTAGCGGTGCTGGTGATATCTTCCTCATGGATGAAAAGCAGCATGAGCATATGTGGCTTGCTTAGAAAAGCAGCTTTTGGTTTCATTAGGTAGGACTCGCCTTACTAGAGGTGCCTTGATGTGTCAGGTGAGCTTACACTTCAATGGCCATTCAAGTAAACCAAAACCTCTAATTGTGTTTTGTTTCAAATGGTATAAGCGCAGATTACACTTTTTTCTTGTTATGTTTTATACATGTTACTGGGCTGGATACATTTGGTAGTTGCAGCCACCCTGGTAGGGATTAGGCGCAATGCCGTTTTTTCAATGTGAACGATCTACCTAAAAATCCAATACTCGCCTTAGATCCCTTAGTGGTGAGAGGGACGTAATCCTCCTCGTCCGAGGGCAGAGGAACACTCCACTTCCCGGCCGGATCTCTTTTGCATGAGATTGCTTCCTGTCTCCAAGGAGTCCTGTGGACTCTTGTAGCAGATAACACCAGTGGCTTAGCAGAGCTGGTGTTATCTTTTAACACCTCGGCAGTAATACGTCTGGAGCTCCTGAGAAAGCAGCTCCGTCGTATATATGGGTGCTAAATGGCAGGCACTAGTTGAAAACTGCAGATGCTCAGGTTTCCATCAGCATCTGCCATTTAGCGCCAATCTTGGAATAAGGCCCCAGGAAGCATATCCTGGGGCTACCGAATGACAGCCTTAGGGACAGAGGTAAGACTTCCACTTTGAAAAGCTGTCAGAGCAGTCAGGGACACTCCTTATTATGCAGTGCAGATAGCTACATTTATTACATGAAAATTTTAAAGAAGAACAACCAGTCAAACAGGCAGGACCAGTTCATCAAAGCGGCACCAACCCTAGTCTTGCCTGTGACGATGACCACATAAAAAAAGCATAAGTGGTTATAGAGGCTAGAGTGACTTTTTCTGCTCAGATAGTCCGCAAACCTTTTCATTTGCTGCAATGCAGTCTTCATTACGCTTTAATTTCATTCTGCCCCTTTGTATCAGCAGAGGAACCTTAAATGGTGCCCACCACACTGCAGGGAGGCATGTCCGAATCAAAGTAAATTGCTGCAGCTATGAGCACACTGCAGGCGGTGATCATCCCTTCATTGCAGTAACTGCAGCCTGACACACCCACTGTGCTACAGGTGTATGGTATTAGACAAATACATCTGCTCTTCTATGGAATTCATATTCTGGAGGCTATTGTGTTTATTACGAATAGCCACAGCCGGTCTGACCTTCCAGGTTACTATTTTGGTCATTTATACTGTACAAGAAATGATTCTATTATATATGAATAATTTATATCATGCCTGTAATATCCGCATAGATATATAGGATACCCTGTCATCTCCAAATATGTCCATACAGGGTGAACAATTAAAGGAAAAGTTATGTGTAACATTGTATATCCTTTTTTAGGTCTCCATCAGCAACATTGTAGACCCACAAGGCCACTTTACCCAATGTTTATGCAATTTTTAATTACTTGGAAAAAACATGGCAATGGATGGGTTATATAGACGTGTACCCAGTTACTGATCGATTTCCATAAAATAGTGCCAATATGACAGGAATAAAGATGCCCTTGAGCATGATGAATAGTTATTAGTGCATCGCGTGAATGTAGAAGATGAAATTACAGAGTCACAAGCCGAGACCAGCAACCTTGGCACCCCAGATGTTTTTGAAACTACCAGGGTTATTCAGAGAGAGGTGAAAAGCAGGAGAATGGCTGGAGAATGGAAAATTCTAGGTCAAAATTGCTGATTTGAAGGGGAGAATTTTTCTGGTTTGGCTATTTTGACCTAGAATTTTCCATTCTCCAGTCATTCTCCTGCTTTTCACCGCTCTCTGAATAACCTTGTATATGTCCCTTGATGCTCTGCTTTAAGGCTGGCTAGGCATCATGGAGTTACAAAAAATCTGGGATGCCAAGGTTTGCCATCATTCTTTAGACATAAGTGTACATTCAATTTATAAGGAAACTAAAGATGATCCATGTAATGCAGCCATTAATATATGCATGTGATATGTACAATAAAACCGAATCAAGCAGTGTTACTTTGAAACAAACAGTGTCTGGGGTAGCTTAATTCAAAATACTGACTCCTGATGAAAAGCTGAAACTGTAAGAGGAAAAAGCTATATATACAGTATATATGTTTTGTACAATTAGATGCAAGATTTTTGTAAAAAAAAAATTGAAAATGTATTTTACCAGCAAGGATACAATGAGATTTCTCTTGTTTTCAAGTATGTCCTGGGTGGCGAGTATGTACCGTTAGGTGTCTTGCCCAAGGACACTTACTGGAGAGGTGCTCTTGCCGGGATCGAACCTGTGTCTTCACGGTTATAGAGCAATGATGTTACCTCTACTCCATCCAGAATTAACGCAATAGCATTGTAAATAGCCCTACTAGAAACAATATTGATTACGCTACGAGTTTAAGATATATATGTGAGAGGAGCATCACGTATGCGGACCATAGGGTGTTACAGATTACCAGCTCCAGCCAGTGACTACAGCGTTGTGCTTTGCTAAAATCCATTTAAATTCAGGCAATAAGCCAGACGCATGCTGAGAGCATTTGTTGGGCAGATCCAGTGCTGCAGTGCAGAGATTGGGGAGCCTGGTACCTAGCACATGGCCTTAGTTCCGCTTACTTCCTGCATTGCAGACACCATAAATGATGCTACCATATGGACCAAGGTGGCGCAGAAATGCATGGGAACAATGCTCCTTCACTATTTTTTAAGTGATTTCCACACACTGAAATGTTTTAATTTTTTATGTTATAGCTTTCTTTTTAAATCGCAATAATTCTTTAATATTAATAATAATTCTCATAAATGATTCCCTAAAGTCTGCCTATAGTTTTATTATCAATATCACATTTTCAATGTAGGCTATTGGGGGATGAAAATGACTATTTGGGGGGGGGAGTGGTAGGATTCTGTTGGATTCCTACATTTCTTTATGCTTGGTCTTGACCCCAGCATGCGAATTGTCTGCAAGGGTGTTGAGTAAAGAAATGGAATTAAATAACGTAAAAATGACTGTCGCTCTTACTAGATATCTCTGTATCTGAAGAAAACAGGCCTGAAGGTGTCCTTGGGGAATTGCCACCTGTCAGGCCCTGCATGTGGTGCCCTGGATAATTCCTCTCCAATACTATCTTTGTATCCCTTGCAGTTTCAACCTCTCTTACAATCTGCGTCCAACATCCTATTTTTCATACCACATATGTCTCCATCTTTTGGAGGAACAATGCCTGTTGGGAGCAAACCACACCCCTCTTTACAATGACAGCAAGGTGAGCACGGTTGTTTTACATAGGCGCAAAAATTCCAAAATATTTTTAATGTAATAAATGTATCAATGTTTTTTTTCCTAAAATGTAATGAATCCACTATAAATATTTGATAATAATATATCCAAAACACTCCCGTTCCAGAGGGAAGCAAACCTTTTTGCCCAACTGAACTGATGGGGCCAATGCTCATGGAAAATTTTAGTTAAAAAATATTATAACTACTCATCTGAGGAAGCCATAAACAGGTGATTACCATTGTCTACAGTGAGCATGCAGCTATGATTGCAATTGATGGACACGTTACATATTCATGTTGAAAAATTAATGTAAATGGATATATGATGCTGTTTGCAGGATGTGGAAACACATTAAAAAGTCAGTAATGCCTGAAGCTGGTCGTTTCTCAAATTCTCACTGACTTGCATGTTAAGTTCACAAGAGGTTTCATTATGCAAGTCTGGAAAAGTAATGGGATTTATATTTTACAGAACACAGACATGGAAATACGAGGATAGATAGGATTAAAGTGAAATCAAACCTACATGCAAATTGGCTTGTAAGGGTTACACCCAATTAGAATTCACCCTGAATCCAAATCATGGACAGTGACCTCAGAGAAAGCACAATGAAGAATTAAATAGGAACCGGTCCCAATTTATTATGAAACCTATAATTTATGCCGTATACAATGTATAACGACAAAAGTTCCTAACATTCCATTCACAGAATTCTAATATCACATGACTAATTATGTATTAAAAGGATGAAGAATTTACTTTGAAACTCTGAATATCATCCTGATGTTTCACTTGCATCATTTTGAAAGAAATACATAAGATCCTGCTTTTGGTCTGTGATGCAAGGTTCTAATTACCTCTTGGTGCACATGATGGCATGGGGGATGCAGGGAGGGGGCAGCTCCTTATATAGAACCAAACCATGACTCAGACAAATCACACTGGAAACCATTAACCTCCTCACAACCAGACAGAAATAAGAGGCAGAGAGCCCTTATAAATACTCAACACCGGGTGGGAGAATATCATTATACATGTATTACATAACAAAAATTGACGAAGGCATGCTGTAACCTTGGAGTATTAAAGGCCCTATTTTTAAGTAATGCTAGGAAATCACTTTGTATTATCGGCAAATATTCTTTTTTCTCTGCATCTCATGTCTTGCTCATGTACTAAGAAGTAAAGGCTCCTTGCACTATTATTATTAATTCTGCAATTAATATTGTTAATTAACACAATTCTATGGCATTGTCTATTTTCCTCCTTGACCTTGCATAATGTAGATGCGATTAATTGATGTAAATCAGTGTCTCATATTGGTTATATTGATGGATTCTTTTGTATCATAGTTAGAACTTAAATATATAACTAGAATTGTTCATCTCTAGATTTCTGGCCAAGTAAAACCTCTGAATTCGTCTAGGATATGTATCTATCAGGACTAACTAATCATTACTTCTGGATACAGTATCCCATTTGTCTCACCTTGGAACCAATCCTGGACCTGCGCAGTATTTCTTCCAATATGGCCATCAAGTTGTGCCCTGATTTCCTTGAGGGCTGATGACAGGTCTAACCCAGGTGCCTCACCCAGTTCTTGAACTGTCATCTGGCTTCCTTGTATCTGCATGAGCATCTCCTCCACATCCTCCTGGTGGCTCCCGCACAGCTGGGCTGCCTCATCTTCTAGAGCCTGTACTTTTCTATTGATTTGCTCCCTGTCCAGGCTGGACTCTTGCAGGTACTGCCTTAATGCCCTCTCAGCAGCCAGGGCCTCTTCCTTCAACCTCTGCTCTTCCTGAGTTTTCATCCTCAATGACTCTATGTCCTCATTCAGCCTGTCCTTTTCCAGCTGTTCCTGGCCGTTTTCTGAGAGAATCTGGAGGAGTTCATTTCTTAAGTCCCGAATTTCTTTATCATAAACCTGCCCAATTGCCGAGACCCCAGACTGTTGATTTCTCAGAGCATCAGTCTCTTGTTGCAAGATATGATTCTGCTCTTCTAGTCTTCTCACCTTGTCTATGTATCCAGCAAACCTCTCATTGAGTCCCTGTAAGGCCTCCTTCTCATTGCGAGGTCCATTGGTTGGCTCAGGACTCTCAATGTAAGATGGGGCACTGCGACGGCTACGGGACTGGGACTGAAAACTGCTACTTCCACTGTGAGTGATGGAGACAGAGCTAGAACGTAGGTATGGGTCAACTGCTTGTCTTCGGTAAGTGGCGGGACCCATGGAACGATCCAGGTTGTAGCTAAACATGATGAAGAAGAGGAGAGGTAGGACTCCGAACTTTGAGTGAGACGAAGAAGAGAAAGAAGGATTCGAAAAAATGTAGACAGAAATGCCTTGAAGGAAACCAAGAGTTTCAGGAATTGGATTAAAGACTACTGAACTGAAAAGAAAGAAATCTAAAGTAAATATAAGGCAAAGTGTGGAAGAGATGCAGGTACTCAGAAAGTCTGCAAGTCAGAAACACATTGTGTGAAGAGATGCAGGGCACTGCGGCAGGCAGAGGACAGCATCAGCATTTATACTGCAGCAAACCTCTCAACTCAGCAAAGCAAAGACACCACCCCTGCGTCACACTCCTCATCATCCTCCACGCTGGCTCTGAGCTCGGATAGGAGCTCTGATTCTTGCAAAAGCTAAACATTATCCCAACCTAGCATATGCACAGTTGAGAATCAAAGTGATTTAATGCTGAAGAAATAAAATAGTTTTTTGTAACACAGCTGCAAAGTACACAATAAGGATCGCACTATTGTGTAGGCATTGAACCTGTGTGTTCGTTATATGCAGCAGCATTGGATTATCATGCAGTGAAGCAGAGCGTTAATTATAGATCTCCTCAGTATGAAGCCGGAGATATTACATTGCAATATTCTCCCCTGAGCACGTCTCTAGGACTGTGAATTGAAAAATTGCTTTGTAATCTTCACATTCCCAGCAAGGTTCTTCAATGACCTACCGTTAATTTCCATAGATTAATAAGCAAGCAATTCATAAGCAATAGAGTCACACATCACCGACGTCACATATTTTCTGCAATTTGTAAAATCAATTCATGGAATAAAACGTGTATATACTCCAGTTAGGGAGAGTTGAGAATTCCTCTGTTTGTACAAAGAATTGGTGTTAAATATAAATTTTTTTTTTCTTCGGTCATACAGCTGATGTAGAACCATTACCGACATAAATTACACAAAATTTCTTACCCGAGTGTACGATCGTATATTTACAATTTGGACAAAAGCATTTAGGAACTTAGAAACCTAGAAAATGTCAGCAGATAAGAACCTTTCGGCCCATCTAGTCTGACCAATTACATGGATACTTAACCTGGATTTATCTTTTGTTTAGGATAGCCGTATGCCTATCCCATGCCTGCTTAAATTCAATTACTTGTTTGCTGAATTTCGTTTCAAACAATAGCCTTTGATAAGAACTTACACAAAAAGAAATTTAGCAGGGGAAACGTATATTGAAAACATAATGATATAAGAATGGTGCCAATGCTGATCCCAGGTAGGCAAACACCATATACTTCGATAATGAGGCTGACACCATAACATTGCATTGCCCTGGGATGCATTTTGTCAGATGCAAAGTCTCTGCTGGGAGAATTGTTTCCATCCAAACTCGAATGAGGTCAAATACTGATGTCAGATGATTAGGCCCGATTCATCTTGCAAGTGGTGTCCAAGTTCTTTCCCAAGGTGTCATCATGGAGTTGAGGTCCTGGCTCTTCTATGAAGAGTCATATTCTTACTCCATGATGTCAACAACTAAACAAGTTATACAGGGTTATTCAAAGAGCGTGAAAAGCAGGAGAATGACTGGAGAATGAAAAATTCTAGGTCAAAATAGCCAAACCAGAAAAATTCTCCCTTTCATCTCACTTTCCAAATCGGCTATTTTGACCTAGAATTTTTCATTCTCCAGTCATTCTCCTGCTTTTCACGCTCTCTGAATAACCCTGTTAGTGTAGGCCTCAAATGTGCTTTAAACTACCATAATTTTGTGTCTGGAAAGCACTCTCCCCAAACGTACCACAAAATTTAAACTGTAGAATCGTTCTTACAGTGGAAAATGGCCCTCTGAAGACACCATCATTTCTGAAGCTGCACTGGCTCATATTTGCTTACGAGCAAATATTAGGTATTCGAGAATCAGTTGGGGAACTGGTACATGGCCCTCAAGATGTCACCGATCAATATACCCTCATTCTAAGCTTTGTTGTATAGTGGATACACTGTCCCTACTTCTAATTTGTATCATATGATTCCCAACTAGGGATGAACTGTTCGGTTCGATCTGTTCAGCGTTCGAATCGAACATTAGCTATTCGACAGTTCGAACTTCAAACTTTTTGGGACGTTCGCCAAAAGTTCGAAAAAAAATAGATTTGGAAAAAAGTATAAAAAATGCTTAAAAAATACAAAAAAATCTAGAAATAAAGAGACTCTTTACTGCAGAATATTATAAGCAACGGTTTATTAGATATTGAATTAAAACGGGAATATTTTTAACATTGAAGCCTATGGGACAAAACATTCTTGTTACTAAAACATCAGGCAGACACGGCCCTCTAATCAGACACTGTAGAGGGCAGCCTGCCAGGGCCTCCCAAGGATCCCCTTGAGGAGCATTCGGCCGCCAGATGACAGAGCTGCGACTGTGCGGGCTAGCCGCCCAGGTACATGAGGCAGGCAGCGCAAGGAGGGAGCCACTGCACCTGCGGCCACGGCAGACCCCTCCCCCCACAACCAGGATCCAGGGAGCCCCCACTGACCACCAGGCTAAGGTAAGGCGACACATTTCTAAAAAAAATAAAATCTGAGGACATTTTTAAATGTCCCTGGGAACGTAAAATAAAACTTTTTTTTTTCTTTCTCTACCTGGCTGAATGTATTTAATTATATATATTAGATACATTCAGCCAGGTAGAGGGGGGTGGCATGTGGGCTGCGCGGGGTCTCAGACAGTGGTTTGTTTTTTTTGTGTGTATATTTTTAGCAAATTTATAGGGGAAGGCAAGGGCAGGTATGATATATATATATATATATATCCAGATGTATGTATTACACACACATTTTGGCAACTAATTCCCCCCCTCATTTGGCTGATCCCTCCAGAAGAAATGTTGAACCCGATAGAGCAGAGAATAATATATATATTCTCTGCTCTGTCGGGTTCAACATTTCTTCTGGAGGGATCAGCCAAATGGGGGGGGGGGCGCATTTAGTTGAGATTGTCCACATGCCACCCCCCCTTCTGCGTATGTGTATATATGGTCTGAGGTCCGTGGGTGGGTGTATATATATATCTGCGTGTTGATATATACGTATATGTCTATGTGTGGTATCAATGCATCCCTACGCTATACACGGCGCTCCGTGTCCCTATAATATATATGATCAGGGGTTACCTTTTTTATATTTTTATACTATTCCTATTAAATTAACAGTAATTTTTGATGTATTTTATTCAGTAGAAACTTTGTTTTGCCTATATAACATGTGCTTTGTGAAAATAAAACGGTTTTGTGTGTACATTTTAATTTAGTTAGTAGATTAATGTCCAGTGAGGTGAGAAGCAAACGTAATGCAGTGTAGACACGCTGCAAGGCGGAGCGGAGTGAAGTCAAGCCTGCAAAATGTTTGCCTCTCTTCTCTACGCTGTGCGTCGCTACAAGCTCAGTGTGTCTCAGCCTTTATTCCCGCATCGCTAGCTTACCGAATCAGTTTGTATACTTGTTACTGACCCTGCTTGTTCTGAGGACCCGATCTCTTGCCAACTTTGCCAGCCATTTGACTATTCTCTGTGTATTTCCTGCCTGTTCTGTTTGCTTCCTGTTGCTAATGGTGTGCGCCAATTCTCACCATATACAGTAGCGCAGTACAAGTGCTTAAACATTGCTGACCCCGTTTTGTTATAGGTGCTGATGTAATTGAATAGATCGGGGATCTCTTCTGCATTACCAAAACCTCCACCACTGCACTCTTCCACAATACCTCAGAGGGGTTACGATGTGAAGGCACTTGCTGCCACCAAAGGCAAAATATTTCGGAGCACTGACGCCTATACCAGATTCATATCATTTTAATATTTGACCGCAGGGTCCAACCCTGCACTCTTCCACAATACCACAGAGGGGTTTCGGTGTGACGGCACTGTTGCCGACACTAAAGGCCCAATTTTAATGCACCTGTTGTTACTTTCATCCAAAGCCTGCATAAGTTTCACCATAATTTAGCCAAAAAATCACTAAACTTGTTCTGTGTGTCCTAAAATGTCTCCTCTTTTCATACAGGCTGCCGCCCCAAGCAGTTGTTTATGAATAGATTAAAGGAAAAACATTTACCATCATTTGAAATGTAATTTTTTTTGTTTTTAAATGTTTCTATACATCCTACAAATCCGCCACTTCACGGGCAGGTTATGGGGACCTCCTAGGCGCGATATTTGAAGGGATTTTTCGTTTTTATTCTTAACCTTTATTTCATGGAAAACTCACTGTTCCTTTAAAAACTTTTTTTTTTACTTTTTGTCCTTGTTTCCTGTCCCCCAGGGCACTACCTGGACCCCCATACACCTTTTATGGCAAATATCTTGCATATATGCCCTCTTGGAGGGCACTCTAAAAATCGAACTTTCTAGTCCCATTGACTTGCATGGAGTTCGGTTCGTGTTCGAGTTCGAACTCGAATGCGAACCGAACATGGGGGTGTTCGGCTCATCACTATTCTCAACCTCCCTTCTCATATCAATGTTGACAAAATAGGAAAGGGATAATCTTGAAGTACATATTTCTGAAGGTGAACTAAATATTATTATATTTTTGAAAGGCTTTTTGGTATTTTTCTTCAACAAATTCAAAGATCTGTTGATTCCCTCATCTCCTTCCTTTCTTTGTTCTTTGTACTAGGGCAGGGATGGCGAACCTTTTTGAGCCTGAGTGCCCAAACTGGATCGCTGAACCAACTTATGTGTCTCAAAGTGCCAACCCCGCAATTAAACCTGAATACTGATTTATTTTAGAAAAACACTTCATACGACTGTTTGAACTAATTATTTTTTTTTTAAATTCTTTATTTAGAAATTTCAAATAGGGCCACATGTCGACCAACAAGAAAGCAGCCACACAGGGCTGTGATATCAACTGTCGTAAAGCATTATATAGATAAGAAATAAAAAATAAATAAAGAGGCGTATTGAAACATCTGCAGGCGCCAAAGGCAATGCCATCATAAGGGGGGGGGGAGAAAAGGCCTGAAACCTAAAGGAAAAGGGGAGCATAAGACACTTCCAAAATCCCATATAGCAATACAGGCAATGAGGGAGGGGGGGGGTTATCAAAGGGGCTCACAACACAATCCCCGAATCCATCTAAATAGCTCCTCAAACTATATAAAAATAAAAATTAAAAAACAACAGAGAAAGAGAGGGGGTCTTCCTATAACATTCCGAGCAGCAAAAGACATCAGATAAACAACGAAACATGAGTCAAAATGCAAAACCATGAACTAAAAAGAACGCATTGAAAAAGAGGCGGCTTCTCGTAAAGGTGTTGTGCAAACAAGTCAGAGATTCCCATCACCTAAGTTCTCAGCCCGGGGAGACGAGCGCTCCATCCGGCGCAAAACCTGCCCCCAGTAAAACAGGCCAGGCCTCGGCCGGGTCCGAGATTACATACGACATTTTGTTATGGGTAACCACTAATGAGCCGGCTGGACCCCAGCGGTACCGGACCCCTTTATGCCTGAGGAAAGTTGTCACCTCGCGATATCTGCGGCGCGCCATCAGCGTTGCGAAGGGCAGGTCGTGAAATAATTTCAGGGTTACTCCATCGAATAGGACATCAGCTCGCGCCCCCGGCGCTGTCATGATCCGTGTTTTGGCTGCCACATCTGCTGTGACCGCGATCACATCTCTCGGGGCATCCCGTGGGGCCTCAGCAGCCTTGCGAATGCGGTAAACCGTGCTAAACACCTCCGGGGTGTCAGGCGGATCCTCCAAAACCTGGCGTGCCAGACTATTAGTGTACGAGAGTAAGTCCGCTGGAGTAACCGACTCGGGAACTCCCCGGACACGGACATTACGCCGACGGTGCCGGGACTCCAGAGCCTCCACTGAGCGTGTCAAAACCTCCACCTGAGACCTGAGAGCAGTCACCTGTGCCGACAATACCGTCTGTTCTTCTGCCAACTCCACATTCTGAGCCTGAACCGCCACCATCTGTGAGCGCACCTCCTTTACCTCAGAGCGCACGTTAGATAATTCAGTCAGCCATATTGATTTGATCTCCGCTATGAAGTTTCTATAGTCCTGCATCGTAGTGGGGCGCATGTCATCTGGGGCAGCCGCAGGGGTCCCGGCAGAGCTTGGAGGCGTTGCTGCACCCAATAGAGAGCCAGTCTCCCCTGGGGGTATCCGATATCCGCTGCGGTTGTAGGGCTCCCTCTTGTTGCGGGCCGTCCGTCCGTCGTGTCAGGTCCTCTGCATCCGACATTAGCGTATCAGCCTCTGAGCCACCTGCGGAGGGCTCCGTAGCCGTGGCCTCAGGTAACTCCGCTGCCAAGGCCTTTTTCCTCTTTTTCTGCGCTCTCTTGCGTGCAGTGGCACTCATAGTCATTGGATTCTTGTCCCGGGACGTCTCGGCGGGCCAATCGGGCCCCCGTCCGTTGTGCCAGGAGCAGTCTTCCTCCTCAGAGGAGTCATACCCCATGGGCAGGAGGGAAGAGGGGGGTATAACTGTTGCAGAGCGTCTATAATTCAGTGAATCTCTAATGTCCGCCTGTCTGGTGTCCACCAACCTGCGCTGTGGAAGTGTTTTCAACTTCTTCCCCATGCTCAGTCGACAGTAAAGTCTCTCCAGCCGGGAATCAGGTCCGATATGGCCTCCAGGAAACACCCCAGGCTCCACAAGATGGCCGCCGCAACTAGGCCGCACCAGGCCCGAAGGTCCAGGAAGTCAGATGGGGGCGATAAAACGCTCGGAAATCAGCGGCGCCGTGAGCACCACACAGTCCACTCGTCCTGGGGGCCCTCAGCAGATCAAAATCGGACGGTTCAGACACTGTAATTGTGACCCGGTATAGGGTAAACAGCGGAGCTCCTCTAACATGCGTCTGCTCCCGTCCGCCGCTAGCCACGCCCCCCTCCTGTTTGAACTAATTATGTGCTTAAGTCTTAGAAGAAAAATACAGTATAAGAAGATTACCCCAGCTCACACATGTATATATGACCCCAGCTCACTCATGGATATATTGTCCCCAGCTCACACATGGATATATTGCCCCAGCTCACACATGGATATATTGCCCCCAGCTCACACATGGATATATATTGACCCCCTGCTTACTTCGTCCTCCTGTCTGCCAGGTGCCTCACAGCAAGCTTATTCCTCCCAGCACGTACCGGCAAAGGATGTTGCCCGGCTGCTCGTTGAGATCCGGAGTGGACGGGCAGTGGCCTTAACGAGTGGCCGGGCAGCCTCATTTGCCAGCACGTACTGGGAGGAAGAAGCTTGCTCAGAGTGGCACTGAGGCAAGCCTATGGCACTCGTGCCATAGGTTCGCCATCACTGTACTAGGGTTACATCCATCTGGGGAAATGTTTGATGCAAGCATGGTTATTCATTCAAGAATGTCAAAGATCCCATGTTATATGGCAACTATGACATCTATCTCTCTCATAAAAATAGCCATCAACTCTTTGTGAAGATTATAGCCAGCTGCCTCAGCACAACCCTACCCAGAATAGTGCATCCTGACCAAGTCAGTTTTATCTCTATCATGGCACTACTGACAATATTCACTATACTGTACAGTTGATTTAGCTCGTAAAAAGTAATTCCACCTTGCTGTTGCTCCTGACGCTCAGTGACAAAGGGCATTAAGTATAGTTGACTGGACATAGCTGTGGGAGGTTCTGCCTCATTTAGGCTTGCCTTCCTTGCATTTTCCTATCCTTAAACGTACTTGTCAGTGCTTGTCCCTTAACACCTCTTCTTTTTGCCCTCAGTATCGAACCCGTAGCAGAATTCAAGAATTCAGAACTCCTGATATTAGGGTCATACAGCTGGATGAAGACGATTATACGCGGAGTATATTTATAGATAACATTCACCTGTCATGTTTCTAGCCCCAAATATCAATCTGTAATCTGTTTTAGACCTGGATTTATTTTTCTAATCTCGCTGGTTACTGCAAAAAATTAACAAAATGTAAGGCTCTAGGAATATGCACTTTGACCCCACCTGACGACACTATGGTCAGTGGATTCCTTTAGTCGCCTATCTATGCATCAAGTTATCAGCAGAGGGAGTTTATATTGCTTTATCTATGCACCTATCTCTACTCTGCATTGTAACTTTTATATTTGGAATGAATATTGTATCTCATGACTAGGACAGCTTGTGTTCCACAGAAAACAATACAGACCTGACCAAGTTTTAGCCTGATTTTTGGTCCCAGTGGCATAAAAAAGCCAGGTTTTTCAAGTGATTTCTTCTGCTTCATAAGTCACTAGGTAGCTTGGGGGTGACTCACGGTCAGGGCTGCCATCAGTGCAATACGCCCCATTCTGCTGTAAGGGGCCCAGGCTGACGGGGCCCCGTCGGCAGCGGCCGTGCCCTTTTTAACAGCCCCGGTCGGACTCTGAGTCCGATACCGGAGCTGACTGTGTCTCCTCCTGGCAGCTTCGCTGGCTGGCTGGGTGGGGCCAAGCAGCGTGCGGGGGCCTCCCAAGCATGCGGCTTCAGCTCCGCCCCCTCCAGTCACGTGAACCTGCCTGAGACGGAGGAGGGCCTGGCCAGAAGAAGAGCAGAAGAAAAGAAGGAGGACAGGGAAGGAAGACGGCGGAATGGTGAGCCATGGCCCAGCCAGACGCCCAGGGCCCAGCTAGACCTCCAGGGCCCAGCCAGACCCCAGGGCCCAGCCAGACCTCCAGGGCCCAGCCAGGCCCCCAGGGCCCAGCCAGACCCCCAGGGCCCAGCTAGACCTCCAGGGCCCAGCTAGACCTCCAGGGCCCAGCCAGACCCCAGGGCCCAGCCAGACCTCCAGGGCCAGGGCCCAGCCAGACCCCTAGGGCCCAGCCAGACCTCCAGGGCCCAGCCAGACCTCCAGGGCCCAGCCAGACCCCCAAGGTCCAGCCAGACCCTCAAGGTCCAGCCAGACCCCCAGGGCCCAGCTAGGCACTTAGGGCCCAGCCAGACCCCAGGGCCCAGCCAGACCCTCAGGGCCCAGCCAGACGCTTAGGTCCCAGCCAGACCTCCAGGGCCCAGCCAGACCTCCAGGGCCCAGCCAGACCCCCAGGGCCCAGCCAGACCCCCAGGGCCCAGCCAGACGCTTAGGGCCCAGCCAGACCCCAGGGCCCAGCCAGACCTCCAGGGCCCAGCCAGACCCTTAGGGCCCAGCCAGACCCCCAAGGTCCAGCCAGACCCCCAAGGTACAGCCAGACCCCCAGGGCCCAGCCAGACGCTTAGGTCCCAGCCAGGGCCCAGTCAGACCCCCAAGGTCCAGCCAGACCCTCAAGGTCCAACCAGACCCCCCAGGGCCCAGCCAGACCCCCAGCCAGACTCCAGGGCCCAGCCATACATACCACACATTACTGTGAGTTTTATTTCTGTGGAACTCTGTGATACACACCGCACATTGCTGTGAGTTTTATTGCTGTGGATTCTGAGATACGCTCATACACACCACACATTACTGTTTTATTGCTGTGGATTCTGTGATACACTCATACCCACTGCACATTACTGTGAGTTTTATTGCTGTGGAACTCTATGATACACTCATACACACCGCACATTGCTGTGAGTTTTATTGCTGTGGAGCTGTGTTATGTCCTTTTTTTTTGTTTTGTAAGGGGGGAAAAGCTGTTAAAGGTTGAGGAAGTTTACGGGGGGCCCATCTTGAGGTTCAGTAAGGGGCCCCATCATTTCTGACGGCTGCCCTGCTCACGGTTGGTACAAATTGTAACAGCAATGGCTGAAAATATCTGAAGAAACAGAAGCTCAGGGTTGATGCTTCCCTTTGTGCTATGGCAAACTATTATAAAAACTGTGCACCATTCTTTATGGTCTCTATTCCCTCCCACTCTTATCTCACATTTTTGCTTCTTCTTTTTCTCATTTTAACACCCCACCCCCCATCTTCCTTACAACTCAGTCCTTTCTAATTTCTCATCATGGTCAACCTGTCTTCATATTCCAGACACACTTAACTTGTGTGTATTTGTTAAAGTTCGCTGTCTTGGAGTTACACTTGACTCTGCTCTTTCCTTCATCCCCCACATCAAGTCTCTTTCCTCCTCCTGCCGATACCAACTGCGTAATATTTCCAGAATTCGGCCATTTCTTACCGCTGTCGCCACAAAACAACTCATACACGCCCTGGTAATCTCCCGACTCGACTATTGCAATAATCTCTTATCTGGCCTCCCTCTGTCCCGCCTCTCCCCCCTACAATCCATCCTGAACGCCTCCGCCAGGCTAATTCACCTCACCCGCCGCTCTGTCTCTGCCGCTCCCCTCTGCGAGTCCCTTCACTGGCTCCCCATCCACTGCAGAATTAAGTTCAAAATCCTTATCCTTACCTACAAAACCCTCACTAACTCAGCTCCCCACTACCTGTCCTCACTAATCACCAAATACACCCCAGCCCGCTCCCTAAGGTCAAACAGTGACCTGCGCCTAGCTTCTCACCGCATCACCTCTTCCCATGATAGACTGCAGGATTTCTCACGCGCAGCCCCCACTCTCTGGAACGCTCTCCCTTGTACGGTCAGACTTTCCCCTAATTTCTCTTCCTTCAAACGCTCCCTTAAAACGTTCCTATTTAGGGAAGCCTACCACCCAACTCACTGACGCAATCATCAATCACTCTAACCTTACAGTCCTCTCCTCCTGTTTCCAACCCCAACCCTCCCAGATTGTGAGTTCCTACGGGAATAGGGCCCTCATCTCCTCCTGTACTGTTTGTCAAATGTTGTTCAATGTATTGTAACCCTGTCTATACTGTGCTTATTGTACAGCGCTGCGGAATATGCTGGCGCTTTATAAAAAAGAATAATAATAATAATAATAATTTGTATTTTGCATTGTATTGCATTGAAAAGCACTCATTAGCAAATCAAAAGACCATTGTCAAACCTTTTTAAATCAAGATAATGTGTCCCTCCCTGTGCAGAAATGAAATCCTTTGTTTTATATCTCTCCAAGCACCCTGTAGAGACAAAAAAAACAGCTGCAAATAGCTGCCCTAAACCTCACTGTAACAGAAAGTTAAAATAGATTACTGCTGCAATACAGCTGCCAGGGATTTGGCAGAATACAGGGAGCGCTCTGGGGTAACTCACTGCTGTACAGGGATAAAATTCAGAGGGTTAAAATGACTGAAAATCCCTGTACAGTACAAATACAAGGTGTTACTGTAATTTCCATATACAGGCATTATGAAACATACAGATACCATTGTTCTATTCTATTCGTATTTTTTGTGGAAGCTGCATTGCTAATAATAATCTCATTCTGATCATTAAGAATCCGCACAAGCAGGAGATCTCATCATATTTATTATTTATCTTTATCACAGTAACTGTATCTACCACAAAGGCCATTTCTGCCTGTATGATAATAATACAGACCCAGTTTGAAATTGTGTAAGAAAAAGGACCCCATCTAGACCTCAGAATATTACATTTCAATATTTCTGTAAAGGATAAATGAGAAAATAAAAATGAGCTAACATTAAAAGTTAACATTATTTTATTTTTAGAACTATCTCAGAATAACAATTTCTCTGCGAAACTTCTATTTTACCCTATATTTAATTGTTAACCTAACAGCCCATGTTTTAAATAAATGTTATGATAACTTTTCAACAAAAATTCCTTGGTAGTGATGGGGTTAATGCCATCCTCCTTATGGTTGCAAATTGATTTTTTGTATTGTGCAGAATATTTCTATGTATACACATTTTATTTTTATGTCCCCCCCCCCCATAAAGTGTCTATGTATGGCCAATTTTTTTAATAAAAATAGAATTGGCTAACTAATCTAAAACATTGGGGTGCACAGCCTATTTCCTTAATTATGTGCAAAAATATGCGTAGAAAATAAGCATAATTAAAAAAAATAAACGTTAAGCAAGTGCACCATAGTCATTATGGTCAGTTTCTCAGGTCACAGGGAACTCTGGCATAAAATTTCTTATTGTATCTACAGCCAATTGCTGCATGTAATGGTGCTCAAAGGTCTGAAAATAACATTACGATGTTCTATTCTAAGATCTATTCATTAACAGGAGAAGAGAACAGTCTAGACCAAATAGCAGATTTGGAAAGTGAAATAAATGGGAGAATTTTTCTGGTTTGGCTATTTTAACCTACAGGGTTATTCAGAGAAAGGTGAAACTCTGGAGAACTTTTGGAGAAGTGAAAATTCTAGGTCAAAATAGCCAAACCAGAAAAATTCTCCCATCTATCCCACTTTCCAAATCAGCTATTTTGACCTAGAATTTTCACTTCTCCAAAAGTTCTCCAGAGTTTCACCTTTCTCTGAATAACCCTGCTCGAATTTTCACTTCTCCAGTCATACTCCTAAGTTTCACCTTTAGTGAAGAGACCTGCAAGTGTTCAAAATCACTACGTATATTGAAAAATTCTATATAACTTCTCACATGTGTCTGTGGAACCCACCAGTTTGTCTCATGACTGAGAAGCAGCAAGAGGATATGTACTTGCTTAGAAAGCAGCTTTTGGTTTCATTAGGTATGACCCACCTGAGGCTAGGGTCAGACGAACGCATTTTTCACGTCGTCCGTGAAAAAGTTCGGTCGAACGAACGTACGTATTTTCCCCCGGAATACGCGATAGCGGTCATACGATGCGCCTTTTCGTCCGTGAATTTGTACGGATCATCAATAAAACACTTTTTGAGTCTGGACGTTATGTTGGCCGGACATTAGCAGCGTCTGACGTCTCCTAATCACGCACACACGCCGCTATGCGGCCGCAGCGCACTCTGTACGTCAGTAGTAGCGGTTTGACGTTCTCGAAAAAATGCGTTCGTTGGCCACGTGCGTTGCGCGGACGAACTTTCGTGCGGCCGTTCGTCGTATGTTCCCCGGCATTGGACGTCATTTGCTGCTAGTACGGCCGTGATTTCGTGCGGCTAAACGCACGTTAAAACTGCGCTAGTCTGACCCTAGCCTGACCAGAGGTGACTGGACGTGGCGGGAGGGCTTACACTTTAGGCCCCTGTCAGACAAGTGCAGTGATCACGTCCATGTTGCCGCACAGTTTAACGTCCGTCGTAGCATAGATTCATGAGCAATAGAGACCCACACACTAAGGCTGGGTTCACACCTAAGCGTTTTACAGCGCGCTCCTGCGCGCTGTAAAACGCTCAAACAGTGAAATCCCATTATTCCCTATGTGGGCATATCACACCTGGCCGTTTCTCAGCGCGCATGAACGCGCTGAGAAACGGCCTACGTCCAAAGAAGTGCGGGAGCTTCTTTGGGGCAGTTATCAGCGCGTTCGCGGCCATATCATAGCCGCGAACGCGCTGCAACGCACGTTCGCGTGTTTTTTTGTATGCGCGAACGCGCGTAAACAAACGCGCGCATTGCGCGACGCTGCGCTACGCCGTGGTGTGAACCCAGCCTAAGTGCATCTGCACCGAACTGCGCACGCACAACGCACGTGGTAAATGGACACAAGTTAGGCAAGAACATAAAACCGCTAGACGGACGCGCAGAGTGTGCCACGCCACGTAGCGTTCTGTGTGAGTGATGGGGAGATGTCAGACACTGCGCATTTGCGACGTCCAGCACCTTGACGTACACAATGGCTTTTCATATCATTTTCAAATTTTTATAATTTTTCATGTTAATTTTATTTCCCATAGTTCCCTTTTTTTTCTACATCCCTCAAAAAAACACTGACCGTGTGGTATCTACAGTATCTTCCGTCAGTACATCTGTCCGTTATGCACGCACTCAGAGTGCGCTCAGACTGCATTCATCTGACATTAGCCTTAATGTCCATTCAAGTAAACTAAAACCTCAGATGTGTTTTGTTTCGCATGGAGCTACAGTGGTGAGTGCAAATGACAACATTTTTTTCTAATTATATAATTGTGTTCAGTGGCGACTCTAGGAACAATATTTAGGGGGGGCACAGAAGATACCGCAGTCAAAACTGGGGGGGCACTAATAATTTTCACCACTAAATCATATCACTGAATAAAACTAAGGGCCCAATCACCTGTGTGAGCTAAAACACCATCGCTAAAGGAAACATTTAGCGCGAGTTGCTAAAACATAGTGCCTGACGACCCATGAACAGATCACCTTGTCTTCAGTAGTCCATGAACAAGGTCGTTTAGCGCACGCTAGGAAAACTCTAAGACCCGGGCTGAGACCCAGCGCTAATGCGGTTGTGTACAGGATAGAACGTTTTTTTTTCCAGTGCCGGGCCATACCTATCCCCCGCCCTCACAAGCTTGAATATGAACACATCCAGTGAATAACCTCACACCCCTGCATTATTAAAATCATCCAAGGTGGTCGTATCATCCATGGTTTGATGCACACATATATTAAGGCTGATGGGCATTGCATGATAAATGCCACCCAACAGCAGGTAGAATCATTACACTGCATTTAATAGATCCAAAAGGAAGTCCAGGTGAGCGACAAAAATTTCCCTGCTGCAGCATATAAATAATACATGTTTCAGGGCAAGACTTATTCACATGTCCCTTTAGGCTAGGGTCAGACTGAGGCAGTGCGAACGCGCGTTCTGGCGCACATAATCACGGCCGCACTAGCAGCAGATGCCGGGCAATGACAGCCAATATACGAAGTACGGTCGCACAAAAGTCCGGCCGCGCAACGCAAGTGGAAAATGAACGCATTTTTTCGAGAACGTTAAACCGCTGGTACTGACGTACAGAGTGCGCTGCGGCCGCATAGCAGCGTGTGTGCGTGATTAGGAGATGTCAGACGCTGCTAGTGTGCGGCCAACATAACGTTCAAACAGCCGGATTTCCCTAGACTTCTTTTCACCCCATCGTCATGAAATACGTCCAGAATTGCGCATCGTCTGACCACTTAAGCGTATTCCGTGAAAAAATGCGTGCGCACGCATCGACGTACATTTTGACGGTGGCCGCAGAAAATGCGCTCATCTGTCCCTAGCCTTAAACATGGTCCACACAGTCACCCAAATAATCAACCGCTTCCATACTATGAATAACCCCCAGCATAAAATGTTTAAAATGAGGCAATATATTAGAATTAGGATATATTTATTTATTTATAAAGGATTTTACCAGGAAGGATACATTGAGATTTCTCTCGTTTTCAAGTATGTCCTGGGTTCAAGAACATTGAAGTGTTACAGTTACAGAAATACAAAGTAATACAATGCAAGATATTATAAAAACAACACAAATATACAGATTAACAGAAAATAAATATGTAGGAAATATAGTCACTAGGTTACATGTTTACAGGTGCATTCTGTATATAGTCACTATGTTACATGTTTACAGGTGCATTCTGTATTGAGGTATGTTAGTAAGGAGCTTTTGAGTGACTTAAGACTGGGGGAAGATTTGATGGTGTCTGGGAGGTTATTCCATAATTGTGGTGCTCTGTAGGAAAATGAGGACCGAGCCACTGTCTTTTTGTATTGTGGTATTGCAAGTAAGGTGCAGGTCCTGGATCGGAGGTTATAGGATGTGGGAGCTGCTGGATAAAGGATACTTTTGTATGTGGATAAAGGATACTTTTATAATAGAGCCGACTGCAACAGCAATGACAATGCGGACCAGATCAATTGCTATAGTGTATGGGGCCAAGAGAACACCTGTGCTGCATTCCTTTCAATTGCCTGTTAATTTTGGGCGAAGATCTGTTTTTTTTCGAGTTAGCACCAGGGTTAAGCAGTAGGTAAAATGGTGCGCCCCTCAAAAAATTAGCGCTGGCACCAACTGATCTGCTAGCTGCAAAAGCGCTAGAGATCTCTAGCGCTCCCCATGTTAAGTAAAGGACGCGGAAAGTACAGTAAGGTGGAGCTACAAATCGCTAATAGCAATGCGCTAAGTGATTTTTCCCGTTTGTAGCGAGAGGCAAAAGATCTGTTGGTCAGGCGCTAGACTCGATTAACCTGGCGCTAACGCAAAACCATGCCGACGCAAGGGTTAACTCACACCAGGTAATAGTGCCCTAAATAAGTATATATAAATAAGATTCCAAAACCCCAGAGTAATGTGATGCAATGATGCCTTTTTATTGTACTAACCCGATACTTTATTTGCCGCAGTTCGGCAGTTTTCGCTGAATGTCTGATTGCTCCTTCAGCGACTCCACTTTTAGCAAATTACAGTGACCATTTGCTAAATAGGGAATTCACTTTATTTTCGGCGAAATAAATTCCCCGAAATGTGACAAAAAGCAGAGGATCTAAAGATGATTAGACCCTTTAGATTCTAACTTCCATAATAACCCCTGAAATGCCATAAACCCAGGGAAATACAATAAAAATAATAAACAATGTGGCATTTAGCCTACTCATTAACCCCTAAAATGCCATTGATCAAGGTAAAACATGAAATGAATACACTGTGAGGCATATAGCCAACACATTAACCCCTAAAATGCCATTAATCAAGGAAAAAATAAAATGTATAATGTGAGGGATGAAGCCTACCCATTAACCCTTAATATACAACTAAACCAAGGCAAAAACTAATGTAATACACAATGTAATGTATAGTCTGAACATTAACCACTTCACTGCTGAGACATTTCAACCCTGTGAAAATGCTTAAGTTTAAGTGCCTGTTATTATTTAATGTTTTTGACTTTTATTTCAAACGGAATATGGTCATGTTGGGTATCATTGGAAAGGCCAGAATCTGCTCTTTCCAATGACACCTAGATCGTCCATATACGATGCACAGGGACGGAGATACACTGGTCCGAAGAAGTGTGGTAAGCTGGAAGCTGATTTTTGGTGGGGGGGCACATGGGGGGGCAAGGAATAACTTAGGGGGGGGGGCAATTGCCCCCCTGTAGAGTCGCCTATGATTGTGTTGTAATTCAAAGAACTTTATAAGGCAGATATCCCTATTAACGTTAATCATAAAAAACATGATAAATGTAAAACAAGAAGATTGTACAACACAGGAGCTTATTTTATTAGTGAAAAATAATTAAGATAAAGCAGCTATAAAAAGCACTCATGGGAGTTTCCTCCCAGTGTCACATAACAAAATAACGACTTGAAGCAACCCATAAAGATAAGATTATTCACATATACTCATAAATACATATCTGTGTTCTCAGTACATAGAAAACAAGCAAATATGCATATGATAGCATAACATAGTACATTTTTAAAATGCTATATAAAGGACCCTATTCCAACGATGGCGCAAAAGAAAGATGGTAAGTAAAAAAATCTGCATGAGAAGATTTTACTTAACTTTTCCCTTGTACTGCAAATATTCCAAGTTAGCCACTTTAATGGCACATGGCTGCAGAAGGAAGCGGAGGCGCAGACTGATACTTGCAGCTTCGCTGCACAATGCCGCTGATATCAGCTGTTGGAGTCCATAGGACTCTCTAGAGCCCAGCATCTCCTAGCCTTGAACTCGCACCAGGGGGAATCGCACAAGAGCCGCTAATGATTTGTGGAGGCAAACTTGGAACTATTTTTTCCCAGTTTCACTCTGCTCCTGGCATGAGGAAGCAGCGGATCGCACCATCCTCTCCACCGTGGGATAACAGGCAAGTAAAAAATTTTGTGCAGTTTTTTGAGCATGCGGAAGCAAAATTATTTAACATACCGTCTCGGGAATAGAAAAACAAGCTACCTTAAGGCTGGTTGTCCACTGGGTCCGTAGTTGTACGACTGAGTTGGTCGTCAGACTACGGTCGACCTAGGTCGCACGACTAGTGTCGTCGACTGCGAGCAACTATGGGTGACCCAGATCAGAAATTTCTGGTTACATTAGTATATTATTTGTGGGAAAATGCAGCATCAGGTTCTCTGTATTAACAGTACCCCGCAGAATATATCACAATAAAAGCTTGAATGTCAACATGTGCCTAAATATACAATTGGCACATAAGGGGTTATGGCACAGCTGCACAAGGGCCTGAGTACATTTCCCTTACCCTAAAAAATTAGATTAACAAACAGGACTAGTCCCACCTGTCTCCCAAACACAATAAACCATCTTTTTATCAACCCACCTTAACAGCTTCTCAGCATCCATCTTGTGAAGTATGTTATACCAGGTCGTCCAACTTCGTATGACAAATCCAGCAAAAAGGCATCAGCCAGTGTTACTGAATGGCGGCGTCCGGTTCCCGAGCCCAGGGTCGCGGAGGAGTCCTGAAGTTTTGGCTCAGCACGGCCCGGCATTGAGGAGCAGTGTGTACAGCTCCATTCAATTCAATTCAAATAAGCTTTATTGGCAGGACCAAATACATTTTAGAAATGCCAAAGCATATGGGGAGGTTATATGGGATGGAGGGGGGGGGTAGTAGGACATATATGGGGGAATGGGAAAGTCCATGGACATTATCAGGGGTAAGGGATAATATGAAGGGGGTGAGTCCATGTTGGAGATTTATAAATCCGGGATCTCTCATGTTCCTCTCAGTCCGTGACATTCTCGTATTGTGCAGATATTTTCACTGTCGGCTCCTCTTCTCCCAGTATGATGTGGAGTTTCCTCATCTCTTCCATAGAGGTGAAGTCCAGGATGAGAGCGGAGAGTCTCTGGAAGTGTGTTTCCCTCAGTGCTGAGTATGTGGGGCACTGTAGGAGGAAGTGGACCTCAGCTTCCAGGGCCCCCTGGTCACAATGCTGGCACAGTCTACTCTCCCACAGTCTCTTTCCAGGCTGTGGGCGCTCAGTCTGTACCGGCACAGGATTTGTCTGTCCTTGGGGTCTTGTAGTATCTCCAGGTATGGGGCCAGTTTGTATTCCCTCTGTAATGATTGGTAAATGATGAGTTTCTGGGAGTAGGCTATATCATGTCTCCATTCTCTGATATAGTTTTCCCTGGAATGATTAATTAGGGTCTTTTATTTGATATTTTGTCAGGTTGCATTCATGGGGGCTTTGGATGAACTGGGAGGATATGAATTGTTGCAGCCCACATGGTTTGGGGTGGTCCTTGTTGGCCAGTAGGGCTTTATGGTGGTATGAGTTGAGGCTGCTGATGTTTAGGTGGTCCCAGATGATAGCGCCCGCCTTCTGTACTGCAAGAAGTAAGGGGAGTCTGCTCAACTCGGCCCGGCAAGCATTGTTAGAGGTGCTCCGATGGACTTGGAGGAGGTGCTTGCAGAATTCCAGATGGAATATTTCTGTTGGGCTGGTGTCCCATTTGGGTTGGTCAGGGTAGGTGATGGGGCCCCATACTTCACTGCCATAAAGGAGGATTGGAGTGATGATGCTATCAAAGATTTTAAGCCAGACTCTTACAGGCGGTTTTAATTTGTAGAGTTTTCTCCTGATGGCATAGAAGGTTCTACACGCCTTGTCTCTTAGGGCCTCTATGGCTGGTTTGAAACTTGCCGATCGGTTTGTTTCTAGGCCAAGGTACTGTATGTGTAGCTGTTGGCCTCATCAAGAGTGCAGTCATTAAGTGTGAAAGAGGACCTCTTGGTTTTTGCGTTCTTCCTTTGGAAAACCATGACCTTTGTTTTCTTTTGGTTGATGGGTAGTGCCCATTTTTTTCAGGCTGTCTTGTAGACGTCTCTCTTTTGGCGACAGTAATGGGAGGTCATCTGCATACATCAGGAACTCCAGCAGCGCACCTTCCCGGTAAGGGCCCATCAGATCCACACAGCACTGTTGATCCAGAGACCCCAGGGGGGTAGACAGCCACCATCCTGTCGGTCGCTGCCCCAACAAAGAGCCCTTCAGCCTCCAGCATGTCATCTCCATGGAGACCCTGGGCGGCACCCGGCAGCAGGGGATCAGCTAGCTGCACGGCCTGTGAGTCTCCATCTTCAGCGCAGCATAACCCACCGCCTGCATCGTCCAGACAGCCATCCACAACGCCGGCAGGTAAGACCTCCACAGGAGCATCACCTCTTTGATCCGCCGCTCCCCTGCAAGCCCACAATGCAGCCATCAGGTGTCTCCAAAGCCCTTTTGTAAGCGGGCCTGCGGCATCTTCCACGTCCAGCATTGCCAGGCACATGTCACAAATCCCATACAAATGGGAGCTGTCACTAATCTGATGTAGTCGATTGAAGTCAATGGAAGTTTGAAGCAATGGACGAAGGTTGAATCGTCTCTGTGTTGTGGGATAAGTCGTACGACTATGGACGACTTGTTAGTCAGACGACCACAGACCCAGTGGATGACAGGCCTAAAATACCTCTTTTAGGATAAGGTGCAAATTTACACCATATAGGAGACTTCAATTTGCAGTAGTAGTAGAAGCGCTATGCTTGAGGTGCAAGCACAGCTTCTGCCAAGGGCAGAATTACAATTCCCAGCAATAGGATAATTTCTGGAGACATTATGTATAACGGCCGGGTAGGGTATATGTTGATTTAACCAAATCAAACTGTCATGGCTAAATATGAATAGCAGCAGCATGTTAAATTTGCCTTTTATTATTCAGACATTTTGATATTTTACAGTATATACAGCAGAGAGCAACGTAAAGAATCAAAATCATTACTCAGTAGAGATAGCTGTCAATGTAATTGTGTACAGTAAATTTAGAACTTCAGCAAATACCTGTCATGGGGAAAATAGTTGAAGCCTGAAATCTTGTGAGAAGTACTTTCCAATATGTGGGGTCTCCAACACCAGATCACGGATCAATAAACTATAAGCAAAAAATTCCATTGTGTTTTATTATTTTAAATATTTTGGGAGTGCTATACTACATTTTATTTGTAAAAAAAAAATCACTTTTGGGATACTTAAAACAGGTTGGGGAACGGAGAATCAGATACTGAATGTAAAAGAGTGAAATAAATGTGGAGGAAGAAAGAATTAGCCAAGTAAAGAAGGAAATGGGGCGAGAAAGAAAAGCAAGAAAGCGAAAGAGGAGGAAAAAAATGGTGGGGGGCAAGAAGCATCTACATATGTATTTCAGTTTTTAAACCGCCCATTTAAAGAACCTGCCACCTGCAAAGCTCTTAGGTGAGAAGCTGGATGTCATGTAAATTTGTATGTCTTCTTTTTGAATTTAATCAATGACCATGATAGTCAAGACATGGAAAATGATTGCATTGTGCTTTAGGCTAGTCATTTGTAGGCTGGTGTATATATCAGCTGATGAAATCACCTTCTGGCTGGCAATCAATATGGTGCCACGCTACCATGAAGCAACAAATGTATCAGATTGACATACAGTATTTTACAAATGTCCAACTAGATCCCGTCTGTAAGACTTCAGAGAGGATGTCTATGGATGTATAATACTGTAATGTTATAGTAAATCCATTCTGAAGTCAATTTGTGTGCAAATAAGATACTGAATTAGATTATTCAACGGAGTCTTTCCAACAATATACATAAATACCATTAACAGTTACAGGTATTTATAAAGTGTTAACAAGTTCCGTAGCGCCGTACAATGGGTGAAACAGAACAACAAATATACACACAGGTTAAACACCAAGAACGGTAGGGGAGAGGACCCTGCTCAAAAGCTTACAATCTAAGAGGATAGGGATGGCACACTAGGTGAGGGTAAATAGAATACAGTAATACCTTGGATGACAAGTAACTCGGTGTGCGAGTGTTTCGCACAACAAGCAACTCTTTACACAAATTTATGTCTCGATACACGAGTCCCGTCTTGCACTACGAGCAGTGCGTGCACATCAGCGCATGAGCGGCCGGGGCAGAGGCAGCGAGACAGCGGCACGTTTATGCACATGCGGCTAGAGGTGGGGAGAAGACAGATCGATGCATGGTGGGGGCCGATCTAATCACCAGCCGCTCATCTCCCCTCATCAAGCGTCTCTCACTGACACCCACCACCAGGTACAGCTGTATACAGTAGTTTCATGAAAATTTACCATAGCCCAGCAGTTTATCGTTATTCTCCCTTTGAAGATCAGGGTTTAAGCATGGAGGTGGCCATCTTGGAATGACAACACAACGTTCAAAGGCTCAGTGGTGGTTACTAACATTGTTGCACAGGGCTACGATTAGCAAGTGCGATCAGAACAGAAGTCAGTCATCTTCTTTGACTTGACAAATATCTCTAGCCTTCAAGTAAATTTTTACTGTACTGTATGTGCTAGGGGTGTTCCATTTTCCCTTTATACTGTACTGCATTTTGTATTACTGTAATCATTTTCATATGAATAAATGGTTGTGGAACCAATCATCAAGAGTTTCCATTATTTCTTATGGGGAAATTCGCTTTGATATAAGAGTGCTTTGGATTACAAGCAAGCTTCCGGAACGAATTATGCTGATAATCCAAGGTATTACTGTATATGATGAAGTAGCGGGATGCATGTGAGCTGAATTCTGAAGATGAAGTAAGAAATGAACAATGGGGGATCATGGAGTGAACCAATAGGCTTCTCTAACGTAATGTGTTTTCAGAGACTTCTTGAAAGACTGGAGAGACAGGGTGGGTCTAATGTTGTGGTGGAGGGAGTAAAAAAGGGGGCATCTCGGAGAAGTCCTGAAGGAGAGAGTTGGGGTTGTGGGTTTGAGGAGATGGTAACGTCCAATCATTGGCAGAGCGAAGTGGTCGGGATGGGATGTACCTGTTAACAAGTATACAAGTTATACCGGCTGGGTGGAGTAGAGGTAATGTCACTGCTCTGCATGGAGAGAGCCTGTGGAGTCGATCCCAGCGAGCAACCTCTCCAGTAAGTGTCCTTGGGCAAGACACCTAACGGTACATACTCGCCACCCAGGACATACTTGAAAATGAGAGAAATCTCAATGTATCCTTCCTGGTAAAATCCTTTCTCAAAAAAAAGTTAACAAGATTTAGGCAGGGCCGTGGTGAGCGAGAGCTTTGTATGTGAGCACCAATATCTTGAATTGGATTCAATAAGACTTTCTTTCTACAAAGAAGAAAAAAAGAAAGTCGTGCGTAGAAAGCTCATCTACGCAGTTAGGGTATTTCTATCTGCCACAGTTGTTTGACCTACTTAATAACAATATACGCCTTTGCAGTACAGGCCACTAAATCTTCTTTTATTTTGGGTGTCAGGAAACTGGAAATCTATTGAACATCATGGCAGGGGGTGTTGGACATGCTATTGGCCCAAGGTGACCTGTGCACTATAATCAAGCTGAGCGAAAGCTTTTCCATTGAATCATTTGCTGACTATCTTATCAGAAAACTCTCACTGACAAGTTAATCACATCAGCAATGCATTTATTCTGCTGCAGTGCACGTGCAGCTGATTGAACTGACGGATCTCACAAATTTGTCAAAGCCCCCCTTATTAACCCTTTTTTTTGTTTATATCTTTTAATCCATTCCACCACTTTCAAGGTACTCTGATGCAAAATGCAATTCCTCCCCTAATACTGCAGCTGTCCTCTCTCTCTCTCTCTGCATCATCACTGCAGCATTTGGATCACATCCGCACACCCCTCCCTACATCTTACATCTTCATTCTTTTCTGGACAATGTGAAATGTATTCTTAACAGCACCTAGTCCCCCTGCTTTCCCATATCTCATCCCTAATTTATGGGGTCTTCAAATACAGATTTTGCTTCATCAGATCTCTTCTATTCATGTAGTCCAAAAGGTCTCTGCTCTATTGTCTTATTATAAAAACGTATTTCCATGTCTTTGCACTGCAGATTTACAGATTAAGTGCTTACTGCATTATATGTTTGTAATACCCATATGCCGTTATAGGGTAAGTACGATTATCTCGCACATAAATTACTATTATTGATTTTAGTAGGACTACACTGCTACAGAAACAAGAACAGCTCTTCTGACCTTTTCCTTTTTCGACTTCAGTCCCCTAAAACGTCACCCACCTGCATCCTATTTCTCATACTCTGCCATATACCCTCACTCCTTTTAGATTGTAAGCTCTTGAGCAGAATCCTATTTTCCTATCATTCTCCAAAGGTCAAGCTTATTTAATTTTTACGTGTACAGCGCTGCAGAATATGTTGGCGATTTATAGATATTTGTAATCTTCTAAATTCGCATATAAATCTCTGGTATAAAAAAACACATTCCTGATAGAATGTTGGCACAGAAAGTGTTAACACTTATCGCTCTGCAATGTCAGTCGGTGTGACATTGAAACGCAATGCTGCATTCTCTCCATATTGCTATCTCATGTTGATAGGATTCATTCTGCCGGACGCCCGGTGTCAGCGGACTCGATGATCAATGAACATTTCCCTTTATGCTTGGCACTGGTGAATTAAATGAAGAAAGCTGAACGGAACAGCTGCCTGAAGCAGGAATTTCTGTCTGTCAAGAAAACTGCCTCTTAAACACTAACTGAACACAAAGCATGCTCACTTGGCTCTTATTTCCCGAAGTAGTCAAGGATCTAGGTTCTTTAATGCTATCTCAGAAAATGCGGAGTCTCTCCAGAGAGAAGTGAGATACATTCTCATTCCATTTTCTTCAGAGGAGCTCTCATTTGGACGTTACCTGTAATTTTGATGGAGCTCCTACATCATTTTCATGCAAACTTTGAATAACAGAATAATTTGGATGTTATTAACTCTCTTTAGTCTCTTAGAATGAGACCAAGTGCAGGATGGTTTAGAAATATATAGACAAGTATCCTGACATTAATAACAGCTAGAAAATGTTTCCAATGGCTTTTTGACTATTATTATTTAACAAGACTGATCTTCCTGAAAGGTGAAAAAATATTTTGTCCGTGGCGCACCCAACTGTGAATTCACTAATGCCCCAATTAGGTTCCCTTCCCAACATTTTAAAGAGAAAAGATATATAGCATCAAAGGATGAGGACAGTGCTTCCACACCAACCATAAAACAGTATCTATGTGGTAAATAGTGAAAAATAGCAAAAGATCTTGCGTATCCTGGGATTTTCATCAATCCCAGGATACGTGAGATCTTTTGCTATTTTTCACTATTTACCACATAGATACTGTTTTATGATTGGTGTGGAATCGCTGTCCTCATCCTTTGATGCTATAAGACTGATTTTCCGGTCTAGAAATGTAATAATAAAGGGATGGGTATAGAGGTGTTTTCGGTCTGACTGAGAGAACCGGTACTGTGAATAAAAACACAAAGCAGAGTATTCTTGTATAGGCTAACTAAACTGGAGCCTAGGGCAGCAGGTGGGGATGGGGGCTGCATTTTTGCAATGTACAATGTTTGTACAGTAAGGCCAGTGACAGACAAGCGCACTATATGCGCCCGTATTTCCGTGCCTTCCGACGCCTGTCGCAGCGTTGTGACGTTTTGACAGGGCCGGCCACAAGCTGTAATGCGCACGAATTGCACTGCACTGCTACAGGAGACCTGCTGAAAGCCTCCCCGTCGAAATGCTATGATGCGCATACGGGGCTGAAAAGCGCGATCCTCCATAACTGCGCTCAGCGAGGTGGCCACACGGGCGTCGGAGTGGAAGGAATGTCCACGCTCACAGACGTTCCTTCCACTCTGAAAAACGCTCAGATCGCGGGCTAAGAGCTGGACCAGTACATTAAAAAGCAGTTGATGCATTCGAAGAGCCATTTGTTAACACCTTTCAACATTTGATATTTTTTAGTGAAATTGGCAAACTGAAACTTAAATTAGGTCACTAAAGCCGATATTTTCATTGAAAAGTATAGCTGCGAGTGCCAATATTTAGTCCGAATTTTTATCGGGAACTGAAATGCCAGCAAGTCCGGTTTGAATCTCCCAAATAAAAAAAAAATGGGCATTATGGTCAAAAAAGGTGCTGATTTTGGCTAGTGAGCGGAGTTGAATCGAGGCCTTATTTTGAGTGATAAGTATTCAAGACCTCTGGCCATCAGAAATTTAAAAGGGGGATTTTTACAGCTGTTTCAAAGCATTGAGAAAACTAGATAAAAATGTCATACTTCTAATATCCGACACTGTCATTCTTTCATTTGCAACCCTTGGATATAGGCTCTTCAAGTGTAAGCCTTTATAAATTCCAAATGCTGACTTTGGCATCTCATGTAAACCCCAATAATAAAGAAATCTATTGAAATCTGAAACAATTCAACTCTCTGTGACTGAAGACAAAAGATATAGGAGCAACTGTGAATGGGTTATGCTGGATTTGTAAACCCTAACTCTATGTTCAAAATGATCTGTCATCAAGCTGTACATATCACTTTAGCATGACGGTCGATTACAAGGATGGAACATACCAAGTCCAATGTAAGTAAATAAAGTTATTAAGTATTGATTTATATAAAATTAATTGTAGCCTGAAAGCACCGGAGAAGGATTGTTGATGAATTTCCACAACAATAGAAAGGTGGAAAGAGATATTTGTCTCTGCAAGGGAATATTACACCAATACAAGGTTCTTGAACCCAGGACATACTTGAAAACGAGAGAAATCTCAATGTATCCTTCCTGGTAAAATACTTTATAAATAAATATAGAAAACAAATTTTATTGTTTGATTGGAGAGAATTAGCCAAGGTACCGTACAAGTGCCTATTGCAGAGAACCCAGCATTAGCGGCTATTCTACAAACAAAAATAACTCTACATTCTGTCACACAAGGGGACAGAAAATAGGTCAATATTTCACAGGAAGACTAACAACAATTTTATGCGTGTGAACAACAAAGAGACCAAACATTTTCTGTGAAAGAGATGGAGCAATGAGTAAGCAGAAACTCAAATCTCAAATTAGGTTATCGGCAACAAAACAACAAAACAAAAGCTTAAAGGAACATTCTAAGCAGAAAATGACCCCCCCCTTTTTTTTTGCAGTATACAAATGCTACTGCAAAAAAACCTCGTTCTACGTTTTTTTTTTAAATGTTATACTTACCTTAAAACGGAGGCATTTTCACACAGCGGTTCTTTTCTAATCCCGCTCCTCCCTCTTCTTTCACTGAACCCGGAGTTGACCTTCAAGTTGACTGCTCCACCTTCTTTGATTAGTGTTACGCGCAAGAGGATGCGCGCAACACTAATCACAGTCACTGACTTGCCGACGGCTCGCTCCCGCCAGCTACTGCGGTGAGTTGGAGACGTCATCGTGCTGAAAGCGCAATGACGTCTCCTACTTGGCAATAGTCGGCAGAAGCGGGAAATACAAATCCCGCTCTGCTGACTGACAGCTGGGAGTGCGGAGGAAAGTCCTCTGCGTCTCTCATCTGTTTCAGCCGATCGGCTCAGCGGAAGGGTGAGGAAAGAAAATGGCATACTTAGGTCATCATGGCCACCTAAAAAAAATTAGGTGGTCATGTTGCCTAGAGTATCCCTTTAAGTGTGATGAGGGGTTTTATGCAGTAATTTCCAGGGACAAGCTCAATGGTTATGGATTGTGGCGGCAAGGTATGTTGGCACTAGGTATTGGAATATTTGGTATACATCGAGAGAATTGTATGTGAAACTATAAACCAGTAAGTGGTGGCTGCAAGCCTCTAGGGATGGTGTCAGACAACCAAAAGACACAAAGACAATGAACAGTAGAGGAGGGATCCCTTAGGCACAGCTGACCGTTATATCTGAATGATTCAAGATAATTTATGTGTCATGCCCCATGACTCAGGGTTTATTTGTATATTTTAATGCTATGTGTTGAATCTGCCTTTTGCTGCTTGCAGCTATTATTTCATAGCTATTTTGATCCTGCTGGGTTCCCTTAGCCTTGCTGTATCCAGCTAGCTCCACCCCTTTTGGTTCAGTCTAGTTCTGAGGTACTTACTGGTCACCTAATAGTCATATTTGCTCAATGCTGGACAGCACTAATGTCTTTTCATCTGCATTGCTGTACACTATTACAAAGATTGTAGGTATGATCATTAAAGTTTTCAACTGGATTCATCTTTCTACGTGTCAGTTTTGCTGAGTTGACACTGTCTGCTAAACTTTCATCGTGTGAGTACTGGTCAATACAGACTTAGTTAGTCTCAAGCACCCATGCCTCACAGCTTTGCTAGGGAGGCAGAATAGTGAAAAGACAATAAACTGCCAGGATTAGTGAAAAGACATTAAGCTGCCAGGGTTAGTGAAAAGACATTAACAGCAGTTAGCATCACAAGTAAGCAGCCTTCAGTGAACCAGAGAGACAGAGTCTGCCTACAGCTGCAGCGTGTGGGCCTGTGTAAACTTTGCAACACAGTGCCTGCTAACCAACCAGACAGCTACTCTGCTGCTCACTTCTTATTGTTCTCATCTGTGTAAAACATGGCAGACAGAAGAAGCCCTCTAACATCACAGGAAAGTCAACTAGTTTCAGATGTGGAAGTAATGAATATCAATCCAGTCAGAAGCAAACACAACACAAAGCCTACATGAAAGATTACTGAAACACTTATGGACATAAAGTATGAGACATCACAGCAAATGTCACGGCTGTGGGAACAGGTGATGAGTTATGTCTCTACCATCAGACACCCTGTTCGTGATGCATCCTCACTAGAAGGAGTTTTAGGACAGCTCTCTACAGCTCATGCTCAATATTTTACCCACTGTCACACTAATGTCTCTAATTTAGAGAAGATAAATGCTAAACAGGCTTTACAAGAAATAGATTAATTAAAATGTCTTAATTCAGAAAGAGACAATTTAGTACATCAGGCCAGAGTAAAGGCGGAAGAGAGAATTGCCCAACTCCAAGAGACTGCTTCGCACATTTCAGCATCTAGCAAGCATTCAAATAGCTCACATCTCTCAAGGTCAAAATCCTCATAATATTCAAAGAGTTCATCAATTAGACTGCAGCTTATCCAAGCCCAGGCAAAAGCAGAGACTACCAAGATACAGGCGGCCTTTGCAAAAAGGAAAGCAGAAATGTAAACGGACACCGCTTGCAAAAAAACAGAAATGGAAACAGAAGCCGCTCGCAAAAGAGCAGAAATAGAAGCCCTAGAGAAACAGTGTGAGCATGCCACAGCTGTGGCAACACTAAGGGTTCTAGAACAATCTGCAAGGGGAAGTGAAAGAGACAGCATCAGCTTAATCAACGTGGATAAGGAAGATTCCCTTGAGCGCACCAGAGACTATGTACTAAAGCAAAACAGTGAACCTCTCATAACATCAAATGTTCCTGACCGTTGTGACAACCTTCCAAACAGGGAGAAGACTCTTTAGCAGTACCCTGCATCCAAGGTCAGTACAATACTCTACTAGCTAATGACCCTGACCTTTCTTCACACGCCCTAGTGCAACAGCAATCCCAATGCATTAACTCTCAGATGCAATGCTACCCTCCAGCAACTCATCAAAATCCTAGCAACCGTACGGCTATAAAACCATGCCTGCCTGAGTCTATGGACATCAAATCGACTCCAGGGCTAAATACAGATGCAACCGCATACTACCTTATGTCACTTAATCAGAATACTGCAAATGCCTTTCAAACTTAATTTCCCTGCCCAAAGTCAGAGAAAACAGACATGTCTGAGTTTGCTAGATACATGGTTCGCCGTGAACTCACCAAGACAAGCCTTTTGAAGTCTGATGACCAACCTGAAAATTACAGAAGCTGGAAGGGTGTCTTCAGAACTACAATTAGTGATCTTGGCATTACTCCTGCTGAGGAACTGGACCTGCTGATCTACAGAACGTGTCAAGAGACTCAGAGCTGTCCACATCAATAATCCAATGTTGGACCTCGACGCTGCTTGGCAAAGACTTGATCAAAGCTATGGCAGCCCTGAAGCCATAGAGAACGCTCTGTTGAATCGCCTGCACTGTTTCCCAAAAATTTCCGGCAAGGACAATCAGAAATTCTTGGAACTCAGTGACCTTCTCTGGGAGCTGCAGCTGGCCAAGACAGGCCTCAGCTATCTGGACACTGCTCGTGGGGTAAACCCAATAGTTTTCAAGCTGCCATACAATATCCAGGAAAAATGGGCTGCACTTGGGGCAAAGTATAAAAGAGTGAACCATATCTCCTTTCCACCTTTCTCCTACTTTTTGCGAGTTCATAAGGGACATTGCAGAAACAAAGAATGACCCCAGTTTTTCCTACAGTGAATTCCAAAAAAAGCCCACCAAAATCTTCAGCTCCAGGCCCATACAGATCTTAATCCGGGCCTGACTGACACGGGTCTGTTGGTGCTTCTTATGTGCCCATGGGTTAAGTATCTGACAAGTAACACTACACTATAGTTCCCAGAATTATAGCAGGTGAATCCAAAAACATAAAAAAAAAAGTGTTATTTCACTTCAATAGAAGTACTTTTCATATGGATTTTCATCACTGACTGATGATAAACATTTGTTTCTGAATTGGAGTGATGGTGGCAAAACAAATTCAACATGGCTTTGTTTGGAATTATTGCAAAAAACATAAATATATCTGTGGTTATCGTGGGTCAATATAAGCCCTTGGCATAAAAAGGAAAAGAGAATTTTAAAAAATTTACTTTTGGAAGATATTGTTGAAAAGCTCCAAACTCACTTGAGACGAATTCAGGCATATAATTAAATGAAGTGCTATAAAAAGGATGCCTTATTAATATGAGCAGAATAAAAGCTGACCTAGAAAAGTAATTGCTCTCCAGGAAAGTCGTCTACCAGCACATCAAAGTGTTTTCCATCATGCTCAGGACATAGTTAACCACAGCTGCAAATTTTGCAGTCATTTCTCTAGCATGAGAGAAACAGTAACAATGTAATGAGGACTCTTTACACTACACACAGACACACTTACTGAAAGCAATGTCTGAGTTCATAGAGCTAATTTAGAAAGCAGCAATGTTCACTGTTGTTGTGATCCACAGAAAGAAAATCTAACTACAACAGGCGAAGTTGCTGCAAACAATGGCGAACAGCGCTGAACAATGGTATTCTTACATAAAAAAAATCTAATCTGTAGGTATTATCCAATTACTGTTGTTTCAAACACCAGTGAATATACTTTAGGGGTTATTCAGACAGAGAGCACTGAATTGGCCACCAAATTGCACCGAACAGTGAATTTCCCCATACAGTGCAATTTCTGAGCCATTTGGCTATCCCAAAAACTGGCAGTTCGGCAAATATTGGCGAATTGCCAGCGAAATACGGTGACCTTCGGCGGCAGTGAACTCCCCATAGAGAAGTAATGTTTAATCCAGACCTCAAAATTTCCACTCGCCTGCTCACATTTGGTGAGTGGAAATTAAAATGAGGGCGTGAGGGCGGAATGACCTATGGGGCTTCCGGGCTGGTAGTGGGCTGCCGCCTTCTTATTCAACAGCTACGGTATCATACTCTCGGAGGCCGAATCCGGAGCTGTTGATCGGCGCTGCAGCGTGCCTCCCACACTCGTAAAACGAATCTGGGAACGTCGTGTTACATTGTTGCCGCCCCCTCTCGCGCACGACCTGCAAGATTCACATTGGCGGGTCACCTGACCCACCAACGTGACATTGCATCACGCAGAATGGGAGACAAGACCAGAAGAGGAGGAGGCAACAGCGCGGAGGACGACAGTGGAGCCAGCCTGGAGGAGCAGCCGTGGGCCTGATCAGGTGAGTGACTATGAGGGTGGGGACACTCTGGGGACCTGCTTAAAGACTAAAAAGGCGGATCTACCCTAAAACCAATGAACAAAAATGTGGGATCTGCTTAAAAACAAGAAAGGGGACCTGCTTAAAGATAAAAAAAGGGGGACGTGCCCTAAAACCAATGAACAAAAAAAGGGGGACCTGCGTAAAAATAATGGAGGGGCCATGGAGGGGTGTAATGAAGAATGGGAGGGGACGGGGTGTCAAAAAGGCTGCGGAGCTCTGATACGCTCATACACACCGCGCAATACTGTGAGTTTTATTACCATGGAGCTCTGTGATATGCTCATACACACCGCAAATTACTGTGACTTTTATTGCTGTGGTGCCTTCTAATACGCTCATGCACACCATGCTGTGGAGCTCTGTGATATGGTAATGTATGGTGTGTATGAGCATATCACAGAGCTCCACAGCAATAAAACTTACAGTAATGTGTGGTGTGTTTGGGGGCGGAGTTAAGGGTAGGGGTTGATTGGGGCAACTGGTGGTGAGTAACTCTTAAAGCCTGGCTAGTAGCTCGGGATATGAAATTTTGAGACAATTAAACAAAGTAGATCTCCAGTCGGAGTACCTACTAGATTGAGAACATTAATATTTAGGAGAAAGTGATTAAACACTCAATTTTGTAGACAGAAAAACGTTCCTCCTCGTAGTAGAGAAGAATATCTCCCTTATGATTGTGGTACTAATAAAAATAAACCTTTATTTTAATTATTTAAAAAATGTGCATTTGCACACCAAACAAGTAACAAACAATTATTCAGCAAGGTGCATGTGGTTTGTCATATGAGGGTTGTAGCTCCCTAATAATCAAATACCAGGACATTCATAATCCACAACATTCAAATCATATATAGACAGGACACATTAACCACTTCAATGCTAAGGACGCGCTCAGCGCGTCCTCAGCATTGCCCCTGGTATGCGGAGGACGCGCTGAGCGCGTCCTCGCATTGGGGTCAGCGTTCGGCCGGGTTCCGGCCGATCGCTGCCCCTCCGGTGCGGGCTGACATCCTGGATGTCAGCCCGGCATCCGGAGCAGTGGCCGCCATTGTTATGTGTCATCGCGCCCCCGCGATGACACATAATTCAGGCGCCCCCCCCATGTGCGGAGGAGGCGCCTGAAAGGGAGGGGGGGAGGTCCTTCGGACCTCTCTCCCTCCCGATCGGCGGCTCACAGGGGCTTAACCCAGGCATCATTTGGAAGGGCACAGCCTGCCCTTCCAAATGATGCCTGGCATTAACCCCTGGGGAGCTGGATCGCAAATCGGCGCTGAAAAGCGCCGATTTGCGATCCTTCCCGGGAGCTGGCCGACATCTTGGATGTCGGCCAAGCTTCCGGAACTCCCCCAGAGGACTGGCGTCATCGTGCGCAGCACGATGACGCCAGTCCTAGCATTAACCCCTAACTGCCACGAAGTGTGGAGATAGGGAGTTCCAATGAACTCCCTATCTCCCGATCCGTGGCAGTTAGGGGTTAAATTTTGATATCGTTGGATCGGCCAGAGCATGGCCGTTCCAACGATACCAAACATGAAAGTAAAAAAAATGTAAAAAAAAAATAAAAATAAAAAAAAATTAAAAAAAAAAAATTAAAAAAAAAAAATAAACACTTTTTTTTTTGTTTTTTGTTTTGTTAATGCAGCAATATTGTTCCCATTTCAATTATAATGTGAACAATAATGCTGCATTAACGATTTTTGTATGCGGTGCGTTTGTTAAAAATGGTGTCATTTTCCCCAAAAAAAAATGTAACGAGACCCCATCTCTAATTTTTTTAACAAGCGCACCCCATACAAAATATAACCGCAATTGCTCGCATGTTAAAATGTGGAAAAAAACACTTTACACGCTGTAAATTATTGAAAATACATATTTTATTGCATTTTTTGTTATAATATACAAACATGACATAACGTATACATATAATAATGACATATTATGAATCTACCGAGTCTGACGGAAAGAACGATATATAATATGTCGATGTCATATACTAAAATAAGCCTTCAAAACAGGTTTAAACATGATGCGCAAATCAGGTAAAAAATGACCTCAGCACAGGGGCGGGAAAAGCCTCAGCAGCGAAAGGGTTAACAGAATGATGCCGTGGAGGGTTAATTTTCCAGTTTATATTATAAATATGGGTAACCAAAGAGCAGCAAGGAACAATTCGTTGTGAACGACACACTTGGATTACCTTAAGAGTATAGATGTCCAGGTAATAATGAAAATTCTAGCTGGTGCACAGAAACATTGGTAGAAATCAATACTTCCCTCAAAAAAATGTGGGTTTTTTTCCCCCTTTTTTACCCCAACTTTTCACACTCTGGGCAGCAAAACAAATTATTTTCAACTTTACACACACTGGGCTACAAACACCCCATCAATAGTGACCACCACAATATAATCAGTAATTACCAGCCATACAGGCTCAACTAAATTAGTTGTAAACTGGCAGCATGATTCCTGTCATAATTGACATAAAAACAAACAATTTCCTTGTCACATTGACATACAAATAGGCTCAACGCAGCGTTTCTCTGCCACTCACTTGGCGGTTTCCTCAGGAGCTCTCATTATTAGGGAGCTACAACCCTCATATGACAAACCACATGCACCTTGCTGAATAATTGTTTGTTACTTGTTTGGTGTGCAAATGCACATTTTTTAAATAATTAAAATAAACTTTTATTTTTATTAATACCACAATCATAAGGGAGATATTCTTCTCTACTACGAGGAGGAACGTTTTTCTGTCTATGAAATTTTGAGCCCTGGTTAATTTATTCAGAAAACACCGAGCAGCACCAAAAAGTTGTCGAAATGCCTTGAATTTTGGTGGTTTCATTCGACAGGTTTAAGCAAATCCCATAGGTTTTAATGCTCACCTAATCACACTTGATTGAAGCCGCTTCTATGGCCCCACCATTCCCAAACCACTGGCACTAATGATCCTGCTATCTAGTGAAATTCCTCTTGTCTTCCTCAACCCCAATCCCTCTAGACTGTAAGCTCCTACGCAGGGCCGCCATCAGGGCATTACGCCCCATGCTGTCGTAAGGGGCCCGGGGGGTCCCGGGGCCCAGTAGGCAGCGGCGTCGCCCTTTTACAGCTCCGGTATCGGACTCGATGAGTCCGAATCTGGAGTTGTGTCTCTGCTGCAGGAGTTGTAGTCTCTGCTACAGTGTCTCCTCCGGCTCCTGGCAGCTTCACTGGCTGGCTGTGCGGGGCCAAGCAGCATGTGGGGGCCTCCCGAGCACATTGCTTTGGCTCCGCCCCTCCAGTCAGTGAAGCTGCGCACCTGAGATGGAGGGCCCAGGCTGAAGAGCAGAAGAAAAGAAGACAGAAGAGAAGAGCAGAAGATTGAAGAAAAGAAGAGAGAAGAAAAGAAGAGCTGAAGGAAGGAAGACAGCGGAGTGGTAGGCCCAGACCCAGGGACCAGAGCCCAGGCCAGACTCAGGGCCCAGTCCCAGGGACCAGAGCCCAGACCCAGGGCCCAGACCAGACCCCAAGGCCCAGGGACCAGGCCCAGCACAGACCCCAAGGCCCAGGGACCAGGCCCAGCACAGACCCCAAGGCCCAAACCAGACCCAGAGCCCAGACCCAGACCCAAAGGCCATCATATACAGCCCGTTACTGTAAGATTTATTGCTGTGGAATCTGTGATACGTTCATACACACTGCACATTACTGGGGGTTTTATTGCTGTGGTGCTATGTTATGTCCTTTTTTTTTGAAGGGGGGGAAAAGCTGTTAGAGGTTGAGGGAGTGCCGGGAGGGGGTTCAGGTGAGGTTCAGTAAGGGGCCCCATAATTTCCGATGGCTGCCCTCTTCCTATGAGCAGGGCCCTCTACACCTCTTGTTTCCATCTTATGTCCGTTTATTTGTATTTCGTTCCCTTTGGTTATTGTAAAGCGCTGTGGAAACTGTTGGCGCTATATAAATGATGACAATAATAATAATAATCTTTTTTTTAAAAAAAAAATTTAGGCATTTTTCGGTGAAAATGTTAGCTATTTTAACATGGCATTTTTTTCTTATTCTGTAACAGACCTTTTTATTGTTAGTCATAGGACCTAATATATGATTTCCAGGCATTTTCATGCACTAGTGTTTTTTAAAATGCGTTTTAAAAGTTGGGGGGATTTGTTTATTTTTACCCCTGTTCGGCAGCTGGTCGGCGGTCTGTTCTGCGGCAGTTTGAGAATTGATTCGATGTTCTGTTCTGCGGGTCATCTGTATTTTTCGAATTGATTCGGCAGTTGATTCGCTGCACTTGGGTGACCCTGCGTGAATGCTGAATTCACTGCAGGGTCGGCAAATTTAACTCTTGCCAACAACGAGAGAGCACCGAAATGTCGGTCCTCTCTGAATAACCTCTTTTATGTTTTTAAAGTGACATCTTTAAAACCCCCCCAAATATGTATGCCAAAACAACAATAAATAACTTAAGTTGTTTGGTGTTATTACCATTGTACCATTGTTTTAGCGCAATGTTTAAGCCAGTGTTTCCCAAACCTGTCCTCACGACCCTCTGCCTCGCCAGGTTTTTTTTTTTTTATGGCTGGTACATGGTGTTATACAGAGGGAGCATGCCATGCTGTGGTTTGTATGAAGGATCTTTATAATACAGAGCTAGTATTAAGAGTTGCACTGGTCAGTATGGCTGTTACATGGTGTTATACAGGGTAAGCATGAGGTTTGAATGAAGGATCTTTTTTTTTATTATTTTTTTAAATTCTTTATTTTGAATTTTGCACTGGCAAATAAGACAAACTTTAAGTGAAAACGGCCTCGCAGGGTCAAAGCATGTCATCTGTTCAACAACATACAGAAATAGAAAACAAAAGTCATCCTAAACAGTGTAACTCAGATAAAAATCAGGGAAAGTCCACAATAAGAAAAAGTATAAATCTCAGTAAGTGAAAAAAAATAAGAAAATCTCATAAGTGTCCTCAGGTAGCGAAACTAAGGGGTAGCCTCAGAGATATAAAAAAACAGCTTCTGCGGTAAAAGCAAAAAGAAAAGGGGGAGGGGAAGGGTCTCAAATAAGCAATGACAGGGGGGGGGGTTCCAAAAAGGAACAAAAAATCTCAGTCATCTAGTCGTCAGTAAAAGGACCCAGCATAAGAGTAAATAAATAAATATATATATATATATATGTAAATAAATAAAAGGGGGCACAAACACAAATAAAGGAAAAGGAGTCTCATCAGCCGGCATCTCTTAATGGGATATCTCGTACATCAGGCAAGGTGTCGCAGGGCAGGTCAGGGGCCGGGCACGCATCCCACATATTCCCGCCAACGAGTGGCAAGACCCGCAGCCCCAACAGCAGCCAAGACACATGACGGCCTCCGACGTCGGCTTCAGAGATGAGGGCCGCAGGCAGCTCCGATATGGGAGATAGGATGAGAGTCTCGTGTTGTATTTTCCTCCTGTCCGCCCAAGGTGGGTACTCCTCTTCCTCCAGGCACGAGCTATGGCCTTCCAGCTCCTTCAGTGCCCCAGTCGGTTCCGCGCGGCCCGACAGACCGCGATCGCTGGTCACATCGGGACCGCTTGGTAGTGGCATCTCCGCTACTGGGGAGGCAGACAGTAACAGCCGCGGCACCAAAACACCACTCTCATCCAGCGCAGCTGTAGGGTCCTCCAAGGATGCACAGTCGCGTCTGTCTGCTCTAAGCCCTACTCCATCAGAGGCATCCTCCCTCAGGGCAGGCGCTCCTCGGTCACTCCGTAACATCTCCATGATGCGCCATCAAGTGCCTCACGTCAGTGTCACGGTTTGTCACGGGGAAACTGCGATACTGGAACGGTGGGAACCCAAGAGGCAGAGTATACCAGATCGTGAGAGCCACTACACGAAGGGTGAGATGGAACTGTACAACCCTATTCGTGACAGTGGCCGAGACGTCAGGTGTTGATGGGTATAGAGGTATAGGTACGGGGTACTGGAGGCTTGACACGACGAGCAGTACTTTGTATATGAACACACAGTAGCACAGTAATAGGCCCATATGAGATTGTAGTACTCACTGTAGACGATAGGTATATCAAGGCACAGAGGGAACGTAGGATACTGCTGTACACTGTTTGTGGAGGTAACCTCGGAGCTGTGAAGTACTGCGGTAGGTCGGTGGCCTGAGGTTGATAAAGAGGCTGGAAAGGCTTGAATGCCGAAGCGGATTGAGGTGCTGGGTATACTGTAGCAGGCTGGAGGTCTGAGGCTTGGAAAGTTGGCTGTGAAGGCTAAGTGCCAAAGCGGATTGAGGCGCTGGATATGCTGTAGCAAGCTGGAGGTCTGAGGCTCGACGAGACGGCTGTGAAGGCTGGAGTGCCAAAGCGGATTGAGGTGCTGGATATGCTGTGGCAGGCTGTAGGTCTGAGGCTTGGCGAGACGGCTGTGAAGGCTGAAGTGCCAAAGCGGATTGAGGTACTGTAACGTTGGGGGCTTCCAGCCCTACCTGTGTGCTTGAGGACAGCAAGTCTGATGCTGCTCGCTGACCACTGCCCGGTTTAAATGGAGACAGGCAGGGAGGTGATTGCATGAGGTGTGGCTTGAGTGGGGGGCGTGGTCTGGTGAAGGTCTTTAAAAACCCTCAGTATAGTTTCAGAAGTTGCCAGATCGTGGTTATCCATACCTGAGCTCCTTGTACCTGACTGCTAAATTGATTTAACCTGTTATTGACCTCTGCTTGTGTTCTGACCATTCTGCCTTCTGTTGCCCTAGACTATTTTCTTGTACTACGCTACTGCTCTGATACCGACCCGGCTATTCCATTTGACCATTCTGAACTCTGTATTCCTGATTCTGGCTCGGCTGACTCCTCTCCGTATTGTTAACCCTTTTCTGTCTAGCTAGTTTACCTGGCCAATTCTAAGGACCAGACAGATAGGGATCATTCACAGCTACACTGTTGGTAGCTTCTGAGTTTTGTGGAGTGTTGGGGGTTAAGTACTGCGTGGTGGGATCCGGGAACCGTGACATTACGATCTGGCCAATATGGATCCCGCAGATTTAACACAGCACTTGGCTACCTTTGTATCCAGACAGGATGAGCAGGATCATAGGATGGATCAGTTTGCCATTGCCTTACAAACTATCCTGAATCGTACTGCACACCTGGAACCAGTTGGGGTTGCACCCCCGCCTGCTATACCTGTGCCCCCTGTCGTTCAGACATCCCAGGTACACATGACCGCTCCTATGAGGTTTGACGGTACTCCCTCTGAGTGCCGGGGATTTTTGGTCCATGTGGATATTCATTTTAAATTAAATCCACAAATGTTTTTCTCTGACATTGCCAAAGTGGGGTTTATTATTAACCATCTGTCTGGCAGAGCGTTGACATGGGCGACTCCTTTATGGGAGGCAGAAAGACCTATTGTACGGGATTATAAAGAATTCATAGCCGCGTTACAACGTACATTTAATCCTACCAGAAAGGCCACGATAGCCGGCAAATCCTTGTTCCGCATACGTCAAGGAACAGGACTGTGTCTGATTATGCCATAGAATTTAAAACCTTAGTTTCTGATGTGAACTGGACAAATGAGACACTGGTTCTGGCGTTTATGGAGGGGTTATCAGAGTCGTTGATGCATGAATTAGCTCCACGTAAACTACCTGAGGTATTGTGTGAACTCATTGATTACTGTATAGATCTGGATAATCAGATAAGGGATAGAAGGACTCCAAGAGAGAGACCCAAGAGACCGTTACCTAGGTTGGCCCCTGTCTTTCAAGCACCACCCAGAGAGTTATCGCCTCCCTCAGAGCCTATGCAACTAGGCCGTACTAGGCTTACAGAGGAGGAGAGAACAAGGCGTTTTCGTGAGGGATTGTGCCTGTATTGTGGTTTGGGGGGACATGTACGATTTCAATGTCCTACTCGCCCTAAGATGCATGATAAGCCGGAAAACTACCGCACCTAAGGCAGCTGAGGAGACAGGCCTTGGGTGTGACATGCATGTCTCCTATCAAAGACACTAAACTTATGTTACCAGTATCCTTGGCTTGGGAGACCAAGACCACACATAATACCGCTGTGGGGGGCGTGGTCTGGTGAAGGTCTTTAAAAACCCTCAGTATAGTTTCAGAAGTTGCCAGATCGTGGTTATCCATACCTGAGCTCCTTGTACCTGACTGCTAAATTGATTTAACCTGTTATTGACCTCTGCTTGTGTTCTGACCATTCTGCCTTCTGTTGCCCTAGACTATTTTCTTGTACTACGCTACTGCTCTGATACCGACCCGGCTATTCCATTTGACCATTCTGAACTCTGTATTCCTGATTCTGGCTCGGCTGACTCCTCTCCGTATTGTTAACCCTTTTCTGTCTAGCTAGTTTACCTGGCCAATTCTAAGGACCAGACAGATAGGGATCATTCACAGCTACACTGTTGGTAGCTTCTGAGTTTTGTGGAGTGTTGGGGTTAAGTACTGCGTGGTGGGATCCAGGAACCGTGACAGGTACCGGATATGCTGGAGGTCTGAGGTTCAGTGAGACGGCTGTGAAGGCTGAAGTGCCAAAGCGGATTGAGGTACCAGATATGCTGTAGCAGGCTGGAGGTCTGAGGCTCGGCGAGACGGCTGTGAAGGCTGAAGTGCGGCCGCTGTATGACTTGGAGACAATAATACACAGTCCATGTGCTAGGAATCATACTCAATAATTGGGCATTTACTCACAGTTCTGTAGCCTCTTTTAAACCGATTCCCGCCGTTACCTGGCGTCTGACGTCATCTCCCAGCGCCGAGAACACCTAATCTCTCGCCGGGGTCCTCACCGATATAGCGCGCATGCGCGCGCCGGCCGCTGTCTAGGGAATAAGGTGCCGGAGGATGGCGTTGCGGTAACCATAGCGGCTGGGTGCGGTTCGCCGATGATGGGACGGACAGTATTAGTGTCGGGTCCGGCGGGTACCGGGTGGCACCAGGGGGCGATCCTGACAGTCAGCGGACGCCCATCGTCCCCCATCTCTGCCAGCATGGCTTCCAGGCCTGAGAGCACCACCTCCAGGCCTACAACAGGGGGAAACCGAGGTGTATCCGATCGCCGCTCAATGCACACTCTAGTCTCCTCCATCACTTGGTCATCTAAGACGGCCAGGGGACGTGGGCCCTCCGCCCACACAGTCTTCTGCGAATGTGGGTCAATAGGAGACATTACAGGGAGTCGGCAGGAACTTGAAATAGGCCCCAAAATGGCCACCGGCGGCGTTCCACCACTGAGAATCAGCCGGCAATCACTAGTCTCTGGTCCGGTGGGGGGTGGTAGAACGGGCTCCGGACATTTCTCCCCCGATGGCCGGCCGCCCCGGGAATCCAGGTAATTAAACTCGGCGAAAAAAGGCAGCAAAGGACCCTAGAAGGAGAAGGACGGACCGGAGCTCCTTAGGTACACGTCCCTCCACATCGGCTGCCGGCCACGCCCCCCTGCCTCGCCAGGTTTGCAGGATATGTGAAGCACAGCACAGGTGATATGATTTGCTGCTCAGTGATTGCAGGATTCAGTCTGCATTTCCTCAAGGTGATCTGCAAAATCTGGCCTGGTTGAGGGTCCCGAGGACAGGTTTGGGAAACACTGGTTTAGGCCCTCCATTTTATTTTAACTGTACTGTACCCCTATAAGCTTTTTTTCAGAAACAAAGTGACTTGATGTAGCATGGTGTGGGATCTGTTTATTTGCATAATAAAATCCTTTCTATTACGTGACATGGGGCAGACTGACACTACTCATGGCCCCTGGAACAAATAGAGCAAGGGCCCCCAATCAGACTGCACCCATGGCCTCACCTATACCCCCCCTGTCCCTTCCCAAATGCCTCCTCCAGCCCCAGCCCTACCTGAAGCACTCCAGCAGCCATTTAGTCTACCAGAGGCCCTAGTGGCCGATCCGTTCCATTGGCCCTGCACTCTCTCCCACGGTTTCAGTGAGCTGCAGTTTGAGCAGCAATGTAGGGGCCCTACACTGTGGCTCAATCAGTGGTTCACTCTGCGGTAGGCCCCATCCACTGGACATGGAGACAAGCAAGCCCATGGCTGGGCCCAAGGTCCAATTTACCCAACCGCTCAGTCAGCCCCTGAATGTAACTTAGATATTATTCAATAAAGAGGTATTGGTCACATTGATATTTAAAAAAAAGTATACACTGTCATTTAATGTTCAGCTTTCCTTTAAAGTTTCTGCAAATGTTTCAATTTGCAGTCCTTTAATGGGATTGGTTGGCATGTCTGACTCCTAGATGGTTATTGGCTGGGGACTCAAACCAGGCTCCTGGATGGTGATTAGTTGGAGGGAGTTCTAGAACTATGTCATGTCACAATTTTCCTATAAAAAGGCCTTCCAGTGCAGTAGATGCTTCAGGGGTGTGATGATTCTCACGCTGCCCATTAAGTCTCATGCCCTTACCGGCCTTTGGTAGTCTTTGGGCTTGGCGTTCGAGATGAACACCTAAATAAACTGGTTAAAAAATAGACTTATAAATATTAATAACAAAAATAGAAACATTTAATTCCTCCTCTTCTCTCTCCTGTATAAATATATATACTGTAATCATGTATATACGCTATAATTGGTAATGTTTATTATTGCAGAAGCCATCTGCACATCACAGCAATTCAAAGAACTGCACTCCAGAGCCTCCTGTTCTACATTCCCCATTTGCAGCAAAGAATTCTGGGTAGGGTATGCAAACATTTCAATGCTGTAATAAGCAGTGAGGGAAAGGGAGACACTGGAGACTACCACCCACTTATTACCATAACAAAAAATAAACTGGCTCCTAACTTTTTTGCCTGGCTCCTAGATTCGAAGTAAATTCGTCAAACCCTGCACTTGTTTTACCACCTTGCCTTTAAAAAAACAAAAAGGTGTTTTTTGAGGCGCCGGGGTTTAACCCTTTCACTGCTGAGGACGTGTGGGGAAAGTCCTCATTGACTCCTAAGGAAAGATAGGGGTGGAGATAGGGCGTTCATTTGAACCACGATATCTCCCCACTGTTGGCAGCTAGAGGGTCATGTTTGTTATCAGTAGAAAGGCCAGAGCATGGCCTTTCCAATGATACCAAACATGACCATGTTTAAAGTAAAGAAGAAAAATTAGACCCGAAATGGCTCAGCAGTGAAGGGGTTAATGAAGTTACATTCTGTAATGAAAAAAGCCCCAAACTAGCAAGCAGCTTTCTGTGAGCATGATATATCTGCCCTGTATTGTCAGATGGTCTATACTGAGTTATTCATGCAGTCAGTGACATTGTGAATTTATTGGTCTGGAAAGGGCACATCGATGAACATTTATTGGTGCTTGATGCACCTTTGATTTGTCCTCTGGTTAAAGGAATTGGAATGTAATGATATTATATCACAACCTTAGACATTTCCAGAATCTATTAGTCATTGCTGCAATCAAGATAATAGGAATGGTCCAATCTGCATGAATGAAGCAATCTGCATTTGAATGAAGAAACAATAGCAGTAACATGCTTTTAGCTACTTTCATGCGTACTGCTATTGGTTTGCCAGTAGAGGGAGTAAATGTGCAGCATTAGGTTTGTCTTCACAGCTCTGCAGCTCTTTGGTATTGGCAGATTGAGAGTATAGATAACACGTCTGGGGCTCTATTTCAGGTGAGCTGTGAAGTATAACATGCCATTAGTTTTTAGTATTGCAGATTTCCCCATAGCTTCCCATGTTAATGCGATATTCCGGAGCAGGCCCTAGCTGAGTACCTCTCCCCGGAACACAGCACTAACCGCTGGGATACTCGGGGTAGCACTTCCGCGTCGCTGTGAGTATCACCTCCTGAAGTCCATAGGACTCCATGGAGGGTTTCGCTTTTGGACTGCAAGCCCTGTGCGATCTCGCGCTTGCGAGATCGCAAAGTTCCGGAGAGTGATCGCAGAAGGAAACTGGGAACTATTTGTTCCCAGTCTCACTCTGCTCCCAGCTAGAAGAAGTGGTTGATCGGGCCACTTTTCTCGCCGAGGGATGAGAGGCGAGCATCGACTTTTATGTTTTTTTTTTTTTTAGGGGGTGCTAAATAAGTTTGCATTTGCAAAATCATATAGCACCAGCTTTTAGGAGGTGCTAAAATTTTGCCTTGCACGTCCTGACAGTAATTAGCGTTAAAACCTTGTAATACCTTATCAAAATGCTAATGTAGGTTTTCGCTCCCCATGTTAAGTATAAGATGTGCAAAGTACAGTAAGCTCGCGGAAGCTAGGCCAAAAAACGATGAACCCAATGTGCAGTAAAAAATAAGTACATGGAACAAAAGGTTGAGGTAGGTTTGCAGATTATAATTTACAACTGAATACAGGCGGCAGGATATGGAGAGGCAGTAACCAGTCTTTGTATAGGAAGTAGGGATATTGGGATATGTACGATACGTGCGTAGCGCTCACCCTCGAAGGAGCCTCTAATTAACCCCAGGATAGTCTCACCGTACTAGGAAAATCAATATACACCAGCACTGTTGTGGATTTTTCTATATTATATACTTTACTGATCCCAATAAAGCGACATATGGCATACATGTACGGTATTTAAATGACAGGAATTCGTAACGCCGGAAAAAGACGCGGTGGAAAAGAAACGGTTAACCCCTTCTGTTCTGGAGTATAAATCCCGTAAAAAATGGCTCAAAATATGTATGTGCGTGTGTCTAGGGTACCCGGGTACTGTGTTCAACTGGCCAGTGAATGAAAAGAGCAATCTTCGACTAGTCATCCGTTGGGGCCCTTAAGGAAACAAATAAACAAGTGCGCAATGTTCTGTGTTTTCACCAGGCCGAAGCCTTCTCATCCATCCGGTGTAACCGCTTGTCCTGGATCGATGAACGCTGGAGAAAAGGATCTTCTACCAAGAGGATCTGTCCTCGCTGCCACTTGGAGCCCGATGTTGTTAACGCCTGCACTCCCGATCTGATTCTCCTCCGCCGGAACACGAACACACAGGCCGCCAGCACTCCACTCTGGTTTGCAGCCTCTCCTCACACGAGGTCCTTCTTCTCCCAAACTGCACTTTGTCCGGAACAGCTCAGCGGAATATGCAACCGGCCGATGCACACTCTCTCTCTCTCTGATCACTGCAACAATGGATGCCGCTGTCTCTCTGCGCTCCAACTCTGCCAGGATCCCAGAAGTGTCACCTGCGACTGCTCTCTCGCTGCCCGCTCTGTTCTGCCACGCTGGCCATCTGGCTCCTCACTTCCTCGCGCCAGAGAGTTCACTTCCTTCCCCTCTCCCAGGGGTTTCTGGGAAATGTAGTGTATAGTCCAGCATAGTCTCTTATCATACATAATACTCTGGCTCCCTCCAGTGGTATAAAGGCAACATTTCACAGAACCAGAGTTAATTTTAAAGCAGCGCTACACTCTTCCCCCCTAAACTCTTGGGTCCTCCCAAGGGCGTGTAACGGATACATAACATTGCAATATTTACATTAACCAATACATTCAGGCTCAGTAGCAAACATATAATGGGTCAGATATACATCCTCAAGCTGACTCCTGTTCCTAGCTACCTCAGCTAGCGTGGCAGACACTTTGGGCAACCTTCGCACAGTCGTAACAGCTTTCTTTTTGCAGGGTTACAATATAGTTCAGGAACACCCGCAGCCATGACTCTCTTTCCCTCTGCTCTTAGCGCATCCCACCACGTCAAACTCATACTTGGAGAACAAATTTTCCGACTTGAGTATTGGAGACTGAACCCGCTTCTTCTGCTTGAATGAGATAGGAGTATTTTTAGGGTAGAACCGTTCAGCTGGAATCGCTTTATTCACTCCCCCCCCCAGATCGGTAGTGGAGAGGGGCCTAACAGAAGCCACTCGCCCGATTGACATCCGTGCCTTCAAATTTACTGAAGAGTCAGACACATTACATACGCTGATGGAAACTCTTCCACTTGTCCGTTTAAAAATTCTTGCAGAGATTATTTCAGGGACTTCTCTGGATTGTATAACCTTCTCTGTCCCTTCCGTTTTCCTCAGCCGCCTCACTTCTGCAGGGGCTCTCTGTTCTTTGACTATCCGTTGACATACCGGCCGTAACATCGAGTGTGCCTTCTTGGGAGCAGGACTCTCTTCCTTCACCAGCGGGGTTAGAAAACGTCTCACTAAGTCAGTGTTCGTCCCCACTATCATAGAACTTTGATTAGCTCCCAAGGGACGTGGACACACAATGGCCAACGTGTCACATACTCCCGGTTGTCCAACGGTCGCTGAACTGAATTCTAGCTTCACCTGTAGATATCCATCATAGGGAAACCTCTCAGTCCCCATACCCCAGATTTCGAGATCCTTCAACTTCTTCAGGGGTATATGCTTCAAATGTTTCTGATAGAAGTCTCGGTAAATCAGAGTTACTTGAGCACCTGAATCCAGAAGAGCCTTTGTGTAGACCCCTTCCACTTGGACCGGGATGATGGACGAAGGACCTATCAACTTGTCAGGGAACTTCTCCGCAGTAGTACAAGGTGGGGACCCAGTTTGCTCTCTCAACCGGGGTCCTCCGAAATTTCCCGCTTGTGAGACAGGCGACTGCTCCTTCAAGGCCTTCAGGAGTTCTTCCACCGATCTCTTTACAGGCCTCCTTTTTGGTCACTGAGCCTTGAAATTACCCATTTCCCCGCAGCTAAAACATCTTTTCCTCGAGCGTGTGGGCACATTTTCTTCTTGCGGCTCATTTGAAAGCCCCATGTTAGAAACCACAGCTACTCTTGTCATTCGTATATATGCTAGAAACTTCCTTCCTCTTCGCGGTTTGGGTGGGCTGGGGCAGTCACGTCGATAATAGCCCACCCCCCTACAGTTGTAGCAGATAACCGAACCAGAGGGTTCTCCAGCAGGAACATTCTGCACTGCCTCTCCCTCCTCAGGTATGGCAATCCTAGCAGACCGCAACGTCATCAACAACTCCATCATTTTCGACATCTGAGTTTTCAAAGCCATCACTTCGGTCTGTATGTCCGCTACACCAAGAGTTCCTACTTGTGCAGTGAAAGCTGCATGTGAAGTATTAGCAATCTTTTTAGCCTTAATTAAAGCCTCTTCTTCTCGGATAGCTTTGACCAGTTTGGAATAGGTCCGTGTCTTGCTCTGGTATCTAGTCTGAAATTTCAACATTATGGGATCCAGTGGGAGTGCTCCTTTGAAAATTTGATCCAACAAAGCTTTGCTTGTATGACTCGGCTCCATGCCTCCTTTTAGAATAATCTGCTGAATGATTTTATCCAGCCGCCAGACATAGGTGGACAATTCTTGACCTTCCTTTTTTTTTTTTTAAATGTATTTTTTATTGAGAAATATGTCAAACAATAATACTTATTATTCCTTTGATAACAAAGGCAGAACATTTCCTCAGTTTCATCATTATAAAAACAATAACTAATGAAAGATAAGGGGGGAAAGTAAACAGAGGAAAGATAGAAATAGATAGAAATAGGGACTGCCCGGGTCCCTATAGAGACAGATTAAGAGAGAGGAAGGAGAGAGGGGAGGCTCTTAAGCAATATTAAGCGTAACCATTATCTGGCAATCTCCAAATCACGTTCTGACCCAATTGCCTGCCATCAGTGCCCCGAGGAACGAGCCACTAGGGTTTATAAAGGGATATCATTCTGCAGCATGTCCATCTGTATCCGACCCTCGCCCATCTGGGCAATCCAGGGGGCCCAGGTGTTGTAATATGCGGGGAGAGTATGTGAAGAAATGGCCGTGAGTTCGTCCATTAAGCAGACGTCCTGCATTTTAGATGAAAGGCGTGTGAACGAAGGAGCCCGTGGGCTATTCCAGCTTTCCGCCAGGACCCTACGTGCCGCCAAAGTTATTTTAGCCAGAAGCTTATTCTCTTGTCTGGTCAGATCCTGCACTGGTCGAGATAATAAAAAGGCCCAGGGATCCATGGGGATGTCCTTTGATAAAACCGCCATCGCCAGGGTGTGAGTTTGTGACCAAAAGGTCTTCAGTGTGGGGCATTCCCACCACATATGAATATAGGTGCCGCGAGCTCCACACCCTCTCCAGCATGAGTCTGGGGTCCCAGGAGATATTCTAGACATTTGGACCGGTGTAACATACCACCTAAATATTGTCTTTATGAGTTGTTCCTGATGGGTGGTACAGACGGATACCGACCTCATAGACTCCCAAATATCAGCCCATTCCTCTGCTTCCAAAGACTCTCCCAAATCTGCTTCCCAGGCCGCCACATATCGGAGTGTCTTCCAGTCCAGAATAGTTGTCAAAGATCGATATAGAGTGGAGATCAATCCCCTCGGGTATGAGCCGGTATGACATAGACGCTCAAAGGGTGTAAGGGGTGTTAAGGCCGCCTCCTTGATGTGCCGTTGATTTGCGAATGCCCTTAGTTGGAAGTATGGAAGAGGGTTGGTATTAGCGCTTGATCCAGATATTATAGGGTCTGTTTGATCTATAAAGATTCCTCCAGGAAATAATTGATACAGGCGGCGTATTGTAGTGCCCATCCATCCGTCCTCTGCCCTAGCATTGTAGCCAGGCAAAAAATCTTTGTTACGAAGCACCGGGGATAAAGGAGAAGGGAGGGAGGTAAGGTCACATTTAGTTGCGAGTTTGTCCCAAAGACGAATGGAATTTAATATAGCCGGGCAGGTTGTTCGCAGGAGGGGTCTTTGTGGTTTAGGGAGCCAGATCCATAGATGGGGGTGATCAGGGTGCATGAGAGTTCTTTCCAAGTCCACCCAGCGATGAAGACCCCTTGGCGAGTGCCAGGCCACGATCTGGGCCAGTTGTGCGGCATAATAAGAAAATAGGCATGGAAGGCCCAGGCCCCCTGCGTCTTTTGGTCGATAAAGAGTCGCCCTTGCGATCCGATGTCTTTTTCCCTGCCAAATGAAGTGGTCTATGGTAGATTGCAGGAGCCGTATATCTTCTGAAGGGAGGGCGCACGGCAAAGCCTGAAAGAAGAAGAGTAAGCGAGGCAAAACATTCATCTTAATACAATGTACCCTCCCTACCCACGAAATGGCGTACTTAGACCATGATTCTAAATCTTTTTTCAGTTGAGAGAGCAGCGGAGGGAAATTTTTATCATACAGGTCCCCGGGTTAGATGGCAGTGCAATCCCCAAATAATCAATGGAGGTGGGGGAAACTCGAATGGGATATGCCCCCCGGATGATGTCCAGATCTCCCTGGGACATGTGCGTGGCCACCGCCTCCGATTTGGTGATATTCACCTTATATCCCGAAAGTCTAGAGAATTCGTCAAGTCGTCGCATGACCGCCGGTAGGGAGGAGAGAGGTCGTGTCAGGGAGAGTAATATGTCGTCAGCGTATGCCGAGAGTTTGTATTCCTGATCCCCCATCCGAAAGCCCGTTATATGTGGGTCCTTTCTAAGGTGTTGAAGTAGAGGCTCTAAGAACAGTGCGAATAAAGCCGGCGATAGGGGACACCCCTGCCGAGTGCCGTTGCGTATTGGAAAGGGGAGTGGGTCTGTCCCTGAGATTATAATCTGAGCTGTCGGTATTGAGTATAGAGCCTGTATGGCACGAACAAAGGGAGGAGGGAAACCCAAGTGGGATAAGAGGGTGAACAGGAATGGCCATTCCGCTCTGTCAAAGGCTTTTTCCGCGTCTAATGACAGGAAGAGGGATGGAGTATTGCTAGAAGAGGCTAGCCACAGGAGATCTGCCGATCTCCTAGTGTTCTCGTAGGCCTGTCTACCCGGGATAAATCCCACCTGGTCTGGGTGAATTAGGGTGCCCATTATTAGATCAAGTCTTTTAGATAATATTTTGGTGAACAGTTTGAGATCTGTATTTATGAGGGATATTGGGCGATAATTCCCTACCATGTGCTTATCTTTGCGGGTTGGTGGGGATAAGGGCAATGGATGCTAAAAGGGAGTCCGCAGGCAGTCTACCTCCCTCCAATAGGTTGTTAAACATCGACAATAAGTGGGCCCAATATTCCCGAATGTGTTTTATAATAATGATAAGTAAAACCGTCAGGGCCTGGGGCTTTATGTGGTTTCATAGATTTTAATGCTGCATGTAGTTCCTCCTCCGTCACGGGGGACGAGAGGGGCTCGAGTCTCGAGTCCGGTAGGGATGGTAGGGATGCGTCGGCTAGGTATTGCTTGATTTCCCTACAAAGTGTTTCATTGGCGGGAGTATGGGTAGGGGTGTGGTCATACAGGGAGCGAAAGTAACGTGTAAACGTATCCCTGATGGCGGTCGGAGTGGTCACCAAAAGGCCCGTGTCATCCCTAATTGAGGTTATTGCCTGAAACTTGGGGCGGGGCTTAAGCAGGCGGGCGAGGGGGGTATCCATCTTGTTAGATCGACTATAATAGCGTTGTCTGGACCATAGTAGAGAGCGCCCCACATCGTCTAAAAATAGCCGATTGAGCGCCATTCGTGTTTGGCTGAGCGTTGTGAAGGATTCCGGGGTCGGGTGTGATTTATGTGCCATTTCCAAGCGCCGTAGTTTATGTTGGAGAGAATTTATCTCCTCCATTTTCAATTTTTTATGGTGCGTCGCAAGGCTTAGAAGGGTCCCCCGTATCACCGGCTTGTGGGCTGCCCATAGCGTCTGTTTAGATATGTCCGGGGTGTCATTATTCTCAAAGTAATCCGCCAGAACCGCCGATACAGAGTCAGAAACCCCCGGCTTATCTAGGAGAAGAGGGTCTAGGCGCCATCTCCTCCCCACATATGGGGGAGGGGGCGCAGCGTGATGGACACGTCTGCATGGTCTGACCAAGTGATAGATCCTATCTCTGAGGAAAGGACGTTTGAAATGCAGTCCGAGGAAATCAATATATAATCTATGCGGGAGTACGACTCATGCACCGGGGAATAAAATGTATAGTCCCTACAAGAAGGGTGATGAGTCCTCCATATATCAATTAGGCCCGAACGTTTCACGAATTTATAAAATTGCTTGTCCTGGGATGAGGGTGTTAGTGTGCGGTTGCCGTCACGGGGGTCAGATCTGTCCACCGGGGGGCATAATGTGGCGTTACAATCGCCCCCAAGTATAATACGTCCCCGGGCGTGTGAGAGGATAAAGTCAGCCGTCGCCGCCCAAAACTTAGAATCTGAGCCATTAGGGCCATACAATGCGATCAGTGTGAATTGTTGAGCGGAGGCGGATCCCTGGATTAATATGCATCTCCCAGCGTCATCTGTGTGTACCCCTTCTACTACAAAAGGGCAAGAATTGCGTAGTAATACTGCCACCCCATTACGTTTAGGGATTGCACAAGACATATAAACCCTGGAATAAGCGGGGTCCGATAGCCGGAAGGCCGCCTGTTTAGGGATCCTAGTTTCCTGTATCAGAGCTATGTCTACAGATTTTCGTTTTAGGTCCCGAAATAACATACGTCGTTTTCTGGGAGAGTTGAGGCCCTTCACATTAAGAGAAAGTACTTTCACATTAGCCATTACATGAGTATAGAGGAGAGAGACATGGGGTGCTCCGTCCCGCCGCCTCACCCCCGGTGGGCGCGGAGCCCGTGGGGCGGCCAGGACCAGAGCACAATGCAGAGAGCCGTGATGGGGAGAGGGGTGGGGGGAGAGGTGAGAGAGTGAAAAGTAAAGTAGGAAAGAGCAGAAAGATTAAAGAGGTTAAAGAAAAGTCCGTGCTGGGCAGGCACGTATAGAACAGAAAGTCCTTCCGAGCGGGGATACCGGAGGGGAGGAGAACAGGGGTGAGGAGAAGGAAGAGGGGTACGCCAGCGGCGATTAGGAAGAGCATGAGGTTCAACAGTCCACGCTTACTCCCACCGCTAAATGAGCGGATACCCGCCCAACATGCCATAAGCTCACTCGTGGTTCCCCAATGCTATAAACATAAAATATCAATGGTATATAACCCAAAATCTATAACCTATAATCTTAACTGTTATATTACTATCAAATAACATTAAACCGTATTGGTTCTCGCCTGCCGCGAGAGAACACCCATCCTGACCTGGAATAGGGTCAGGAAATGCGGGCCATAGGCCCTGCAGTGATTGAGACCAGTCCTGGATTGGAAATCAAGCCCCTCATTCAATCTCCCGGGGTCAACCAGTCCTGTGCCAAACGTGGTAGGGGTTGTGGGGGTGTTAGGTCTGCTAGAGAGGGGGGGATCGGCAGATCCACTGCGCGGAGTAGATCCTTAGCTTGATATAAATAAGAGTACGCCTGAGAGCGGTTGTTCTTGAAGACGATAATCTTAAAAGGAAAGCCCCAGGCATACCGGATATCATTGCGGCGTAGCAACTCAGTGACCTCTCTCCACTCCCGGCGTCTGGCAAGTGTAGAAGGGGTGAGATCTTGAAAAAATAGTATTGTGGAACCCTCATATTTCGCTTCCTGGGTGCGAGCAGCTTTGAGGAGGAAATCTTTAGTGTTATAATAATGAAAACGAGCAATCACATCACGGGGAGTAGTGGTTTTATCCCGTCGTGGCCCCAAGGCCCTATGCACTCTATCTAGGAGTAGGCGCTGCGGCGGGACATCAGGGATCAAGCGTTTAACTATACCCAGAAAAGTGTCCTGAAGCTCCTCTGGTGAGACCGATTCAGGGAGGCCCCGCAGGCGGACATTATTACGTCTGGAGCGGTTCGAGAGGTCTTCCAAAGATTCCTCCAGCCATTGTACCCGGTGTTCCATAGTCTCAGCATGGCCTGCCAGGTCATTACAGTATTCCACCAACCTTCCGGCCTGCTCTTCCAGGTGTGCTGTGCGTTCCCCCACCGCCTGTATCTCTGCTGATAGGGTCCGTGTGGTCCTCTCAAGTTCGGCAGTGATAAATGCCTGAAGGCCTTTGATATCAGCCCTAGATGCCGGGCTGGAGTCTGCAGGTGCCGCCTCGTGGTCGCGGGAGTGCGGGGATTCAGAGCGGGCGCCATCTTGGATTGGGCCCTCCGAGCGCTGCCGCACCGCGAAAATCGGCGCATCCTTTTTTTTTTGTTTTTTCGGGGTCCGCGACATGTTGGTGGACATCTCCTACCCCTTTTGGTGATGTTTGGCAGGCGAGAAGTGCTTTTGATGAGGAGATTACAGCGGGAGCAGCGGGAGCTCTTCTAAACCACGACTGCTTCCATCGCTGGCTCGGCTCCGCCCCCCCTTGACCTTCCTTTTGATAGGTGTGAGAGAACCTGTGGATAAGCTCGGCACAATCCTCCACTCCTCCAAAAATTTCCTGTAAAGCTTCTAGATACTCAGCAGCAGGGCAGCCTGGCTTGTCTCTTTTTAGATTTCTGATGACATCTGAAACAGGAGCTTTTAAGCTCTCGATCAACCTTTGTCTCTTCACGGTGTCAGCAACTTCCCATTCTTCCACAGCTTGCACTGCCTGATCTATCCAAGTGTCAAAGTACTCTTCTCCAGCTGGCACAGGGACCTTACCGGAACAGAACCCCAACTTGCGATATCCATAATTGGCAGACGCCGCTAAGTTTTGGGCCAACGTTTCCACCAGCTTTTCCATAGTGCTAAAGAATGTAACAGAAGGGAACCCTGTAATTGGGGTAGGGGTTGCATTGGGTATCTCGTCTCCTGACGTTGTTGGTCTAGTCACGGGAACATTCACGGGATCACCACATGGCATACTTGGCTGGACCAGTCGAACTTCCACATCGCCGGTCAGCTTCACACTCGCGCCCTGAAAACACACTGGAACATCCTTTCACCACTCAAAAAGAACATATGTGTGAGAAGTCTCTGGGTTCACTTTAACGTCCACTATGAATCCCTGCTGGTCAGGTGCCAACACTGCCACAGCCCGGCGGATCTGTTCTTCAGCCCAGGTGCCTGCAGGAATATCCATCACTACACTCAACCTGGCCATTTTGTGCTTTACAACACTCTGCTGATTCTTCTGGATCCATATGAGACTGTAATCCCGGACGAGCCCCCACGTGTAGCGTTCACCCCCGAAGGAGCCACTAATTAACCCCAGGATAATCTCATTGCGCTAGGAAAATCAATATACACCAGCACTGTTGTGGATTTTTCTATATTATATACTTTACTGATCCCAATAAAGCGTCATATGGCATACATGTACGGTATTTAAATGACAGGAATTCGTAACGCCGGAAAAAGACGCGGCGGAAACGAAACGGCTAACCCCTTCTGTTCTGGAGTATAAATCCCGTAAAAAATGGCTCAAAATATGTATGTGCGTGTGTCTAGGGTACCCGGGTACTGTGTTCAACTGGCCAGTGAATGAAAAGAGCAATCTTCAACTATTCGTCCATTGGGGCTCTTAAGGAAACAAATAAGTGCGCAATGTTCTGCATTTTCACCAGGCCGAAGCCTTCTCATCCATCCGGTGTAACCGCTTATCCTGGATCGATGAATGCTGGAGAAAAGGATCTTCTACCAAGAGGATCTGTCCTCGCTGCCACTTGGAGCCCGATGCTGTTAACGCCTGCACTCCCGATCTGATTCTCCTCCGCCGGAACACGAACACACAGGCCGCCAGCACTCCGCTCCGGTTTGCAGCCTCTCCTCACACGAGGTCCTTCTTCTCCCAAACCGCACTTTGTCCGGAACAGCTCAGCGAAATATGCAACCGGCTGATGCACATCCTCTCTCTGATCACTGCAACAATGGATGCCGCTGTCTCTCTGCGCTCCAACTCTGCCAGGATCCCAGAAGTGTCACCTGCGACTGCTCTCTCTCGCTGCCCGCTCTGTTCTGCCACGCTGGCCATCTGGCTCCTCACTTCCTCGCACCAGAGAGCTCACTTCCTTCCCCTCTCCCAGGGGTTTCTGGGAAATGTAGTGTATAGTCCATCATAGTCTCTTATCATACATAATACTCTGGCTCCCTCCAGTGGTATAAAGGCAACATTTCACAGAACCAGAGTTAATTTTAAAGCAGCGCTACACGTGGGTCACTTTAGATGCAGGAATCCACAAGGAAATCTTGGAGGACAAATAACTGTATAAAGGTAACCTTGAATACACGGAGGAGTCTTGAGAGCTGGGAGAGTCCATTAAATAAAGGAGGGTCTGTAGATCAGCGTGAACCGTAGATGAGGTACTTGGAGGGTAGGAAGAGCTTGGAGGCAGGAGGGTCTTGTTACCAGGAGAAGCAGAGTAGGTTGAGGGATCTGGTAGGTAAACAGGCTGGTAGCAAATCTCAGGTGTGAGTACAGGTAGGTCTTCACTTAGAGAAGACAAGGGCTTCAATGAAAGAGCGCTGGCTGGATGTAGGCGTAGGTCTTTTTATCGAGGACCAGACAGCACTAATTAAGTTTAGCAGCAAAGTAGAACATATAAATATAGCAACAAGGGTGCTGCCACATATACCACGGAGGGGCAGTACTAAATTGGGCCTTCTTGTGGTGGCGATGCCGCATGACCTGACACTTACAGGAGTAGCGGCAGGAATGCAATATGGAGGGCATGTGTTAAACACTTACCTGGCAGTAACCCTTACACATCCAGATGCTAACATCAGCGTTAACTAGGGAATAGTGCCCATTGACAGCAGCCATTTTTTGTTACAGTATATCCAGATGTTAGTGGAAGCATATGTCAGGGAATCAATCACCATTGGTTCCACACAGTAGTCTAGTTCCCAGATTTAGTAACCAAAGAAAAAAGAAATACCATTCACACTGCAGGATTTGATACGGCTGCTTTAATGCGAGCAAGGAAATACAATGCATATATTTGATAAGGCTCATTTATTGTGCCAAAAGGATGTATTTCCTTGCCCATAATTGAAGCAGCCATATCAAGTCCTGCAACGAAACTGCCACTTATTTTTTCCTTAAATCTAAGCTTTGTTGAATAAAATGGTGAAAATTTAGTTCGCAATGAATGGCCGTGAATTGCTTAAGCCTGCCAACAGCGTCAATGTAATCCACCCTCTATTATGTACCCATGCATGAAGCTGTTGTTGCAGGTTTTTTAATGTGTTTGACTGGAGTGCTCTCTCCCTGGTTTTGTTTGTATTTTATTTTTGAGCTACACCCACACTGAATGCTTAGTTTAGGTTGAGTGCTACCCCCCCATTTGTTTTCTATATATATATATATATATATATATATGCGCAACATACAGGTGTTTCAGGTGCCTGCTGCCCCCCTTCTGATGTGCTGCTTGTGGTACTCGTCTCCTGGCCCCTTCAATACAGTTACTATTGTCTGTCGCTGATGATAAAAAACTTCTTGAAAATGAAAATGTACATGAGACTTCATTATCTGATTGTCCCAACACAGTCTCTCTAGGTAAATTTCATCAGGTAAGCATTCTGCAACTCAATGAACTCAACACTCTTTTCAACAGTTTTGTCAAGTATAGTTGAACAGTAGGGATGAGCTGTTCGGTTCGGACGGTTCGGAGTTCGACCCGAACTTGGCCTGTTCGACTAGATCGCGAACACCAAACCGCGCAGTGGGTGTTCGCCGCATGTTCGACCACAATGGACCACAATGCATTTTCCCACTGGCCTGAAGCTCGTAATTGGCTACAGCCTTGCACCTGACCACAGGTCTGGTGCAAGACTGGTTCAACACTATGCCAATCACCGCTCAATCATGGGCTCACAGAGCTAAGTCCCGCAGCACACTATATAACGTTTCCACGCGTCGATTCTGCACGCATTTCAGAGGAGATTTCAAAGGAGATAGTTGTGTGTTGTTACTGCCGGTCTGCCACGCTACTGGGGGGGTCTGATTTCTACCAAATATCAGGGAATTTAGGTGATGTGTGTCTTGTCACTGTGCCAGCAAGTTTTTTTGGGTCTCATTTCTACCAAATATCAGGGAATTTAGGTGATGTGTGTCTTGTCACTGTGCCAGCAAGTTTTTTTTGGGGTTTACAACATTCTTTAAAACATTTGTGAATTGAGGTGATCTTCTGGGTCTTGTCACTGTGCCAGCAAGTCTTTTTGGGTCTCATTTCTACCAAATATCAGGGAATTTAGGTGATGTGTGTCTTGTCACTGTGCCAGCAAGTTTTTTCGGGGTTTACAACATTCTTTAAAACATTTGTGAATTGAGGTGATCTTCTGTGTCTTGTCACTGTGCCAGCAAATCTTTTTGGGGCTCACTAATTTCTTTAACCCTTTCGCTGCTGAGGCTTTTCACACCTCTGTGCTGAGGTCATTTTTACCAGTTTTGCTCATCATGTTTAAACGTGTTTTGAAGGCTTATTTTAGTATATGACCCAGACATATTATATATCGTTCTTTCCGTCAGACTCCGTAGATTCATAATATGTCATTATTATATGTATACGTTATGTCATGTCTGTATATTATAACAAAAAATGCAATAAAATATGTATTTTCAATAATTTACAACGTGTAAAGTGTTTTTTTCACATTTTAACATGCGAGCAATTGCGGTTATATTTTGTATGGGGTGCACTTGTTAAAAAAATTAGAGATGGGGTCTCGTTACATTTTTTTTTGGGGAAAATTACACGATTTTTAACAAACGCACCGCATACAAAAATCGTTAGTGCAGCATCATTGTTCACATTATAATTGAAATGGGAACAATATTGCTGCATTAACGAACCAAAAAAAAATGTTTATTTTTTTTTATAATTTTTTTTTTAAAATATATTTTTATTTTTAATTTTTATTTTTTTTAAAAAACTTTTTTCACAGTAGTGTTTGGTATCGTTGGAACGGCCATGCTCTGGCCAATCCAACCATACCAAACTATAACCCCTAGCTGCCACGGATCGGGAGTTCATTGGAACTCCCTATCTCCACCGTTGGTGGCAGTTAGGGGTTAACTCTAGGACTGGCGTCATCGTGCTATGCACGATGACGCCAGTCCTCAGGGGGAGTTCCCAGAGGCTTGGCCGACATCCAAGATGTCGGCCAGCTCCGGGAAAGGATCACGAACCGGTGCTTTTCAGCACCGATTCGCGATCCAGCTCCCCAGGGGTTAATGCCAGGCACCATTTGGAAGGGCAGGCTGTTAACCACGCATTATTTTGGGGCTCACTAATTTCTTTAAAACATTTGTGAATTGAGGTGATCTGTGTCTCGTCACTGGCTGCCAGCTATCAGTGTGTTTCACTGAGTTATACCAGAGTTCTTTAAATCTTTATACCAGAGTTGAATCAGAGTTCTGTATATATTAATCTATATATCACTCACCATGTCTGAAAGAACAAAAAGGACAGGCAGACGCTCCCAGAAACAGATAAGAGGGCAAGCAGCACCTGTGTCGGGAGGCTGTGCCTCTGGTAGTGGTGGACATGGTGCATCCTCTGCAGGGGCACGCTTGTCCTTTCTAACTGGTGCTGGCCGTCTTAAGCAGCAGCAACATACAGAGGACTTGGTGGATTGGCTAACCAGGCCATCCTCATCCTCCGAGTCCTCTGCCAGCCAGGTTTCTAGTGCTTTACAGTCCACCTCAGCTGCCAAAGCATCTAATGCAGCCTCCATGTCCACAGCTACTCCTGCCGTAGCCTCGCTATCACACACGGAGGAGTCAGCTGAATTGTTTGACTACAATGACAGTGACATGCTGCTTGAGGATGTGCAGCAGGTACAGTGCTCTGATTCAATCTCTGAGGTTGAGCAAGGGAGTATAATCAACCTAGAGGAAGGGGGTGCCAGTGATGACACACAAATAACTGGCACTCATGTTGCCCCAGCAGCTGCAGCATACTGCCAAGTTGGCTCCAGTGACGAGGAGATAGGGGGTGAAGATGACAATGATGATGAGGTCACTGACTCCACCTGGGTGCCAGATCAAACAGAGGAATTAAGTGAGAAAGAGGGGGAGGAGGAGGCACAGCAAACACGAGGCACAACATCCTCTGTGACCAACCGTAGCACTAGCCAGTCCAAGGCATCAGATGTCAGAGCTGCTCCGGTGCAGAGCGCTGTTGTCTCAAAGAACACATGCAGGAACTCTGTTGTCTGGGAGTTCTTTAAGAAATGTGCAGTAGAGCGCAGCGTTGCTATTTGTAATCTATGTCAGATGAGGCTTAAGTGTGGGAAAGATACTGGACACTTGGGTACCACGTGCTTGAGGCGACATATGAACAAGTGCCACACATCCCGTTGGTGCAAAACTTTGTGTAGGTCCTCCTCCTCCTCATCTGTCTCTACCCACACTGTATGTCCTGCCATGTCATTGCCTACAACCTCCACTGACAGGGATGATGCTACAGTAATGGATGTACCAGGTCCTTCCTCACATTGTGACATCATCCCAGTAGCTGAAGATTTACGCAGTCAGATTACGTTGCCGCAGCTGCTGCAGTGAAAGAAAAAATAGTCCCAACCATCCCCAAGCACAGCGTCTAAATGCCAGCTTAGCAAAATTACTCGCATTGCAGCTGCTGCCTTTCCAGCTGGTGGACTCTGCTCCCTTCCGTGAATTTGCTGAATGTGCTGTACCACAGTGGCAGGTTCCAAAACGCCATTACTTTTCACGCAAGGCCATTCCAGCACTATACCAGCACGTGGAAGACAATGTTATCCAGTCACTGACTTTAGACACGTGGTCCAGCAAGCATGGACAGGGTCATTACATTTCCTTCACGGCACACTGGGTAACTCTGATTGCAGCTGGGAGGGATCCAAGACGGGGCTCTGTGCTGGAGTTTGTTCATCCACCACGCCTCCAGAAAGCTGCTTGTATGAGGTCTGTCTGCTCCACCACCACCACCTCTTCCTCCTCCTCTGTCTCTGGTGAAGTGGCAGTTAAACCGACGCCTGACAGGGTCTACACAATGGCTCAAGCAAAAAGATGCCATACTGTGCTTGAGCTGGTTTGTTTAGGGGACTGGAGCCACACCGGGTCAGAAATTTTGTCAGCTCTGCAGGGGCAGGTGCAGAGATGGTTAACACCACGCCAGCTTGAGCTGGGAATGATCGTCTGCGATAATGGCAGCAACCTTCTCTCCGCCCTACGCAAGGGTAAATTGACGCATGTACCATGCCTAGCACACGTCCTAAATCTGGTGGTACAGCGTTTCTTAACCAAGTACCCAGGGCTGCCAGAGCTTCTCATCCAGGCCAGAAAAGTCTGCAGCCACTTCAGACGGTCATTCCCAGCAAGCGTTCGCCTGGCAGAAATTCAAAGAGAATTCCACCTTCCCACAAACCGTCTGATCTGTGACATGCCCACCAGGTGGAACTCGACATTAGCAATGCTGCAGCGTCTGCACAAGCAGCAGAGGGCCATCAACGAGTACCTGTGTGAGTATGGCACAAGGACAGGCTCAGGTCAACTTGTTTTTTTCCCCCCCCGCAGTGGCTGATGATCAAGGATGCATGCACTGTACTGTCACCATTTGAGGAGGCAACGAGGATGGTGAGCAGGGACAGTGCATGCATCAGTGGCACAATTCCTTTAGTGTTCCTGCTGGAGCACACTCTGCGGGGAATTATAGATGTGGCTCTAGAGGCAGAGCAGCGGGAGGAAGAGGAGGCCTTCCCTAGCTCTCAAGGCCCCAGTCTTTCCGCAGACAGCATTCCAGCAGGTCCTACTCAGATCAGACAGGAGGAGGATGAGGAGGAGGATGAATATTTAAGTAGTGGGGCATTGAAGGTGGGGATTCCTCAAGGGAGGGTTTTGTGTGCCCAGAAACAGAAGGGCTAGTGTGTGGCTGGGAGGAGGAAGTGCACAATACGGTCATCCTCATTGACCAGGAAGACTCGGAAACTAATGCCACCTCCAACCTACGCTGCATGGGCTCCCTAATGATGCAAAGCCTGCTAAAGGACCCCAGGATTCGTGCTATCAAGGAGAGGGATCATTACTGGTTGGCAACCCTTCTTGGTCCACGATACAAGGGGAAAGTTGCAGAGCTCATCCTGCCCGCACAGAGGGAGCACAGGATGAAAAAACTTGAGGACGCTCTAAAGCAACACTTGTGTAACACCTTTCCAGTTACTGGTAGATTACCAAGTGCTGACACACGTGCTTCTGAGGCTGCGGGTGATCAGAGGAATAGTGGTGAAGGCCAGGGCCGCTTGACTGATGATTTTTAAATTTTTTTAGTCCTCGACGCCCAGGGACGTCAAATGTAGGCACCCATTGCCAGCGTCTTCACCATATGGTGCAGGACTACCTAGGGGCAAGGGCAGACCTGGATACCTTTCCAGCAGATGATCCACTGGCTTACTGGGTGTTGAGATTGGATCACTTGCCAGAACTTAGCCAATATGCTATGCAGCTACTAGGTTGCCCTTCATCTAGCGTGCTTTCCGAAAGGACGTTCAGTGCCGCTGGAGGTTTTGTCACAGACAAAAGAGTGCGTCTGTCCACCGACTCTGTAGACCGGCTGACATTTATAAAAATGAATCAGTCCTAGATCAATCCCCTGATGCTGAAGTAATGGAATAGATCGGGGATGTCCTCTTCTGCATTCACAAAACCTCCAGCACTGAACTCTTCCACAATACCACAAAAGGGTTACAGTGTGAAGGCACTTGCTGCCATGAAAGGCCCAATATTTGGCTGCACTGATGCCTGTGCCAGATTTATATCATTTTAATTTTTTGAACCGCAGGGTCCAACCCTGCACTCTTCCACAATACCACAGAGGGGTTACTGTATGATGATACTTGCTGGCCTGGCATTAAAGGCACAATATCTGGGTGCACTGACGCCAATTACCAGATCAAAAACTTTTCAATATAGGACCACATGGTCCACCCCTGCATTCTTCCACAATACTACAGAGGGGTTACTGTATGATGATACTTGCTGGCCTGGCATTAAAGGCACAATATCTGGGTGCACTGATGCCCATTAACAGATCAAAAACTTTTCAATATAGGACCACATGGTCCACCCCTGCATTCTTCACAATACCACAGAGGGGTTACTCTATGATGATACTTGCTGGCCTGGCATTAAAGGCACAATATCTGGGTGCACTGACGCCCATTACCAGATCAAAAACTTTTCAATATAGGACCACATGGTCCACCCCTGCATTCTTCCACAATACCACAGAGGGGTTACTGTATGATAGTACTTGCAGGCCTGGCACCAAAAGCACAATATTTGGGTGCACTGCCACTGACGCCTGTATCAGATTCATATCCTCAGAGGGGTTACGGTGTGACGGCACTGTTGGGGACGCTAAAGGACAAATTTTAAAGCACCTATTGTTACTTTCATCCAAAGCCTGCATATATTTCACAATAATTTAGCCAAAAAATCAGTAAACTTTTTCTGCGTGTACGAAAATGTCTCCTCTTTTCATACAGACTGCCGCCCCAAGCAGTTGTTTATGGATAGATTAAAGGAAAAGCATTTACCGTCATATGAAACGTCATTTTTTGTTTTTAAGTGTTTCTATACATCCTAGAAATCCGCCACTTCACGGGCACGTTATGGGGACCTCCTAGGCACGATATTTGAAGGAATTTTTCGTTTTTATTTTTAACCCTTATTTCATGGAAAACTCACTGTCCCTTTAAAAACGTTTTTTTCTTTACTTTTTGTCCTTGTTTCCTGTCCCCCGGGGCACTACCCGGACCCCCATACACCTTTTATGGCAAATATGTAGCATATATGCCCTCTTGGAGGGCACTCTAAAAACCGAATTTTCAGCCCCATTGACTTGCACTGGGTTCGAGTTCGGGTTCGGACCCGAACAAATGGGAAGTTCGTGTTCGGCTCGAACCGAACTCGAGGGGTGTTCGGCTCATCCCTATTGAACAGACACCAAAAATATCTGTTAAAGAATTCTAAAACAAAGATATTCAAATATACTTACGCAAAATCTTTTTTCACTTTTCCAATCTGGTTTTATCTACAATGTCTGTATTTCTAACAATAAAATAGTTTGTTACATTTTTTTTATTGAGACCAATATATTCACAATTCAAAATTTTTACCAGGTTGATAACTGCATTATTATTACTATCCTTTATTTATATAGCGCTACATATTCCGAAGCGCTTTACAAGGTCAGTGTACAAGGAGTTTATACATTAGAATACCACACATGGATGATACAGCCTGATTCAGGGGGTCCCAGTTCCCAAGGAAACTTACAATCTATGAGATGTACAAGTATTTTTGCGAGGTAGTCGTATCCATATCGTTAGGTGCCTTGACCAAGGACACTTGCTGGTGGCGTCTTAGGAGTGGGATCGAGTTGGCTTTCCAAGATTGTAGAGCAGCGACGTGGAGGTTAGGTTGAACCTGATTCCTGAAAAATCGAGACTTGCTTCTCCACAGTTGTATTAGAGGGTGGTGCTGAAAGGAATTTTGACCTGCTTACACATGGTCAAAGAACAGAGACATTACCACTGGACTCCACAGCCGATATTGTGTGGTAGGCAAATATGTACCGTTAGGTGTCTTGCTGAAGGACACTTACTGTAGAGATACTCTGGGCGGGATTTGAACCTGGGTCTCCACAGTTATAGAGCAGTAATGTTACCTCTACTCCATCCAACCAGCATTGTTTAGCATTCATTGAAATGTATGAATTGCTAGGATAACCCAGTAAGTCACCCAACACTGTAAATATAGCAACACTGACCTGCCCTATCTTCAACTTTAACCCCTTGCCAACGCAGTACGTTCTATGCCGTCCTGCAGCAAGTGGGCTTTAGCGATGCTGGACGGCATAGCATGTCCCATGCGTTTGAACCCCCTCCCTCAGATACTCACCTCTCTCTCCGGGGTCAACCATAGACTGACTTCCTTGAAGTCAGATCTGCATGTTTATACCACTCCCGCCGCACTGAAGACATTGCGATGGGCTTTATGACGTCAATTTCAGGCACCCCCCCACCAGAGCAGGGGAAGTGCCTGAAGGGGAGGGGGGTTCCTTTAGACCCCACTATCTCCCCATCGCTGGGGGGTAGACAGTTAAGACCTTTCCAGCGATGCATTTCATTAACCCCTTAGGCTCCAGGCTGTGATCTGGGAAAAATTGACACCGGAACGCGGCCCATTTCAGATGGGGGCTGCAATCTTAGATCTAAGCCCCACCTCTGGGTCCCCCTTGTCAACCGATGTTATTGTGAATGGTGCGATGATGTCAGTTGACCGGATAAACCCTAGCTGCCCACGGATTTCCTAAGAAAACTGTGACGGAGATAGGGCGTCTTTTAAACCCCCATATCTCCTAATTGGTGGCAGCTAGAGGGTCATGTTTGGTATCATTGGAAAGGCCAGAGCATGGCTTTACCAATGGTATTAAAATTTTTAATTTATTAATGCAGCACTATTGTTCACTTTTCAATTATGTGAACAATAGTGCTACATGAATGAAAAATGTTTTTTTTTAGCTACAAACGCGTATTTACTCAGAAAAATACAGTAACGAGTTCCCATTTCTATTTTTTTTAACCCCTTAAGGACCAATGACGTAACTGTTATGTCACAAATGCATTGACTTTAAAGACCCTTGATCCTTAAGGGGTTAAAAAGTGTACCTCAAAGAATATACAGGGTGTCCATAAAGTCTGTTTACAATTTCAAAAATGTATTACTCTGGGATGCAGTTATTTGAATTGCTGTGATGTGCAAGTGGGTTCTGCAATAATAAACCTTATTGGTTATTGCATGGAGGCTTTTTATCTCATTTTTTGTCCTTCACAGCAACCAAAGCAAGTACTGATTTACCTTACGGGTCCAAGCATCCACTGCAACTGGTCATGCCTAGCCTCTGCTGACGGGGGTCCAATAAACCCAAAACAGCGCTGTCCAGAGGTGGATTTCACCAGTTGCATAAACCTGATCTCTGCTAAAAAAAGAGCCATCCAAGGGTGTACTGACAACTAATGGGGCCCCCGGGCAGTAGGAGGTCATGGGGCCCCCTTGTTCTGCACCCACAGGAGGCCACACCCATAAAAAACCCTACCCCCTACAACGCAACACCCACATGTACATTATTGTGCTAAAGAATTTATTTCTGAACTCCTAAAAATAACCTTTTTGAAAATCCACTTGGACCCAGCAGCAAAATGTGCCCCCTCCATACTTACAGATGGCCATCGCACTGCTGCAGCAGCCATCGCCCACTCATTGCAGCTAAGGCTGTGCCACGGCACAGAAAGTCCCTGTGGAAAATGTCATGCATATATATATATATATTTTTCCCCAGCTCACATGGTTATATTTGCCCCCAGCTCTCATGGGTATATTTGCCTTCAGCACTCATGGGTATATTTGCCCCCAGCTCTCATGGGTATATTTGCCCCCCAGCTCACATTGGTATATTTGCCCCCAGAACTCATTGGGTATATTTGCCCCAGCACTCATGGTATATTTGCCCCAGCACTCATGGGTATATTTTCCCCCAGCTCACATGGTTATATTTGCCCCCAGCTCTCATGGGTATATTTGCCCCCCAGCACTCATGGGTATATTTGCCCCAGCTCTCATTGGTATATTTGCCCCCAAGCTCACATTGGTATATTTGCCCCCCAGCACTCATGGGTATTTTTGCCCCCAGCACTCATGGGTATATTTGCCCCAGCTCTCACCTTTGCTGGCCCGGTTTGGGTGGACACAGTGGGCCCCCGCCAGTTTCCCTCCGATGATGATTGCAATTATAACAGGCAGCCAGCGGCACACTCTGAAAATGCCGCGGTGGCACCTGCAGCGTGCCTGCATCCCAGTCTAAAACTGGAGCAGGTATGTTGCACTGGCACCGCCCCTCACGTGACACGTCACGTGAGGGGGTGGTGCAGGCGCCATCGAAGCATTTTCAGAGTGCTCCGCTGGCTGCCTGTTAATCTCAATTATCATAGGGAAACCGGCGGCGGGCCCACTGTGTCTGCCCAAACCGGGCGGGCCCCTACCAACCCTCGGGCAGTGCCCGAGTACCTGATGGGTCAGTCCGTCCCTGGAGCCATCTAATATGGCATGGCATTGATTGGAGGGTTCTGTGTGAAAACAGATCTGGGATGCAAAAAAGTGAGACAGATGTCATTTGCATGTCTTACCCAGAGTTCCTTGCTGCATATGGGGAATGTAGCACAGGAGCTCTGAGATGCAGTTCTTTGAATTGATGTGATGTGCAAGTGGCTTCTGCAATAATAAACCTTAAAAATTTATTACAAAAGGCAAATGAAAAGGCAGATAAGTGAAAATTATTACAAAATGAGACGTATATATTTAAGCTTTTTTTGCCTCATTTAAAACACCTCTATATGGGCACCATTAGTTGCATGAAGCACATCAAGACGATACTCGATTTCTTGCCATGTTCGCTGTAGCATACCCTCATCGATGGTGGCAATGGCATCAGTGATTCTCTGCTTAGATTAGTGATGTCCCGTACCTTTGCTCAATACCCGATATCTTTAACATTATTAATAACATTGTTATAGGCTCGATTGCCTGTAACAATTGCACTTTGTAAGCATACAATCGCACGTTTTTGTGTAGGACTTTGTGCACTGTTGAACGTGGTAGCTCTAACCGTCTGGCAGCAGCACGGATAGACTTTCTGGGAGAACGATGGAAGGCTTTTCTTACACAATCGATGTTTTCCTCAGATGTTCTTTAATGGAAATTTATATTTTTTGTTATTATATGTATGCCCTGCCAAAATGCTATAATATATTATGAATCTGCCAAAAAAAGGATATATAATGTGTCTGGGTCATACAATAAAATGTGACTTCAAATCGCGTTAAACATGATGAGCAAAACCAGTCAAAATGAGCTCAACACACTTCTACTTTTAGAAGTATTCCGAACTTGTAAAATTGCCCCTGTCCTTAAGGGGATAAACACCAGCTTTTTCTCCCTTAACCTTATAAATAGGGTACAGCCGCTCCATTACAACCTAACTGAGTACCTCCGTCAGCAGGCTCTCTCCCATTAAAAACAGTCCCCACAGTCGCTGGAGCAATCTTCCTTAACAGCCCACCCAAACTTTAACCGCAGTTGAAAGAAGGATGCAAACCATTGAGCATTCAAAAGCAGACTAAAAGTTTATTCAAACAGACATACAGCTATGTGCATTATTAAGGGACAACCCCTTCATGAATAAATCACAAATAACATCAACAGATCCAGTAACAGGACAATAGGAAGGTACATTCAAAACAAAGGGGGGTGTTGGAGCAGAGCATGTGAAAACAAAGGAATATTTTATTACAGAGAGAATGTACACTATACAGGGAGAGGCTAGTAATACAGAGGTCTATGCTATACAGAGAGAGGATAGATAATAGAGGGAATGTACACACTATACACAACAGGAGACTCTACAATACATAAGGCATTAATACACAGACATCAGAAATCTTTAGTTAGCTGGGGATGTTTAAAACAGTGAACAGATGTACAGTGAAAACCAAATTAGAAGATCCACCAATTCCCCAATAGTCTCTTTCACAGGCCATAGTCGCTGGGCAGGAGGCTAGCCCACAGTCCCCTCCAGATGCCCCAGTGACAGTAGGTTCAGTCACAAAGGTGCTACTCAGATCCAAATGTACCTGATCTGAAGCAAAACTGTTCATAATCCTACCCCTTCCCTGCTCTACCCTTTGCAATTAATTTATACCTACTTAGCAGTCTATTCTTTTTCTTTAGACATGTCACATGCATGATGCAAAGCATAGTGACAATGCCAGACAATCCATCCATATGCAGAGCAAATCAGAAAGACACACACTCTCGCCCAATAAAGAGGAAAGGCATTATGCACAGACATATTTATTTCAAAGCAGACACAGATAAACCATTATATACAGGTATATCCATAATGAAAAGATATAACCAGGCATAAAGACACATTCATATGTACTGATGTACAGACAGAAACACAAACACACATGCAGGCATGTGTGCAGATGAAAAACATGCAGGTGCACACAGGAATGGATAAACCCAAACGTGATCAAGAAAAGATAATTAGACTTTTTTTCTCATAAGGGTGCAACTGCAAATTCCTTTACAAAAGCCATGCACATAAACGGAGACAGACACATAAACTCATACAAAAACACTGATTTGTTATAAATGAACACATTCATGCACAGATACACACAGAAACTCACTCACACTCATATGCAAAGCAGAATAAAGTTGGACACAAGCCTCACATTGCTGGACTTTTGTCCAATGGTCATCTGCCATTAATCTCTAGCCTGAGGATAGAGCCAGTAGTTAGACGTCTCTCTCCAAGATCCCTCTCCTGTCTACCTCTATTGCAGCTAGCTCAGGGGCAGCATTTACAGCAAGTCACCGGTCTTGAAGCAAAGTATATCCCCTTCAATCTTCCACTTTGATAGAGCACTCTGACAGCAGTGGAAGTCTAGAACAAGAGGAACGTGGGTTCTCCCTGGGGAAAAGTGAAGGGAAGCAGCTCCCACGCGGTCCTGCTGGACTCAACTCCTGATTCCAATCATACGTTTCCTAATTAAGTCACCAGAAATATGTGGTATGTATTATAACTATCATAAAGATTAGCTAAAACTCAGCCTTTCTTTATGTTTAAACATTGATATCAAACCTACGAGTGGAGTGGTGGGTTGAGTGCGACATGTCAATGGTTAAGCGAGAAACAGAGTTCCCGCACCTATTATTTTAGTACTAGAACTATGGTACAACAAATAAAACCAGTGTAAGTGTAAAAATGGATGTGAATTACTGTAACTAAATAATGAATGTAAAATAAATGATGTTACTGTAATATTGTATACTACTATTGTAACCTGTAGAAACTTTGTCTACTGGCTTGTTCGGGAGATGGACGGAATCGGACGGAGAACGGCTTAAGAAATATCCCTGAATTGAGCAAGAGGTAGAATGGGGAGTGAGTTCCCTTTGCCTCTGGGACCAGGCATGCCCTGGGATCAGGCATGGTCCTTTGTTTTCTGGGTTTAGGCATGGTTTCTGTGATTGGTTACACTAGGGAGATAAGCAGTGAAGGGGGAGGGGCGTTAGGGGTAGAAAAGGAATGTGTGTGGCAATCTGAATCAGAACTGATCTTTTTCTTTGCCAGCTAACTCCATTTTGCCATCACCATCATCGTATGAAAACCAATGACTGGATAAGTATTACTTGCTGTATCAATCTATTATGTATACTCTATTATCATAAGTCTGCTATATACTGTATATATTCCTAGTTCCATTATTTATTGGAAAAATAGGTGTAGGTTTCCCATTGTATGGATTTGTAGGTTTTATTTAGTGGATGCTTATTTATATTTGTTTCAATTTGCAATACTGTATTATTGTATAGTCTGTATTATTTGTATAGTCTGTATGATCTTATAAACATAGGTAACCAGTGACCGCATGGCTGGCAGCTATCTTAAGCCTCAAAAAGTCACATGGTCTGCTGTCAATGAGGAACTGCTGCAGCAGTAACTGTTCAATCTGTGTTAAGCTTACATTTGCGCAACTAAATCAATCCAGATCGTTTCTGCCAGACTTATGAATATATAACAATTACTAACCAAATACACATCTAAATGTGTCTGTTATAATTTCTGAAGAGGCATATCAACTAAACAGTGATTTTGTATGTTAGCAAATGCTGTTTCATTATTTTGGTTAGGTTGATCTAACTTCAGGCCTATAGATTAATATACTAAGCAAGAATCCGTTTCATTGGTGGACGGAGGTTAAAGACTTTCACATGTGTAGCCTTGTACTATTGGTAAAGGATTCCAGAGCTGAGGACTCACAAGATGGAGGATAATGCAGAATGCAGGCACTAACGTACAGAAGATCCTTGCTCTTTTCAACCCAAAATGGAGACTGCATTTATTTACATTTTGCAAGAGACACACACACAGAGAAGAAGGGTACAGAAACAATGGAGTCACACCCAGCTAGGAACAATGGATCAGATAACATTGAGCTGGTGACCTTAGATGCTGGGGGGGGAGGGGCTGATGTAAGCATGTGAAAACAAAAGAAATCCATTACTTACAGGGAGGTGTATACTATACAAAGACTGGATCGTAATACAGAGGTTACGCTATACAGAGGGGAATACAATACTCTACATTATACACAGAGCAATGAAATGTAGGGAAAAATACATACAAATAAACATTTGGGGCGGCCGTTTCTTTGCAGAGGCAGTAAGTAAGGAAGATGTTTCTGTTAGCTACCATTCATTCAATCAGGTGGTGAATTTGGTAAGGGTAGCTGGTGAGGGGACGGAGTTAGCTAAGCTTGACATAGAGTCAGCCTTCAGGCCGTATGCTGTGTCCAGGGGGTTTTCTTTTAATGGGGTGTAAATTTGTTGGGTAATTTTACATAGATATCTGTTTGCCCATTGGGGTGGGCAATATCCCGTGCTCCCTTTGAAAGGCTTCGTACTTTTTTGCATTGGTTAGTGGAGAAGAGAGTGGGGAGGAGACATATAGTACATTACTTGGACGATTTCATGGTAACGGGTTCCAAAGGGACTGGAGAATGCAGTAGGATCAGGGGGGGTAATGATATAAGTTATATTTCCTCCCTTGAGTTGATCGGGGAGACTTGTAGGTGGTTTGGGGGGGAATGGTCAGACATTAAGATCATATGGTCTAGTGTAATTTCAAATGGTGAGCAGGCAAATGGCCCAGGAGTGGATTCAAAGAGGATGGGTTCAAAGCTTGGTGTTACTGGAATTTTTTATTTTCCAATCGTCGGGGTAATACAACTGTGGGGGTTAGAATTAGAGAATAAAAGCATTCCCCTTTTTTGGTCTGATAATCAAGGTGTGGTGCAAGTACTGAATAACATGTCTGCATCATCACCGCAGGTTGTAGCCTATGTCAGGTATTTGGTGTTGATATGTTTGAAAAGCAATATTAATTTCACGGCAAATCACATACCGGGGGTAAGGAAGGTGGTGGTGGATACATTGTCCAGATTCAAGTGGAATGTGTTCCGACATTTGGCAACTGAGAAAAAAATTTGTAGGGTAAAGATTGCCCTCCGTTTCTTTGCAAGATTGGGAGCAGTTAGAGGGCATCAATGATTTGGTGAGGTGATTGTTGGCGCAGAGGACATGGGCATCGTATAGCAAGCAGTAAAAGGGTTGGACCGAGTTTTAAAGGGACAGAGAAGGTAGGACAGACCATTTAATTTAGAATATCTACTGAAGTTAGGCAGTATGTGGGGAAAAAAAAAAAAGGACAGCTTGGTAACATTTTAGCTGGTATTCCATACCTGGCTCGGTTAAAGGAAGAGGAGGACTGGGCTAAACAGTTCGTGGTGAGGAAGAGCTTGAGGTACAGCGGAATACAAGGTAGGAGATAAAATGGAGCTGATAACAATCTTTTTAGGGTGGCATTTGTTTTAGCTTTTCAGCTGCCCTAAGGATTGAGGAACTAATTGCTCTGGGTGAAAATTCTTCTCAGTTAAGAAAGGATGATGGGAGAGTGACGGATGGAGTGGTATTGCTGCTCAGTTTGAGTTGTGTTGCTGCTAAGGCCCATGGTGGGAAAGTATGCCCAGTGGTATGTGTCCCAGGTAGACATACCCATCTCTCTGTGTCTAGCTATCGGTATATCTACCGCGATATGCATTATATAGGCATATTTATATCTATGGCTATCTTTAGATACCAGGCCATTTGGCGCAGCTGGCCTAAGAAATCAATGGCTGCATTCTCAGCCTGCTGGAAGCAATTAAACAGGTTCATGACAACTTTCTCTGAAGTCATCAAAGGTGTGAATTAAAGATAACACCTTTTTGGGGTCTACCCAGCAGGCAGAAAGAGCAATTGCTCATGGCAGGGAGAAGACGCAGCCAGAGCGGCACCCCAACCGTATATCAAAGAAGCAATCACATTCTCTGATCACAGAAGGTGGTCTTTGGGAGATGATTGATAGACCAGGGAATTAAGATTAATGCTGAAGCATACTGCGCGTGCTCAGAAGAGGGGAATTCTGGGGATTGTAGGCAAAGGCTCTGCCAGCTAGGAGGCTGGACTTAGAAAAAGGCAGCCCCATATATATTCTGGGGCATGCCATGGGCTTTGGCAGATCACAGGGGGTTCATGTGTCCTGTGCCATGAGGATTTGTCCATGCTGTACATGCTTCTAGCTCCAGCCCCCAGGAGTCGTCGAGAATTATCTTATTTGATGTGTAAGTAAGGCTCTGTGCTTAATCCCTTTCTTTTATTTGCTGTGTACTGTGTAACTAGCGATTTATTCTAGCTATAATTTTTCCTGTAACCAATGCACTGTGATTCTATATCATAAATAAATATAACTTATTTAAGTCTCTGCTTCTGGCTGATGAGATCCACGCTAACTAAGAGACTGGAGTATTGCTGGTTGTTTTAAGCTCGGGTAGATATAAAATTGAGAGTTGCGGTCGCTGTGGATGGCAGGGATTGTTGTCTATGCAGTCACTGTCCGGGTCTAGGGTAGGCAGACAGCGCGGTTGCGCTGCGGCTCTCGCTGCAACGCGCGTAGTGTCCATGAGGACTGGTGGCAGCGTAACTAATAGAATAGGAAAGTGAACCCAGGGATTGTGGGAGACGTAGTCATTACCCACTTCAAGAGAAGACTTGTACTGCGTTACAATCCTGGGATCATTGTATCGCGCTCTACGTACGTGTTGCGAGAGAAAGTGTGCGAGGACAGATAGGTAAGCAAGCGCGCGGGGGCTTGTTGTCCACGCAGTCATTATCTGGGCTAGGCTAGACAGATAGTGGGTGGCTTAACCCGGCATCTTTCGCAGCAGCGCGCGTAGGGATCATGACAGTATGTGTGAGAGGATACTTGGAGATGGCTCCTTCCAATGGTCACATGTTCCTGGGAGCAAGGATGGTACTGACTTGGCCAGGTATCAATTAAAAATGGTTCTGCAGCAGGCCGCTGAGGTTCTTGGTTGAAAGGGGAGTTGCATTTTCCGATAGGAGCTGCTACTACTGAGGCAGAATTGGGTTACCCAAAGGACCGAAATTAAAAAGATGGGGAGATAGAAATTGGAAGTGTATAAGAGATATGTGAGGCCATTAAAGAAATGAGGGGAAAACTCATGGGGAACAATTGTTCTGTTTTTGAAAATAATAATTAGTTTCCTTTTTCCTTTGGTTTCTTTTCAGTTCGGGTACACTGGTGTGGACATTACAGTTAATAGTTTACATTTTGGTTATTTGCAGGACGCGCAACGAGAGTGCGGATCCTGGGACACTACTATGTGCACTGGACCGAGAGTCACTTGGTTTCCACAAGGTAACTTACGTGGAAAAAAGTTGTAAGAAAATAAGGGTATAATTCTTAGTTCGGGAGATGGACGGAATCGGACGGAGAACGGCTTAAGAAATATCCCTGAATTGAGCAAGAGGTAGAATGGGGAGTGAGTTCCTTTGCCTCTGGGATCAGGCATGCCCTGGGATCAGGCATGGTCCTTTGTTCTCTGGGCTTAGGCATGGTTTCTGTGATTGGTTACACTAGGGAGATAAGCAGTGAAGGGGGAGGGGCGTTGGGGGTAGAAAAGGAATGTGTATGACAATCTGAATCAGAACTGATCTTTTTCTTTTCCCACCCTGTTTTTTTTTAGGTTCGCTGCTTTCCTACATCGGAAAGGTCACGTCGACAGAAGCGCCACGAATAGGGGAAAATTAAGTGGTGATTCCGCCACTCATTCAAGACCGCCTGTGGTTTCCCATATGGAGATATACCATGTCGCATGAACCCGGCTGGTGGTTTCTGCAGCCAAGGCTGGGGGATTGTTTAGATATGGACGTGGTTAGTTTACCTATGGCATTCATATAGTACACCATGTTACATGAAGCCAGCTGGTGTTTTTTTGCGGCCAAAGCTGGGGGATTGTTTTTTAATTAAAGACATGGTTATAGTATTCCATGTTGCATGAAGCCAGTTGGTGGTTTTTGCGGCCAGAACTGGGATTGCGCTTAATTTGGGCATGGAGTAATTTAACTATTGTCACTCAGATAAATTTTGCCATGTTGCATGAAGCCAGCTGGTGTTTTTTTGCGGCCAGAGCTGGGGGATTGCGTTAAGTATAGACATTGTTAGGTTTAGCTAGGAGCGGTGAAATAGGCGGCCTGGCACGTGGAGAGGCGATAGTGGGGGGAGGGTCTGTAGGGTACGGGCTGAGTGGTGGTTTGTGCAGCCAAGCTCAGGTGCCCTCCTGGTTTGCAGATCCTCTCGGCCTGCTATCTGCCATAAAGATACTCTGAGCAGACGCGTGGTCACGCTGCTTAGCCACATGGGGCCGCTATTTCTGGGCAATGCTTGGTGCATTGCAGTTGCCAGTGTTATCTGGTGTAACGTATTTGGCATACGAGGATCGATAATAATTCTGCCTTAGAGGCAAAGAATCTGGCCTTAATTAATAAAAGACGTGACCTTTTCAAACCGCCAATACCTTGTTTTATGCTCATTTATGGGGAAGGGAAGGGGGCAAGGGGGGTGGGGGTGGTTACTTGGTTTCAAGAAGGTAACATACGTGGAAAAAAGTTGCAAGAAAATAAGGGTATAATTCTTATAGGTTTGATTGTTATTTTGGCAGCAAAAGGCGATGCAATATTTGCAAACACCGCACGAGATAAAACAGCAGTTTCACCAAGTACAGGCTGTTGTGTTAAATGACAGCTGGACTAGAAAAGATAACCGGCCCATGGGGTGGCAGCACACTGAGGCAAAGTTTGGCACCAACCATTGATGTTTAGTTTAGTTCCTTTTTTTCATATTGGCCAGGATTTTACATCTAACAAAAAGAGGAAACGGTAGTTCAGGAAAGCTGATGAACCACTTGTGTGTGACATATAAAAATATAACTTACAATATTATTTCAATCTGTAAATAAATAGTAACAGTGGATTCACCTTATTCACAGACCTAAGTGTTTGACCAAATTAGATGATGAAATTCAAATAAATATAGGCATGTTTTGTGAAGTATGGTCCAGCAGGCAAGAAGAGCTATGAACGGGAAAAGATGCGAGATTGTTGCAACTTGACTGTGAGCAGGGCTGGCCTTTGGGCTGTCTGAGCAATGCAGCTGCACAGGGTGCCTGTCACGGGGGCCAAGGTGGGCCCTTTATACGGGATGTGTAGCCCTTGAGGCAGGTTAACTGCTGGCTGCATAGACACAGACCACAGCTACAAGACAAGAGAAATGACAGCACTGGAACAACAGGGAACCCTAACTCTGGGATAAAGGTCCTTGCAATGGAACCTCACAAGAAATACTCAGAGACAGGAGAACAGGAAGGGCACCCAACAGCAACACAGGGAACCCTGAACTAGGATGAGGTTCTTGCAATGGCCTCTATACTATGGATATATAATGCTGCTGGGTAATACACAGAACATGAATACAGGGCACAAGGAACATATAATAAAATTGTCAGAACCGGAGCAAAAGGGTTGAGTCAGAGAGTATGTCAGACAAGCCAAGAATCAGGAACCAGCATATCACTATACAGATCACAGGGAGAATACAAGAAGAAATGTCAATACCAGGCCAGGATCATACAAAGAGTATCCAAGACAAAAATACAGGAAGCAATGACACAGGAGCCCTCAGGAAACAGAAACCCATGCAAGAGCAAGGAGCCTGTGTGCTGCTTGCATTTATATAGGAAACAAGACTGAGCAAACAGGACATGCGATCCCAGGCCAGAATAGCCACAGGGGAATCCAGAAGCGGCACAGGGGAAATGGCTAAGCCCAGATAGGGAAGAGCTGGCCTGGATCGCTCTCACCACCAGGGGGCCTGGCTGGAAGGTGGAAACGTGACAGTGCCATGGGGTCAAGGGTGGTCCAAAAGGTCTCCATGGAGACTTATGATGCCCTGCACAAGGACAGCTGTAGGATACTGGTAACTATTTGTTCCCAGTTTCTTTCTGCATGTGGCCAGAGGAGAAGCAGATCTCATTGTCCTCTCCACTGTGGGAGTCGGTATTGTTTTTTCTATTTTGTATTTATTTTTATGGGCTGAGTGACTTTTCAAATGGTAAATCCCTTAACACCAGAGTTTCTGAGACGGTATTCTTTTTTGAATATCAGCTTGAGTCGAGAATAACGAACCAGGGTATAGGAAGCATTATTTTACAGTAGGCAGCTGTTAAAGCCAAGCCACAGACAAAATTTGTGGTTCCGCTGCAATAGTAACTCAAGCTGTATAACTGTCCTATCCATTAACAGCTAGGACCCATTGTGTTCAATGACACACCAACAGTGCACTTTATGGGGAGAGTTTAAAATCTGTGGAAAACTGTGGCATCTATAATGAATACCAGAAACGCAGACAAGGATGGGGAGCTTCTGGATGCAAAGCTACTACAAGGAGCATGAAGTTTTGGTATTCGGAAAGTATCCTTCATAAATGCAGATTTGACCATAAAACCACTGCAGGACCCTGGCCAGAGAGGTAAGTATAGTATAGTGAGGGAGGGGGGTTTAAAGGACATGTCATACAGGGTATGTCCTTGGTCCTTATGGGGTTAAAAGTCAGTTGCACCATGCTGTCTTTGCTTCAGCATTGTACAAGTAACTACCATCATAGGTGTACCTCCAGAAACTGGCTCTCCCAAACTATAAACCAAACATATTTCCAGTCTGCTGCCCAGAATCTCCATTGTCTCCTTCTGCCTACAGTCAAAGCCTCAAGTGCTTCCTACTGCCTCTTCTGTATCACCAACCTCTGTCACTCTGCTCCTGTATTCCCCTATTACCTTTGTTTATACCAAATATTCTCTCCTTCACATTAATTCTTCCAGCCATACTATTGATTTACTTGCCCTGTTATCTTGTTTTATTTCAATAAACACTTCTTTTTACCTGCCGTCACTTCAATCTGGGCTCAGATCCCCCATACACCTTGTCAGTTACATTAAATTGTGATTATTATTGAATGTTCCATGCTTGCGCAGTCACATCCTAATGAAATTGGCGGTGAATGTTTGTGGTCACTTTACACCAAAGACTCGTGAGTCTGTATGTTATTGCAGAATTAACGGGAAAGGAAACTCTCTCCCTGACATACTATCTGTGGAAATGGAGAGTCAGGAGGTCACTCAAAAACATTTCCTCTTCTTTGCAATATTGTTACATTGATAGAAATGGACCTTGCTTTAGAACAGAAAGGCCGCCAAACCATTCTAGGTAACTCTACGAGAAGGGAGGAAATCACTAATTTATGCAACCCACTTTCTGACTATTAGCTGATGAGCTACTATTTTGATTTCTTTACAAGGGTTTTAAAAAAATAAACAAAAAAAACTATCCATCTGTCAGCGTTTTGGCTACAACAATGCATAGGCAGATCTGGGAGAGCCTTCAAATGATCTAAAGTTGTTTTGGGCAGGATTGGTGCACTTTAACCACTTGGCTGCTAAGGACACGCTCAGCACGACCTGCCAAGTGTTCCTCCTGTGCTACGGATGCGGTGAGCGCGTCCTAGCACAGGAGGCAGCAATCAGCTGGGATTCCGGCTGATTGCTGGCTCCCCCGGTGCGGGCTGACATCTAGCATGTCAGCCCGGCACTCCGGGGGGGAAGATAGATGTCATTGCGGCAGCGCAATGACATCTATTTCAGGCGCCCCCCCCCACGAGTGCGGAGGAGGTGCCTAAAAGGGAGGGGGGAGGTCGCGGGGGACAAGAGGCTGAAGGCAGGCATGGTTTGGAAGGGCACAGCCTGCCCTTCCAAACCGTGCCTGCCTTTAACCCCTTGGGTGCCGGATCATGATTCGGCGCCGAATCGTGATCCTCTCCCGGAGCTGGCCGACATCTTGGATGTCGGCCAAGCTTCCGGGAATGCCCCCTGACGACTGGTGTCATCGTGCATAGCACGATGACGCCAGTCCTGGAGTTAACCCCTAACTGCCACCAATGCTGGAGATAGGGGGTTCAATGGAACCCCCTATCTCCCGATCCGTGGCAGCTATGGGTTAATGTTGGATCGGTTTATTGCTGGATCGGTCAGAGCATGGCCTTTCCAACGATACCAAACATGACCATGTAAAAGTAAAAAAAAATTATAAAAAGAAATAAACAAGTTTTTTTTGTTTGATTTGTTAATGCAGCAATATTGTTTCCATTTCAATTATAATGTGAACAATGATGCTTCACTAACGATTTTTGTATGCGGTGCGTTTGTTAAAAATAGCGAAATTTTCCCCCCAAAAAATGTAATGAGTCCCCATTTCTAATTTTTTGAACAAGCGCACCCCATAGAAAATATAACCGCAATTGTTCGCATGTTAAACTGTGAAAAGAAAAACACTTTACACAAATCAAATCAAATCAAAATAAGCTTTATTGGCAGGACCAAATACATTTTAGCATTGCCAAAGCATATGGGGAGGAGGGGGGTAGTGGGACATATATATGGGGGGGAATGGGCAAGTCCATGGACATTATCAGGGGTAAGGGATAATGTGAAGGGGGATGGGGGCGAGTCCGTGTTGGGGATTTATAAGTCCAGGATCTCTCATGTTCCTCTCAGTCTGTGACATTCTGCGACGTATTGGGCAGATATTTTCACCGCCGGCTCCTCTTCTCCCAGTATGATGTGGAGTTTCCTCGTCTCTTCTATAGAGGTGAAGTCCGGGATGAGAGCGGAGAGTCTCTGGAAGTGATTACACATTGTAAATTAATGAAAATTCTAATTTTATTGCATTTTTTGTTATAATATACAGACAGGACATGACGTATACATATAATAATGACATATTATGAATCTGCCGAGTCTGCCGGAAAGAACAATATATAATATTTCTGGGTCATATATTAAAGTAAGGCTTCAAAACGCGGTTAAAAACATGATGAGCGAAACGGCTAAAAATGAGCTCAGCACAGAGGCGTGAAATGGCTCCCTGCAGCGAAAGGGTTAAAGTGTGCATTTACCAATATACCAGAACTTATTTTATCAAGCAATGCTTAGATAAGTATTGCTGTTTTGAAATATCACTGGTCTCGCTTTTAGTGTGCTGTGCTTCACTGGAAGAGATATTAGGCCGGTGTCAGATGAGCGCACCAAGTGCGCCCGTACGGACGTGCCTACTGGCATCCATTGCGGCGTTGTGACGCTGCGATGGAGCTGGCCACTCACTGTTGTGCTCGCACGAATTGCGTGCGCAACAGCAACCGTGCTGCATCCGTGCAGCAGGCCTCTCCATCAAAGCGATAGGACGCGCGTTGATGGAGCTGCAAAGCACGATCCTCCACAGGAGGATCGAGCCTTGCAGCGCTGAGTGCACTAACTGCGCTCAGCGAGGTGGCTAGACGGGTGTCGAGTGGAAGGAACGTCCACTCTCGCGGACGTTCCTTCCACTCTTCAAAACGCTCGTCTGACCCCAGCCTTAATTGTCCCACAAAAATGTTGTACCTACTGTACATAGGGTTTCCGTTGTACAAACAATCTATATATTAACACAATGGTTCCACACTCGTAGACTAGAGCGGTTTCAGGCACTATATAATCTGCATGGGGACTACTATTCGGCAGTCCATAATCACCCATTTTCCAGTGGAGGAGGTAAAAGACCAGTCACTCTTCTTATTACCTGAGTCTATAAACTATAAACACACATATGGTGCAGACTGTTCTAGTAGCAATATACCTATAGGTATGTATCTATCTACTCACATGATAATACGCCCAGGGGTTGTTTGACGAAGGCACAATTTCAAAGAAAGCTGTACTTTTTTTTTGAGAAAGTATTTTACCAGGAAGGACACATTGAGATTTCTCTTGCTTTCAATTATGTTCTGGGTGGTGAGTATGTACCGTTGGGTGTCTTGCCCAAGGACACTTACTGGAGAGGTGCTCTTGCCGGGATTTAAACCTGTGTCTCCACAGTTATAGAGCAGTAATGTTACCTCTACTCCACTCTTTAAATAGATATTCCACAATCATGTAGGTGGTATGAAAAAGTACTAAAACGGACACTGTACTGATGCGGACCATTTTATCTTATTAAAGTGGTCATGATGTGAGGAGTGCCCTTCCCCTTCTCTCTCTCATCTCCCCTGATCTTGTAAAATTGCAGGATGAAGTGGAGGAGTTTCCTCCACACCACCCAGCATTACCAGCAGCCAGGATTTTTGAATTTCCTGGCTGCCAATCACCAGATCCCACCTGCTGTAGCATGCAATCTCAGAGAGGGAATGATTGATCAGACCTTGGTATGTGTGCAGCTGCAGTCCATTGCTCTACACAGGTGCTACAGAGGTTGTGCCGCCCCTGAGCCTTCCAGATGTTTTACTTTGTGAATTTAATGTATTTTTGAAAATATACACTCATTTCAAATCTGATGACTGCAACCCACTGCACAAAAGTTGGGAGGGCAGTCAACTGTTTATGTTTACCACTGTGTAGTTTTAATAATAAAATTAATTGTTTATAAAGGAGCCACAGCTCTGGGAACTGTGTAAAAAATGACTACCATCACAATTGTTATCCTTTATTCTGGCCATGCTATTTTCCTCTTCCCCACCGACACCCCCCCCCCATTCATTCATTTTTTTTTTGTAGCAGCAAAATACAATTTGCTTCCAAAAAGGATTTGAACCAAGACTTTTGTTTACCTCTCACCTGCTGGATATGGATTCTACGTGCTGCAGGGTTGCATTTTTCATGTAGTGCCCATCGGCATGAATAAATGGTGTCCAGAAAATATGGCCGAGTTGACAACCTTACCACAAGCACATTTCTTACACTAGTCGAGAAATAGTTGCCTATGCAGGACTAAACCCCTAATCATATAATATTATCTACCTCCAGAAGCTGAATGCCTAGGTATAGCTAATATATTCGGTTTCCATGGTAACACCACGCTGAGACGTGTACCGTTCGAACCGGAAGTGCTCCCTGTGAATCGTCACTTCCTATAGCAGGTGACAGCCATCTTTGCGGTGAATTGCCGGGGAGAGGGGGGTGTTTTAGTGAACGGCAAACATCCGAGCCATCCGTGGACCCCGAATCCAGGGACCGTGTAGCACTCCTTCTGCAGAGGTAACGCTGCCCGCTGGGCGGGGCCTTTTTGGGCTTTTCGTCGACACTGGGCCGCGGGGGGCGCTGGGTAGGAGCCGGAAGTGGACGAGCAGCTGATAGATGTGACTGACTCCTCCCACGGACAGAGGTGCAGCTAAAGAGGGGGACTTTACGGTCAAGGGGGGGTACTCGCTGCCATGACAGGGGTGACTCTTGCATTGCCCCGGTACCCTGTCACAATGCGATTGAGAGCGCTATGCCTGTTCCAGAGGGAGGCTCATTCATTGGCAGACACAGGGGCTTCTCTAGTCCAGTGAGCCACCCCCCTCTCACACTCATCAGGGCACTTTCTGCTAACTGAAGATGAGGACACTCTGATTGTCACATCCTAACAACCCTTTCCCATCCCCAGCAAGTCATGTCAAGAGTTTGCTGTCACTGTGTCCTTCCATTCCTCCACCTGTCACCATTCCCAGAGATCTACAACACATACCTACAACGTGGACAGCTCTGCCTCATTATCCCCGGGATTAGGGGGTGACACTGCCCAGATTTGCCCAATTTACTCTATAAACAGCCATGCTGTGTGCTGACACAAAATGGCTTTGGATCTCCGTTTATTAAAACGGTTTATGCTGTTTTGTCACCATTTGGGATCCTGTATACCAGGGATGTTAAACTCTGCCCCCCCCCCCCCATGTTGCGGAGCTACAGCTCCCATAATTGTCTGGCTATATATTGCTTTAAAAGTGTCCTGGGAAGTGTAGACCACCAACATCTGGTGGTTTGGAGTTTGAAACCAGCTGTATACCATAGGTCAGCAATTTTGTCCCTCCCAGATGTTTTGGGAACACATCTCCCATGATGCCTAAGGGGTAATGCGGTTCCAAAACATGCTGTCCTCTTCTCCTGTTCTCTGATAACTTCCATTCCTTCAGGGATTTACTACCAGATCTGGCATGTGAAAAGCATATTGCTGGGCTGGCTCAATGCTGTGCCCGGGACTCACATTGTTGACATTTTACCCTCGTTTCAATGCGCCCATATGTCTTGCAGGCAGGGCCAGACTTGTGTGCGCTCATACTGACGTGCCTTCCAGCATCTTACGGAGAATTGTGATGCATCGTGCCGGCCACATGCTGTAGCACGCGCATGCTACAGCAGGCGTGCTGCGTCTGTTCAGAAAGCCTCCCTGTTGAAGCTCTATGATGCGCGTTCGATGGGGCTGCAAATTCAGCACAGGGTTTGCGAACCATGCCAATCGAAAAAGCTCTGAAATTCCAGTGCTCTTTGAATAACCCTTCTAGTGAATTGACCTATGTGCGCCAGTACTGACGTGCGTCCATCGCAGCGCTGTGACGCTTCGATGGGGCCTGCCACACACTGTAGCGCACGCTCTACAGTAGACATGCTGAATGCCTCCCTTTTGAAACGCTACGACACCCGTTCAGGGCTGCAAAACGCGATCTTACATAGGAGGATCGAGCCTCGCAGCGCTGAGCACACTAACTGCGCTCAGCAAGGTGGCCAGACGGCGTCAGCGTGGAAGGAACATCTATTCTCACGGACATTCCTTCCACTCTGAAAAATGCTGGTCTGACCCCAGCCTTGGTCTACACAGAGCATCATGGGACTTTACCTGAAACATCTGGGGTGCCAGGAGCAGGCATCACTCCTTCACATGTAGAAGGTACAGTCTATATTATTTATGGTGTAAGACGTTTGCACAGTTTATAATGCCAGGTGGTGTGCATGTAAAATATTCATCCAAGCTCTAATCTCCTGCTGCGACTAGTATAACTATAGGACTTCCTCCTAAACTGCTGTCTATGGAACTCCATCCCTCCCAACATTAGGCTCTCCCCATGCCTCCCAATATTTCTCTCACAGCCCCATGCATCCCATTACTTCTTATACAGCTATTTCCACTCGCCTCTGTGTGTCACCTTACTTCCTCCTTTAGAGTGTGAGCTCTTGAGCAGGGTACTCTTAACTAGCGCAGTCTGTGTGTCAAACCTATTTGTTTTGTCCCAGGCATTGTACAGTGCTGCAGATTGTGTTGGTGCTTTATAAACAAGTCTTTTAGATTGTAAGCTCTTGAGCAGGGTCCTCTCTCCTACTGTTCTGTCTGTTTAACTTGCATGTATCTTTGTTGTTCTGACTCGCCTATTTTACAGCGCTACGGAACTTGTTAGCACTTTATAAATGCCTGTGGTCAGACGAGCATTTTTCAGAGAGGAAGGAACGTCCGTGAGAGTGGATATTCCTTCCACTCAGGCGCCCGTCTGGCCACCTCGCTGAGTGCAGTTAGTGCGCTCAGCGCTGCAAGGCTTGATTCTCCTCTGGAGGATCGCGCTTTGCAGCCCCGAACTCTCGTCGTAGTGTTTTCGACGGTGAGGCTTTCAGAACATCTGCTGTAGCGCGCACTTTACAGCGTTTGGCTGGCCCCGTCGCCGCGAGCGTCAGAAGGCACGTCAGTATGGGAGCACATAGTGCGCTCGTCTGACACTGGCCTAATTGTCATCAAACTGGATTGTCCAGTTCTGGCTTAACCCATGTGCTTTCACATCCTGTAAAGTGACTCTCCTACTTCCAGCTGCCCTTCCTGCATGGTGTTCAGATTGAACCAGCTGCAAATGTTTAATCACTTGTCTTAGCATTGAGTTCTTTTTTCCTTGTTTTTGTTCAGTTTTCGTATTCTTTTGTTTTTGTCATAACACGATTATACAAGGAATAAGATGCACTATAACGATGTAATCCTGCTTGATGTAGAACCCCTCAATGTTTACATTTTTTTTAAAAATTAGCTGCAGGTGTTCATGTTAGTGATATGTGAAGGTCTGTAGACCTAATCAAACCTTTTAAATCCAGGACATAAAATAGTCTATACTAAATATTACGCGCTCCAGTAAGGCGTGTGATGAGGTCATAGGTACACATAAAAATTCTTCCCTGTAAGTGGCTTATTATGTCTTCTACAATGCGTCGTGCATTAAGACCCACACTTCATTAAATCGCATGAAGCATCTTGGAGTGTAGTTGGACTTGGGAGTCTTGTATTCAAACACTGGGGTGCACTTTACCCGAGCTGTCACAAACCTAGCATCTCCATAGACCAGTGATGTTGATCCTTGGCACCCCATATATATTGGAGCTACATGTCCCATGATTCTTGGTCACACATATTGCTGGAACAGCATCATGGGACATGTAGTTCAGAAATGCCTGGGTTGCCAAAGTTTGGCATCACTGTCCTGGACATTTAATGGCTACGGTAAGAGTAGACCAGGATTGGCATACTTCTAAGGGATTCTTCATGTTTGCTCTTTTAATGTCATTATTTATCAGTACACAAAGCTCCTGCTGTAACATTTTCTGGCTTATACCGGACATTGGTGCTGCGAGACACCCACTTACAGTGTGCAGGGCATCCAGCAGGTACAGCATGCTGGCACCAGTAAGATAATGAGAAGGCTGACGCACCTTGATTTAAGGCCTCTTTCATAATGCCCTGTAATGGATTACCTATCCGTTACTACAGGGATCCTCAGCCTGGGCCCTCCAGATGACTCTAAACTGCATCTTCCATGATTCTGTCCCACTCCTTAGATTGACAGAGCATTGTGGGAATTGTAGTTGCAAAACACATTTGGAAGGCTAGTGTTGAGCCCTCGCCGTATAGCCGCTCATCTGATAAAAAGGTAATTCATGGCGTTTCATACAGTAATTGCACAGTGTTGGTGTTAGGCTGTCACAGTCGGAGTTTGCTGCATTATCCCTCTTGGTTTTCCTGTTGGAAGGGGGCGGTCGTGCTTCGTCTTTCCTTCCTGTATTACTGATATGATTAAAGATCACCCTTTCCCATTCCATCCTCTGCTCTCATTGCAGCTCCGTGTGACAGCCCAGAGCAAAGATGACGGACTCAAAGTATTTCACTACCACCAAGAAAGGTGAGCCTAGCCCAGCGTATTCAGGGCCTTTCAGTGGCATTTCCCAGAGGAGCCAAAAACTAGCAAATTTTACTTTTTTCTTTCCTCCAGGGGAGATCTTTGAACTTAAAGCGGAGCTCAATAGTGACAAGAAGGAGAAGAAAAAAGAAGCCGTAAAGAAGGTTATTGCCTCCATGACGGTGGGGAAGGATGTCAGGTACAGTGCTGGGATAGGGTGTCCTGGCCACATCTAGAGTTACAGATACAGTTACAAACCTGATGTAATATGAATGGAAAAACACACATTTCTGTTTACCCAGGATAAGCAGAGAGAGGCATTTTAATTGTTCATATGACCAGCTGTGACCTCTGCTTCCTGCCCTGGTAAGTAGTAGATGACAGACACCTGAATGCTGCAACAAACAGCAGTTTGTCACTAAAGCAGGCTGGATCATTAACAATAATGGAAGGTCGTTCATGGTTTCAGTGGTCCATCACAATTTATCCTTTCTGCTTCAGTGGTCTCAAAGCTCCAGTATTGCAGCACTCGGTGGGCCGCATGGTTTGCTGAGTAAGGGTGAGGACCTCAAGCCAGCTGTATGTCAATCTAAAGGGCAAGAATGTGCCGGGGGCTCTTATTCTTCATGTTGCTGCAGCCCTTTTTCACTTGAACTAACGATAAGCAAAAAACGGCACAGTGACGAGAGAATGAGGGTTTGTGTTAAGGGTGTATTCTTAATTTTTGGCCTCTGATGAGCTAATACATTAATACTTTAAGTGTTTCCCAAACTTGGTCCTCAGTCTGCATTTCCCTAAAGTAATCCTTAAACCCTGGCCAGATTGTGGTCCCTAAGAACAGGGTTGGGAAGCACTGCTTCAGTCACATGAGCACACTGCGCACAGTGTGTCCGTTGAACCGGATGCACTTGCATTTCGTGTGTGTGCACAAGCATGTGACCGGCCCCGTTGCAGCATCACAATGCTGCGTCGGACGCCGGTACAGGCGCACATAGCGCGCTCGTCTGACGTCAGCCTTGGGGTGTATATCATGAAACCTGTCCTCTCACCCGGTTTCTGTTTTTCCTACAATGCATGTTAGTGGGCTATTTTCTTTGTTTTGCTGGAGTGTTTGTTTTGGGACTTTGATCCATACAATTTTTTTATCAGGTATGATTTCATCTGACGGCTCAGTATTTGGTTCTTCTAAGGTTCACTGAATTCGGATAGCGCATCTACTTTTCAGGAACTCTGGTTCTCCTTATTGCATTGCTAGGGTCACCTATTTCACATTTTGGAGCAGGGGTCAGCATCCTTGGCCCGCTAGATGTTGCTGCCTGCAACATCCTCCAGCATGACCGGTTTGGCAGTGGGTCAGTAATGGTGTGGGGTGGCATTTCTTTAGGAGGCCACACAGCCCTCCATTTGCTCGCCAGAGGTAGCCTTACTGCCATTAGGTACCGAGATCCTCAGACCCCTTGTGAGACCATATGCTGGTGCGGTTGGCCCTGGGTTCCTTCTAATGCAAGAAAATCCTAGACCTCATGTGGCTGGAGTGTGTCAGCAGTTCCTGCAAGACGAAGGCATTGATGCTATGGACTGGCCCGCCCGTTCCCCAGACCTGAATCCAATTGAGCACATCTGGGACATCATGTCTCGCTCCATCCACCAACAAGAAGGAGAAGGTGTGTTGCACCACAGACTGTCCAGGAGTTGGGGGATGCTTTAGTCCAGGTGTGGGAGGAGATCTCTCAGAAGACCATCCGCCACCTCTTCAGGAGCATGCCCAGGCGTTGTAGGGAGGTCATACAGGCACATGGAGGCCACACGCACTACTGAGCCTCATTTTAGTTTGAAGGACATTACATCAAAGTTGGATCAGCCTGTAGCGTTGTTTTCCACTTTAATTTTGAGTTTAACTCCAAATCCAGACCTCCATGTGTTGCTCAATTTGATTTCCATTGATAATGTTTGTGTGATTTTGTTGTCAGCACATTCAACTATGTAATGACCACAGTATTTAATAAGAATATTTCATTCATTCAGATCTAGGATGTCTTCTGTTTGTATTCCCTTTATTTTTTTGAGCAGTGTATATATATTTTGTTCTGTTAGTGCTTGTTTCACTCGGTGGTTAACACCATTCTTTGTATTGCAGTGCCCTGTTTCCTGATGTGGTGAACTGCATGCAGACAGATAACCTTGAACTAAAAAAACTTGTGTATTTGTACCTGATGAACTATGCCAAAAGCCAGCCTGACATGGCCATCATGGCTGTGAACACCTTTGTTAAGGTAAGTTGAGCCCAAACAAATTTACCCGCAGGAAGACAAAACTGCCCTATTTTGAATGGTTCCAGGATTTTGCGATTTCATATGACGTTGCATAACATTCCACTCTGGTGCACCGTTTACTTTTACAGTGCGGTGTACTCGTGATTCCTGTATATTTTGATTTTTGTTTTTTTTTGTTTTTTCATTGGAAATGTATCGTTACCTGAGCAAGACGCTTTACTGCTCTGCATGAAACCATGTCACTTTTTGTGCTACATTAAAAATATCAAAGTTTTTATCTGTTGGATTCCAGGCAAGTTTAAAAAGAATCTTAGAGTGGTTAAACATTGAAACCCCTCCTCCCATTTTTAACCCTTTGTCTCCTATTGTTTTAACCCTAGAGTATCCCTTGAAGGTTTTTTTTAATGCTTTCTTGACTTGAAATGAATTGTTAAACCTCATTACAATGCTTTGAAGCCAATATGAATATTGTGGACCTGCTGGCTCTACAGACAAACTAATGCAGGAGCCCCTCACTTCTTGGTGGGACCCCAAATCCCACTATTCCAAGGCAGCACAATAAAATAGATGTGGGTTTGGTACAGATAGGATGCAGAAAAGGTTTATTACCCACATGTTTATCTGGTTGTGCCTGGCCAATCAATCGCTGAATCTCTTTTCACCTAGGATTGTGAGGATCCTAACCCACTGATCCGTGCACTGGCTGTTCGCACCATGGGCTGCATCCGGGTGGACAAAATCACAGAGTATTTATGCGAGCCACTGCGCAAGTGCCTGAAGGATGAAGACCCGTATGTGCGCAAGACTGCCGCTGTGTGTGTAGCCAAACTGCATGATATCAATGCACAACTGGTGGAGGATCAAGGTTTCCTGGACACCTTAAAGGATCTCATCTCAGACTCTAACCCTATGGTAAAAAGCCACTTTACATACATATATTTTTATGGCAAGCACTCACAACGTAACAGCTGGTTGTATGGGTTCATGAAAAATCTTTTGAATCAATAGTCCAGCTACATCATCATACTAATACAAAGGGTCCCGCACTTCATTACTCCATTTGGTGTTATTCCGTTTGTTTTGGAAAGCCTATAAAAGACAATGTTTCGGTCAGTCCTCTCACCATTATCAAAGTCTTTCTTTCGGCAAAATAAACCAGGTTGCGCCAAAAACAGTAATTGAGTGGTGGACCATTTGTTTTCTTCTGACTATTATCATTTTATTTATAAACACTGACCATCCTCTGCATTGTAAAGGTAATAGACAGAATATCCAAGTATTTTGTGACACGTGTCTTTTTTCCTTCCTGTTTGCTGAGCTTTGTGATACCTACATCTTCCATGATGCCAGTCTTGCCCTAAGAAACCGTGCGCATACATTTCAGTTTCCCATCACTGTTCTGTCTGAAACACTCCTTCTTATATGAATTTCTATTGCATCACCTTGATTTATGCGATGTTAATTAAACTGGTCCAGATATCACAAAAATACTTAAAGCATGTAGTATGTGCGGTTTTATTAGCTTGGTGAAGATGCTGCTTTGTTGCGGTTCCATTTCACTGACATTTCTGCAGATTCCATAGCACATTTGTAGATTCAATACTATGCTAGATGTTTAAGAGCCTTGATGTTAAAGAGCACTGGCATTAGGAAACACAGACTAAGCAAGCTTGCATCCTTCAGACTCCACATACTGCACTAGGAGAATGCTAGGTTTCTTTAGATTTCCAGAGACCAACTTATGGGCCCTATTTCTACCCTGGTGTAAACCGACCAAAGCCATTAAAGTCTATGGAGTATTGTTACTTTTACCACAGCTCTGGTAAACTTAACACTAGGGTTGGAATAGGGCCCTTATGTTTGTGATGAATATGTATACAGCATTTCACTTCACACCTTTCGTGTTCCTTTAAACTGACCTCCCTTATATTTTGGCAGGTATTGAGTACGTTTTGTTTCTCACCCTGCTGTTTCTGCATTGCTTGTCTTTCCGTCTAGGTTGTGGCTAATGCCGTGGCAGCCTTATCGGAGATTGCAGAGTCTCACCCAAGCAGCAATCTGCTAGACCTGAATCCTCAGTCCATTAATAAGCTGCTGACAGCCTTGAACGAATGCACGGAGTGGGGCCAGATCTTCATCTTGGACTGTCTCGCTAACTACACTCCAAAAGATGACCGTGAAGCTCAGAGGTATGAAATATATATATATTATTAAGGTTGTGGTGAGGACAAAAAATTAGATAAAAAGCCTCCACGCTATAATTAATTGCGTGTATTATTGCAGAAGCCACTTGCACATCACAGCAATTCAAAGAACTGCTTCCCAGAGCTACATTCCCCATATGCAGCAAGGAACTCTGGGTAAGACATGCAAATGACATCTGTCTCACTTTTTTGCATCCTGGGTCTCTGCTAAAAAACGCCATCTAGTATGGCATTGATTTAAGGGTTCCGTGTAAAAACAGACCCAGGATGCAAAAAAGTGAGACAGATGTCATATATATGGTCCAAGCATGCTCTGCGACTGGTCACGCCTAGCTCCTAGCTGATGAGGGTTCAACAAACGCGAAACAGCGCTGTCCTAGGAGTGGCTTTGACCAGTTGCATAAACCTTATCTCTGCTACAAAGCCACGGTGTGACATAGCGTTCTGTGTAATTACAGATCCAGGATGCATAAAAGTGGGACCGAGGTCATTTGCATATCCTACCCAGAGTTCCTTGCTGCATATGGGGAATGTGGCACAGGAGCTCTGGGATGCAATTCATCAAATTGCTGTGATGTGCAGGTGGCTTCTGCAATAATAAACACACATATATATATATCTCACTATATGTGGCTGCTTTCATAATGTTATGGGACAGAATTTGAAAGTAATGTAGGTGTGTGTGCTGCCATGAATCTACTGACAACTACCCAAAACTTGGTCCAATAACAAAGCATTATTGGTGTGCGATATCTTCTTCACATCGAACATTGTTATTGAATCTCCACGGCAAGTTGTGTGATTGCTAATATTCATAAGCATTGTACAGCTTGGATGATTGTCAGCAGGGCTGCATGAGTGGCGGCCGATGATATGATCGGAGGCTCCAGCTGTCTCTGGGCCTTTCTAAACCCTGTGGAGCTTGACTAAGAGCCTCCCAGGACTGACCCACGAGTATGCCAAGAAGTTTCGGGGGGGGGGGGGGTGTATATGAGCACATTAACTCTTCACATGGAGAACGATTAGTACATACAGCAGGCAAAGATCTCTCCCTAAGTCAATCGTTTTTATCCCCTTGCCGGACTACCAAGTGTTTAGCCCACACCTTGTGAAATAAGGAAAGAAGATGCGTTTTTGATAAGTTTACTGGAATGGTCGTCAAAGGAAGGGGGAGGCCCGACCAGTGGTTAAGGGGCACCAAGATTTTTCACGGTAGCCCTTATTGTGAGACTTAATAATTGCTGATATTGACATGTTGTTGCTGTTTCTTAAATTTTTTTTTCTATTATTTCAACAGTTCAAAATGTATTATTCTTTTATTGTTGTCACAGCTGGGGTTCCCCTTGGCGGCCAGCAGCACTATCATTGATGCTCGCTCGCTGGCTGACCACGTGTGATATTGCCAGCTTGATGACGTGGTTCCTACCAGATAGGCATTCTTGTTCGCCATTATTCTGTTTACTTGTGTATTGACCCTGGCTCTGTGCTGACCACTCTCCTGTCATTAACCCTTGCCATTCCTGTTTTACCATGTCTTGACCCCGGCTTCATTTACTGACCACTCTCTTGTAAAAAAAAAAAAAAAAAAAAAAGAGAGTGTGCATGTGTATATGTTTAACCTGTATGCTGAACCTAGGCCTGGCTGTCTACCCTCTCTGGCTTCTGACTCCAGCTTGTTCTTGACCCTGTCTTTTCTGTGTGTCATATTGCTAGATTTCCAGCCATTCTAAAGACCGGCAGTGTAGGTTGTGCAGTGTCTGCGTGAATGGATCAGGGATATGTGTTACAATTGTGACCAGGTTACAGTGTGATCTTGTCTCAGGTGTGGAGGATGGTAGTGGTTTTTATTTCTAGAGCTTTTGAACACCTAGTATGACACATCTACAATATTTCTTGGAGTCTGTTAATTAAGCATAAGCTTGTTTTAACTCCATGACAGTAGTGAAGGTGTTAACTTGATTCTTCATTCATACTGTCAGATGCCTGGGTAACATAGAAAAATGTCGGCAGATAAGAACCTTTCGGCCCATCTAGTCTGCCCAATTACATGGATACTTTACCTGGATTTATCTTTTGTTTAGGATAGCCTTATGCCTATCCCATGCCTGCTTAAATTCAATTACTGTTTTGGCCTCTACCACTTCTACTGGAAGACTGTTCCATGTATCCACCACCCTCTCAGTAAAATAATGCTTCCTGATGTTACTTTTAAACCTTTGCCCCTCTAATCTAAGACTATGTCCTCTTGTTTTGCTATTTTGTTTCCTTTTAAATATACTCCCTTCCTCTACCTTGTGGATTCCCTTTACGTATTTAAATGTTTCTATCATATCTCCTCTGTCTCGTCTTTTTTCCAAGCTGTACATGTTAAGATCATTAAGCCTTTCCTGGTAACTTTTCTCCTTCAAGCCGTACACCATTTTAGTAGCCCTTCTCTGAACTCTCTCTAAGATGTCTATATCCTTCTGGAGATACGGTCTCCAGTACTGCACACAGTACTCCAAGTGAGGTCTCACCAGTGCTCTGTACAGTGGCATGAGCACTTCCCTGAGATCGTGTTTAACCCAGACTTAAACTTCTAATTCCATTCAACAGCGTATGCGAGAGAGTCACACCACGACTCTCACATGCCAACTCTGCTGTGGTCCTGTCAGCTGTGAAGGTTCTCATGAAGTTCATGGAGCTTCTTTCCAAAGACTTGGACTATTATGGGACCCTGCTGAAGAAATTGGCTCCTCCACTTGTTACCCTCCTCTCAGCAGAACCTGAGCTGCAATATGTCGCCCTGCGTAACATCAACTTGATTGTGCAAAAAAGGTGAGAGCAACGACCATCTGTTCCGTATCTTCTATTTTATATGATGTTCCATAATCATCTTGAAATTCTATGTTTTCCTTCAGGCCAGAGATATTAAAACACGAGATGAAGGTGTTCTTTGTGAAATATAATGACCCAATATATGTCAAACTGGAGAAGTTGGACATTATGATACGCCTAGCATCACCAGCTAACATTGCACAGGTTGGTGCATAGCTTTTGAAGTCTTCTGTGTAGACATTATGTCATAGGACTTGGAGATAGCATTGATTTAATCGAGGTTGAATGTGATTTTTACTCTTGCGAAAATTGAGGTGTGTGGATTTGATAGGTGATGGATTCTCCATCCGAGCATCGACAGAGCAGAGCCTATTGGTTCAGAGGGACCAGCTAAACCTGTCAGCTTTGCACTACTGATGCTTGGACTGCGTGTCCTTCAATTAACAAATCCACAGCACTTGATTTTTACGAGTAAAACCGCAGTCGACCTTAACCTTGATTAAATCAAGGACATCGTCCAGCCCTAATATGTAGTATTGAAGATAAATGTATCTTGGATTACTGGACATTTTAATTCATTCCTCATAAAGTGTGCATCATGATGTAAAGACATTGGATGACATTATAGTATGTATGTAGTGTTAATTTCTGCATGTTAAATTGGTAAGGTCCAAAAACAAATTGTAAGGCAAAGCTGAAAATTACACTTCATTACTGACCAGTTCTATAGTTTGATATCTACAGGCAATTATTGTAAATACGTGTGTGTGTGTATGCTACAAAGGAAGAAACCATTGATCATGCACAGAAATTTCTTTTGTGTTTTTATTTTTTTATTTTATTATTATTATTTTTGTCCCAGGTGAAACTCCGTTTAAATCTAGGAGCAAAATCTTGTTGGGGGTGTATTTTGTTTTTTGTTAAATCTTCATTTTGCCCTTTTATTTTTTATTGATTTGATTTTAGGTTTTGGCAGAACTTAAGGAATACGCCACAGAGGTAGATGTAGACTTCGTCCGGAAAGCTGTTCGTGCGATTGGCCGGTGCGCTATTAAAGTGGAAGTAAGAAATGCCAATGGGAGTTTTCACTTCTTCTCTTGACACAGACTATACAAGTGCTTTTGGATGTAACCTTCAAACTAGAGAAATTGCAAAATAGGATGTTTGTTTTACGGATGGGATGAGAACCTAGCAGACCAGTGATTGTTTGAGGAATGCCAGAGTAATATAATGAAACGATGGTGAGGAGGAAACTGGCATTCCCATCTAAACGTAGCTACTCAAGTGGGTGCTCATGGAACCCACAGCATGTCCAGGCTCACAGGATACATACACCGCAGGAAAGGGGCTTCGGGCACTCTACATAGGCAATCTGCATACACCTGAGGAAGGCTGTTTTATGACCTAACCATTGCAGATTTCCTATGGGCAGTCCCTGGACCGATAGAATGAGCCTTTAGACAAACAAATTCAGCCAGTGAATTCAAGTGCTATTGGTAGTGATCTGTCTGCAGAATACCATATTGTTCCATTTCATTGCTCTTAACTATATAGTGAAGACAGAAATGCTTTCTAATAAGACGCATGCACTCTTCTCCCTCACAGCAATCCGCTGAGCGTTGTGTGAGCACACTGCTGGACCTTATCCAGACCAAAGTGAATTACGTTGTACAAGAAGCCATCGTTGTAATAAAAGACATTTTCAGAAAGTACCCTAACAAGTAAGTTCTTCTGTAACTTACCATTGTCAAGCTTATTCATTGATTTTTTTTAAATTTTTTTTCCACTGGAAATAGCCCCAGAACAGTTAACCTAATGCTTTTTTTAAATTTATTAACAAAATATTATTATTTTTGTTTTTTTGTGCTGGCTAGTAATATTTTGGAAGAGGCATTAAGGAGTCCTTTTGAGCTTGGCCACTGATTTATTCTCCTTTTCTTCAAGGTATGAGAGCGTCATCTCAACATTATGTGAGAATCTGGACTCGCTGGATGAACCAGAAGCAAGGGCTGCCATGATCTGGATTGTGGGAGAGTACGCTGAGCGTATTGATAATGCTGATGAGCTACTCGAGAGTTTCTTGGAGGGTTTCCATGATGAGAGCACACAGGTAAGTCCTATTACTTCATGCAGTGTTGGCAATATTGTTGGCAGATTGTGCTGTCTGAATGCATAGTGTATTTTGTTTTCAGCAGACTTTTGAAATGTATGTGAATCTGGCTATCCTAGCAGTACCTCTGTTTGCTTATACAGTGTGTCTGAGAATTTCCAACTTTTCCTATCCTGGTGACAGAAAGATTGGATTTTACTCGGAGACAAATATTTGCACTCTCTTTATTTCAACCACAGCAGCAAAGAAAGACTAAGCCGTTGGCAGCCCATCTTGCCGCCATGGCTTCTATCTTGGAGGCTCGTTTGGGGGGGGGCAGTGTCATATAATCCCGCTAGATGTAGGGAGCTCGAATTGGAGTCTCAAGCTGGGGGGACGGGCAGAAAGCTGGTAGTTTGGACAGAGACATACTTGTACACTCGTAATAACTTGCCATAGAGATTGTGGTAGAATGGCCGAGATCGGGAAAATCCAAGATGGTGGCTGCCGATATCTCACGAAGCAACGCTGAAGATGGCAGAGCCACACACAGAGAAGGAAACAGGCCGCAGCTCAAATACACCTGCGGCAGAGTCCCTGGACTTTTGAAGGCTTGGTAATGGGACCAATAAGGGACAGATATGGCAAAAAGCCAGACCAATCTGACCGGTCAGTGCCCCCGCGGTTGGAAGCGGGGAAAGTTGGTTCCAAAGACTGTAAGAAGTAAAAAAAAAAAAGCTCATCCTGAACACAAAATCACAAGCAATGTAATACTTATCTAGTCTGTGCCGGAGCAGCAAAGAAAGAGGATTTGCCGCCCTTGCATTGTGCTTTTATGACTGAGAAAGGGGATGGCCGATGGGCTAATAGAAGGGGATATCCAATGTTGGGATGGGTTTCAGTTTTTTATTCTTCTGTCTTTCTTTGCTGCTGTGGTTCATAAAAAGAGTGCAGATATGAGCCTCCAAATGCCTGATTTTAAATTAGTTTTTTGTTTTTAGATCTGAATTGTTTGTTTTAGCAGATCTCCACTGTGTTTTTGGATTTTTGAAAATGGAGTGCACTTTTTTGCTATGCATTATATAGTGCTGCCTCGCAATTGCCTATTATGTAGATCCACAGGATAATGCCCTTTACCTAGCAAAAAACAGAGTTTCATTTAATTAACCCCCTGTTTAGACCAAGGGTGTAGTGCATCCAGTAGACCAAAATTCCCTGCACATCACCATGCCATGTGACAATGTGCCTCACATCAGAGGCAATGGGTAGCAGTGATCCCGGAGTCATACAGTAAGTGAAACTGTATTCCCATCATGACTGTCATCCCAGTCAGCCGTCCTCTAGGGACAGTTTTGTTTGTGTCTGTCATTGGACATCACTTGATGGAAAGGGGTTAAACTATACTTGACATGCTTCAAATGTGGTGTTTTATGATCTGTGCCTTTTATGTCATACATTTGGGAATTAACCCCTGATTTTGAGGTGTCTGTCTTGTTCAGGTGCAGCTGCAACTCCTTACAGCTATTGTGAAACTCTTCTTGAAGAAACCGACAGAAACACAGGAACTAGTGCAGCAAGTGCTAAGCCTGGCAACGCAGGTGTGTATTGAAATGGGTTTTTTCTATGCTTTCCTAGATTCTAGCTGCTGCCGTGACCCGCGCTTTACATATAGCTAACCTGTAAACAATAAATATAGAACTTTTTTTTTTTTTTTTTTCTTTGTGCACTTTTGACCAATGAAGCTGATTCTTCCCAAAAGGGTAAAATAGGTGGAGAGAAATGCTATGCAGTAAGTAGCTGTAAGTGACCATTTGCAGTAATTTTAGGTACTTGGAGAACATATTTAGATAACTTGAAAGGACAATATATATTATTTTAACCTCCCTGGCGGTCTGATTTTGACATAAAAATGTCAAAACTGGTACATTTATTCAGCCCCCTGGTGGTTTTCCCGAGTGTTGCTTGGGGTTAAATTTCAATGCAGAAAAGGGTAACCCTGAGCCACACTCGGGCTGGATACATTACCTGTCCCTGTGTTCCCTCCATGTCTTCCCACAACGTCCTGGTTCTCTTCTCGTGAGTGTTTTATGTTGTTTCCCTGCCATCTCTTATGTTGAATTCAACCTTTGTCTGTAGGTACATGGTGTGTGTGCCATGTGTACTCTATTCCCTGATGGCTGTGTTATGTGTTAATATCTTTATTGTTAATGATTACTGTCATGGAACACCATGCTCAGAGCTGTCTTCCTGTGGGTTTAGTAATGTTCTTTTATGTACGGTATTGCAATGAGCCCACTTCTCCCCTGAGACAACCCCCCCCCCCCCCCACCAGGACCCTTTCCCTATATGACTATGATGGGGAGCCAGGATTTGTGGGAGGGTTATCTGATTCTGTACCAAATAAAAGGAATCCTACTGGAATGGACAGGCAGTCTGCTTAACCCAATCTGATCGGTGTCATCTGCTTTATGGGGAGAATCTAAGAGAGCTGATATTCATGCAACGCTGCCTGCTGTGAGAAGAATTCAGGGACTAGCAGAGGAAGGCGGATACGATGGCCAAGGGACAAACCGTGACCTTGGTTTCCGTAACACTTACATTTGTCCCATAGGCAGCTCCTCCTCTTCGGCTCAGTGACTCCCGAACCCAGAAATCCATGAGGCTTTTCTGCACAAATTGCGGTCCCTGCATTACTGGTGTAGCGTAGGAAACGCAAATTGCACACTGCAACAAGTTCCGTAGTGCCTGTGCAGAACGATAGGCCGGAAATGCGCGAATGCACAGCTCCAATCCATCGCGGCCTCTCAGAACCAATCGCAATTGGTCGTCACTAGGTGCCAAACTAGTAACCGACAGCCAGGAAATTAAAATTCCTTGGCTACCGGTGATGCTGGTTGGGGTGGAGGAAACTCCTCCACTTCACCCAGTGTTTTCTAGCCTTTCGGAGGGGGGGGGATTCATCATATCCTGACCACTTCAAAAATATAAAGTGGTCAGGAGTTGTAAAGTCCTCATTAGTGATTTTAGTTGGAGTTCATATTAAGCCTTAAAATGATTGTGAACATGCTTTCATTTGCCTCTTAAAGCCGCATGTGCGGGTTCACAATAACTTAACTTGTATATATTGTATGTAATGTATATAGATTCCCTTAAGTGTGACCCATGCTTCCTCACTTACCAGTCAAAGCCATATTAAGCTGTCGATTAAACCAAGTGTAGGACTCGTCAATTTGAATCAGTTTTTCCACTGATCTTTTACTACAGGATTCAGATAATCCTGATCTTCGGGACCGTGGCTATATATATTGGCGGCTGCTCTCTACAGACCCAGTTGCTGCCAAAGAAGTGGTACTGGCAGAGAAGCCCCTGATCTCTGAAGAGACGGACCTGATCGAACCCACCCTTCTGGAGGAGCTCATCTGTTACATCGGGACTCTGGCATCTGTCTATCATAAGCCCCCAAGCGCCTTTGTAGAGGGTAGTCGAGGAATTGTTCCCAAGAGATTGCCCCCACGTGCAGGCTCGTGCGTATTCTCTTCTTTCTAACAATATTTTAACACATAGTAATTATAATTCTACAGTTACAAGTATTTATAAAGCGCCAACAAATTCCATAGCGCTATACTATGGGAGAGATAGAATAACAAATATACATACACATTACACACACGGAACAGAAGGGGGAGGTTGGGGTACATTAAGGAGGCGTATTGGCTTCTCCCCTGACAGAATATTATTTGATCTCCATGTTTCATTAATCTATCCGCTTTTCATTTGCTCTTTCCACTCAGCAGTGAGAGTGCAGAAAGCCCTGAAGTGGCCCCTGTTGTCGCTCCACCTACAGAGAATCATCCTTCTGTTATACCATCGCAGGGTGATTTGTTGGGTGACCTTCTAAACTTGGACCTGGCACCACCCATTACTGGACCACCACTAACCACTGCCACCGTACCTCTTGCTGGAGTAGATCTACTGAGTGGAGGCCTAGATAGTCTGGTATGTAGCAAAGGAGAGCAGAACGATTATGTTGCAACTTTTTGTTGATATAGACTTCAAAGGCTGGCGGCACACGAGCGTTTATCAGAGGATGGAACGTCCGTGAGTGGCCGTTCCTTCCACTCTGTGCGCTCAGCGTACAAAGCGCGATCCTCCTATGGAGGATCGCGCTTTGTATCCCTGTCAGCGTCCGTTTAGCTTTTTGACGGAGGGATTTTTCACGTCCGGTGGTTGGCCCTCCCTGTCAAAACTGCACGGACGCAGGGAAGTGTGGGCACACACAAGCACCAAATGCGCTCGTGTGCCGCCAGCCTAAGACCTCGCTTTTGATGGGTCAGTGTTAAAAGACTGTCATTTGGTAGATTTTTTTTAACAGTGTTAACACAAAAAAGCAACCAAAAAGAACCATGTTTTCATCTGTATTTGCAGATTTGTCATGACCGCAGACCTATAGGTTCTGTTGCTTGTTATAGGTGTGTGGAGAAGCTGAGTGCAACTAAGCATATGAAGAACACCAGCATTTCACAAAAGTAAAATTCAAAGAGCAATAGGACATGTTCACAGTGAAGCTTCTCCTTTTGCTTTCTGGAGTTTGCTTTTGTGAAATGCTGGTGTTGCAACACTGGCCAAAAACAGCACTTTGCCAGTCTAGGACTTCACCAGCTGCCGCTGAGATTGATATTCCCGGTTATCTGTCTCTTTTTCCCATTTACCAGGATCTATGCTGTTTAGCTTTTTTATTTTAACTAGATTTTAATCCTCCTACTTTTAGATCTGGCTTGGTACCTTTTTGTATTAGTACATCTTTTCTATGTTTTGCCTTGGTGATCTCCTTATTACCCTCTATTTTTTTTTTTTTATTCTTTCCTTAAATTTATTTCCCACTGTGTGATTTGTGTGTGTGTGTGTCGCTGCCTTCACACTGCTTCCCCTCAGACTTACTTCACGATTGTGGAAGATACAGATGGGCTATGCTGGGGGTGCCTTGATCTCCACTGCATGAGTTTTTGGGGCTCTTAAATGATGGGTACAGGCTGCATCAAAGAAATTGTCCAAAATTCTTCAGCATATCTACTCATCACTGACCTCCCATTCGTTAGTAATTCTCATTCAAGAGAAGGCTTAAGATTTGTCTATGAAGTTTATAATATATTTTTATTTTCTCCATACAGTTAGGAGACACAAGTGTCGGCTTGTCTGTAAGTATCATTTTTTTGCTGCTATTTAATTCATTCAATGTCATGTCTTCATTTCCATAAATCAGAATTACATACTTAAACGAGAGCGACTTTATAAACTACAAAAAAGGTGCTTGTTAAATAGATATGCTAGACAAGACGTGTGCTTATTGTTTGTTGCTGATATTCAGATAATGTAAAAAAAAAAGAGAAGCCCTGCTTATGTAATCTAAAATAAATCTATATATAAAAATAAATGGGCAGAGGCTGGCGACGGCTTCTGGCCAATTATTTAAGGACGGGGGGTTATTTTTAAGTGTTCCTTTTAATGAGATAATATATGGTTAAGTATTACTCTCACTCCACCCCTTTCCTATTGTGGCCCTACAGTTTTAAGTGTAACTTGAATACAGTGTTGGGCTCCCTCTGCACAGCTCCACATGTGACTTGCTGCCGCATCCTGCAATATTCAGCTTGTCGGGTGATCATGGGGAGGCTGGATACTCGTGCGAGCTTTTGATTGAAAGGTTTTGAAGCCCTGTTGTGGATTCCTTTTTGGTTTTTCGATTTTTACCTAGTTGCCTGCATGATTTCCACTAATCTAATCTGCTAATTTTTCACTGTATTCATTTCCAAATTGTTAACACCATAAAGTGTGATTTTAAAAAAAAAAAGAAACCTATGTACGTTCACAAAAAACCTGCCCACGTGCACCTCTTCTGTTACAGCGGATTCTCAAGGACTTGACTATAGTTCATTATTTTGTGAAACCATTTAAAATTAGTTTTGCATATTACACCTCTATACAGCAGTGCATGGGCACCACAGGATTGATTAGGACACTACTGAAATCTGATTATGTATGGTCTTTCATGCATAAATTAGTGCCTTGTGGGTTTGTGCATTTGGAAAATTTCTAGGAATATCTTGGTGAATGTGGAAATCAGGTTTGCAGAGCTGACGCTCGTGTCTCTTCCGATCTCTCTTTTCCAGGTTCCATCAGGTTTTGGTGCACCATTAGTAGGACCTGGCAACCTGGGCCCCTCTCTTTCTGGAGGTCTTGGTGATCTATTTGATTTAGGCCCTGGAGCAGGGATGGTAACTGGATCATACGTAGCCCCAAAATCCGTAAGAACAATTTCATCTTAAATAACAGAACACTCAAATCTTGTTACATCTGTTGTATTTAGTTTGCATTGGTTAAATAACACAAATGAACTCACGTTAAATTTCATAAAACGTCACTAGCAATGTATATGTTGCAGGTACTTATAAAGCAATAACACGTTCCATAGCGCTGTACAATGGGAGAGACAGAATAACAATATACATGCACGTTACACACACAAAACAGTAAAGGGGAGGACCCTGCTTGAGAGCTTACAATCTAAGAGAAGGGTGACACACTCAGTGAGTGTAAATAGAGTACATGAAGTAGTGGGGGTGCATGTGAACTGATTGGGAAGATTGTGTAAGAAATATACAGTGGGGGAAACCTGGAGTGAGCCGATAGGCTTCTCTAAAGTAATGTGTTTTCAGAGACTTCTTGAAGGACTGGAGAAACGGGGAGAGTCTGATGTTGTGGGGAAGGAGTTTCATAGAAAGGGTGCCCCGAGGAGAAGTCTCGAAGGCAGGAGTTGGGGGGGGGGGGTTTATGTCTATACATACAGGGTTATTCAGAGAGCGTGAAAAGCAGGCGAATGACTGGAGAATGGAAAATTCTAGGTCAAAATAGCCAAACCAGAAAAATTCTCCCTTTCATCTCACTTTCCAAATCGGCTATTTTGACCTAGAATTTTTCATTCTCCAGTCATTCTCCTGCTTTTCACGCTCTCTGAATAACCCTGTATGTATTCCTAGTTGATGTAGCCTTAAGGTATAGGTCTGAGATTAATTCTGCTTTAAACACGTATGTGTAACTTGTCTCTGCTTATTGTATATGTTTATCAGCGCTGCGGAATGTGTTGGCATGTATAAATAACAATAATAATAATGTAACTCTCTTTGCAAACAGTAAGTTGGGATGAAATGTGCCGGCTCTACATTTTGCCAATTTCAAGTATGCATATTTATTATTTTCTGATTCCTTAACGAGAGAAAAATAACAATAACCACAGTAATAATAACAAAGTGCTTTTTTAATTTTATTTAAATAATAATGTTGGCGCTAATTACGCTCTGCTTTGGTCTCGCACAAGGTATGGCTGCATGCCTCAAAGGGTAAAGGACTGGAAATCGGTGGCACGTTCGCACGGAGGTCTGGATCTGTTTTTATGGATTTGCAACTCACAAATCGAGCTCTTCAGGTCATGAGTGATTTTGCTATCCAATTCAATCGGAACAGGTACAAAAGTGACCCTTCCTCTACAATTTGATGTATAAACCACTGTCCTTACTAATTTCTTTTATGTTTTATACTGAAAGTTTTGGTCTGGCACCTGCTGCTCCGCTTCAGATACCTACTCCCTTGGCTCCCAACCAGTCTACAGAAGTCTCCCTCCCGCTCAACACTATTGGGTCTGTCATGAAAATGGAGCCTCTTAACAACCTACAGGTACAAAGCTTATTTTTGTAGTGTGGTTTTCTCTCCATTCTAGGATATGCTACAATCACCCACATGGGTAACTCAATGTTTTATTCTTAGACCGCAGCTTTGCTTAGTATTTCTATCACTAATCTGTGCAAACCTTTTAAAATCACATACTGTCCTTGTGATGTGTCGGTGTGCAAGGAAAGATGAGTCGACACAGGGATCAGCACCTTAGCTCTTCAGATGTTTTAAAACTACATCACCCATGATGCTCAGGTAGTCATTGGATTGGCCGAGCCTCTTGGGGATATGATGTCCAAAACATCTGGAGCAGTGATGGTCCGAAAAAGAAAGAAAAATCGGTCCAATTATCTGTAGCCTTTCCGGCCGATTATTCTGTAAATTTAAAGTTGTGAAAAATCAACTCAAAGTTCACATTATGTCATTAACAGAACGTGTTTAAGAGAAATGTAAGCATTGCACCATGCCTACTTCATTTATTCAATTTAATAGAATTTTTTTATTTTTGCAAACCTGGTGGTGTCTAGACTCTGGTCTTTGCCACAATTCCTCATATGACCCTGTGGGTAAGGGGTCGGCAGCCTTGGTCCTCCAGGATGTTTTGGAACTACATCTGTGGTGATGTTCAGCAACTCATTAGGTTCTTAGAGCTTCATGGGAAATGTAGTTCTTAAAGATCTAGAGGACCAAGAGTGCTGACCCAGCTGTAGGAAATAAGTATCAGAAATACAGGGGTCCAATAGATCCCTGCATATCCTGTATAGGGAATTCTCTGCCAGATGGGAGGGAAGCCCAATACCTGTTATGTTCATGTGCAATACAGTCAGCTGGGCAGAGGAAGACCTACAGCAAGAGTTGCCAGCCTGATGTGGAAGAAGCACTGGATCGGCAATGTTATGTGGGACTTTGCGTGTCACAGCTGCAGTGAGCCAGCTTGTCCAATTATCCGCAAATAAATGGCAGATACCGATATCCACCACTGATCTGTCTATCCCTAATCTGGAGAGCCAAGGTTACTGACCCCTGGGGTTAGATTGTGTCTCTAAATGTAGTAATATGTGTATAAGGTCAGGATTTACGAATATACCGGGCTGTTAAACTTACCTTCACTACCTCCCATGTAATCAGTCCCCATCATGCTTATGGTTAGTGTCATATGGAGGAATGGAAACCCCACCTTGCTCTGCTGTTTGATTCTACCCATTTCTGTCCCAGGGTAACCATTTAAAGTGGGTTTTTTTGTTTTGTTTCAAGAACTAAATTCTATATTTGACCATGCCCCCCTGTCTCCGATAGTATAACATTTCTATATGTGACAGGAAACACTTTTCATGTACAGCCCAGGAGTGACCCTTATGTGTTTTTTTTTCCCCCTATTCCTGCTGACCCTGTTATTGTGCCCCCACCACTAAATCCAAATAAAATGCCTGTCTGCAGTCAGTTATATATTTATTTTGGCTGTAATGATGCTGGATGGATGTGAAGTCACACTATATATGTGATGTGGTATATTGTACCATCCTAAATATTGTCATTAAAAACAATCTAGTATCAACTCCATCTATAGGGATCTGATGTTTGTCTATACTCTACTTGCTGTCTCTCAAATATCAGCATGGACCATTTCGTTTGCATCCTCATTCTTTTTACTTAGACAGTTTTGCAAATTGGAAACACACAGATCCAGGGGTACCTGCACTCCCTGCCCCTACAAATTGATGTGTTTTTTTTTTTCTAACTGAAGTGAAAAGTAGTTGTTTGAAAGGTTAAACTTGAGTCATATCATCCATTTATTATAATTTATGGTAATATAAAAGAAAACCGAAGGGGATTTCCACTAATAATACAAGAGCAGCGGTTTCGTTTATTAATCTCTTGAATATAGTGTGTTGTAACGTCTTTTTCTTTTAAGGGGTTATTCCCTAACCTCCAAATTGACCCTGAATTGCACCAGTATGTGAATTTCACTGGTTTGCAATTTTGGGCTAATTTGCAAATTCACGAAGCTGCCAAATACAGGCGAATTGACAGCAAACTATGGTGCAATTCGGCGGCGCAGAAAGTGCCTCATAGAAGAAGTGTCTTCTATTCACAGAACGTTGAAAATTGGGTGAAACGCCCTGATTTTCAGTGTTTCAGTTTGACAGATTTCAACAGGCGAATCCCATAGGATTCAATGTAAAAACATAATTTTTTTTATGGTGTGTGTGTGTGTGTTTTGTAAGACTGTTTGTTTTTTTTTGTTATTTTTTAAAGAGATCCTTTTCTATTACTTGGACACATTTTATTGATTTATACTAATATTCGGATAATAGGAGTCTTCTGTTGGTGTTTTTTTTTCTTTTTTCCAGTTCAGCAGATTTCGCTGATCCTAATTTGGCTGTTCATGGTGCATTTCGGTGGTTTTCGCCAACGTACGATAACTGCTTCGGTGCACTACGGTGACGATTCGGTGAATAGTGAATCCATCGAAATTTCAGCGAAATGGAATCACTGACGTGAATAGACCCTTTTAGTTTTGCACATAATAGTTCTGCTTAATTGCCGGCTTGTTTCCTAAGACACCCATCATTTCTTTTATCATTTCTGTCAAACGGGATGGAATCGTTGTCTCTTCTCCTGTTTTTTATATCCCCTCTCCACTTAAGATTCCTTAAAAAAGGCAACACATCAAAATCTGCTGTAGTTTGTGTTTATTGCTACATACGTGTAAAGTGACATGTATCTGCTCTGCAGCAGATAGTGACGCACCCTGTGATCTTACCTTGCAGGTTGCAGTAAAGAACAATATTGACGTGTTTTACTTCAGTGTTGTGTATCCGCTGCAAATTCTGTTTGCTGAAGATGGGAAAATGGGTGAGTGATGGTTCTATTTCTGATTTGACCCTATTTCACTTTCCTTCGCTTTGTGACTGTATAATGAATGTCAGATTCTTACCAAGTTCTTCCATTGAGCATCCAGTTGTAAATCACGAAAGAAAAGGTGATTCACCCACTCATTTCGACTTTTTATATTTACAGTTATGTTTTTGTGTTATCTCTTCCCTCCTGTAGAAAGACAAATGTTTTTGGCAACTTGGAAGGAGATACCTAATGAGAATGAAGCTCAGTTCCAGATTAGGGACTGTCCCTCAAATTCAGGTAATTCAGGAAGTCGGCTTCTACTGCTTCTCTAGTAATAATAATATCGCACCGGCTGGGTGGAGTAGAGGTAATGTCACTGCTCTGCATGGAGAGAGCCTGTGGAGTCATGGGTTCGATCCCAGCGAGCACCTCTCCAGTAAGTGTCCTTGGGCAAGACACCTAACGGTACATACTCGCCACCCAGGACATACTTGAAAACAAGAGAAATCTCAATGTATCCTTCCTGGTAAAATCCTTTCTCAAAAAAAAAAAATCAAAGCCGTGATCCATTTGCTGGAACGATTCTTTAAAATTCCAAACTCTGTCGTATATATCTAGGTCTAGTTCCTTTTTTTGGGTCCCCCCCCCTCAAATTAAGAGTTTGAGAGTAAAAGTAGGCATGGCTTGACCGCAATAAGAATATACATCATAGTCTCGAGTGGTAGCGTATGTAACAATGTTCAAATCACAGTATAGAGTATGGTTCCATAGAATAATCCCATGGACAGAAAAACCAAGCCACCATGTTGAGATATCTGTGTTATAGTTCCTTTTTAAATTCCCCCCCCCCCACCCCGACTGTATTCCCGTGTGTGGCTCTGGGTTAACTTTCATTGCCAAAAGAATTAACCCCGAGCCACACTTGGGCTGTATACATACCTGTCCTGCGCTCCCTCGCTGGCCTCCGCGATCGAATTCTCCTCCGGCGATTACAACGTTTTGCTTCCTGTTCCCTTCTCGTGAGAAGGGAACCAGCAAATAGGATGTCGCGATAGCCAGAGGAAAATGGGGACAGCGAGGGAGCGCAGGGACAGGTAATGTATCCAGCGGCATCCAGAGTGTGGCTCTGGGTTACCGCTTTCTGCAATGCATTTTACCCCAAGCAAGCAAATTGTTCAGATTCTGAAATATAAAATGTCAGAATCGGAACACTAGAGAGGTTAATATAGTACAGCTGATATAGAATTTTTTTATTTCCTTCTAGCTTGTCTACAAGCAACTAGCTCCAGTTTGTTGTTTGTGGTGTTTTTTTTTTTTTTTTCCCCCAAATTTATCACATAGCAGAGAGGGACTGGATTTGGCCTTATCCCCTCAATCTGCCGCTCAGTGCTGGACAATTTGTTTTATTTATTTTCCCCCACAATTAAATAGATTTTTAAGGTACGCCTTGATTACGAATCCTGACGAATCTTCTGGGTTTTGTAAATGAAGGCTCGTCTGTCCCAGCATTGGCAAATCAGAGCTGACTGGTTCGACAGGTGCCCGCCAAAGCCGTCTGCTTCGTTTTGCCATTATACAAAGAAAAAAAACACCCCCTGAATCACTTAACTTATTAATGAAGATAGGATCTTCCCTCTGCGGGCTCCTGGTAACCCGTAAGCAGTATACAATAAGAAGAAGGTAGAGGGTGATCCTACCACAAATTAAAATCACTTAGAGGTGCATGTTAAATGAACAAATAGTATTTGAATCAATTCACGCACATCAAAAAACAAGATCGTTATCACCGTTCCATGGGTGCCTAGGACCTGGGGTATGGTTTCCTCCACAACCGGTGCACTTCAGGAACAATCAGCCAAGACCAAAGTTTCTCCAGTCAAAGGATTTTATTAATAAAAATAAAGATAAGACTGCTCACGCTCGACGCGTTTTGTCAAAAGACTTCATCAGGAGAAATATGTGCCGACGAAACGCGTCGAGCGAGAGCAGTCTTATCTTTTAATAAAATCCTTTGACTGGAGAAACTTTGGTCTTGGCTGATTGTTCCTGAAGTGCACCGGCTGTGGAGGAAATCATACCCCAGGTCCTAGGCACCCATGGAACGGTGATAACGATCTTGTTTTTTGATGTGCGTGAATTGATTCAAATACTATTTGTTCATTTAACATGCATCTCTAAGTGTTTTTAATTCGTTGTAGGATTACCCTCTACCTTTGTTTTGCTATTTCCCTGACAGACGATCCGTCATTTTCAAGATCCAGAAGAATCCTCACTTTTCATAGTAGTAGTAAAATAAAGGTTGATCTCAATTAAATCGTGAAAGATCAGGGAAACAAAATGCCCAGCCCTAATGCCACCTATAAGAGAGGCTTAACTGACCAGAAGGTGGATCATATTTTACTTTTGATTCATGAATATTTAATTCTACAGATGCTGTCAGTAACAAGCTGCAGGCAAGCAACATCTTCACAGTTGCTCGACGTACCGTGGAAGGGCAGGACATGTTGTACCAATCCTTAAAACTCACAAACGGCATATGGGTACTGGCAGAGTTGCGGATGCAGCCAGGAAGCCCTAGTTGCGCAGTAAGTATGCTTTTCATCAGTTAAACAGCAACCAAATATGTTTGTAGTGATGGAAATAGATCTTAAGCTACCTCTTGATGCTTACTGTTGATCTTATGGATCTGTTCCACATAGATGGTTCTGAATGTCAGATTGTGTAAGTTAATTAAGCCCAAGTGTGATGTAAATCGTACGGTGTTTAATGATCTATGTTCCTGGTCCTGTATTTAATCTAACGTAGTGTCAACCTCCATCTTTCTTCCCTAAACAGCTATCTCTACGATGCAGGGCCTCTGAAGTAACACCGTTTGTTTTCCAATCTTATGAGCTAGTTTTGAAGATGTGATGCCTGCCATCGTGTATTCTGGTTTCCGGGTGTCGTGAAGATCACCATCCTCCTGGCACAGAGAATGGATGTGGTGGTGGGGGGGAGGGGGGGGGGCGCATCTGTGCATGTCAGTGCAACCTTTCTAATTAGGAGATGGACCAAATAATGAAAAAGTGTTGATTTTATCCTCTTATTCCAAACCTTGCCCACATGTATAATTTTTACTGTCGCTTTTGACAGCGAAGTTGTTACGCATTGTCTTTGTCAGATAAGTTTGGTAGATACTTTAATAGAACGATAGGCTTTTATAACTTTAAACCCGACTTGGATTAAAAAAAAGTGTAAATATAAACGGGGGTCTTTCATACTTGGCGTTTTGAGTATAGTTTTGTAAATGAAGATCTTTCTTGGCCTGTCCGTTAATAGATTGTACTGTCAGGCTGCTGTTGGGATCATTGTTCCAGGCTTTTGTGAGCCAAGTCCGCTCCTTTGTTTTGAAGTGCTACTTGTGGATATCCCATTTTACTGAAGGGTTCATTCTAGTTAGACGATCATTCTTTTACTAAACTTCATGAAGCCTGTAGTAAAGATTGTCTTCAGTGTTCCCATTAAAAAAAATAATCTAGGTCTCAGAATTGTTTATAATAAATAATGCCGTCTATAACTTATTAATAAAATTGCAAAGGGGCATATTCAATTTAAAATCTCTTCTCAAAGAACGTGAAATCTTGGTAAAACAATGAAATTGTATCCCTGTGCTGGTGAATATGATGATTGGCTTTAGTTTTCCTTTCTTTTGAAATTCTTCTAATCCCCAAGAGGAGAATCCGATTGAGATGGGTTCGAACAATCCCAGAAATATTTTTTCTTTTCCTCTGCAATCCATCAAAGTGCATCATGAAACTGTGGGCATTTTCCTCCATTCCCCACTGAGCCATGAGTAATATATACATATATAAATAAAGAGATCTATTGTAAGTCTTCTCTGTTGTGTGAGTTGAAGTTTGAATAAAGTTAACATCTTGTAGATGATGCGTGACGAGTTGAAGTTTGTTAGAATGTGCATTATTCAGCTGTAGATCAGGTTTTTTGTTTTGTTTTCTTTATTTTTTTTCTTTCTGTCTGCAACCTGTCCATCAAGTTCCTAAACTCTGTCCTGGAGAAATGTGACATTGAGCTTTGTTACTTTATAGTTTTACAATGATTTTTCTCTTGTTTTTTTTCTATTTTATTTTTTTTACCTTCTAGGTAAGTATGGATTCTGTCGCAGACTAGAACTACTTTCTGAAAGAGAGAAATGTGCAGCGCTTAGGCTAGGGTCAGACGAGCGCGTTTTCTACGGACTGCGCCGGTGCAGTACGGACGCACTTTTTGACGGAAGACGCAGTAGTGGCCACACAGTCCGTTTTTGTGACTGGCGTTATTTTTGACGGATATAGGAGGAAAAATTAAAATAAACATTTTTACCGTCAAATGCTGGACGTATAAATGCAGTCCGTCTGCCCACGTTCCATCACTCACACAAAGCTATACGGACGTGGCACACCCCGCACGTCCGTCCTAGCGGTTCGACGTTCTTGCTAACCTGCGTCCGTTTGCTGCGTCCGCACGGAAGTGCGGACGTACTTCGTGTGTGTGGGCCTTCATTGGTCATGATTATCTGCTACCACGGACATACTAAAGTGTGGCTACACAAATGTTAACACTGCGTTCGTCTGACCCCCATCCTAAGGTGTTAGGTTCGGATCAAACCTTCCTACCAAGAAATCCAAGGCATGGGGGGGGGGGAATTAGTAGTGTGCTGCTTCACTGGAAGAATAAGTACAATAGAAAAACTCTTATAAACAATTTGTACCACAAATGTCTGCAAAAAAGGGAGGGGGGGGGGTGTAAATCCAGATAGCGCAAAATTCAGATAAGAAATATTACAACTGATATACGATGAACAGGTGCCACGAGTTATTTATAATGAGATATGGTTTGCGAGGTGAATTTATTGACTCATTATTCATGCGAATATTGCTAATGACCACTTGAAAATAGTCACTTATAGTCACTGTTGAGGTGATGGGAGTGAAAGCATCCACTGTCCAAACACAGGTCCAGTATGAACAGAGAAAGACAAAAAATGGTGCAGAGCCTCAGGTATGAAATATGAGTGTGTGTGTGTGTGTGTGTGTGTGTGTGTGTATATATATATATGTGTATGTATATATATATATATATATATTTTCATACACTCACATTTAAATGAGCCACTAGATAAATCTAGCCCGGCTCTGGGCTTTGAGAGCAGGTGACCAACTTCAAGGGTGGCCCGGCCTTCTGTTCCGGTTTTCCTTCCCCGTCTAGGGCGTGGAGGGAGCAGCTCAAAGACGAGGAGAAAACCGCGCTCTCATAGCGCAGTAGGTCCTCACAGTATGGAACAAAGAACACAGCCAAATGTGCACTTACCAAAGTTGGAGCCTGTGGATAATTAGGCTTATTTGTAGCGCATGTTTTTTTTCCCGGGCAAACCCCTTTTTGAATGGGAGCATATTAGAACAAACATAATTCTAATCCACATCCATTATTTATTTCATTAGACTTCATCCTGAGCTAAACAGATGCGTTTTAATTACCAGCCCCTGCATCCACTCCTGTCACTCTGTAGCCGTGCTCAGCACAAATATTCTGCCTAAGAACATTCCTGGTAAGCAAAGTGCAAGTGTTTATGTAGGAGCCCAAGATTGAGTTCTCACTCTGGCCTTTTTCTGGAGCAATGCAGAGATATGTTGCTAATTACAAACAGAATTGGATTGCTTATGAACAGATGCATATTGCTTCAGAACTACAGTTGTGTTCAAAATTATTCAACCCCCAATGCTGTAAAGGGTTTTAGGGAATTTAGTGTACGTTTGTAATTGTATTCAGAATGGAATCCTACAAGGACTTTTTAAAGAACCATATGCAACTAAAATGACATCAATTGGTTTTGTAATACAGTAGTAAATGTTTCTTTTTTGTGAATTCTTCATTGACCCAATTATTCAACCCCTTAAAGACTACCACTCTGAAGAACAGAGGTTCATTCAAGTGTTATCCACAGGTGTTTTCAATACATGATTGAAGTCACGGAGCAGCAATAAAGCATAATAAGCACCAATTAGGCAGCTTTAAAATGACTGTGATACTCAGCTCCTTCTAGACATTTACTGGTGTGGTTACAAACATGGTGAAGTCAAGAGAATGGTCCAGGAAGACAAGAGAAGAGGTGATTACTCTTCACAGGAAGGGCAATGGCTATAAGAAGATTGCAAAGATGTTAAACATACCAAGAGAGACCACAGGAAGCATCATTCGCAAATTCAAGGCAAAGGGCACTGTTGAAACGCTACCTGGTTGTGGCAGAAAGAAGATGCTGACTTCGACTGCTGTGCGCTACCTGAAGCGTAGAGTGGAGAAAAGTCCCCGTGTGACTGAGGAACTGAGAAAAGATTTGTCAAATGTGGGTACTGAAGTTTCAGCTCAGACAATACGGCGCACACTGCGTAATGAAGGCCTCCATGCCAGAACTCTCAGGTGCACCCCCTTGCTGTCTCCAAATCATAAGAGTCGACTGCAGTATGCCAAAAGTCATGTGGACAAACCACAGAAGTTTTGGGATTGTGTTCTGTGGACTGATGAAACAAAATTAGAACTGTTTGGGCCCATGGATCAACGCTATGTTTGGAGGAGGTAGAACAAGGCCTATGAAGAAAAGAACACCTTGCCTACTGTGAAGCATGGCGGGGGGTCAATCGTGCTTTGGGGCTGTTCTGCTTCTGCAGGTACAGGGAAGCTTCAGCGTGTGCAAGGTACCATGAATTCTCTTCAGTACCAGGAGATATTGGATGACAATGTGATGCAGTCCGTCACAAACCTGAGGCAAGCATACCTCCAAGTCCACTAGAGCATAGTTGCAGATTAAAGGCTGGAACATTTTTGAGTGGCCATCGCAGTCACCTGACTTAAATCCGATTGAGAACCTCTGGTGGGACTTAAAGAAAGCAGTTGCAGTGCGCAAGCCTAAGAATGTGACTGAACTGGAGGCTTTTGCCCATGACGAATGGGCGAAGATACCCGTAGATCGCTGCAAGACACTTGTGTCAAGCTATGCTTCACGTTTAAAAGCTGTTAGTACAACATCCTTTTACAGTTATAAGTACTAAGATTGAATGTCACTTGGGGGTTGAATAAAACTGATAATGATGTGAGCACAGAAAAGACATTTGTGGTTATTTCATTATAAATATTATGTTATATTTGTCTGACCTACACGTGCCTCTTTGATTTAATTGTAAGCAAGATGACTGTTCAAAATCAATGTCAAACTGGCCAAAACACTCAATTTCAGTGGGGGTTGAATAATTTTGAGCACAACTGTAGGTAGCATGTGCCACTTGTAAATTTTTATTTTATTGATTTTTGACAAGACCGAGACCTTGCCCACTGGTTACGGATGATTGTTGGATATATATGTCTATCATTTATAGGAAACCTTTTAGAAGGAATTGTCACGTGAGGTATCGCACCGTTACAAGTTTCTACAGATGTGCAATGATTTTTATCTGTGTGGTTAATGTAAAAGTGGCTTTGCAAAAAAAAAAATGGGTCTTTAATGGATGTAGATTCAGAAATTCAGATTGTGGTGTGCGTTGACAGTTTTAATTTTTTTTGCTTCCTTTCCCCCCTCTCTACCTGGTAAAGCAGACTCCTTTTTACACGTGGACTACGATGGGGTGTATTTCCCCCTGTCTAGTATACTCCAAGATTAATCAGTTATTACCGTTACAAACCATAGACATGACTGTTGGATAGGTTCTAATATCTCCAGTTAAGGCTGGTGTCAGACGAACGCATTTAGTACGGACTGTGCGTCTGTGCAGTATGGACGCACTTTCTGACGGAAGATGCAGTAGTGGTCACAGTCTGTTTTTTTTAACTGACGTTATTTTTGACGGATGTAGCAGGGAAAATAAATATGAAAACCATTTTGTCCGTCAAAAATGCTGGACGTATAAATGCAGTCCGTCTGACCTCGTTCATCACTCACACACAAAGCTATGCGGAAGTTGTGGACGCAGCGCACTCTGTGCGTCCGTTCTAGCGGATTTACGTTCTTGCCTAACCTGCATCCATTTGCCGCGTCCGTTATGCGTCTGCAGTTCGGTGTGGATGTACTTCATGTGTGGTCTCTAACGGATGTACAAATGTGCGGCAACACGTACCTGAACACTGTGCTCGTCTGACACGATCCTAATCCATTTTATTACTTCCAGTACCTATCCAAGTGTGTGTGTGTGTGTGTGTTATCCTGACAAAGACATCCCGTGTTCATGATTACGTTGGTTGTCATCGGCTACTTTTCCCAATTTCCTTTCAAACATTGAGGTCTAAGGAATTAACGACCACCATCCGGTCTATTCATATACAGGGTTATCCAGAGAGCGGTGAAACTCAGGAGAATGGCTGGAGAAGTGAAAATTCTAGGTCAAAATAGCCAAACCAGAAAAATTCTCCCATTTCTCTCACTTTCCAAATCGGCTATTTGATCTAGATTGTTCTCTTCTGCCATTATCCTGGTTTTCACCTTTTCTCTGAATAACCCTGTAAAGGTGAACCTCAGGAGAATGACTGGAGAAGAAAAAATTCTAGGTCAAAATAGCCAAACCTGAAAAATTCTCCTGAGTTTCACCTTTCTTTGAATTGACCTGCATGTCTTGTTATGACTAGGATTTTTTTTTTAAATCACGATCCATTCCTGTAGAAGCCTTACGATACAAGCGAGTATACAAGTGACTACATGTTGCTCAGGCAATGGTATATAACCCCTCAGGTCCTCCAAAAAAAATAATTTCACAGCATCATCCACCCAATGCTGGAGGTTTAAGCAGGATCCATGGGACGTGGGTGGCGGCACATTTATTAAGTTCATTGGCTAGCACGTTCTTCAGGGTGGCGGCTTGGAGGGAGCCTCGCTGAGACTGCGTTCTCTGCGTCAGTCTTGTGTCTTCATCACTGTTTCTTTAATCAAAATTTTGGAATATGCTAAGTGTCTTTGCCAGAGTCTTTTAGTGTGTATTTGTGACTGCCAATCTCCGTGTGCATTTTGCCAGTATGTGACGGTAATAGAGAGAAAAAAGTGATACCAGCCCCAGTCTGCCATCCCATGAAATGTGGAGTTCATTTTTAAAGTGCAGTAATAATTTTTATTTTCCCTGGCGTGCGTTCCTTCAACGAGCGGCCGCCTGCATGAGTATCTGTCGCTCGCCTGGGATCCACCCTCCAGCCTGCCGCGAGATCACGGAGTTCACGTGAACTCTGCGATCTCAATCGCGGCAGGCTGGAGGATGGATTTCAGGCGAGCGGCAAATACTTATGCAGGTGGCCGCTTGTTGAAGGAATGAGCACGGCGGCCGCTGGATCTGCCGCTGCGCCGACGAGACAGCTCCGGATTCGGACTCCGAGAGTCGATACCAGAGCTGTAAAAAAATTTAAGGGCGGCTGGCGATGAGGTACGGTTTACCGGAGCGTACCGCCTCAAAAAAAGTATGTATGTAGGTTCCTTAAGTGTGCCTGTACCAGCCATTAAAGAGACACGAGAACTCACGCTATAGTCACCAACGTTTGCTTTAGACGGGCATAAGTTTGTTTCCCGATTTATTAACATTTTGTTAGGAACCGTGCCTGAACCCTGGCAGTGCACGAAGGGTGCTGCCCATACTCAACTATTGCAGGTCTGGATCCCTGATGCTAACACACCAAACACACACACAACCACAGCTTTACCGGTGTCCATAAAGGACCACTTCCTCCTGTATACCGGTGCCTCAGTATTGAGTCTTTTTCTCTACCTGACTAGTCCTATCCTGTATGCTCCAGATTTATCGTGTACCAGACCCTCTGCTTTGCCCACCGACCACTGCCTTGTGCCAACCCTCTGACCACCTACTGACTATTCTCCTGATTTACCCCTTTGTACTGCGCTCTGTTATATTCTGCATCTGCTCACTCCAAGGTACCAACAAGTGTGTTTTCCCTGCATACTGGGCTCAGACCCCCCCCTGAACCGGCCAGCTGGGTGGAGTAGAGGTAACATCACTGGTCTGTAACTGTGGAGACACAGGTTTGATACCGGCAAGAGCACCTATCCAGTATGTGTCCTTAGGCAAGACACCTAACGGTACATACTCGCCACCCAGGACATACTTGAAAACGAGAGAAATCTCAATGTATCCTTCCTGGTAAAATACTTTCTAAAAAGAAAAAAAAAAAACCTTGGGTCCCGCCTTGGCCCGTGCCATTTGTGACCCTGAAACATTTTTACCTTGAAGATGGTGACATGGCCTTATATCCGACCACCTGCAATCTTCCAAAAAATATTGCCTGTGTTGGCCAAGGGGTTTGGGGAACAACAGGAAGATTTTTTTTAAAAATGTGAAAGTTAATTTTTCTTGCACATAGCTTTTCCGTAAAGGGCAAGATCCCGGCAGCATCATTTTGGCCGCCAGGTATAGGTTCCTGCACCGCCATCTGTGTCAACACTCTACGTATAATGGGTGATATATCCTGGCTACAGTGTCACAATTCAGAATTTTTTGACCCCTGTACCTTTAGTGATTATACCCATATGTCACAATGAATAGACTGCTTTGTGTGATATTAGCTCTTAGAGCGTGAGTTACATTTCACCTCCTGACCGTCTGGATATTTACCAGGTCTCCGTTTCACCCCTCACCCTTAATATCTCTTTTTCTTGTGTCTCAACCCTGTCCCTGTTTTCCCAGTTCCCCAAAAACATCAGTCAGGTACTTGAGATGAGGTAAAACAATTCTATTTATTACTTAAGTAAAGTGAGGGAGCGGTGCACATAGTCAGCCTCTCTCTTCCCATTTTCCATCTTGCTCCAATGGCAGGACAATAGCGAGACAATTGGAGATGGGCTGGGCACAGTGGTTGACCAGAGCGCCTTACATGTCTTGCTGTGCTCTTAGCATACCACATCACTTGCAGAGAACCCCTTCATGAAACGTTGTTCTATTCTAGTAGGTTTCATCCGTTCAATCAGTCGGAATCTGTCTTCACATGCTCGGGATAGACAAGTCCCTATCTCACCGAAGGTCTATGACCCGACGGCTACTCTCTACCTGGTTTAGCCAGCCTGTCAAAGCTGTTGTCTGGGGTGTGGCCGCTGTGCATGCTACAGCTACTAGGAGCCACAGGTGAGAGCTGAGCGACGTGGGGTCCAAAGGTGAACGAGCTGTCCTAAAAGGACATGACCAGCCCTACACCAGAGGTGCTACCCCTCCCTGCACACCCCATACACCCCAAAAAACAATTCTATCTAACACTTAACTAACAACGTCAGGATCTCTTTTAACTCGGGAACCTGGAGTTTGACCTGAAACAATAAAGAAATATAGCGTTAAACACCATGACTGGGATATTTTAACCATAGTTTCACACATTCATGATCAATGCACCCACACATATTATACGCTGTCTTTAACTCTTCGTATAGCGTTATTTACAGCATATAATATGTGCAGGTGCATCCAAATTATTCCAAAACATATAAAGAAGAATGAATTAACCTGTTAAAGTCAGTTTATCCACTTGTTCTTGGTCCTGATCAGGGTCATAGCTGAGCTCTCGGCAGCGTCACCTGGAAGGAAACATTGAAAGATGGAAAATAATTAACAAAATGATCATTTTGCTCCTAATAAACAGAATCTCTTATCGTGCACCATCAGGAGCCGTGAGGGAGACAAGGGGCAGGTCAGTGGGACAGTCTATAATCATGTTCTTCAGATTTTTGGAATTACCTGAAAAGTTACCTAAAATACCCACTATTTTATTAAATCGCACAGAGAAAAAAATTGAAATGTAAAGAATCAATGAATGAAGTCATGAACTGAACCTGAGCAGGATGATAATCCATCAGTCGATGTGCTCCTACTGACAGCGGCTTCAAGACCAAGGTGGGCAGTCATCGCCATCTGCAGATCATGGGAGCTCCCGGCTTTCTCCGAAGCCTTCGTCACCCGGGTCCGTGATCTCAGTTACCTGTAAAGGGAAACACAAATCACGTAAAGTGATTGATGTAAATATCCTAACTGATAATCCAATAAATAATCACACGGATAAAGACAAACAGAACAACATCTCCCAATGTCCCTGTAATGGAGTGGACCTGGTCACGTGAACACCACAGCAGGAAAAGTGTTTCATCAAGCAATCTTTATTCCTTGAAGCACAGGTGTATACAGGCACAGCTGCTTGGTTCAACCAAATAAACAAAAGAAGAAAAAACCTTTCTCTTCTATCCAGCAATCAATGTAACAAAACAAAAGATTGTCTCCTCAAATCACAGGCCTTTAGGAGCTGTGTCTGTCTGAGGGGAGATCCACCAAAAATGAACCTCCTGTGCCTGTATAGGCGTGTCTCTTTTAAAGCCCCAGCAATCACAACATCAAGCCATTGTGTGTGTTGCTGGGCTGATCAATCCTGTCAAGTTAACCCTTTCCTCAGGGAACCTTATATACACCCCATCACACACCTCCCCCCTTAGAGTGGACCCCCAGGCACACTCTCCCACACCAAACACATCCCTAGATAGGAAATCCGCATTCAGGTGCTCCTTTCCGGGACGATGCCGGACACTGAAGGAGTAGGTTTGTAATTCCAAATACCATCTAGTGAGCCGTGCATTCTTGGATTTCATGGTGTGAAGCCAACGTAGAGGAGCATGGTCGGTCACAAGGAGAAAGTGTCCTGCCGAACAGATAGTAGCGCAGAGCGTCAACAGCCCATTTCACTGCTAAACATTCCTTCTCTATCACGGCAAAATTTCTCTCTCTGGGAAGTAGTTTCCTGCTTAAATAGAGGATGGGGTGTTCCTCTCTATCAAATTCTTGGGACAATACAGCCCCTAAGCCCACCTCTGAGGCATCCGTATGTAGTACAAACTCTTTGTCAAAATCAGGACTGCGCAGCACCAGCTGATCACACAGCGTATGTTTTAATTTGGTAAATGCCTTAGCACATTCAGGAGTCCAAATCACTTTGTTTGGAGCAGAGTTTTTGGTCAAGTCCGTTAAAGGGGCTACCAGGGTAGAAAAATGTGGCACAAATTTTCTGTAGTACCCAGCCAAGCCAAGAAATGCCCTGACCTGCTTCTTATTGGTAGGAACAGGCAATTTAGCCAGTGCTGCAACCTTGTCTTGCAAAGGCTTAATAAGGCCATTGCCCAAAACATAGCCCAAGTATCTAGTTTCTGTTTTCCCTAATATACACTTCGCTGGGTTTGCTGTGAGACCTGCTGACCTCAATGACCTCAAAACCGCAGCCACTTTGTCAAGGTGGTCATTCCAATCAGTGCTATAAATGACCACATCATCTAAATAGGCAGAAGCATACTGTTCGTGAGGGGTAAGAATATGATCCATGAGCCTCTGGAACGTCACAGGGGCCCCATGAAGCCCAAATGGCAGCACCCGTAATTGGAACAGACCTACAGGTGTAGCAAAGGCTGTTTTCTCTTTTGAAGCTTCTGTTAACGGGATTTGCCAATAGCCTTTGGTTAAATCCAGTGTGGTAATATATTTGGCTTTACCCAGTCGGTTTAACATTTCGTCAACTCGTCGGGCATAGGATATGCATCGAAATTGGATATTGCATTTACCTTCCTAAAATCAATGCAAAACCTGACCGAGCCATCGGGTTTTGGTACAAGAACTATTGGGCTGCACCACTCACTGTTTGAAGGCTCTATAACCCCCAGCTTCAGCATGCTCTCTATTTCTTCTTGTACTACCTTCCGCAATTTCTCTGGTATCAAGTATGGCCTCAATCTAACAACTTCATCACTTTTCGTCTTTATGTGATGTGTAATTAAGTGTGTATTTCCTGGACGTGTAGAAAACACATCGGTAAAGGCCTCCAGCAGCCGCTGTGCTCCCTTTTGCTGGGCTGGACTTAATTGCTTTCTCAAAGTCACGCCCATCGATTTCTCCTGAATTTCACGTACATCTGGCCCCACGTCTAGCCTATCCGCTCTGGGAGCAATAAACAAGTTTTCCTCGGCTCTCCAGAGTTTTAACAGATTAACATGATATATTTGTTTTTCCTTTTTATGTCCAGGGTGGAAGATTTCGTAGTCAACATCCCCCGTTCTTCTTATTACCTCATAAGGCCCTTGCCATTTTGCCAACAGCTTACTTTCTGAACTAGGTAGAAGCAATAACACTCTATCTCCGGGCTTAAACTCCCGGACTTTTGCATTTCTGTTATAGCTGAGAGCTTGCGCCTGTTGGGCAGTTTCTAAGTTACTAGCAGCAAATTGCCCGACCCTTTTAAGTCTCTCTCTCAACTGCATAGTGTACTGTAGGATATTCTGGTCTGAATTAGACTGCGCCTCCCACTCTTCCTTCACTATGTCAAGTATGCCTCTAGGTCTCCTCCCATAAAGCAACTCAAAGGGTGAAAACCCAGTTGAAGACTGCGGGACCTCACGGATAGCAAACAACAGATATGGCAACAATTTGTCCCAGTCTCTGTTCTCCCCATCCACGAATTTCCGTAACATTTTTTTGAGCGTGCCATTAAATCTCTCTACCAACCCATCCGTTTGCGGGTGGTAGACTGACGTTTTAAGGGACTTTATGTTTAGGAGAGCACAAACCTCCTTCATAAGCTTTGAAGTGAAGTTTGTACCCTGGTCTGTCAGTATCTCTTTAGGAATACCCACTCTTGAGAACAACTTTATCAATTCATTGGCTATTGTCGAGGCTGAGGTATTCCGGAGAGGTATCGCCTCCGGGTACCGGGTTGCATAATCAACTATTACCAAGATATGATGGTTACCTGCTGCAGTTTCTCAAGAGGACCAACTAGATCAACCCCAATCCTTTCAAATGGCAGTTCCACTAATGGTATCGGTATAAGTGGTGCTTTGACTTGTCCCTTTGGAGCCACTAGCTGACATTCCGGGCAGGACTTACAAAAATTTTCCACCTCCTTATATACACCCGGCCAGAAAAACCTGTACAATAAACGGGCCAGAGTCTTCTCTCTCCCCAAATGCCCTGCAAGGGGAATAGAATGAGACAGCTGTAACAGTTGTCTCCTATAGCCTTTTGGTACCAATATCTGCTCACATAGGTCTCCTGTATTAGGGTGTTTGCAAACTCTGTATAGCAATTCATCCCTTAGCATAAAATGGGGGAACTGACTATGCTTGAGTGCATCCAAAACATGTCCGTTTGCAACAGCCAGACTGTCATATGCTCCACTCAGTGTGGGGTCATTTTTCTGTGCCTTTCGCACATCCCTAGGACTTGTCCCCAACTCAGGTATAGGGTCCCCAGGGTCCCCTGCTTGCTGTCCCATGTCTTCCCCAGCTATCACCTGCTGAACAGGGCATTTATGTTCCACGTCCTGTATGTCTGCCCATTCTCTTTTCTCCAGTTTCCTTTGTGTTTTTGATTTATGAACCCTAGCTCTTGTAGAAAACAAGTCTGGGTCCTTAAAAGGGAAGAGTCTTCCTATGTCTGCACTGCATTCCTCTTCCTTTCTTAGTTCCACATCTTTGACCTGAACTTTGAGGACTCTGCCAAAGTGTTCCCAATCTTTCCCAACCACCACTGGGTGGCAACTTTTCAGCCACCCCTGTAACAACCTGGGATGCATATCCATCTATCTGAAGGTTAATCTTTGCTGAGGGGTAGGATTTTACATCGCCATGTATGCACATTATGAGCACAGGTTCTTGGGAGTCCAAGAAGCTGAAGTTGACAAGATCCTGTTGTACCAGAGTTCTCCTACAACCTGAATCAACAAGGGCCCTGACTTCTATGCCATTCACCCATGCTGGGACTACAAAAGCTTCCAGGTCATTCACTTCAGAGTTAACTGCATAACACTGGCCAACATAGTCACACTCCATAGAGTCCACAGAGGAACAAAATTTTGCAATATGCCCACTTTCTCCACACTTAAAGCATACCAGCTGCCTTTCTTGTACCTGATCATTGCTTAAAGCCCTCACTTTATTGCCAGAAGGCCTTTCTGTACTGGTCTTAGACCAGGGACTTGCTAGAATTGAGTTCTCCTTAGAGACTTTCTCCCTCCCTGATAGAGGGGCATTTAAAACAGAAGGTTGCTTCCCTAAGGTTTCCCACTTTTCTCTTTTACTTTGCTTTTGAGCAACCTGATACCCATGGGTATCCTCTGCCTGCAGAAACTCTTCTGAAATTTGGACAGCATAATCCAAGGAACTGCGTTTGTGTCGTGAAACCCATTGGGACAGACCCTTTGGGAGCTGTTTGATGTATTGTTCCAGGATTAATAAATCCATAATTTCAGAGACTGGGCGAGTAGCAGGCTTTAACCATTTATATGCCAAATCTTTAAGCTGCTGAGCAAAAGCCCTAGGGGGAGTGCCCAAAACAAATGTTTTATTCCTGAACTTATTTCTATAACATTCATCAGAAAGACCAAGACGATTCAGGATAGCAGATTTCAGAATATCATAGTCCCCTGCTTCGGCTTCCCCCAAACACTGATAAGCAGTCTGCGCTTCACCGGTTAAAAAGGGAGCCAGTCTTATAACCCAGGTACCTTTCTTCCACTGGGCCAGGGTTGCAAGTCTCTCAAATGCAGTCAGGTAGGCTTCTGGATCATCCTCTGGTCCCATCTTGGTCAGGGCATGGGAGAAGGACTCCTTAGAAGAACCGTCTGTTGCACCTTGTTCCCTTGTATACTCCAGAAGCTGCTGTATAAGTGCCACTTGGAACTCCTGCTGTTGCTGCTGCGTCTCAGTCTGTAGTTGTTGCTGCTGGGCATGTTGCTGTTTCTGGATGGATTGCATCTGCTGTAGTAGCTGAAGCTGGAACTCCTGTTGCTGCCTCTGCTGTTGCTGTTGCTGTTCCATCATCCACTTTAACAGCTTGTCAGAATCCATTTTCCTAAGAAACAGAAACACAATCCTAGTGCAGATTGCCTGTACTTTGCGCACACCCAGGAAATGTCACAAATGAGGTACTCTTACCAACTGCCAATGTGAATCAGACACATCTCCACTCCACGGTTTATATCGATCCCACCGCTGCCACCATAATGTAATGGAGTGGACCTGGTCACGTGAACACCACAGCAGGAAAAGTGTTTCATCAAGCAATCTTTATTCCTTGAAGCACAGGTGTATACAGGCACAGCTGCTTGGTTCAACCAAATAAACAAAAGAAGCAATCAATGTAACAAAACAAAAGATTGTCTCCTCAAATCACAGGCCTTTAGGAGCTGTGTCTGTCTGAGGGGAGATCCACCAAAAATGAACCTCCTGTGCCTGTATAGGCGTGTCTCTTTTAAAGCCCCAGCAATCACAACATCAAGCCATTGTGTGTGTTGCTGGGCTGATCAATCCTGTCAAGTTAACCCTTTCCTCAGGGAACCTTATATACACCCTATCACAGTCCCCTATAGAGGAGAAAGCAGAACACGTACCCGCTTCATGGTGACCGATGCGTGGTCTTTAGAGGTCACTCGTGATGCCATCCTCATGATGCCAGCTCTTCATTCAGATGGCATTCGGTCCGTAGACCTGAGCCACCTCCACATCCTTCCTCTGTATGGAAATAAGATAGAGATTATTAATGTTACAAGTTACTGGTCAGTTTTTACCAGAAAAGACACTTGGTTTAATTGTCACGTTGCCGTCTCCGCTCACAGCACCAACAATTAAGATGATATTATATTTTATGTATCCTGCAGCACGACGAGCAAATCAAAACAGGACAGGTTTATTTATTTTAAAAAATACCTTAATACCCCTGATAGGGAACATCATTTTAACCCCAATGTTTCGGCAACATGTTGGAGATGTGGAGAAGGAACGGGCTCATTTTTTCATATATGGTGGTCTTGTCGTTTGATAACCCAGTTCTGGATCTCTGTAACTCAGTTGAGTTGCAGAAATTCAAGCACTCCCTGAAATTCTCCTCCTCAAGATTATGCCGGACTCCCTATCCCGTCTGCAAAAGCAAACCTTGGCACACGTGCTATCGGTAGCGACGACCTTGGTCGCAGCGAGATGGAAATCTGTTATCCCCTCACTTAAAGATATTACCGACCGTTTGAATGCATTGAGACTTCTAGATGGAATGGCAAGAGATCTAGCGGGGATACCACACACAAAGAGGGACCATTGGTCTATTTGGGATATATATACTGTTAAGTTGGTGAGCTGATGATATGTGTGTCTCTCACGCATTGTTGATGTTCCATGACTGGCTGCAATGTTCCACTATTCCCCTCCTTCCCTGTTTTATTTATTTATTTATAAAGTATTTTACCAGGAAGGATACTTCTTTCTGTACCCCATCCCCTCTCTGTTTATACTTTGTATTTTGTCTTTGAGAAAAATAAAAACTTTGTATTTCATAAAAAAAAGCGCCTTAATACTGTCATATAAAAACATTGCTCAGAATGATAACAGGGTTCAAATATCCCAATAATAAATGTCCCTGCATGGTTACACTCCTCTAATAATGATAAATCGTAAGTACCTGTGTTAACAAAACAATACACTTTGTGACGTATCACATGCTAAAATATATAAACGAAAGGTACTTATATTTATGATAGGAGTCCACCCTGAATTCGGTGTCACGGAACCCCTTGCTCAGAGACTGTGGACTGTACTAAAACCTCGCTCCTCTGCTATTCCCCTCATGTAAGCTATTTGTCTGTTTAAGTTTTAAGGTTAAAAATGATGTTTTTGTGACTTTCCCCCAGCAGAACATAATCCAAAATGCCTTTAAGCCTGTCCCTTATGCTCACTGTGTTATCTGACACCAGGGGAAGCCTGGGATTGAAAGCAAGAGCTGGGTTTGAAACCCCAGCCAATCACAATCCAAGGAGCTAGATGGGGCAAACAATTCCATTCCAGGACTGTACAGCATTAATTTTAATGGAACAATCTGCAGAAACTTTACACCTTGGAGCCCTGAAAACCCTTTGATCCAGCAGGGTGCTCTTTTGGGGTTAGGGTCCTCTTCAGGGGAGCTACCATTGGGGTGATTTTCAGGAGGGAGCTCCATTGGGAACCCACGTTGCTGTGCCTTTCTTGGTACCAGGAGCTCAGGCAGCAGAGACCATGTGGCATCAGCTGAGGGTAACTGATACATGCTGCCATCCTTATCCCTGCCTGCGGATCTGGGCGCTTTTTGGACTGGGACACCCTAGGGGCCCGAGCTATCAAACGGTACCCCTGGATTGCCGCTGCTCCCCTGGAATCCTCCTCAAACAAGGACCCTTGCTCTGTTTGACTGCAGTTACAGTTATGTATAAGGCGCCACCAAGTACTGTAGCGCTGTACAATGGGACAGACAGGATAACCAATATACATGCAAGTTAAAACACATAGAACAGTATCAGAGAAGCCCCTGCCCAAGAGCTTGCACTCTGAGAGGACCTGATGGAGAACAGGCTGAATAGTGGTGCAGTAATGTCTGGTGGGCGGGAATGTTAACTGTTGTTATCTGATTCTGAACCAAATAAATGCAGGCCATGTGAAATGGCCAGAAGGTGAGTCTGCTTAACCCAATATGAAGAGTGTTGTCTGCTTTATTGGGAGAAATTAAGATCTGACATTGTTCCAGCGCTGAGGGGAGAATCCGGGAACTGGCGAAGGCGAACGACTCGAGACGGCCGAGGGAACATATTCAACCTCAGCTCTCATGACATTCGGGAAGTAGTGTCTTGTCGTTCTCACTGGTATTGTTCAAAATGAGATTGCTACTCAATAAAGAAAACTGTGTATAATTCAGAGGTCTCCTCAGTCGATAGTATAGCTTATACGGATAGCCCCTCAGATGTCCATAAGGTTCTTAAGTAGCTTTCAATCTTCCAAATGCGTATGGAAAAAAGGAAAGATAACGATTGTGCTTATACCATTTAATAAACAGCACCCTACTGTACATAGTTATACGTATGTAGCGCTCACTCCCGGAGGAGCCGCTGAATAAACCTCGGGTTAGTCTCTCCGCACTAGGGAATAAATATACACCAGCACTGTTGTGGATTTTATAAATTATATACTTTACTGATCCCAATAAAGTGACACATATAATACAATTACGGTATAGGAATGACAGGATTTTTTTTCGTAATGCGGGAAACATGCGGCGGCAAAAAAAAGGAAAGATTAACCCCTTCGTTTCTGGAGTGTAAGTCCCATAAGAGTAGTGTCCCAAAAAGGTGTGTGTGTGTGTTATCTCAGGTACCCGGGTACTATATTCAACTGGCCAGTGAATGGATTTAGCAAATCTTCGACTAGTCACGTTGGGGCCCTGTAGATTTAAACAATACTGCAGCGTGCTTGGTTTAAACTTTGACTGTGGCCTGGAAGGCCTCTCACCCATCCGCCAGACAATCTGTTCCGCTGTCTGATCAAGGATCTCTCTCCGCTTGGTTATACTGGAACTCTGTGCCACCGGATCCGCTTCTCCTGCTTGTCCGATTTCGGTAACGAGAATTACGGCCTACCGCCTGCACTCCCAGTAGATTATCGCGGTCTCCTAACTCGGGGCCCAAACTGGAACGTTGTGTCTGCGCAAAACCTCTCAGCGATGTGTGGATAGATCTCTGCCAGCACTGTCTCTGATTCTCAGCACCCGCAAGGCAGCTCCTGCTCTCCGGCCTGGTCTTAATCTCTGGCAGTCTCACGTGCGTCTTCCACCTTTCGTCGCTCGGGTCACACTGGCTCTCCTTCGCAAGAGGCTGCGGATGTCCTTCGCTCTCTCCCACCCACTTCCTGTCCCCGCCGCAAAGCATGATGGAAAGCGTAGTCCTGTTGTGTCCAGTATACTCTACATTGCGCTTGTCTCCCCCTGGTGGCCAAACCCGAGCAATACATCAACAGAGTTTTAAACAGCGCTACACGTACATAACAACATGTGGGTTGTTGATGTGATCTCTCCCACCAGGGCCGGTGCTAGACTATTTTAAGCCCAAGGCAAGACCAGCTACTTGCGCACCCCCCCCCCAAAAAAAGCGACACAACATGAAACTGCTAGATTTCTTTCTTTTTTCAAGAATAAAGTTTGAAAAGCACCACTTAGTAAAGGTAAAATAAGTATAAACTGTATTAAACAAATATGAATTAACTATTTTTCTTAACGAAACGAAACCATTTCACATGCCCAGCAGAGCCCAGAGTTTGACATGCCCAGGCAGCAGAGCCCAGAGTTTGCGGGGGCAACGATGGACTGCGACAAGGACACAGATGAAGAATTTTACACACAGCAGCCTGTTTATAGACAAATACATGCATTTACACACACAGCCATACATTCACATAGACAACTATATATCCCCTACACCCCGGGGGTATGTAGCAATAAAACACAGTAATATGCGCTGTGTATGAACGTATCACAGAGCTCCACAGCAATAAAACTCACAGTAATGTAATTGATTTATTCAACTGCTCCACCACATCAATTCTAACCCCCCCAAAGGATATCAATTGTTGTCATTCTGCAGCCCCCCAGCATATCAATTCATCAAACCCCCCTCACCATTACCCCCGCTCACCATTTCAGTTCATTACACCCCCCACTCACCATCACACCCCCCACTCACCATTTCAGTTCATCACACCCCGCTCACCATTGCAATTCATCACCCCCCCACCATCCCTTGCAATTCATCACCCCCCGCCATCCCTTGCACTTCATCACACCCCCCTGCCATCCCTTGCACTTCATCACCCCCCACCATCCCTTGCAATTCATCAACCCCCCACCATCCCTTGCAATTCATCACCCCCACCATCCCTTGCACTTCATCACACCCCCACATCCTTGCAATTCATCAACCCCCCACCATCCCTTGCAATTCATCACCCCCCACCATCCCTTGCAATTCATCACACCCCCACCATCCCTTGCAGTTCATCACACCCCCACCATACCTTGCAATTCATCACACCCCCACCATCCCTTGCAATTCATCACACCCCCACCATCCCCTGCAATTCATCACACCCCACCATCCCCTGCAATTCATCACACCCCCACCATCCCCTGCAATTCCCCCATCCCCTACAATTCATCACCCCCACCATCCCTTGCATTTCATCACACCCCCACCATCCCCTGCAATTCATCACACCCCCCACCATCCCCTGCAATTCATCACCCCCCACCATCCCCTACAATTCATCACCCCCCACCATCCCCTACAATTCATCACCCCCACCATCCCTTGCACTTCATCACACCCCCACCCCCTCCCCATTGCAACAGTCCACACACACACACACATAGTCCCCCCCACACACGCACAGTTGCCGCTGGCAGGTCCCCTGTCCCGGTACTCACCAGTGCAGTGATGATGAAGCCCCGGGGGGGGGGGTGGTCCAGGGCTCTCCTGCACCTCAGCACCTCCGGGCTTGTCTGGGCTCCCTGGACCAGCAGCACCCAGCTCTCCAGCCAGCCCTGAAAGCTGCTAACCTCGGACACGGCAGTTGGCATTGGCTGCCTGGAATTCAGCCACCTGCAATTCATCCCACGCTCACCCCCCCTGCGCTCACACCCCCCCACGTGCTCACACACCCCCGTGCTCACCATTCAAAAAAAAATCTATGGCTGGCTCCGCCAGACCTCTCCCGCTTCTATCAGCATGCGCGACGTGAGGGGGTGGGCGCTGCAGCGTGCCATGCACGTGGTAGGAAGGAGGAAGTGAGACAGGCCGCCACAACGGTTTGGGAGGGCCCTCAGCCGGCTGTCATGGTTTACTCCACTCCCCCTACCAAAACCGGGCCCCTACCAACCCGCGGGCCCTCGGGCAGTGCCCCCAGTACAGACAATTCTTTTCTTTAGTGGTCAGGCCTGACTGCGCCCTAGGCAGGCACTGCGCTCTAGGCGGCCGCCTAGCTCACCTAGTGGCAGCGCCGGCCCTGTCTCCCACTAAAAAACAAGTTGGTAACACAGTGACTCCTCATGTAATCCTTCGCGTCCTGCTGGGGAGCTCTCAAAATATACCCACAGTCAGTGGCGGAAGCACCAGGGTCACAGCGGTCGCACTTGCGACCGGGCCCTGTCATTCCGCCACTGGAGGGAGGCCCAGGCAGCCGCAGATGGATCTTCAATTTGCCGGCAGATTACGACAATCAGCACTGGAATCTGGGAGCAGCGCCGCCGGCATGCAGCTGGGCCGCTCGCCTGGGATGGAAACCACCTGACCAGCACACGAGATCGCGGAGTTCATGTGAACTCCGTGATCTTGCGAGAATGCCGCTGCGCTGGTCAGGTGGTTCCCGGCGAGCAGCCAAGCTGCATGCCGGCGGCCGCTTGTAGGGAGAAGAACGGCTGGCGGGTACTCGGAGTGGCTGCGGAGGGGCCTGGAGCAGAGGAGGTGAGAGCTGGGGCCAAATATATTCATGTGAGCTGGGGCAAATATATACCGTATATCCATGTGAGCTGGGGCAATATATATATCCATGTGAGCTGGGGGCAATATATCCATGTGAGCTGGGGGCAATGTATATATCCATGTGAGCTGGGGGCAATATATATATATATCCATGTGAGCTGGGGCAATATATCCATGTGAGCTGGGGGCAATATATATATCCCTGTGAGCTGGGGCAATATACATCCACGTGAGCTGGGGCAATACTATCTTTTTTATATTGCAGGAAAAAAAAGTGGGGGCCCTTCATGGATTCTTGCACCGGGGCCCTCTGGTTTCTAGTTACGCCACTGCCCGCAGTGGCGTCTGGTGAATCGTGGGTCGTGGGTCCCACCCCCGGGGGCGGGATGAAACACGTCAGCATTACGTCACTTGAGGAACACAGACCCACGATTCACCAGACGCCACTGCGGGTACACGGTGAGCAGATTACTATGGGAATTGAAAAACAAATGCTCCGTGCTTATTATCTGCATATTCTACTGTACCAACCCAAGATGCATGCTTGAATATATTCTGACTTTCTAAGAGGATGAAAAAAGGATATCCTCAGGCTCCTGAAATGTAAATCCAGTTCAGGAGAGAGATGGGTGAAATGTAACATTAGTAACATCAATAACACTAGAATTCCACTAAGAGTAATACTGAATGCAAAACAAAAAACAAAAATACTAATTAGGTGTCATTCTATAAGTCTTATTCAGATGATGTCTCTTTAGGATTTACAGCCAATCTAGTACAGAAAAAATATAAAATAAATGTATAATTAATAACACTAGCGGGGCTATTCACAAAGCACCAAAATTGTGTGTAATTTCGTTGCTTTGTCATTTCGGCGACTTTCTTATACTGAAAATACGGTGAATTCGCTATTTAACGCATGGTCACCGTATTTTAATGAAATTGGAGTTGCCAAAGCAGTTATTTTGATCGTCGGCAGAAAACGCCAAATTGCAACTGATAACCTACGAACTGTGTCGAATTGCGCTAATTTGTCATCGGCGAATTCCGCCAAACCGCAAACAAATAATTCTCCTCGTAGGAGTATAAATCCGTAAAAAGGAAGTAAAAATGTGTCTAAATAATAAAAAAAGTCCTTTAAAAAATAATAAAATGTCTGTGTCAAAATAATACAAAATGTCTTTTAAACAAAAAAATGTCGTCTAAAAATCCAAAGTGGTGTTCTAAAAAATTATAAAAAAATAAAAAGGGTTTTTGCTGAAAATGAAAAGACTAAGGCTAGGGTCAAACGAACGCATTATTCGCAGCGACCGTCAAAATGTGGGTCCGAACGCATTGACGTATTTTTTCACGGAATGCGTGAAAATGGTCAGATGACGTGCATTTTCGTGCGTGATTTTTTTACGAATCGTCAATAAAACTCTTTAAACGTCTTGCCGTTATGTAGACTGGACATTAGCAACGTCTGACATCTCCTAATCACGCACAAACGCCGCTATGCCGCCACAGCGCACTCTGTACGTCAGTACTAGCAGTTCTGCGTTCTCGAAAAAATGCATTCATTTTCCACTTGCGTTGCGCGGCTTTCGTGCGGCCGTACTTTGTATATTGGCCGTCATTTGCTGCTACTGCGGCCGTGATTAAATGCGCCTAAACGCACGTTAAAAATGCGTTAGTCTGACCCCAGCCTAAACAGTAAATAAACAAATAATTAAAAGAAAAATTAAAAAAGATATTACCTTTTTACGTTGAATCCTATGGGATTTACCTTTTTAAACCTGTTGAACTGAATAAACAAAAATTAGGGCATTTCGTCGGAATTTCGGTGCAGTTCAGATTTCTGTGAACAGAGAAGACACAAGTCTTCTATGGGGCATTTTCTGTGCCACCGAATCGCACCATATTCTGTTGTCATTTTGCAGCTTAGTGAATAGATGAATTGGCCTGAAATTGCACTGAAAGGTGACATTCACCGCCCGTTGCAATTCGGGGCCAATCCGGAGGTTAGTGATAAACCTCTTAGAATTCCACTGATGGAACAGACTATTTCAACATGAAGACATGAATTCTTGATGTGTTATTCAGACAGGGAATATTATACTTGTCAACAGTGATTGAGGCGTATAAGATGTGTCTTGAAAGATCCATGCCATTGGGATGGAGTGGTGTTGTGGACTTGTAAGACATGCAGCATCTTGTATTGTACAGAATGGGGGGTGGATGCTCATTTGTATTCTACTGCATGAGCCCCTGAATCCTGCTGTGCTCAGCAGCAGTGAAACAGGAGTTTATGGGGGAGGGGGAGGACAAACCAGAGATATATGGATAGAAGGTTGGATGTGTTGTTACTGCTATTCTTGGTGCTGAAGGTTGGATGGCTGAATTGGGTATAAGGAGACAGAATTGGTAAGCATTTCATTCATTTGTAAACACCTTATTTGTATGAAACGATCAGTCTTACATTTAAGGAGCGGAGAATGAAAAGAAATCAGGTATCTCTTGGTAAAGACATTCTGCTTTGTGTTCCAGTGAAGTAATGCAAAGTCCTGTCCACGCATGGTATGATTGCTGATAGCCTCGCAACCTCCGCTCGTTGCTGCTAATATGATCTATACCTAACCATGCAATTTCAAGATGTTGTTTATTTAGTTTAAGTCCTATCATTTGTTTTGTTTTTCGTTGCTGACATTGAAAATAAACAATTCTGTCAACGAACATGACCTTGGCGTATGACCTTTGTTGTTTTTCATCTGTAGACTATAGCATCATCTTATGGTTTGTACAATATATTTATGATGCTCGGTTTGCTTGTTTTTTTTTTTCTCTCCATTATTTCAGATTGATTTTTATGTAGCACAGCTGTGGGGATTTCATTTGCGCAGGTTCAGTAAATCAGCTTTTTTTCTGAAATGGTCGTGGTATTCATAGGGAAGCATCCATCCATCCAATTCTATCTGAAATAGAAAAATAAGACTATTCTACCCCCCCCCACGCTTGAGGCAGCCGAGTCCTATTAATCCCTAGGTGTTCACAAGCCACTTCACCCGCTATGTGTCCGTATAGTAGACATGGTATTTGTGCTGCATTCTTATACCCATTCAAAGCAATGAATGTTTTTGATTAGGCTGACATTCCGCAAACATATATTTTAAAGCTGCTTTCATGTTCTTGGTCCGCTGTTTGTCTTTATACAAAAAGGAATATATGGATGATTTTTGGTTTCTTTGCCCGTCTGTTCATTAGTGAATTGTGCATCACATTTATGTGGTTCATTGTGAGGCATTGTATCGATTGTACGTTTATTATCCTTTTGATCAGAACTTTTTAAATTGATTCCTAGAAATGACAGTGATCATTATCACCCCTGGTGTTTTAATGTAAAGTAAAAAGAGATGAATTCTAGTTTATTTTTGCACATTATCGAATCGGTTCAGCATGTTAAAATTCTAATTTCCCAAATTTGTGTCTGTTATTTATTTCCTGCCTTTATTCCTATTTAAAAGAAATGTCCACGAATTTCTCCTTCTTGGCCTAAACGCAAGCGTTTTAATTACCCACACAAGTCCCTCCGCTGACACTAGATTCTGCCGTGCCCCTCTATGTAAGACTCTTAAGTAAAGTGCGTGTCCCCACATTTGTGATTTTTTTTCTAGCTTACATTGTCTCTCATTCAATAAAATTATAGTGTAATTGATATTCCATTTCACACACCTCTTCCCTGGACTGGATTTACATCTCAGATGCTGACCCAAATGTATGCACTTTGCTGAGGAGTCATGTCCCTACAGCAACTGCACCGTTATGCGAGTTAAATTATTTCTGTGTTGTGTCAAGTAAAGTCAACAGGTGCAAAGGAGTTAGCAGGTTAGTAAAATGTGCGAATTTAACCCCTTCACTACTAAGTGATTTTCAAAAAAAGAATTGTCAGAAACAAGTTTTTTTTTTTTAAATAATTGTTTTAAATTAATTATACATAAAGAAATATTTGAGCATACACCCATTGTATTTCTTACTGTAAATAACCTATTTTGAGGCAGTAGATGGCGCCATCTACTGCCAAAATAGAGTTACAGCAGTTTGAGCTGCTGGTCTATTTTCTTTTTTTTCCCCCTGCATCGGCTGCTGAAAGCCCAATATTTCAGAACATTCTTCAGCCGATTTTACAGTTTTATCTCTTTGGGCTTTATGCCCACAAGGCTAGAACTTTGGGGGCACCTTCTGCAGCCCAAAAGTAACCAACATTTGTTGGCTGCAAACAAATTTCATTTGCTTTTGGGCTGTAGATAACCAAATCGAGATATCTTGTTATAGGGGCACTGGATGTTGCCTCTGAATCCCAAGATATCTCAATCTCAGTAGTGAAGGGGTTAAAGGGATACAACAAGACTAAATTAACACATAAAATTGGCCATGGTGTTCTATGGGGCCCCCACTCCCTCCATTTGGCTGTCCTGTGACAGCCTTCAAAATTTGAGGTCTTCCTCCCTCTGAAGGACTGTCAATCTGCTCATGCTGAGGCAGCCTTATGGCAGCACTGCACAGCTATTACTACGCTTGTCAACTGATGCCTCTCAATATGTTCACATTAAGAGGCATCAGACTGGATGAGTACTCAGTATGGAAAAGTGCAGAGGGAGACCCCGGCACTGAAATAAAGGTATGTTTTTACAGTAATATAAGGTAAAACATAGGAGGTTCCTGGGTATCCTCAGATATCCCTTTAGGTCAGGAGGGAGACGTCTGGACTCTTCATTTAAACAGAATCAACTTGCTAAAGACAGGAAATACATAATGGATGTAAATAAGCAAAATACTTATTTTAACACGCTGCACTAATTTATCTAGAATTCAAAAACCCATAAATAAATAAATCTGTTAATGGTACAGGGTAACCCCCAAAGGCTCACAGTGATATATTGTAATGCAGAATGAATATCAAACCTTTACTTTGAGTACACACACCCATCAAGCACAAAGAGAGCAAGACAAAGCTCCTTAGTAGAACTCTAGTAAAACTCTATTTGTTGACAATATTCCCAGATGTATAAGATACATTTACAGGATGGAGAGCCTCCCTTGCTCCGTTCACTCACCTTGATTTTTTCCAGTGAACCCAACCACCATCTACACGCAGAAACAAGCTTCCTTTAGAGGCCCAGTGATTAATAAAAGTGATTGCTTCATTTAAAAGTCAATAAAACCAAAATAAACACTATTTAAAAACAGAAGAATAAATAAAATATTAAGTCCTGGAAGATCTGTTGACATACAAACGGAGTGCTGATAATGGAGCCAGTATTATGGCTCTGGAATATGTGAGTGAGTTTATACTACTAAAGGGGTTATGCAAAGAGAGCTGGACTGGCCACCGAACTACACCAAACGGTGAATTTCACCATACAGTGCAATTTCGTGGCTATTCAGCATTTCAAATAGCTGGCAATTTGCCAAATATTAGCTAATTGCCAGCCAAATACAGTGACCTTCTGCGGCAGTGAAATCCCCATAGAGAAGTAATGGTTAATCTATTCAGAGACACAGAACAGCACCGACATGTCAGTGAAATGCCCTGATTGTCGGTGCTTTCATTCAGCAGGTATAATCAGGCGAATCCCATAGGTTTCAATGTAAAAAATATTCCCATTTTTATTCAATATCTATTAAACCATTTATTCTTTTAATTTGCAGCAAAAAGACTCTTTATTTATTTTTCAGGACTTTTTTAAGCATTTTTCAGGATTTGTTTTGTCAATTTTTTCCTGATTTTTTTTTTTTTAAAAAACATTTTTTTCTGTAACAGTTCTTTTTATTATTATTCATAGGACCTTATATGTGAATTCCAGACATTTTCGGTCAGTAGTTTTTTTCAAACAGCATTTCAAATTTTTAAAGTTTCAATCGCTTTGTTCTGTTTTTTTTTTACCTTGTTTGTCGGCTTATCTGTTTTTTCCTGTGGCTGGTCAGTGCTGTGTTCAGCAGATTGACAGCTTTTTTCAGACACGTTCGGCGGGTTTTCAGGCAGCTTATCAGATCGGATCCAATAATGTTGGTGTTTTTTTTCCCTGATTCTTTTCATTTGCAGCAAAAAATCTCTTTATTTATTTTCTTTTCAAAGGATTTTTTTAGGCATTTTTCAGCAACATTTTTCCCACTATTTTCTTAAAATAGCGGGGGGTTTTCTGTAACTGACCTCTTTATTATTAATCATAGGACCTCATATATTATTTCCATGCATTTTCATGCAAGATGCCTTTTAAAAGTTGCGGTGATTTTTTTTTTACCCTGTTCGGTGGCTTGTTGGCCTATTCTGTCAGCTGGTCGGCAGGTTGTCGGCTTTTTACGGATAGATTCGTCAGTATGTTTAGTGAATCGTTGGATGCATTCAGCGACTTTTCAGCGGGTTATATGATCAATTCGGTGGTTTTGCGGTGTTTTGAGGATGTGTCCGGCGTTTTTTGTATCAATTCGGCGGATTTTTCCTTGGTTTTGCGGTGGTTTTTCGTATCTATTCGGTGGTTTTGTGGTGGTTCGAGGATGCATTTGATGGGCCGATTCACTGCACTTGGGGGACCCTACGGTGAATGCTGAATTCACCGCAGGGTCAGCGAATTTAACTCATCGAAGTATGGCGAACGAGAGAGCACCGAAATGTCACCGGCTCTCTTAACCCCTTAAGTGTTTGATCTGTTTAAACTGGGACATATTACACTATTTGTTCCTTTTTCTATTTGTTTTACATGTTCAGTCAATTGGAGGGTTGCAAAATGATGAGGAATAAAAAATTCTATATATGCATGAAGTGTGAATGTGTACACAGTGTAAGGTTTAATATTCACTCTATGTTACACTATCACTGTCACCTTTGGGGGTTGCTCTGTACCATTGAAAGATTTGTTCACGTGTGTCTTTATACATGTTAAGGTCGGTGTAAAAAATCAGATTAGCACCTTTATATATAGCAATACGATTTGAATTATTTGCTTCACTATTATGTGGATATAAAGTTCAAATCCACTAGAATGTCTATTTTAAGGTTTTTTTTTTAGAAAGTATTTTACCAGGAAGGATACATTGAGATTTCTCTCGTTTTCAAGTATGTCCTGGGTGACGAGTATGTATCATTAGGTGTCTTGCCCAAGAACACTTACTGGAGAGGTGCTCTTGCCAGGATTCAAACCTGTGTCTCCACGGTCTCCACTTTTGAAATTGAAAGTGTGATTTCCCCACAATTTATCATTTATTTTCAAAGACACATGGGCCCTAATAACAGTTGTTCCAGTGATAGTATGTTACTTCAGCGGGAACCATTATCAGGATTATTCAGAGAGCACTGAAATATCACCTCACTTTGGCGATTTCGTTTTGCTGACCCTGCAGGGAATTCAATATTTAGTCGCAGAGTCCCCAAAGTGCAGCGAATCGACCCACCGATCTAATCGAAAAACCGCCAGAAAACCGCCACGTTGATCCAAAAAACCGACATATAACACCATATCGATCCGAAAACCTGCTGAATGCATCCGACGATCCGCCACAAAAACGCCAAAATAATCCTAAAAAAGCCAATGAACGGGGTAAGAAAACAAACAACAACCAAACGCTACTTTTAAAAGGCGTTTTCAAACAAAGTTCTGACGGAAAATGCCTGAGAATAATATATGAGGTCATATTAATAATAATAAAAGGGTCTGTTACAGAAAAAAAACCTGCCATTTAAAAAAAAAATCTGAAAGCAAATTCGCAAAAAAATTAAGAAAAATACCTAAAAATCCTAAAAAATTTACTAGAGACTTTTTGCTGCAAATTAAAAGAATAAACAGTTGAATAAATATTTAAGAAAAACGGATATTTTTTTTTTTTACATTGAAACGTATGGGATTCGCCTGATTAAACCTGTGTTGAATGAAACCACCAAAAATCAGGGCATTTCACTGACATTTCGGTGCTGTTTGGCATTCTTTGAATCCGGGCCAGATTAAGATCTCTAAACTGAAGATTTTGGTGGCTTTTTTTGGAATTTAGTGAAATGAAAGCATATTTTAGGTTATTTAAGGCTAATGTCAGATGAACGCAGTCTGAGTGCACTCTGCATGCATGCATAACGGACAGACGTACTGACGGAAGATACTGTATACACCACAAGGTCCGTTTTTGTTGACGGACGTAGAAAAAAAAGTGATTTATGGGGAACAAAATTAATATGAAAAATTATAAAAATTTGTAAAGGATATGAAAAGGCATTGTGTGCGTCAAGGTGCTGGACGTCACAAATGCGCTGCGTCTGACATCTCATCACTCACACAGAACACTACGCGGATGTGGCGCACTCTGCGTGTCCGTTTAGTGGTTTTACGTTCTTGCCTAACTTGCATCCGTTTGCCAAATGCATTGTGTGTGCACAGTTCGGTGCGCACGTAATTTGTGTGTGGGTCTCTATTGATCATGATTCTATGCTACGACGGACGTTAAGGCCCGTGTCAGTCGAACGCAGTTATCACGTCTGTGTTGCCGCACAGTTTAACATCCGTCGTAGCAAAGAATCATGAGCAATAGAGACCCACACACGAAGTGCGTCCGCACCGAACTGCGCAAGCACAACGCACGTGGCAAACGGACGCAAGTTAGGCAAGAACGTAAAACCGCTAACACGTCCGCGCATAGTGCGCCACGTCCACCATGTCCGCATAGCATTCTGTGTGCGTGAGGAGGAGACGTCAGACACAGCGCATTTGCGACGTCCAGCACCTTGACGCACAAAATGCCTTTTCGGATCCTTTTTCATATTCATTTTGTTTCCCATATTTCCCTTTTTTTCTCCGTCCGTCATAAAAAACGGACTGTGTGGTGTCTACAGTATCTTCCGTCAGAACGGCCGTCCGTCAGTACTGCGCTCCTCTGACTCTAGCCTTAAACGGACGCGCAGAGTGCGCCATGTCCACCACGTCCGCGTAGCGTTCTGTGTGCATGATGAGGAGACAACAGACACAGCGCATTTGCGACGTCCAGCACCTTGACGCACAAAATGCCTTTTCATATCCTTTTTCATATTAATTTTGTTTCCCATATTTCCCTTTTTTTCTACGTCCGTCATAAAAAACGGACTGTGTGGTGTCTACAGTATCTTCCGTCAGAACGTCTGTCCGTTGTGCACGCACGCAGAGTAAAATAATTTTTTCCCATTTTATTATCCAAACCTTTGTGGTTATATAGTCTATAGGGAATTCTTGTTAAAAAATGTGAAATGGGAACCTGTTACTGCATTTTTCTGAGAAAATATAAAATTTTAACCAAATTTTTTTTTAAAAAAATGAAATATTTCCCTTGTGAGTTGGAGGATGTTTTTTTTATGAATAATATAACTATATAACTATGTATAAAACACTGATCTTGCTCCCAGTGTGGGAAATTAAAAGGTGAGTAATGACAGTAGTATTGCTCATTTATATGTGCCAAATGGACAATGCTTTGGAACAAAAAAATAAAAAAGTGTTTTTTTTCTGTTCTTTTCTTTTAGATTTTACATGGTCAGGTTTGGTATTAATGCAAAGGCCAGACTCTGACCTATCCAATGACACCTCACTTGATCTTGTGAAGTGTAACAATTAGTGACGCAGGGGTGCAAAGTCCCCCCCAGTGCTCTTTGCTGCAGTGCGGCGGTTTAGGTTTTTGATGTAACTATTCGTAACAGTGGATTGTGCCATCACTTCCACACTTGTTGGTGACATGAGAAATGAGATGGTTAGTGCAGCATCATTGTTCACTTTATAATTGAAAAGTGAAAAATATTGCTGTGCTAGAAAGAAAATGAAAAAAGTAGGAAATATTTATTATTTTATTTTTATTGTTGCAGAAAACCTGGTCATGTTTGGTATCATTGGAAAGGCCATGCTCTGGCCTTTCCAGAGATACCTACATGACCCTGTAGCTGCTATGAAGTTGGAGATACAGAGGTCCAAATGCCCACCAATGCAGACACAGTTATTCTTTCTCTGGGCCTATTCTGGGGCATTGGCCCGGAGCTGCTGCTCCATCAGCCCCTATGTTAATCTGGCCCTGTTTTTAATAGATTAACCATTACTTCTCCATGGGGATCTCACTGCCACGGAAGGTCACTGTAGTTCGTTTTCAATAGCCAAATGGACACGAAATTGCACCGTACGGGGAAATTCACTGTTCGGTGCAATTTTGAGGCCAATTTGGCTCTCTTTGAATAATAGGTTGTAATTCTTCTGGCTGGCAAAAGAATACGGACATCCTCTGTTACAGCAATTATTTCTATGCGAACATTTTCAAAGCTGTATCTTTTTTGCTTTTTAGATTACACAATGTATGTTGCACCAAAAATTCCTAATGTTGGGTCGGAGAAGAACCAGGAATGAATTTCTCAGTGTTGAATATGTAAGCGTGTGGTAAGCTTTGGAAGACTTCTGGTTATCATGGTACAGACAGTACAGGTGGCAATGCTGGGAGCACCAGCAGTTGGCAAAACCTCTATCATTCGACAGTTTGTGGCACATGAATTTCAAGAAGGATACACTCCAACCGAGCAGAGGGAGTTACATCGTGCTACAGCAGTCTTGAGTGAAAGGATGTATGAGCTAGTTATACTGGATCTTCCCAACATGCCCAGCTACCCTAGCACTGCAGAACAGGTGAGAACATGCTTTCATTGGTTGCTGTACATAAAAATACATCTAGGACATAAATTGGTGCACAGGTTGTTCCAGACGTACACTCTAATCAGGCCTAAATGATCTTGTTTGTGCTGTAAAAAGGTCCTCTGGACACTTCTTAGCTTATTCAAGAATACGATTGCAATAAATGAATCTTTGTCAATGCTTGATAGCTTTCAAGTGTTGGGGTCTCCTTAGGCCCTATTTTTGTGTGACAGGTTTGCTGCTTCATACAGGAAGATCTGCCTCTGCGCAGAGAGCTCATCCACGCCAATGCCCCTGAAATAGCCTGTGCAGTGAGGATTGTAACCACGGAAGGCTGTCTCAGCACAAGCTACAGTATCTCACGGAAGTGAGTACACCCCTCACATGTTTGTAAATATTTTATTATATCTTTTCATGTGACACCACTGAAGAAATGACACTTTGCTACAATGTAAAGTAGTACTCACGTTTGTTACCAGCGGTTTAGACATTAATGGCTGTGTCGCGTTATTTTGAGGGAACGGAAAATTGACACTGTTATACAAGTTGTACACTCACTACTTTACATTGTAGCAAAGTGTCATTTCTTCAGTTTTGTCGCATGAAAAGATATAATAAAATATTTACAAAAACGTGATGGGTGAACTCACTTCTATGAGATACTGTAATTCTAATTTCTTCCATATCCCTATACAGCTACTGTACTTTGAAAAAGTCACCTTGCGCAGGCCATGGTTGGTAGAAAATTATAATTAAATATTATTATCCCAAGTTAATATTGATCAGGCTTTCCTGATTTACATTTACATCTTTGGTTTTGTTTGTGATTATTTTATATTAAATTTTTATTGTTCTTTTAAAATGTTTTATCTTTTTATTTCAACAATCTACTTATATGTTCTATTGCAAGGGTGCTCAACTTCAGCCCTCCAGATGTTTTGGAACTATATCTCCCAAGACACTCAGTCACTCAGTAGGTTGACAGGGCCTTGTGGGAGATGTAGTTCAAAAACACTTGGAGGGCCAAGGTTAGGCACCTCAATTCTATTGGCTTAGATATATATATATATCTAAGCCAATAGAATATTAATATTATTATTATAATTATTATTATATTAATTAATAATAATTATATTATTATTATTATATAATAGAATAATATTATAGAATATTATTACTATATATATACACGCATAGACACCAATACATGTTTACAAGGATGTTTTTTTTTAAAAAAAAATACTAAAAAATAAGATTAAGGTTGAAGGGCCCTATTCCAAGGTTGTTGTAAATTTAAATAAAGCTTGAGGTGACGACACCAATACCGCTCACATATACTGCCCATTGGTTGCCGTTCCCAATCTTCTTAGATGAGCCTCATGGAAGAGTAAAAGACAGGTGGCACTACATATAACAAAATATGAGTGCAAACAGGCATAATATATATTCCACAGCAGTCACTGTAATCTGGTCACCAGGATTCCCTCCCCATCCTCCGGTGGGACCTATGCAGCCCAACTGTCAGACCTTGGGATCTATAGTCTGGTGACCGGTAGTGAGGTAGGCGTCCAGGAATAGTGTCACTAGGCCGGACATGCTCGATGCTTTTCGTCTATAGTTCGTTTATAGTTCTTCCTCAACAGGATAAACAGTATCATACAAGTTTTAATAAGTGATATCACTGCAGAAAGAGAATGAAGAATAATTTGGAAATACCTCGGGAACACATTAGTTAGTTCTTCTATAAGGGATTGTTTTATTCATCATACTAAAAACACACATCCGTGTTTCACAAAAGTAGTAACCAAACAGCAGGGGAAGCTTTTGAGAAAGGATTTTACCAGGAAGGATACATTGAGATTTATCTTGTTTTCAAGTATGTCCTGGGTGGCGAGTATGTACGTTAGGTGTCTTGCCCAAGGACACTTACTGGAGAGGTGCTCTTGCTGGGATCAAACCCATGTCTCCACAGGCTCTCTCCATGCAGAGCAGTGATGTTGCCTCTACTCCACCCAGCCGGCTTTGCTGTGAAGCTTCTTATGTGGCTATTTGGATTCATCTTTTTATGAAGTGCCAGCATTTGCCTGACAACAATGGCGATTTTCACTGGTGTTTGCAACTTCAGCAAACACCAGCAATTATAGAATTATCCCTTAGATCTTGTAGCTGTTTTACAAACAGAATTGAAAGAACGCTCTTCTCAAGGTAACCATAAACGCTTTATAGGACAGCATCAAAAATCTCTACATGGAAAGCATCAGGGAAAAAAAACATTTAAGGGGTTATTCAGAGAGAGCCAAACTGGCTCTGAAATTGCACCGAATGGTGAATTTCCATGTATGGTGCAATTTCAGAGCCATTCGGCTATTCAAATCCTGGCAATTTGCCAAATATTGGTGACCTGCCAGCAAAATATACAGGGTTATTCGGAGAGAGGTGAAAACCAGGAGAAGTGAAAATCCTACCTAGGTCAAGATAGCCGATTTGGAAAGTGAGATAAATGGGAGAATATTTCTGGTTTGGCTATTTTGACCTAGAATTTTCACTTCTCCTGTCATAGAAACATAGAAACATAGAAAAATGTCGGCAGATAAGAACCTTTCGGCCCATCTAGTCTGCCCAATTACATGGATACTTTACCTGGATTTATCTTTTGTTTAGGATAGCCTTATGCCTATCCCATGCCTGCTTAAATTCAATTACTGTTTTGGCCTCTACCACTTCTACTGGAAGACTGTTCCATGTATCCACCACCCTCTCAGTAAAATAATGCTTCCTGATGTTACTTTTAAACCTTTGCCCCTCTAATCTAAGACTATGTCCTCTTGTTTTGCTACTTTGTTTCCTTTTAAATATACTCCCTTCCTCTACCTTGTGGATTCCCTTTACGTATTTAAATGTTTCTATCATATCTCCTCTGTCTTGTCTTTTTTCCAAGCTGTACATGTTAAGATCATTAAGCCTTTCCTGGTAACTTTTCTCCTTCAAGCCGTACACCATTTTAGTAGCCCTTCTCTGAACTCTCTCTAAGATGTCTATATCCTTCTGGAGATACGGTCTCCAGTACTGCACACAGTACTCCAAGTGAGGTCTCACCAGTGCTCTGTACAGTGGCATGAGCACTTCCCTTTTCCTACTTCATTCTCCTGAGTTTCACCTCTCTCTGAATAACCCTGATAGTGTCTGTTCGACTGCAGTGAAATCCCCATAGAGAAGCAAATGGTTAATCTATTCAGAGACACTGAACAGCAACAAAATGCCAGTGAAATGCCCTGATGTTCGGTGGTTTCATTCGGCAGGTTTAATCAGGCAAATCCCATAGGTTTCAATGTTAGAAATATTCCTGGTTTTATTCAGTATCTATTAAACCTATTCAATTTTTTCTTTTAATTTGCAGCAAAAAGTCTCTTTATCTTTATTAAGGATTTTTTTAGGCATTTTTTGTAATTTTTTTGTAAATTTTTTTCCTCATTTTTTTTAAATTTTTAAAATAGCGTTTTTTTCTCTATAACAGACCTTTTTTATTATTATTCATAGGACCTTCTATGTTAATTCCAGACATTTTCGGACAGTAGTTTTTTGCAAACAGCGTTTCAAATTTTTAAAGTTTCAATCGTTTTGTTCTGGAGGGTTTTTTACCCTGTTTGTCGGCTTGTCTGCTTTTTCCAGCGGCTGGTCAGTGCTGTGTTCGACGGATCATCATCTTTTTTCAGACGCGTCCGACGGGTTTTCAGGTAGCTTATCGGATCTGATCCGATAATTTGGCGTTTTTTCCCCCCCCGATTTGGCAGTTTTGCAGCGGATTTTCCCTGTACTTCGGGGACCCTGTGGTGAATGCTGAATTCACCGCAGGGTCAGGGAATTTGATTCCCCGAAGAGTAACGAAAGAGCACCGAAATGTGAGTGACATGTCGGTGCTCTCTGAATAACCCCTTTAGGCCCCGTTCACACCTAGCCGTTTTAACGCGCGTTCGTGCACGCTTTAAAACGCAGGAACGGGGAAATCCCATGCTTTGCTATGGGACCCATTCAGACCTAAGCGTTTTAAAGCGTGCAGGAACGCGCTTTAAAACGGCCAAAACAAAAAGAAGTTCAGGAGCTTCTTTTCAGGCATACAGCAGCGCGTTCGCGGCCATATCATAGCCGCGAACGTGCTGCAACGCGCGTTCGCGTGTTTTTTTTGTATGCGCGAACGCGCGTAAAAAAACGCGCGCATTGCACGATGCAGCGCTACGCCCAGGTGTGAACCCAGCCTTAGAGTTGACGCTGAGCCAAAACCAAGAAAGATGAAGATGCTGTGAAATATATGGGATCCAATAAGCACCCGCTGTAGATAAATCAGAGTGGACAAAACACACCCTGTAAGTCTGTAACATAATACAGGACATAATCTTCTCTCATGGCACCAAGGTGCACCCCTCCTGGAGAACAAACATGCAGGATTGTGATAAACCAATGTGCAGCTGTGCCTCTACACAATCAGGTGCATAGCTTGAATACATAATTCAAAGGGCAATAAAGGAGAAGTTAAAGATGGCTTTAACAATCTGCCAGATAAGGAACGAACGACTTAAATAACAATTGAGGTCTCGTGGGAACAATCCTTTGCAGACTCAACATGGAATGTCATGAAGAATACCCAGAACTATTGAGGAAACAATAGATTTAAAAGTGACAGTGGAAATTACAGAGCAAACGTAAGGCCGCATACATCCCAAACACGTGTGGATCATCCATAAATTTAAGAATTGCAGTGATAATGGAGGTAAAGTGATGTCAGAAAGAAAGCAGTGCTTGTAACATGACATATTAATGAAAGCGTATTGGTGTTTAGTCCATCCTAAGCATCTGATGAGACGTTACTCCCCAACAGTGACCACAAAAAGACAACATCCAACCATAAAGCTATACCTATATTCATAGCCCATCTTCTCTATCATTGCCCGTGTGACAGCTTGTGTGACAGATCGCAAAAGATTGACAAAGCCAATAAAATATAGCATAGGGTTGCCACCTTTCCTTCAAGCCAAACCCGAACTCTCAAACGTTGCATGGCATATATTTTTTATGTAGAATATACACACTTTCCGTATGAAGTATGACTGAGGTCTCCCTCTGATGGTGTCACGTGACTGGGTCATCTAGTCACACTTGCGCATTGTCGGCTGTGCTCTGTCTCATTGTCCCAATACAAGAGCAAACAGGAGGCGGTCGTGGTTGTGCGCTCCTCTGCATTGCAGGACAAGAAGTGATCATAGATACTCTAAATGATTTTGGAAATTCACTTTACATAAGGTTCTCAGAGCTGGGTTTTTATTGTTTAATACTGATTCTAGATGAGAATCATGAGCGACAAGCTTGACTGAGACTTCTTCTGAGTTAAACGTCGCCTGGTCCACTTGGCTAGAATATACTGTAGTTCTCCTAATCCTGGAGTTGGGTGGTCACCACTTGCTCATACATGCTTCGGGGACCCCCAGACCCAAATACTGCCAATGTGCGGTATCCTGTATCCTTTTTCATACAGGCAGACACTGATAAAGACCCTGCCAGAGTGACAACACACCAGTAGAAACTAACACTGATACATTCAGACTCTCATGTACATACAGGTATAGTCACACATGTACTCACAGATATACAGTCACACAGGCTCACAATGGTATACACTCACACAGGCAATCGCTGGTATTCAGTCAGGGCCTGGTCCGGTCTGAATCATGTGTCCGGGTGGGAGCGGGGCTGAAACGTGAACACATGATTACAAGCCTTAACTGTCCGGATGAAAACTGGACAGGTAGCAACCCTATAGCATGGCTGTGACGGAACCGTTCTCTTCCGCCTGTCCTGACTCTCCAGACACCCCTTCGTTGCGGTCAGCCCGGCTACTGGGAGCGCCGTCCTCAGCGTCTCGAGCAGCTTGACCCGCCTGCTTCTGTTTCTCTGCCCTGGAGCCGTTAGGAATTTCCAGAAGGCCGCTCAGTGCCTTCTGAGGTTGAGTGTATAGTGTAGCGTCGCTGAAATAAAACACCAGACGCGGCTGTATGTTCCAACAGGATTCTCTCTCTGTCTCTGAGAGTTCTGACTTTTAATGAACAAAAACGCCACCATTTATGCTGAAATCCAACAGCCATAATTTGCATAAATGACGCACATCGTCCTACTAAAATGCTAATTACATTATGTCAAATAGGTATTTACAATGTTTTAGCATACCTAGTCTGGGGTAGACGCTTCGTTAGCCCTGGCACCGGAAGGAATAGTAGGGCAGCCCGATACTGGATCCGGCGCTTTGCACCACTGCACGTATCAGCTCGAGGAGACCATAGGACTCCATGGAACCTTGCACATCCTGACCGCAAACTCTCCATGAACTCACTCTCACTAAATTGTGCAGCTCCGCAATTACGGAGGGAGACTAGGAACTACTCGTTCCCAGTTTCACCATGCTCTCGGTGAGAGGAAGTGGCGGATCACACCGTCCTCGTCCATATCTCCAATACATATCTTAAAAACAACTGTGGAATAGGACCCTTACACAGTAAACCTATCAACTCCATGAACTTGAATGGTAAGATTACATCTCGCTTGGAATCAAACTCCTTGTATTTTTACTTCACCACCTCATCATCATGTGTTTAATGCGCATGGTCAGTGTGGTAAAACAAAAAGAACAATAGAGAGCAAGATAATCCCAGATGTCTATTTCCTACAAAATGTCAAGTTCATCTTCAATTGTTATAGAACCAAGCAACAAACATTGTTATTTTTACTCAATACCATCATTTTTTCTTCCTTTACCAGGACTGTTTGGATCCACGTTTTTGGGGCCTCAAAAACACAAAGGTCTTCATCTTGGTCTTTGATATCTGCAATCCAGAGAGTTTCCATCACGTCAAACAACTGAGGCAGCAGATTTTAGAGAGGTCAGGATATTTCTAAGCAGCCGCATTTATTTATTCTTCTTTGCTGATGTAAATCAGATGCATGCGGTTCAGCTGCATTTCATATTAAGTTCTGATCAGCTATGCAAACTGTCTCGGTTACACTGTAGCGCTGTCAATTGTGTTCATCATGGGTACATCTCCTTTCAAGAAACATATCTAAGAAACCATCAACTGGACAATCAGAGAATTCCCTTTGCTGATCCTTACCTACTAAGGGTATCAAAGCATAAGCTCCTCTATATTCTTTTGCAGATTTAAACTTTAATTTTTTTTACAATATTACCAAGAGATATGTCTTACGACAAAAGGAAGCACTAGTGGGTGTGATGTGAAAAACAGTTTACGGGTATATAAGGAGGATATATCAGTACAGTAAAGAATTGAAAAATACTTGAGTTTTACATATAGCTATGTGGATAATCAGGCAGGCATATTCCGTCTGATTTACAAATTGGCAGATGAGGTGGACCAACTGTTTTTTTATCTTCTCACATAATCACATTTAAAATGTAGAAAGGATGTAACACTTGGTCCTGCTCTAATCCTTCTTAAAATTTCCCTTGGTGTACAGAGCTATATAAATCATCATACAGTATATCTTTGTGTTTGTCTTCACATTGTACGACACGTCAGACAATATTGACGCCTTATTACTAATCAGTGACATTTTCTGTTTACACTCTTGTTGGAACAAGCCCAATCACGACATACAGTATCTATCAGAGAGCATCATCTAATCAGTGTAACACCACCATGTCCATACAGATCTTGCCAGACTCATACAACTCACATCCTGCACCTTTCACACCTCACCCCTCTGTAAATATCTACACTGGCTCCCTGTTTCCTTTAGAATCTACTTCATTATACTGGTCCACACGTACAAAGCTCTCCATAACCGCGCCCCTGCCTACATCGCCCCCCTTATTAACAGGTATATCCCATCCCGACCACTTTGCACGGCCAATGATCTGATGCTATCAGTTCCTCGTACCCACACCCCAACTCCCACCTTCAGGACTTCTCCCAAGCTGCCCCCTTTCTATACAACTCCCTCCCCGCAACATCAGACTCTCCCCATCTCTCCAGTCCTTCAAGAAGTCTCTAAAAACACATTACTTTAGAGAAGCCTATCAGCTCACTCCATAAACCCCCATGGTTAATTTCCTGCTCCATCTTCCCACACAGCCCACATACACCCCAATACGTCATGCTCTCTACTCACCCTCATCTAGTGTGTCACCCCTCTCCTTTTAGATTGTAAGCTCTCGAGCAGGGTCCTCTCCTACTGTTCTGTGTGTGTGTAATGTGTCTGCATATTTGTTCTGTCTCCCCCATTGTACAGTGCTACGGAACTTGTTGGTGCTTTATAAATGCTTGTAACTGTAACTCTGCAACACACACATGGTCCTTTGGTAGAATTGACCTTGCCAGGATGCACCTGTAATATAGAATGCTATCCATTATTTGGTATAAAATATACCCAGATATATTATATCTGGTTAGGTTACACAGTGAAAGCACACAACTGTAAACAATCTATATAATAAAACAGTTTTAAAGTCAGTCGCCGTCAAGCGCTGAGTGCGCATGCGCGACGGACATTTAAAAACTGTTAGAAAAAAAAAAAGCGGAGCCGTTGGAGAGGCGCGCGCCTCTCCCGGTCTCACCTCCTCACAGCCCAGTCACTGAGGAGGTGAGAGAGGCGCTTTGCGCGTGCCTCTCCAACGGCTCCGCTTTCTTTTGTTTTGCCTACCGCCGGGGCCTTAGCCCTGACTGCCGGCGTGCATCCCTGCTCGCCGAGGCTGGGCCCATGTGTGCCCACCGGCGAGCAGGAACTTGAAGTTAGCCGCCGACGGGCCGCCGCCTCTGATGTCAGGGGAAGTGCGTAGGCGGCCATCTTAAAGTCCCTGCTCGCCGGTGGGCTCAGCCTCGGCGAGGAGGGACTTCAAGATGGCTGCTGGCAGGCCCCCTCTGATGATGCCAGAGGAAGCCCGCTGGCGGCCATCTTGAAGTCCCTGCTCGCCGATGGGCTCAGCCTCCGGCGAGCAGGGACTTCAAGATGGCTGCTGGCGGGCCCCCTCTGATGATGTCAGAGGAAGCCCACCGGTGGCCATCTTGAAGTCCCTGATCGCCGGTGGGCTCATCCATGTGAGATGGGCACAAATATATACATGTGAGCAAGGGGGAAATATACCCATGTGAGCTGGGGGAAATTATATCCAGGTGAGCAGGGGGCAAATATATCCATGTGAGCAGGGGGAAAATATACCCATGTGAGCAGGGGGAAAATATACCCATGTGAGCAGGGGCAATTATACCTATGTGTGCTGGGGCAAATATATCCATGTGAGCAGGGGGCAATTATACCCATGTGAATAGGGGGCAATTATACCCATGTGTGCTGGGACAAATATATCCATGTGAGCTGGGGGAAAATATACCCATGTGAGCAGGGGGCAATTATACCCATGTGAGCTTGGGGCAATTATACCCATTTGAGCAGGGGGGCAATTATACGCAGGGGCAATTATACCCATGTGAGCTGGGGGCAATTATACCCATGTGAGCAGGGGGCAATTATACCCATGTGCACTGGGGCAATTATACCCATGGGAGCTGGGGGCAAATAAATCCATGTGAGTTGGGGCAAATATACCCATGGGAGCTGGGGCCAACATATCCATGTGAGCTTGGGCCAAATATACCCATGAGAGCTGGGGGAAATATACCCATGTGAACCAGGGGCAAATATACCCATGTGAGCCAGGGGCAAATATACCCATGTGAGCTGGGCGCAAATATAACCATGTGAGCTGGGGGTAAATATTCCCATGTGAGCTGGGGGAAAATATTCCCATGTGAGCTGGGGGAAAATATATACCCATGTGAGCTAGGGGCAATATATACCCATATGAGCTGAGGGCAATATATAACCATATGACCAAAAAAATTGTCTTTCCTTGATGTTGCTGTGCTTTCATTTCAGCGAGCATTCATGCACACCTCACTTAACAATAGACTGCCCTCTGGGCAGGCTTTCCACCTAGTAAACTATAATGTTTTTCTACTTCCACAGCACAAGTAAGACCCCATTGATAGTAGTGGTTGGCAACAAAAGAGATCAGCAGAAACATCGTTTTGCCCCTCGACACGTCCTATCTGTGTTGGTAAAGAAGAACTGGAAATGCGGATATTTGGAGTGCTCGGCTCGAAACAATTGGCACATACTGCTACTCTTCAAAGAGCTCCTGATTAGCATGTCTACAAGGGGGAGGCGCACAACCAGCAGCATCTGCCTCCAAGGAGCTCTGCACAGGGAGCGGTGCAGCATCATGTGATGCAACTCATAGTTGCTGGGAATCCCCAGTCTGTCTGGTGCACATTCATAGGGATGGGTCTCCTTCAGTCTGTCTGGTGCGCATTCATAGGGATGGGTCTCCATCAGTCTGTCTGGTGCACATTCATAGGGATGGGTCTCCTTCAGTCTGTCTGGTGCACATTCATAGGGATGGGTCTCCTTCAGTCTGTCTGGTGCACATTCATAGGGATGGGTCTCCTTCAGTCTGCCTGGTGCACATTCATAGGGATGGGTCTCCTTCAGTCTGTCTGGTGCACATTCATAGGGATGGATCTCCTTCAGTCTGTCTGGTGCACATTCATAGGGATGGGTCTCCATCAGTCTGTCTGGTGCACATTCATAGGGATGGGTCTCCTTCAGTCTGTCTGGTGCACATTCATAGGAATGGGTCTCCATCAGTCTGTCTGGTGCACACATTAGCAATGGGGATCCACCAGATTTCAGTTGTCACACACATATAACCAGATAATAGTGTTTACACATACCTAATGTCATCTATTATCACATATGCTGGTGAAGGGCTAGTTTAGTCTACCCAACTGTTCAACAATTTTGCTGGGCTGACTCAGTAGTGGTATTTGTGTTTTATACACAAGAAGGGCTTATGCAGCCTGTCAACTGGTGTTAAAAGTGGGATTCTATTAGTATGTCAGTGTCATAAAACAAAGGTTTATGCTGGGCTGATGGACGCCGTGCTGTACACAACACATACAAACTAAATGAGTTTGTTGCATGGTCTGACGCAAATGAAATCAGCTCGTAGTTTGCATGTGTTATACAGGTATTGTCACACAGGCTCACTAAGGGAATCCCTTCTCTCACCTTTACAGCAGACAGACTGAAGGAGCAAGAAAGTTGCAATTTTTTGGTACATAAACACAAATTGCATGATAAAAGGGGTCTTTCAAGCTGCATCCCTGCAGTTTCCTCAGTCCGGAGGTACCACACACACACACACACACAGGAAAAGGGCTACCTCAATCTGTTGGTGACACACATACTCACAAACAAAAAGGGCTCCCTCAGACAGTCTGAGATAACCATATAATGCGCTATATTGGACAAAATAACAAGCACAGAGAAACTCTCCACTATGGTCTCTCTGTACACTGTTGCGTTCAACCTTCGTCAATGTCAAATATACACAAGGCCACATGCATTCTTAATATAGTTTATTCAGCAGCAAAAACTACATGTATGTATAACTGTCATGTGGATCATGTGGAAGCAGATATTTCTACTTGACATAAATATTCTTAATACCCGAAACCCATGAACAACCTTATGTATACACATAACTACACGGACACGTACGTTCAACGAGCAGACAAACTTGCAACAATGTGTAAATAATCACAAAAGACTTTCATTTACATCTTCTCCCCTCTCCAAAGCTACCGAATGGAATGCAAAGCTCAGGAATGTTTCTGCATGGTAAAAGCTAAGAGAGGCAACACCAGTAGATGTGGTGGTGGTGGTGATGGGGTATCTAATGAATTACACATGTCAGGTGGTCTCTTTTTATGATGTGCAGCAGATAGTAATGCTAAACAAAAGTATATTATTTTATTTCCAGCCTCCCTCCTATTTATCAATAACACATTTTTCATGTTAAGCCTCCTAACAGGAAATATAGACCTGCGATTATGTCACTCACATATGTCGAAGCATCCTGCACTCCCACCCACTCTGCAAACACAGACTTCAGACTGCCTCCTCTCAAGAATACACATACACCCTTTATCTGATGTGAAAAGATCCAAAAAAGGCAGCATGTGTTTTGCAGGCTTTGTTAGAAAACATTAATTTGTACATTCTGTAGCAGGCAAGAACAGCGAAACAAAGATTCTTCCTATTCTTGAGCGTTTCCTTCTATACCATAAAGCTTTTATCAGTCTGCAATGGAATGCTAAGGGTGTCAGGACCGGTCTGACAAGTCCGATCGGTCTCTGACATTAGTCACTCCTGGATTAATAGATATTGCAGATTTTTAATTATTTTATGATTCCTATACTAAACAATAATTAAAAGATGATTGCCAGGCTCTAAATAACCTATCACTGAATGTAAAAATATATGTTCTTATAAAGAACTATTGCTCAATATTACAGTCTTTATAAACTTTCCCATATTTCTCTATTGCACCACGTTTCCATTATATAGATTATCTTATTGCTAAATACAACCGCTCTCAAATGTCATATTTAATGTTTTAATAACCTTCTGGTATGAATTCTCCTTTTGCTACCTTTAACGTTCTATTCCTCCATATAGACACATTCTTAACCATCTCTTTTTCTCCAGATTCCCTCCTATAACTTCACCTGTAGTTCAACAGAATGTCACACTACAACTTTACGACCTCGCATTACCTCGCCCAGTATCCCTATTGCTCCATTAGCACCGCTTCCTGCAACTTCTCATTCTCCAACTTCCCTTCAACCTCACATTAACCTCGCCCAGTATCCCTATTTTTTTTTTTGAGAAAGTATTTTACCAGGAAGGACACATTGAGATTTCTCTGGTTTTCAAGTATGTCCTGGGTGGCGAGTATGTACCGTTAGGTGTCTTGCCCAAGGACACTTACTGGAGAGGCGCTCTTGCCGGGATCGAACCTGTGTCTCCACAGTCATAGAGCAGTGATGTTACCTCTACTCATCCAGCCGATTGCTCCGTTAGCACCGCTTCCTGCAACTTGTCATTCTCCAACTTTCCTTCAACCACCTCCATGTCCCATATGTCTTCTTCAGTTCGTCCCCTTATTGCTCTATTCCACAGCAAAACATTTTTTTAAAAACACTTACTCCATATCATTCTCATATACATTCTGCTGCTTCATATCATCATTTACAATAGCGGATCCTATTCCATCAAACCAATATTTTCCTAATTTGTAATATATTTACTCTTTAAATCAGATCACTCATAAATAACTACTGTATGGAAAAAATATGATTGCGAATAAAAGGCAATACACAGTATAGAACACGACAGTATTCTCTCACTCTAACCTTATGGAATGACTTCGGTATAACATATGTCTAGTTAACACAATGTTCGTCTTGATGATGGCTCCAACATTTCAAAAGTACTTTCTCATTGCTCATTAAATCTGTACTATGGCTATTTGTACTGCCTTTAAAATAAAGCAATACTACAACAGGACCTGAACATCTCCCTGATATTATTGGTTCAAGAGACGAAGCGAGCAGCATTCTCCTGGAATGTAATAGACATTTTGCATATTTAATCTTTATCATTAAGGCCTAGAAAGCTAGCTGGCTTTTTCCCTATGGATGAAACATCTCAGAAATACAATGTGATCTTTGGTTCTTTGACAAGTATATGACCAAGCGTCCCATGGTACCCAACTACATGCTATTAATGGTTATTAGGTTTTTACAGCAGGAATAACTTCCATTTTTAATTATCTCGATACTATGATGGAAAGCGGGGAAACTCAAAATCAGGATAGTAGAATATCATACGTTTTGGACAACATTACTATCATGTAATGAAAGTGGAGGTTTCCCCAACTTTAATCTTTTCAATCCAGAAAAGATTGTCAGATTTGAAATAAGTATTTTTTCTCTTGGGTTTTAAAGTGACCCCATAAATTATATAAATATAGATTTTATATATATATATATATATACACAGTGTGAGGTGAAAGCACAGCAGGAATTTGACATATTGAATTGTGTAGTGAAGTTCTACAGTCATTTATCACCTGGCTATATATAGCATGGTGCATTGAGCAGTAAAGGTATAGTAAGAGGTAGGTACCTCGTACCACACAAAATGACGCATGAACAGTGTCAGCTATGATAATCGGCATGCTTCACTATAGAATGAGCATGCGCGCATATTCATGCTCCCTTACTGCTTGATATTCATACCTGAGTGTTGGATTATGCTCCTTGAATTCTGCCTGGAAGATATCATAAGTCACCCAAACCTACACCTTTCATTAGGTAACATGGGCTTCAGAATTACTCAAAAAGGGTAATCAGACACTCCGGCAAATATTGCATGCCCAGAGCTGAAAAACAGATATTCATACTCATGATAAAGTCTCCTTTGTACAGCTTCACCCACATGGATGCTCTGTCTGTACTCCTGAATCAGTAATGAAGACATCTTGTCGAGATCTCTCTGAGCATCTGTTAGGGGCAGTTGTAGGAGGTAACCCTGCAGTCCTGTAGTTAAGTGGGGTAGGGATGCGGGTGGGTAGTTTCTCTGGCTGTATGTCAGTCCTAGGTCGTATTTTAGGACGAAGCTTCAATTTGTAAATTGAAGGGACCCTGTCTGGGCGTTTTACGTTTTTCTTGGGTCTCAGGATTACTCCTCCAGTCTCTGCATCAACATCAGGGGAGTCATACAATTCTTCATTGTCGTCTTCGTTTTCAATCAGTTCTTGCAGATCCTCTGGGGCAGGAGGACAGGAGCTGTCATCTGAAGAGCTGGATAAAGCTGGAAGTCTCCTCCAAGTTGATGCAGAAAGTGCAGCTGAATTTCCATCTCCTCCTTGCTCCCTGCCTCCGCCACCTCCAGTTAAGTAGAAGTTGAGCGAGGAGGAGGATGAGCTAGAGGAACAGTACGCAGAGTCTAGGGCAGCAGGCTCAGATGTTGGAGGGCTCACCAGCATCCCAGCTCCCTGAGCAGAACCATATGAGTCAGTTCTCATGAGACGTGCGTTTTCCAGGAATTCCTTTTCAAGGCTGCGATAAATTAGCTGCTCTTGGTGCTCATTCAATGGCTCAGGCGTGTACTTTAACTGCCTGCGGGCAGGTGTTTGCTGATGTTCAGTCTGAGTGCGAGAATTTGGTGGCTTGGATGCGCTTGAGTTTGACCAGGAGTGCTGTCCATCTTTGTCACGTGTTATGAGCAGAACTGGCTTCTTGTTGCCCAGTGGCCCTTGACTACGTGTTCTTCGATTCTGAGCACTAGCTGGAGAAGTGCCATGTGTCCTGCCACGGTCAGACAACAGGGTTTGAGACGCCTGTGGTCGGCGAGGTAAAGGGCCACGGTCCTGGGACTGGCTGCGTGTTACAGAAGTGCGAGGTCCAAGTCTCAGGTTCTCCACCGATTTCCTTCCCGCGGGAGCGCTCTGAACAGAGGAGGCAGAAGAATCACTGTCACCTGAGTATCGACGGGAGCGAGGAGGCCTGAGAGAAGGGATGGAAAAAATAGTTTGAAAAGAAAGAGTTCCAAAGTACAGGGAAAAAATAGATCCAAAAAAAGAATTACAGGCCTATGAGGTTGAAATTAGAGCAAGTCAAAGGAATAAAACAGTAGTTTGGGTGCTTATTAAGGGTACTCCCACAAGTACCATTTTATAGGCTTTTATGTTTTATCCATACACATATATCATACATAATATGCATATCATTTTTTCACAGAAATGGAAGAGATTTCCTTAAACGAGAAAACATTAAACCACTCTTCAACATTTCAGACTGCAGTTGGCCAGGCTGGTATATAATTTAAACCCTACACACCCTATGGGCAGTAAGGTGGTTGAGCCGTGTGCAACGAATGCGGTGGATGTTTAAAACTGCATGGTCAAACATTTAATTAAATAAAAAGAACAGTACATTAACCCCATCCAATACAAAGCAATTTTTAGCCTAACATTTATTTCACATAATGGATATGATATATTTGTGCATATTTTTTTCATAATTTTTTTTTCTTAGAACTCAAAAAAGCATTATGTGCTAAACTTACAAATTTCAATTCAATATCAAAGAGGTGTTACCAGCCACAGGATAAAACTGCAAATTATATATATATATATATATATATATATATATATATCTACAAGGGTTGTAGTGGAGGACAAAAAGTAAGATAAAAGGCCTCCACACTATAATAAGTGTGTTTATTATTGCAGAAGCCACTTGCACATCACAGCAATTCAATGAATTGCATCCCAGAGCTCCTGTGCCACATTCCCCATATGCAGCAAGGAATTCTGGGTAGGATATGCAAATGGCATCTGTCTCCCTTTTATGCATCCTGGGTCTGTTATTACACAGAACCCTAAAATCAATGCTATGCCACACTGTGGCTTTCTAGCAGAGATAAGGTTTATGCAACTGGTCAAAGCCACTCCTAGGACAGCGCTGTTTTGGGTTTGCTGGACCCTCATCCGCTAGGAGCTAGGCGTGATCACCAGTTGCAGTGGATGCTTGGGACCCACAGGGCAATCAGTATCTACAAGAGTTGTGGTGGAGGACAAAAAGTGAGATAAAAAGCCTCCACACTATAATAAGGGAGTTTATTATTGCAGAAGCCACCTGCACATCACAGCAATTCGATGGCCCCTAATGGCTCCTAAGAGAGCCGAAACGTCAGGACTTGCTTTTTAAATATGCTTTAATAAATTTTGTTATTTTATTTTTTGATTGAGTGCGGCCATCTGTTGGATTTTCTATATTGCATAAAGGCCTAGCACCTCTCCTTTTGCTGCTTTATTTTGAAAGGTGTTGCTGAACTTTTGGATAATATATATATATACATATATTTGTTTTTGATCAGGGCTCCACTCTGTCATTTTCAAGTAGGGGATATGAAAATTTTGACTATTTTGCTTGCGACTTTATATGATAAAAATATATATTATCCCTCGTTTCAATTAAATGCTGAACTAAAGCCATGTGGTAGTAAGGGGTTAATGTTCTACTTCCTAAAGAGTGCTACATTAGATTCATTAAAAATGCATGTTGCTATACAGAAATACAAAATAGTTTAGCAAACATTCAGTCGTTTCAAATGAAATTAGGGCCTAGACTTCCTAAATATGAGTACAGACAGTCTTACAGAGTGAAGGCCACGCTCTCTGCCCCTGACCCCTTGTCTCTTGAGCTCACGCCAGGATTAGGGGGGGGGGGGCAGGGGTATGTGTGCCAATATGTGTTTGTTGAAGTTCTAATGCCCGGAGACAGGGCACCTTTTGTTTCTGCTAACTCATGTGATAACTCATGAGCAACAAACTGAACTCTCTTGTCAACAAAGATTTGTTATTTGCTTTAATAGTCCGTTTTGATCTAGGTTAAGCATCCCTTTGTCACTGGCATTCTATCAAAATAACACCCCTTTTTGTGAATCAATCTTGAAACCTTTTTTCACAGAGAAGCTATATGGGTCAGGCGCTTCATCTCCTCTCACCAGCACATCATCCAGTATGCCAAGAAAACAAGAGTGACAACATGATGGTTGGAGATGTGGTGAAATAGGGGATAGGAATAAGGGAAAAGTATGCAAAGATGTTGTTGTGAAAACAAAAACAGTAGACACTGACAGTGTATAAAAAAATGCATTTTTCATGTCCATGTATTTTTGTGGTACCCATGTGACAATATTGTGTATATGTATATACAGTATATAGTATAGAGACCATGCAGGAGTCTGGGCCCTAAATACCTTCCCTCAATTACTCTCCTAGACGTCTTGTTACCCAACCCATGCACCCTGTCACAATATACACACACCTCACAACCTTCTAGCACTATTCTTCTGCTGTTTAAATATAACGTGAGATGCACTGCACTACCTACACACACTGCATCTATTGGTTTAACGTGATAATTTTTTGGGGAGTTACAGTGGCAAAAAAACATAAGTGAACCCCTTAAAAATGAATGCATTTATATATACATTTTCCTTAAAATCTGGCTTGATGTTCAGTGAAGTTGCAGCAGTAAGCAAACATAATCTGAATTTTCTAATAACACAAAATTGTATTATTCTTGTACATATTGAATATATAATTCAAATATTCACGTTATAGGTTGGAAAAGTATGTCAAATCCTAAGACTTAAACAAAAGCTTATTTAGATTGGAGACTTGCAAACCTGTTGTCCAATTAATGAAACAAGATTGTATATGTGGGTTAGAGCTATTTTGACTCATACAAAGTTCTATTTGCTATTCACAAAAATCATCTGTTGATGTGACCCATGCCTCACAAAAAAGAGCTCTCAGAAGAACTGTGATCAAGAACTGTTGCAGTACATAGAACTGGAAAGGGTTAACAACTTGTTTCAAAGAGCTTAGATATTCATCTGCCCACTGGTAGACAAACTGTCTATAAATGGAGACTATTTGCTGTCACTGCTCTCCCTAGAAGTGGCCATCCAGCCAAGATGACTCAAAATATAATTATCAACAAGGTGTTAAAGAACCTTACAGCCATGGCCAAAAGTTACGACACAACTATTTTCTCAAAGACCACTGCCTAAGTTTTTTATGATGGCAGTTTGCATATACTCCAGAATGTTATAAAGAGTGATCAGATGAACTGCAATTAACTGTAAAGTCCCTCTTTGACATGAAAATGAACTTAATCTCCAAAAACCTTTCCACTGCGTTTCAGCCCTGACCAACAGAGAGAGCTCCTTCGCCTGTCATGAGCAGGCAGACCGATATTCATTGGCTCACACAGTGACCAACCCGAAGCCAAAGGACGTGGACAAACAGCTCCTGCACGCTCCTGAAGTCTGTTCCTGGATTATTGGTGAGCCACGGCAGCTGTCAGCCCAGCAGGCTAGAAGCTGTTCGTTGCAGCGATCAAAGCTGGTATATGTTACTACTGGCTCCAATCACTGCAACTATCAGCTTTCAGCTTCTAGCCTGCTGATAGCTGGTCACAGCACACTTGCTCGGTGCCAGGAACAGGGTGTCAGGGTCATCAGGCAAAACAAATCACCCAACCCTGCTATATATATCATTAAAAAGGGCACCATATACCAACATGAAAACAAAATCTCAATGGTTAAGTACAGTGTTGAGAGCAGGGGTCAAGTCCTGGGAAAAAAAGTGAGGGAACTCACCCACGAATTCCACAACCCCTATTACCTGAAGAAAATATATATATATTACGAGTATAGCAGTACGTGGTGATACCATTTTTATTGAGTTAACTTTACATTTAAAAGACAAGCTTTCAAGAGTATAAACTGGAAACTATACTGATCAGTGAAAGGTATCACTATGTACAGGTATACTCGTGATTGTGGCAACTGGACTAACGCATTTTATTTATATATATATATATATATATATATATATCTCCAGGCACAGACCCCCCCCCCCAGAATTATATACACAGCGCTGAATCCCCAGAATAACATACACAGCACTGAGCCCCCAGGATAATATACACAGCACTGAGCCCCCAGAATAATATGCACAGCACTGAGCCCCCAGAATAATATGCACAGCACTAGTTATATGGATATATTTTCCCCAGTTCACATGGATATAATTGCCCCCAGCTCATATGGGTATATATTGCCCCCAGCTCATATGGGTATATATTGCCCCCAGCTCGTATGGATAATGCCCCCCAGCTCTCATGGATAATGCCCCCCAGCTCTCATGGATAATGCCCCCAGGTCTCATGGATAATGCCCCCCCTCATGGATAATGCCCCCAGGTCTCATGGATATTGCCCCCCAGGTCTCATGGATATTGCCCCCAGGTCTCATGGATATTGCCCCCCAGGTCTCATGGATATTGCCCACCCCCAGGTCTCATGGATAATGCCCCCCAGGTCTCATGGATATTGCCCCCCCAGGTCTCATGGATATTGCCCCCAGCTCTCATGCATATTGCCCCCAGGTCTCATGGAAATTGCCCCCAGGTCTCGTGGATTGTGCCCCCAGGTCTCATGGATATGCCCCAGGTCTCATGGCTATTGCCCCCAGGTCTCATGGAAATTGCCCCCAGGTCTCATGGCTATTGCCCCAGGTCTCATGGAAATTGCCCCCCAGGTCTCATGGCTATTGCCCCAGGTCTCATGGCTATTGCCCCCAGGTCTCATGGAAATTGCCCCCCAGGACTCATGGATATTGCCCCCAGGTCTCATGGAAATTGCCCCCCAGGTCTCATGCATATTGCCCCAGGTCTCATGGATATTGCCCCCAGGTCTCATGGATATTGCCCCCAGGTCTCATGGAAATTTCCCTCCAGGACTCATGCATATTGCCCCAGGTCTCATGGATATTGCCCCCAGGTCTCATGGATATTGTCCCCCCCAGTGTCATGGATATTGTCCCCAGCTCACCTCTGCTTCTTCTGTGGCTGCTGCCGCCGCACATTGCAGGCGGCCGCGTGCTTCCTGCTTCAACGCCGCTGACAGGAAGTGAAGCTGAGCGGCTCCACTTCCGGTCAGCGGGCCGTTCTAACAGGATGCACGCGGCCGCCGGCAATGTGCGGCGGCGGCGTTCGGGCTCGGGCCACAGCGGGAACGCTGCGGGAACGCCCCGCTGTGGGAGAAGTGCGGGAACGCCGTTCCCGCGTGTTCCCGCTCGACTCGAGCCCTGGTTGAGAGTATCATTGGTTGGGGTTGTTTTGCTGGTTCGGGGCCTGGACCACTTGTCTTCAAGGGAAAGAATGAATTCCCAAGTTAACAAAGATATCCTACATTATAATATCAGGGTGGCTGTGCGCTAGCTGCTGCTCAGTAGAAGTTGGGAGATGCAGCAGGACAATGATCCCAAACACAGAATAAACCCAATACAGAATAACTTAAAAAAATAAAATCCGTCATTTGGAGTGACCCAGTTAGAGCCCAGACTTTATCCCCATAGAGATACTTTAGAATAATCTTAAGAGAGCTGTTCACTCCAAACATCCTAAAAATATGGCTAAGCTAAAATAGTCTTGTAAGGGAAGAGCGCAACAAAATTCTTCCAAACGGTGTGCAGGTCTAATCCACAGCTACAAGAAATGTATGGCGGAGGGTATTGCTGCCTGTGACAGTGTGATTAAGGGCAGGGTGGTAGACCACAGGTTTATCAGCAGGTGGATGAAGGATTTCCTGTTTCCTCTATAGGGTTAACCCACAGCCGATACCTAATTAGGACTGCCCTGCCCTTATAGGAGATGTGGTTCCCTCTGAGAGGGCAGTCTTGGTGCTGGCTGTAGAAGGGAAAAAAGCGCAATCCTTGTACACAGAAGGGAAGTGTATTTGATTTTTGTTTTCACTGATTGGTAAACTGCTTAGCCACCATAGGCGTGCGCAGCCTATTGCATTAGGGTGTGCACCCAAAAGCTCAAACACAATATATATATATATACATACATACATACATACATACAACGACACACACACACCATTACTATGTGTATGCTTCAGGGGTTAAGCAACCTTCGATACCCAGACGTTTTGAAACTACATTTCCAATGAGTCTCAACTATCTTAATTAGTGGCCGAGCAACATATGAAATATAGTTCCAAATGAGCTAGAGGACCAATGACCCCGGTATACATCATGTCACGTCAAAATGCTAGATCAAAAGATTTAAATTTGGATTTCGATCACATACAGCGTGTAAATTTATTTTACCACATTTTTTCATCCAAAAGATTGTTAGTTATATATTCTATGGGCCATATTACATTCCTAACACTAACGTTAGTGTCCATCTGAGTGAGCATTAACGTTAGCTCTGGTGGTCCTAGCGCGGGTGTACCATATTAAAATCCAAACGCTAATCTGTTAGAAAACCCGTTACCGTTTGGAATCTTGCCCGTTACCGTTTGGAATCTTGCCCGTTACCGTTTGGAATCTTGCCCGTTACCGTTTGGAATCTTGCGCTTTTCAGCTCCCTATACTTAACATGGGGAGTGGAAAGTGTTAATCAGCATTAGCATTACAATCTACTAGTGCTGATTACCGTCCGGTTGCGGTTACTGAACATTTACTCACAACCAGGACCTGGTGATAACGGATTCCACTTCTGCAGAATCAGTCAGTACCAGCTGAAACCCCCCCCAAAAATCAGATACTCACCTCTCATCCCGCAGAAAGAACGACTGCTCCATTCGCCTCCTCTGGCCGCCAGGAGCAGAGGGAGACTGGAGAGAAAGTCCCTCAGTCTCACTCTGGGAATCACTATGTCAACCTGCCGGATCTCACAAGGACTTCAACGACCTGCCGAGTTAATCCTCTACACACAAACATGAAACCAGAGGATGCGCTCAGCACGTCGTCAGCAGCAAAGTGGTTAAATGTTAAAAAGGGAGTGAAATTTGAGTAGAGTGGCCCATTTAACCTCTTGCTGACTTGCACCAATACAGTCTCCTACCCAGGGCCGCCATCAGGGCATTAGGCCCCATGCTGCCGTAAGGGGCCCGGGCCCGGTGGGGGCCGGGGCCGCCGGGGCCTGGGGGGAGGTTCCCAGGCCCCCGACGGCAGCGGCGTCGCCCTTTAACAGCTCCGGTATCGGACTCGATGAGTCCGAATACGGAGCTGTGTCCCTGCTGCTGCTGCAGGAGCCGGAGGAGACTGAGACACTGTGTCTCCTCCGGCTCCTGGCAGCTTCACTTCCTGGCTGGGCGGGGCCAAGCAGCATGTGAGGGCCTCCCAAGCACGTTGCTTTGGCTCCGCCCCTCCACTCAGTGAAGCTGCACGCCAGAGCTGGAGGGGCCGGGAAGAAGAAGAGAAGAAGATTAAAGAAAAGGTGAAGAAAAGAAGATAGAAGATAGAAGAAAAGAAGACAGCGGAGTGGTGAGCCAGGGCCCAGACCCCAAGGCCCAGACCCAGGGCCTAGACCCTAAGACCCAGGGCCCAGACCCTAAGGCCCAGACCCTAAGGCCCAGACCCTAAGGCCCAGACCCCAAGGCCCAGGACCCAGACCCTAAGGCCCAGACCCCAAAGCCCAAACCCAGGGCCTAGACCCTAGGGCCCAGACCCCTAGGCCCAGACCCTAAGGCCCAGACCCAGCGCCCAGACCCAGACCCTTAGGCCCAAACCCAGGGCCCAGACCCCTAGGCCCAAACCCAGGACCCAGACCCCAAGGCCCAGACCCAGGGCCCAGACCCTAAGGCCCAGACCCAGGGCCCAGACCCCTAGGCCCAGACCCAGGGCCCAGACCCCAAACCCAGGGCCCAGACCCCAAGGCCCAGACCCAGGGCCCAGACCCTAGAGCCCAGGCCCAGGGCCCAGACCCAGAGCCCAGACCCAGCGCCCAGACCCCTAGGCACAAACCCAGGGCCCAGACCCCAAGGCCCAGGACCCAGACCCCAAGGCCCAGGACCCAGACCCTAAGGCCCAGACCCAGGGCCCAGACCCCAAGGCCCAGACCCAGGGCCCAGACCCCAAGGCCCAGACCCCAAACCCAGGGCCTAGGCCCAAACCCAGGGCCCAGACCCCAAGGCCCAGGGTCCAGACCAAGGCCCAGACCCCAGGGCCCAGACCCCAAGGTCCAGACCCAGGGCCCAGACCCCAAGGCCCAGACCCCTAGGCCCAGACCCCTAGGCCCAAACCCAGGGCCCAGACCCCAAGACCCTAAAGGCCCAGACCCCAAGGCCCAAACCCAGGGCCCAGACCCCAAGGCCCAGACCCCAGGGCCCAGACCCCAAGGCCCAGACCCCAAGGCCCAGACCCAGGGCCCAGACCCCAAGCCCAGACCCAGGGCCCAGACCCAGGCCCAGACCCCAAGGCCCAGACCCCAAGGCCCAGACCCAGGGCCCAGACCCAAACCCAGGGCCCAGACTCCAAGGCCCAGACCCAGGACCCAGACCCCAAGGCCCAGACCCCAAAGCCCAAACCAAGGGCCCAGACCCCAAGGCCCAGACCCCAGACCAAGGCCCAGACCCTAGGGCCCAGACCCCCAGTGCCCAGACCCCCAGGGGCCATGGCCCAGGGACCAGACCCAGAGACCAGGGACCAGGCCAGACCCCAGGCCCCAAGGCCCAGGGACCAGACCCCAGGCCAGACTCAGGGCCCAGAACCCAGGCCAGACCCAGGGACCAAGCCTAGACCCAGGGCCCAGACCTCAGGGACCAGACCCCAAGGCCCAGTCCCAGGGACCAGACCCAGGGCCCAGACCAGACCCCAAGGCCCAGGGACCAGACCCAGACCCAAAGGCCATCATACACAGCCCGTTTCTGTGAGATTTATTGCTGTGGATTCTGTGATACGTTCAGACACACCGCTCATTACTGTGAGTTTTATTGCTGTGGATACTGTGATACGCTAATACACACTGCACATTGCTGGGAGTTTTATTGCTGTGGTGCTATGTTATTTCCTTTTTTTTTTTTGAAGGGGGAGAAAAGCTGTTAGAGGTTGAGGGAGTGCCAGGGGGGCCCTGGGGGCCCCATCGTGAGTTTTAGTAAGGGGCCCCATCATTTCTGATGGCTGCCCTGCTCCTACCTGTACCTCACGATGCTGCCAAGACGCTCGCTTGAATTTCCTTTTGTGGAGTGCAGGCAGCAGATATTGTGGCGATTTCTGTGCACAATACAATCCTTTATGGTGCAAGACAAGGGGGCAACACCGGACTGCGACAAGGAAACAGGTGCAGAATTTTACGCAAATCAGCCTGTTTAAAGACAGATACATGCATTTATACACACAGCCATACGTTCACATACATAACTATATATCCTCCTCCCTACACACTGGGGGTATGTAGCAATAAAGCCCACATTAATGTGCAGTGTGTATGAGCATATCCCAGAATCCACAACAATAAACCTCACAGTAATGTGCAGAGTGTGTGAGCGTATCACAGAGCTCCACAGGAATAAAACCCACAGTAATGTGCGGTGTGTATGAGCGTATCACAGAGTACCACAGTAATAAAACCCACAGTAATGTGCAGTGTGTATGAGTGTATCAGAGATTCGCAGCAATAAAACCTTCAGTAATATACAGAGTGTATGAGCGTATCAGAGCTCCACAGCAATAAAACTCAGCAATGTGCATTGTGTATGAGCGTATCACAGAATCCACAGCAATAAAACTCAGCAATGTGCAGCGTGTATGAGCATATCACTGAATCCACAGCAATAAAACCAAGCAATGTGCGGTGTGAATGAGCGTATCAGAGAATCCACAGCAATAAAACTCAGCAGTATACAGTGTGAATGAGCATATCACAGAATCCACAGCAATAAAACCAAGCAATGTGCGGTGTGAATGAGCGTATCAGAGAATCCACAGCAATAAAACTCAGCAGTATGTGTATCACAGAATCCACAGCCATAAAACTCAGCAGTATGCAGTGTATGTGTATCACAGAATTCACAGCCATAAAACTCAGCAGTATATGTGTATCACAGAATCCACAGCCATAAAACTCAGCAGTATGCAGTGTATGTGTATCACAGAATCCACAGCCATAAAACTCAGCAGTATGCAGTGTATCACAGAATCCACAGCTATAAAACTCAGCAGTATGTGTATCACAGAATCCACAGCCATAAAACTCAGCAGTATGTGTATCATAGAATCCACAGCCATAAAACTCAGCAGTATGCAGTGTATGTGTATCACAGAATCCACAGCCATAAAACTCAGCAGTATGTGTATCATAGAATCCACAGCCATAAAACTCAGCAGTATGCAGTGTATGTGTATCACAGAATCCACAGCCATAAAACTCAGCAGTATATGTGTATCACAGAATCCACAGCCATAAAACTCAGCAGTATGCAGTGTATGTGTATCACAGAATCCACAGCCATAAAACTCAGCAGTATGCAGTGTATGTGTATCACAGAATCCACAGCCATAAAACTCAGCAGTATGCAGTGTATGTGTATCACAGAATCCACAGCCATAAAACTCAGCAGTATGTGTATCACAGAATCCACAGCCATAAAGCTCTGTGTTTAAAAATATTTTGAATACACTATTAAAAAATATTTTTGATATATAAAAATTGTCCCCTCTCCTGCTCACCTTTGTTTGTTTTTTTTGCTTGCAGGGAGGGGGTTGAATATGAATCATTGGTGGTCCAGTGGCACAGAGGGGGGGGTCGAGGAGGGGGAACCCGGCTTGCCGCATCCGATGGATAGCCGCCGGGATCCCTCATCTACGCGGGCCTGGCGGCAGCCTCCGCTTCCCTGGTGGTCCCTGTGGTTCGTGGGGTGCTGCACTGTGATCTGTGCATGGCGCATAGACCGCACAGCACATCCCTCACTGACACGAGCGGCCGGCGATCGCTGATGACCTGTCACCTGACCGCCGGCGCTTACTGACTGTGTCAGAGCACCGGCGGTCAGGTGACAGGTCATCAGAGATCGCCGGCCGCTCGTGTCAGTGAGGGATGTGCTGTGCGGTCTGTGCGCCATGCACAGATCGAAGTGCAGCACTCCACGAACCACAGGGACCACCAGGGAAGCGGAGGCTGCCGCCAGGCCCGCGGAGATGAGGGGTCCCGGCGGCTATCCATCGGATGCGGCCAACCGGGACCCAGAATGTACCGCGGGCCAGCATTAGGGTGTGCCTAGGCACACCCGGCACACCCCGTGTGCACGCCTATGTTAGCCACCCATTACTTCAGAGAAGGATTTTGAATGTTTATTTAGCCTCTGCATAAAGGAGTAGTTGTTTGTTTTATATTTGCTTATTTGCTGTTTAAGCTCTACCCTGCAAATTTCATACCTGTACAATAAAGAAAAGCAGAAGCACTGATCCCTGTGTCCAGTGGCTATATCACATCCTGTAAGAGGATCAAGAGTTCACTTACGTTTTCCACGGCACTGTGAATGCTTAATGAGATGTGCTCAAAGACATAAAAGATTATAATTGTGTATTGTTAGCATAAGCACATGAGTTTGCCTATACATATGACATTGAAGAAGGTGAGATGACTTTTTATGAAACAAATCCAAAGAGTTCACATACTTTTTCTTGCCATTGTATAAATATGGTATTACACTAAGTTGACTATTCTTACTATAAATTATATCCTCTTATTATATGGTCCTTTTTGTAATTTGGTTTAAATATTTTATATACAATTACGTCAGGTGGAAAGGGGTTAATGGTTTGGCTTTGGTTGTCAAAGGACTATTCCTCAGGCCTGAACCTGCAACAGCTCTCCCATGAACAGGGAGAAAACACAGTTTTCTATGGAGCATTTCGAGTCAAGGATAGAATCAGAACTATTTAAAAGCACCAAAAAGAAATATAGATATAAAAATCTAAATCATATTTAAAAAAAAAAAAAAAATACTCACTATGACTAGTAATACTAATAATGCCACAAAAAATATACACAAAACAAGCATGTCATTTATCGCCAGATTAAAGGCAGCAACTGATTATTAAAAGTCTGATTACATACCTGAATGAGTTAATATTTTGTGTTCCTGGTCGTTCTCTGTGCGGAACTCCACTTCGTGGAGTACTATGACGAGGAGGGTTGGGTGCAGGGGTAAAGCGAGTAGATTTTCCCCGTGTGTCCGACTTTTGGAAGTTTTTGGGTGTTGCTTCAGGCTTACGAACCTGAGAAGGGCTGGAGTTAGGTTGAGGGGCAACATTGGACACACGTTGCGGAGAGAAGGTCACGGGACGTGAGGTTTGCACACGATGAGCTGTACAAAGGCAGTGATACTATTCAGTTTGGAGAAGAAACTTTGTCAATATGCACAAATAAACAATTCAGTTACATTACACAAAACATAAACAATATGATTTATTATCTGTAATTTTAATAATAAGACTCTGAGGCTCCTATTGCTTCTCTTTCTTGCTTTATTAAACATAGCAGCAAGTGGCAACTAGCAAGAACTTTGAAAATATGAAGCATTTATATTGAATAAAAGAGAAAACATATAATAACAGTAGTAACAGGTATATATGGTATCTTCCAACGCCCCTTTCACTCCTCTGGATCGGTCCTCCTTCCTGTCAGTGCCCATCAAAACCGATCAACGTCCCTCCTACTTATCTTTCTTAGCTGCTCGGCGACTAGTTAAGTACTCTCAACGTTTCTCTGATATTTTATCCCATTTTTATCATATTTATTGATTTTGGGCTGTTATTGTCGTAATATATTCATATTTGGCGGGTGCCCGGCTCTAACCGCGCCGTTCGCATTCACTTTACTTTCGTTTTAATTTTCCGATTGGATTCTCTGACCGCGGTGTACTTCCGTCTGCCTGCTTTCACGAGACGCTGCACGCGCTCGCTGATCGGGTGGGCGGGGTTGCCCGCGGGGATTTACCGGTGCCAGTGTCAGCTCATCACTCCATCGCCATGCCACGAGGCAAAACCCCGCAGCGTCCAGCTTCCCCAGCGGAAGAATCAGAGCATTCATCAGAGGACAGTTCGGGTGAGCAACAACAGCCTAATACACCCGTTCTGATCCAGGCTCAGATGGCTCCTTCCCAGTCTGCCACCCTTGACTCATACTTGCAGGCGTCTATTGACTCTGCAGTATTTAAAGCAGTTTCAGTCCTGTCAGCGGATTTCACCCACTCCCTTAAAGAAGTGATGGCTGAGAATCGCCACAACGATGATCCCCCGCCACTGGCGGCTATCGATAAGGGCGATATACTCACAGCGGTGAGGCCCCCCTGGCCACCACCACAGGGAAACAGTCCGTGAAACACGCACGACACGTGACTGGAGGGGCTGGCATCCCCCCAACAATGCCGGGACACGTGCACCCATCTCCCACAGCTACAACCTGTAAACATGCTCCTGCACACACGGTGTCAGCTCACGCAAAAGAGGTTAAAATTGCTACCGTATCCAACCCTGACACCGCTATTGTCCCTGCTCCGCTTCAGGACACTAACCTGGATTCGGAGGAGGATACCAATAGCAATGTCATAGATGTTTATGCCTCAGATGAGGAATTTGCTGAGACCTCCGTGGAGGTGGATTCAAAAGCCCGCCCGGGTATTATTTACAATCCGTTGGGTAACCCCCTTTTCTGTCCAGAGGACCTTTCCCATCCATGGTCCGCTGAATGGTCCCCATTACCCCATGTGGAACAATGGGTTGAAGCACAGGCACATAAAGACCTGGATAAGGCTACTCGTAAACGCATGAAAGCGGAATCCCCTCGCCCCACCACGAGTGGGGAAAACTTATTTAACCCCTGACGTGGATAAAGCTTTTGTGGACTTCGTCACCCCTAAAGGTTGGACTCCCAGCAAAGGCATAGACCACGCATTTAGGGTTTGTCAAGATAAATTGTTAGACACCATAGGTCCCTTGGTTAAATTGCTGGATACAGAAGAACAGGCAAAATTATCTGGTGACCTCATGGACCCCGTTCAAGTTACCAATTAGGCCCAGAGGTCACTAAGTTTCCTGGGTAATGCCAACACGGCTCTACCCTCCGAAAGGCGCAAATGCATCCTCTTGAAAATGGATCGCTGGCTGGCGTAGCAGATAATGAATTGGGTGCTGCAGCTAATGGAGCGTTATTCGGCAAAGGTTTCCTAAGAGACATGAATGAATATTCCGGCGCCTTCAACACGATGTGTCCAATTCCTTGAAAAAGGTGTTCTCTGGGGTTTTCCCACGGGCCGGTGGATATCGGGGCCGAGCTACCGGCCGTGCAAAACCCATCTCATCAGGTCCCACGGGAGGAAACCCCTCCACGACCTCTGCTCCTACACCTTCCCCATTCTTTCCTACCCATTCACGACTGTGGCGTGGCAGAGGATTCCGGGGTGCAAGAGGAGGTCATTCTTCCTCGACCTTCAGACATACAGGTAATTTTACACCTCCTACACCCGTCTACAGCCAAGGTGGGGGGTCGTTTAAAATATTTTCACACCGCGTGGTGTCGCATTACATCGGACCCTTGGGTCCTCAATACTGTACAAGGGTTTGTTCTGGAGTTCTCTTCTCCCCCGCACCAACTGACGATTCTCCACCCTCTCCCCTTTTTGGGGGAGGGGAGGACGTTGGTGAAGCGGGAGATTTCGGAACTGTACCAGAAAGGAGCCATAGAACGGGTTCCACAGGGGACTTCAGGTTTTCTGAGCAACTTGTTCTTAGTTCCCAAGAAGGACGGAGGCGTCCGTCCAGTCATCAACCTCAGGGAGTTGAATGGGGCGGTGGTCTACCGTCACTTCCAGATGGAGGGCATGCACATGCTCAAAGATCTCTTGAGACCCCGCGATTGGTTGGCAAAGTTGGATCTCAAGGACGCATACCTGACCATCCCGATTGCCAAGGAATCGCGGGATTTCCTCCAATTCCGTTGGGGCCCAGATCTCTGGAGATTTCGTTGTCTACCTTTCGGCCTGTCTTCAGCCCCTTGGTGCTTTAACAAGGTGCTGAAGCCGGTCGTGGCATGGCTGCGCGCCAAAGGAGTCTGCCTCATTGTATACCTGAACGACGTGTTGTTAATGGCCTCGTCGGAGAGTCTGCTACGTCTCCAGGTAAGGTGGACGGTCGACCTTTTCCAGTCTCTGGGATTCCTTGTGAACCAGGAGAAATCGATTCTCTCACCATCTCAAACCCTGGAATTCAGGGTGGACAGTACCCTGATGTCTCTCAGTGTTCCTCTACCCAAATGTCGATCGATTTTACGCGAAGTCCGATCCCTTTTGGGGGGCACAGGCTCCATCATTACGGGATCTGGCTCGCGTGATCGGCCTTTTGGCAGCGACGAGGCTGGCGGTCACATCAGCCCCCCTGCACCATCGGGCCCTCCAACGCCTGAAGGCCCTTTTTCTCAGACGGGGTCTCCCCTACTCTGCTCAGATCTCTCTCTCGGGACAGGCCAGACTGGATCTGGAATGGTGGACCGATCACCTCCACTCTTGCAACGGCAGGCCTATCCTGGTGTCACCCCCGACGATTACAATCGACTCCGACACCTGTGGGTCAGGTTGGGGTGCTTATTGCGAAGGTTCCTCCACGGGAGGTTGCTGGTCCGCTCAGGAAAGTCACCTGCACATGAACGCCTTGGAGCTCTTGGCAGGACTCTTTGCGCTTCAGAGCTTTCTTAAGGATCACACACATCGATCAGTCCTCCTCCGGATGGACAATTTCCCGGCGGTCCGATATATCAACTCGCTGGGCGGTCCTCGCTCCCTGCTTCTGACGACAATGGCTTCCCGCCTTTGGGAATGGTGTTTTCAGACAGGGATCGTAGTCCAAGCACAGTTTATTCCCGGGAATCTCGAACCAATTCGCAGATTGGAACTCAAGACACACAGAAGACTCCGGGGATTGGCGTCTGCGCTCGTCAGTGTTCTCTGACGTGGCGACCATGGGTGGGGGCCATTTCACGCGGACTTATTCGCCTGCCGGCTCAACGCCCATCTCCCGATCTTCTACAGTTGGCGGCCAGACCCACTGGCGAGGCAACGGACGCCTTCCTAGAGGATTGGTCCCGGGCTCGCCAGTACGCCTTCCCGCCATTTCAATTGATCGCTCGCATGCTGCGACATGTCAGGACCTATCAGGTCCAGGTTGTTCTAATCACCCCCTTTTGGCAGAACCAACCATGGTTCCCAATTCTGTTGGACCTCCTAGTGGATGTTCCCCGTTCTCTCCCGACTCTCCCGGATCTCCTGGTAGATGCCTCCGGGCACCCTCACCCACTACTGTCCCCAGTCTGTTGTTGGCCTCGCTGGTATCGGGATGCCCGGGGGAGCCGGAGAGATTTCGGAACGAACTACGGCGCTCCTACGCCATGCGTGGGCCCCAGGTACTAGATCCTGCTATAAATCAGCTTGGCTCACCTGGCATCATTGGTGTCTGTCAAGGGATCAAGATCCCTTCCAGGCCCCTTTGAGCTTCGTGTTGGACTTCCTTACAGAAGTCTTTGATCGAGGCAAAGCTTATCGCACGCTAAATGTATATAGATCCGCTCTATCCGCCTATCATGTGGGCTTTCATGGGACGCCTTTAGGCAAACACCCGTTGGTCTGTCGTCTGCTTAAAGGTATCAGGGCTGACCATCCCCTGTTGCCGCGTTATACGACAATTTGGGATGTGACCCTGTTACTTAGTTTTATAGAACAATGGCCCTCTAACCAGGTTCTAACCTTGCGTCAACTTTCTGCTAAGTTACTAGCCCTTCTATGCTTGATATCTTGCAAACGGGTGGCCGATATCAGGGCGTTGGACTTCAACGCATGTTCCTTCGTGCCTGAGGGTGTGCGCTTTGACATCTCCCGCCGTACTAAGACGGCCATTTCGTCTGCTTTTTATCCGGCGTTTCCGTTACGCCTGGCTTTATGCCCGGTTTTGTGTTTTCAAGGGTATGAATCCCATACCGCTTCACTCCGGGGTCCAGGGGTTTCTCCCTTTTCATTTCGTTTAAATCTCCTTTCGCCCCGGTAGGTACGACTACGCTTGCGCGCTGGCTTCACTGGATTTTGGGTTTGACCGGTATTGATACCTCTATGTTTGGCGCTCATTCGATTCGCAGCGCTGTGGCGTCTTCCGCTGTTTCGGCAGGTTGTCGGTTGGAGGACTTATTGCGGTTGGCTGACTAGGCCAGAGAGTCCACCTTCCGATCTTTTTATTTTAAACCTGTTGTTCATTGGTCATCCGCAGTTGTGGGTTAGCTTTGAACAAGCAATAGGAGCCTCAGAGTCGATGTATTAAAATTATAGAATTTAGCTAAGCATGACGATAAGTTAGAATTGTAATAATAAGACTCTGAGGCGAGTATTGCTCACCACTCCCGCCGCTGTTGTGGTTTATTGTTTACTGGGTCTGCGGATCCAATATCTTCCACTCTCACGTCTTCTTTTTCCTCAGCCTCATGAAGGATTTCCTTGTCTCCGGTGGATTGCCCTTTGGGTTCCCTACTCTCCTACACTGATCACCTTGTACAGCAAAGAAAGAGGAAGTAGGAGGGACGTTGATCAGTTTTAATGGGCACTGACAGGAAGGAGGACCGATCTAGAGGAGTGAAAGGGGTGTTGGAAGATACCATATATACCTGTTACTACTGTTATTATATGTTTTCTCTTTTATTCAATATAAATGCTTCATAATTCCAAAGTTCTTGCTAGTTGCCACTTGCTGCTATGTTTAATAAAGCAAGAAAGAGAAGCAATAGGAGCCTCAGAGTCTTATTATTAAAATTCTAACTTAGCTAAATTCTATAATTAAAAGATGACTGTTCAAGTTGTTCTAACCAAGAACATTCAGAGATGGATGCCTACACATTGAAACAAAGACTAACAGAGAGATTACAGAAATCAATAGAATTGAGTTTTCAGATCAGAAAAACATTCTTCTCACTCTAGAAATAATACTTACAAAAAAATCTGCAAAACAGCTTCAATGTGCATCATGAAAACAGATATCTTTTCCAATAAAATTAAAAAATACAACTTGGGTTCCTAAACTACTAGGGCGCAGCTTTTAGCCAATCAGTAATTAAAAGAAAATTTTAGTGCCAGTGTATGTTATTTTTATTTTAAAAAATGATATTTTAAGATGTGCACATATCAAATTTTTTAGTGCCACACTTTATTGGAAGATTGTTTGCTTAGTCATGCACTTTTACTGACAGTCAGAAAGAAGCAGACACATCATAGGTTACATTCAAAGTTAGGAGTAAACTGACAGGAAGATTCTAAGGCTAAAAACATGGAGGAGAGAACAGAGTGAACCACCAAGGAGGGGATCACTCAGCACATTCCCCCTGGGAGAGCCAAAGAGGAGGGATCCCCAGCACACCATGACCATATAAATTCAGCTGAATGGTTATGGTGCCTGGAGCGTCCCTCTAACCAAAGGTAATCAAGGTACCAAAGGCAATAAAGTCTGTGGATCTACTAATTTTACCTGAGCTTTGTAAAGCAGTGTAGCTCTCAACAGGATGTGTCTTTCAACTTGATTAGATTGTCCAATTTCAAATGCGTTTAAAGGGCCACTCTACACATTGTGACCGTTCAAAGTTATCTGAGTGGTTACACTGCCCTGAGCTACCTGATCCTTTGGAGAGCTGATTCAACCCTCCAAGTGTAGCAGATTTGTCCTGTCCAGGACCTGAATGGTAAGCTTCGGGTCCTTTGGGAACTACCTGTAAAGCCTCTTCATGCGCCTAGCATTGAGGGCCACTGGAATGACTGGACCATCCTCCCCTTCCCCACCCACCTCCCCAGCTATGTGACATGTTTGGCAGCTATAGATGGATATAAGCAAGTTTCCTCCCTTCTCCCATTTTAACCCTATAGTAACCCTTTAATTATTTATCCATCCCTTTAAATTACGTGTTGCTATCTAAGTTTGGGGATTATTTGTGCATAAAAAATTGTATGTGTATCATTTCTTCACTATCATTTTGCCCTTGATTATTTCATTACTATTTTATTGGTGTTGTTCTGCGGTGGAGAATGGAACACATTTCTGGCTTTCTGTTTAAGGCAACAAAATTCTAAGCATGTTAGACAATATCAGGGTTATTCAAAGAGATCCGAATTGCTGGCGAAAGGTAACCGAACGCTGAAATTCAGCGTACGGTTACCTTTCCTGGCCATTCGGCTATCCAGAGAGCAGGCAGTTCGCCAAATGTTGGCGAATTGCCTGCACATACGGTGCCTGTTCAGTGCCTGTTCGAGGGCAGTGAATCCCCCATAGAGAAGCAATGCTTCGTCTATTCAGAGATCAAAAACCAGCAGTGAAAAATTGCTAAATTGCCCTGCCATTCGGTTGCTTCATTCGACAGGTTTATTCAGGCGAATCCCATAGGCTTCAATGTTAAAAATATTCCAGTTTTAATTCAATATCTAATAAACGGTTCATTATAAAATTCTGCAGTAAAAAGTCTCTTCTTTTATAGGATTTTTTAAGCATTTTTCAGGATTTTCAAAAAATTGTTTTAAACGTTTTCTCTTTTTTCTGTAACAGCCCTTTTTATTATCATTCATTGAATCTTACACATTTTCGCTCAGTAGTTTCTTTACAAACAGGGTTTCACTTTTCAAACATTCAAGCAAACTGTTTTTTTTTCTTCACTCCATTCGTCTGCGATGTCGGGTTTTTCTGGCGGCTGCTCTGCGCTGTGATCGGCTCCTGCTCGGGTTTCTCCGGCGTCTTCGGCAGGGTTAATCCAGATGTTTTTGCGGGTTTCGGTGTGCATTCGCCTGGGTTTTGCGATGAGTGTACGGCAGGTTTGCGGCGGCTTTTCCCTGCACTACGACGGCCCTGTGGTGCTTGCTGAATACACCGCAGGGTCGCCGAAATGGGATCGCCAAATCGCACCGAATTGAAGAGAACGAAAAGTCACCGAACGTGCGGTGACTTTTCGATTGTCTTTGAATAACCCTGAATGTGTTAGGACCAAACAGAATGAGGGCAAAGTCTGTTCAAAGACCACTTTATTTTACTCAGTGCATAAAGGTGTGTGAACATGATAAAGAGATGAAGAATGACGAATAAAGGCAGATTCTCATGACAACTGAATAGCCGACAAATCAGATGTAACTCATTGATGCTGTCATTCCAGAATCGCTATGACTCCAGTACCTTATAGAGCCCACATGAGCAGATTCAGCATGTTATGCTGGGGGGGGGGGGCTCTAGTCAGTAAAGGATGAGTGTCCCTTAACTGGAATATTAGGACCAGAAGTGTTATGGATTTTTGTGGGATTTTGGAATATTTGCATATAATAATAGATCTTGGGGACTGGACTCAAATCTAAACAAGAAATCCATTTATGTTTCATGTACACGTTATAGGCATAGCCTGCAGGTAATTTTATACAACATTTTTAACAATTTTAACCCCATAAAATGAGATAAGGTGTGGTATGTGCCACTTTTGGTGACATGTCAAACTTCAAAACATTTTCGGCTTTTGTCGCATTTATGGAGCTCTCTTATTAAAAGCCACCTCCAAGGCTGATACTTACAAACAAATTGACATCTGCAAGGGTCGTGCTTATCCAGATAATGCTCAAGAGTGTCCCAGCCTCCTCCAACCCGCACCATTACATGACTTCGAAGAACCTACAGGACACATAGAATAGATAAGCAAAAACAAAACCAACAGAGACCAAGTCTCCTGATGACAAATGTCTTAAGGGCATTTGACCCTATTCTAGTCGAAGGCCCATGTCAGACGAAAGCAGTTATCACGTCCGTGTCGCCGCACAGTTTAACATCCGTCGTAGCATAGAATGATGATCAATAGAGACCCACACACAAAGTACGTGCGCACCGATCTGCGCACACACAACGCACGTGGCAAACTGACGCAAGTTAGGCAAGAACGTAAAACCGATAAGACGGAGGCGCAGAGTGCGCCACGTCCACGTAGCGGCCTGTGTGCGTTATGCTGCGATGTCAGACCTAGCGCATTTGCGATGTCCATCAGAAGTTTTTATGGTCTGGCTGACTGTACCTGTATTTTAATTATAATCAATTTTGTTTCCCATATTTCCCTTTTTTGTTCTACATCCGTTAAAAAAAAAAAAAACAGAACGTGTGGTGTCTACAGTATCTTCCGTCAGTACGTCCGTCCGTTATGCACGCACGCAGATTGCGCTCAGACTGCGTTCGTCTGAGTCTGCGTTCGTCTTAGAGAACATGGGTAACCCTAATGCAAACCTAACAATAAATGATCAAAGGACCATTATACTAAAGTTAGTAGAAAGGAAATGTAAAACTAGGTCTGGTCTTACTGCTTAGAAGTGTGGATTCAGATTGGGGATCTTTCAAATTAACCAAGGGTTAGGCAGGTTAGATCATTTTAAGCAATTGACTTTATTTCTTGCCTTTTCCAACACAGCATACCTGCCTTCCTACCAGGTGTATGGCACTATGCATTACTGAACGCTAACTGTAGCGTTTGGGTAAGCATTAACATCAGGATATGTGACTTTAACTCATTCCACCCATATTATATTACTAACACTAACAGGGTAATTCAAAGAGAATCGAAAAGTCACCGCACGTTCGGTGACTTTTCCTTCTGGTCAATTCGGTTTGTTTGCCGATCCCATTTCGGCGACCCTGCGGTGTATTCAGCAAGCACCACAGGGTCCCCGAATTGCAGGGAAAAGGCTGCGGCAAACCCGATGAAAACTAACCGCAAAACTCGGCGAATGCACGCCGAAAACCCGCAAAAACATCTGGATTAACCCACCGAAAACCACGGAAAAACCAGAGCAGGACCTGATCACACGCAGCGAAGCCGCCAGAAAAAGCCGACACCGCAGACGAGTGAAGTGAATAAATTAGCAAAACAGTTTGCTTGAATGTTTGAAAAGTGAAATGCTGTTTGCAAAGAAACTACTGAGCGAAAATGTCTGAAATTTACATGAGGTCCAGGGAATGATAATAAAAAGGGCTGTTACAGAACAAATAAGTAAACTTAAAAAAAAATCTGACTTTAAAAAAAAAAAAAAAAAAAAAAAAGAAAAATGCTTAAAATATCCTAAAAAAAATCTATAAATAAAGAGACTCTTTACTGCAGAATTTTATAATGAACGGTTGATTAGATATTGGATTAAAACAGGAATATTTTTAACATTGAAGCCTATGGGATTCGCCTGAATAAATCTGTCACATGAAACCACCGAATGGCAGGGTATTAGGGGAACCTTTCACTGCTGGTTTGTGTTCTCTGAATAGCCGAAGCAGTGCTTTTTCATGGGGATTTCACTGCCCTCGAACAGGCACCGAAAAGGCATCGTATGTGCAGGCAATTCGCCAGGATTTGGCGAATTGCCTGCTCTCTGAATAGCCGAATGGCCAAGAAAGGTAACCGAACGCTGATTTTCAGCATTCGGCTACCTTTCTCCAGCCATTCGGATCTCTTTGAATTACCCTGTAAACCAGTGAAAAATCCATTTTGGCATCAGTGATTGTGCTAGCTTAATGTACTTTGCGTACCCTATACTTAACATGGGAGCGTAATTGGTAATTAGCGTTAGGGTCAGTAAGGTATTACAAAGTCCTAGCGCTAATTACCACACCGATGGGTTAACTGATTTTTTTACCAGCACCCAAAAGCTGGTGCTAACTGATTCCACTTTTGCAGAATCAATTAAAACCAGCTAACCCCCCCCCCAATAAATCAGATACTGCAGGCGCAGGTTTTCCCCGTTAGCGTCCCCATTTTAGTGTTAGCCAGTGCATAGGGCCCGTACTCTTTTAAAAATGTAGGGCCCTATGCACTACCTAATGCTAAAATGGGGACACTAACAAGGAAAAACTGAGCGTGCAGTTTTCACCATAGCGTCCCCATTTTAGCGAGAGATTCCGGGTCAGGCGCTAATTCAGCACCTTGCCCTGGAACCATGCACTACACGTAGTGATAGTCGCTGTAGCACTTCCGTGCTGCCGCGAGTGTCACCTCCTGGAGTCCATAGGGTTGCGATGTCGGGCTCCAAGACCTTTGCGATCTCACAAGATCGCTCAGGGCCGCGGACTGTTCGCGGAGGGAGACTGGTGCTAATTGATTCTGCATAAGCGTAATAAAAAAAATAATAATAAAAAAAAGAAATCGCTTAACCCATCGGTGCAGTGATTAGCCCTAGGACTTTGTGACACTTTGCGCTCCCAATGTTAAGTATAGGGTGTGTGCAAAGTACAGTAAGCTCGCGCAAGCTAGCACAATCACCAATGCAGACTTTTAAGGGGTTTAGCGTTAGGAAAGTAATATGGGGGGGGGGGCATGCGTTAAAGTCACTTATCCTGGCGTTAACTGTTACACACCCAAACGCTAGAGTTAGCGTTCAGTAGTGCATAGTGCCTGTATTTGTATATTTGTGTTTCCTTCATTTGGTTTAAGTCGTTTTATTATATTTCAATAATAGTTAAGTTTTACCTTTCCAGATATGTTAGAATTGAATGGATCTTTGGTCTGATCATATTGTCACATTGAATAAACAAATGGGTCAAAGGGTTTGAACTGTTGTGTTTGCAGAATAGAAATACACACACCTATCCAGGACTATAACAATTACATGTGAAAATCTGTAAAACAAACATTAAGCACACAAACTCTAATAACTTCAGTTCACTCCCTGTCGTAAAAAATCCTTATAACCTGCAAAGCCCAGCAATAAAGGAGATAAAGGGTGACATTTGAGCATAAGGCAGGATAAAGAGGTGGAAACCTCTTTCACTACGTGTAAATAATAGATGAGCTCATATCTCGTATTACACGTCTCCTCTTCTAGCTATTCCTGTTCATGACAATCAACAAGAATGGAAAACTAGAACGAATTTCATTAACGCGTGTTGTGCATGACTTCATGTAATGACAGCACCATTATCCAAGAAACCCAAAACCCTGAATTCTACGGTATTACTGGAATGACAAGTCACCACCTCTTACCAGATGAGATTTTAAAGACAGCAATGAATTTATCGGCAATGTTTTCATGGGTTTCTGAATTATTGGCATAAATGTAAGCCACATGTAGTTATGGGTTTAGGTGCTCAGGAAAGGGTTGCGCTCTTTAAAAGCACTGGAGATTAGTTCATTACAACAGAAATAGTAAAACATCTGTTCTTGCCAACGGATTCTTGCTTTCTTTTTATTTGCAGACATTAGAACATTGTATTTGACCAGGGACAGGGGAGGGCTGGGAAGGGTGACATGGCGGTAATTGTACCCGGGCCTCATGGGATTGATTTGCACATTTATAAAAGAGTTATAGGGAGGACTATATTATAAATATTCTTAATTTATTATGGGCCCAAGATCCCTCATTCGTTTATTTTCCCATTTTGAACATTCCATTTGACTCTCACTTTTTACGACATCTAATCCCCCCACCCATGTGACCCTTTATGTCCTAATGTTTAATTCTAGGAACTGCTCAGTAAGCATCCAGACCTGAAGAAGAAAGGAATCCTCTCAAAAGCTTGTCTTTTAAATGTTACGTTAGTCCAATAAAAAGGGTATCACTACATACTGCTATACTCGTGATTTTGGCATCTGGACTAACACGGCCTATCAAATTTACATTACCTTAATAATATATATATAGATATATAGTTATAGTAAGTATAACAAATAGATTTTATAAATTATACTATAGTGCTTTTGTAAACAGAGAAATGTGGTGCTCGTCAAATGGAGAGAGACTCTCCATGCCGTGTGAGTCCCTGGGTGCGCCTGTTGCGAAGATCTGCAATCTCCACCTTAAACGAATAAAACAAAGCAGCAGGCAACGCCAGGTCTTCACAGGAATATATTTTATTACGGAACGGCCCTGAAGACAAAATAGATCGGTGGTTCAGCTAATGCACACTACGCGGCTAAGGCGTGTAAATCAAAACATTGTGAGCCCTATTCCATCCTTAACGCTAACATGGGGACGCTAATTGGGAAAATCTGCGCATGCAGATTTTCCCGTAGTGTCCCTATGTTAATGAGGTATTCCAGGGCAGGCGCTAGAGGAGCACCTCGGTGTGGAACGCAAAGCCAAACGCAGTAATAATCACGGTAGTGCTTCCACACATCCGCGTGTATCACCTCCTGGAGTAAATAGGACTCCATGGAGGGTTGCGCTTCCAGGCTGTGAGCTCTGCACTTTCTCACTCTCGCTAGATGGTGCAGCACAGCGAAGTGATCATGGAGAGAGATTGGGAAATATTTGTTCACAGTCTCACTCAGCTCGCGTCCAGGAGAAACAGCAGATCAGGCCAACCTTCTCGCCGTGGAATGAGATGCGGGTATGTGATTTATTGGGGGGTTTTAGGGGGTGTTAAATGATTTTACATTTGCAGAATTATTTAACACCAGCTTTTAGGAGGTTAAAATTTTTCTATGAGCGTCCTGACGGTAAATTGCGCAAGCACTTTGTAATACCTAACTGGCTGAGATGCTAAAAAAATATTGTTAAGGATAGGAAACTCTAGGTACAGTACCGCAAGCTTGCGCAAGCTGCGAGATGCTACCTGATTTCACCCCAGTTTAGCGTCAGGTTTAGAATATCGATGGCAGACATTTAACTGAATTCTCCTAGCGCTAACGATTACATATCGAGACACTACATTAGCACCAACTATTGAATAGAGCCCTGTGTCTTTTGCCCCTTAAAATACTATGTTCCAGTGTAGACCTGGTATTGTTTGCTGCTTTGTTTCCTTATATTATTATTATTATTCTTTATTTATAAAGCGCCAGCATATTCCGCAGCGCTGTACAATAAACACAGTATAGACAGGGTTACAATACATTGAACAACATTTGACAAACAGTACAGGAGGAGATGAGGGCCCTATTCCCGTAGGAACTCACAATCTGGGAGGGTTGGGGTTGGAAACAGGAGGAGAGGACTGTAAGGTGAGAGTGATTGATGGTTGCGTCAGTGAGTTGGGTGGTAGGCTTCCCTAAATAGGAACGTTTTAAGGGAGCGTTTGAAGGAAGAGAAGTTAGGGGAAAGTCTGACAGTACGAGGGAAAGCGTTCCAGAGAGTGGGGGCTGCGCGTGAGAAATCCTGCAGTCTATCATGGGAAGAGGTGATGCGGGGAGAAGCTAGGCGCAGGTCACTGTTTGACCTTAGGGAGCGGGTTGGGGTGTATTTGGTGATTAGTGAACAGGTAGTGGGGAGCTGAGTTAGTGAGGGTTTTGTAGGTAAGGATAAGGATTTTGAACTTAATTCTGCAGTGGATGGGGAGCCAGTGAAGGGACTCGCAGAGGGGAGCGGCAGAGACAGAGCGGCGGGTGAGGTGAATTAGCCTGGCGGAGGCGTTCAGGATGGATTGTAGTGGGGAGAGGCGGGACAGAGGGAGGCCAGATAAGAGATTATTGCAATAGTCGAGTCGGGAGATTACCAGGGCGTGTATGAGTTGTTTTGTGGTGACAGCGGTAAGAAATGGCCGAATTCTGGAAATATTACGCAGTTGGTATCGGCAGGAGGAGGAAAGAGACTTGATGTGGGGGATGAAGGCAAGAGCAGAGTCAAGTGTAACTCCAAGACAGCGAACTTGGTTTGATGGGGAGATGGTGATACCCTCCACCGTGATAGAGAAGTCAGGAGGTGGGGAGGCATTGGAGGGAGGAATAAGTAGGAGTTCAGTCTTTGACATGTTGATCTTTAGGTGGTGGGAGGCCATCCAGGAGGAGATGCCAGATAAACAGTCACTGACTTTTGAAAGGACAGGGGGAGAGAGATCAGGGGTAGAGAGGTAGATCTGAGTGTCATCAGCGTAGAGGTGGTAATTAAAGCCAAAGCTGTTGATGATTTTGCCCAGGGAGGAGGTGTAGATAGAAAAGAGCAGAGGACCAAGGACAGAGCCTTGAGGTACACCAACAGATAGAGGCAATGAGGAGGAGGAGTTACCAGCAAAGGACACACAGAAGGACCTGTTGGATAAATAGGAGTCAACCCAAGCAAGTGCAGTGTCACCGAGACCCAGAGAGTTGAGGGTCTGTAGAAGGAGGGGGTGGTCAACAGTGTCAAAAGCAGCCGAGAGGTCAAGCAGGATGAGAATAGAATAGTGGCCGTGTTTTTTAGCAGTTAGGAGGTCGTTGGTGACTTTGGTGAGGGCAGTTTCAGTTGAGTGTAGGGGATGGAAGCCAGATTGCAGGGGGTCAAGTAGGGAATTGGAGGACAGGAAGATGGAGAGGCAGTTGAAGACTAGTTTTTCTAAGAGCTTAGAGGTAAGGGAAGCAGGGATACAGGCGGTAGTTGGATGGAGAGTTGGGATCGAGGGATGGTTTCTTTAGTAAAGGGGTAACTAGCGCATGTTTGAAGGCGGATGGAAAGGAGCCAGTGGAGAGAGATAGGTTGAAGATGTGTGTGAGAGCGGGTGAGGGAGGGAGAGGGGAGGAATTAGATGTGAGGGAATGGGGTCGAGTGGGCACGTGGTGAGATGTGAGGAGGACAATAAGGAATTGACTTCCTCCTCAGTGGCTGGGAGGAAGCGGCAGAGGTGGCAGAGGGACCTGTGGGAGTGGAGGTGGCAGATAACTATCTTGTACTGGGATGTTGCTTCTGATAGTTAGAGTTTTACTGAGGAAGTAGTCTGCCAGGTCTTGAGCGCTGAAGGCAGCTGTGGGGGGAGGTGCAGGTGGGTAGAGGAGGGTGTTGAAGGTGGACCAGAGCCGTTTAGGGTTGGAGGACAGCGAAGATATAAGAGATGAGAAGAAGGATTGTTTGGCCAAGTGGAGGGCAGAGGTGTATGACCGGAGAATAAACTTGAAGTGAACAAAATCAGCTTCAGAGCGGGATTTCCTCCAGGCATGCTCTGCAGTGCGGGAGCATCTTTGCAGGTAGCGAGTCTGGAGGGTGTGCCTGGGCTGAAGCTGGCGGCGTGGGGCCTTACAGAGTCGAAGAGGAGCAAGAGTGTCTAGAGCAGAGATAAGCGTAGTGTTGTAGTGATTAGTGGCAGCATCAGGGCAGGTGAAGGATGAGGTATGAGGGAGGTGGTGAAGTAGGTTGGAGAATTGATGGGGTCCACAGCATGTAGATTCTGCGAGTGTGTGTGCGGGGTGGGGGAGCAGGGTGTTTAGGAAGTCCAGATAGGTTGAAAGAGAGAAGGTGGTGGTCAGAGATGGGGAAAGGGCGACAGTTGAACTCAGAAATGGAGCAGAGGTTGGAAAAGACAAGGTCAATAGCGTGACCATCGTGGTGGGTAGGGAGGAGGGAGGATTGTGTGAGTCCAAGGGAGGACGTGAGTGAAAGAAGTTTGGAGGCAGCAGGGGCGAAAGGATCATCAATGGGAATGTTGAAGACCCCGAGAACTAGGCATGGAAGATTAGAAGACAGGAAGTGAGAAAGCCAGGTAGCAAAGTGGACAAAGAACTGGGAGGTTGGTCCCGGTGGGCGGTAGATGACTGCCACCCTGAGAGCCAGAGGAGAGAACAGGCGGATACAGTGTGTCTCGAAGGAGAGGGATGGGGGTGGAGGGAGATGCTGGTAGGTGCAGGTGGGAGAGAGCAGGATTCCGACCCCGCCACCATTTCTCTCACCCGGTCTGGGGGTATGGCTCAAGTGTAGACCGCCATGTGAGAGAGCAGCAACGGAGGCCGTGTTCACTTATTGCAATTACTTTGAAATAATTTATAGAAAATGATCCAAGGAATAGTCTGGGGTTTAACGGTTTGCATTCAGTTGCAAAAGGCCTATTCTTTTCTATATGCCCCCAGGCCAAAATCTGCCAGGGAGACAGCACAGCCTTTTTATGGTAATTTGGAGTGAAGGGTAAAATCTTTACACAGATAGAATACTTACTCAATATCTTCAAATTCTCAATACAGGACAGTAAACATGTTTTTGTACTATGTTTATCTTACAAAACATATTTAATCAGCTACAATTACCAGCAATAAAAACAGAGGAAGTAGGAATGGTCGGATAAATACTTTTAAGGGCCAACTCCAGTAGTACTAAGGACAAAGTTGAGCTCTATTTTTGATAATGCAATATAATTCTCTTTAATCAGACATGAGGTGGATGAACAGAGTATGTAGAGGTGCTATGGTTTGCAGTCTAGATTGGTTGACCAACGGTTGAGTGATTTTGGGTGTTTTAAGCTTAATGGTCACAGCTAAATAAAGAAACCAATTCTTACCCGGACAAAAATAAGAGTGTTACTGTCTCCAACCTGATATTTTCCCTCTGAGATCTTTATCATTGGAAACTGAGATGGACACCTGCAGAAGCCCAGGATCTCCCGAACCTGGTGGGGAGAGAGCAGATCAGTCAGAGATCTGACATGAGAAGAAACATTTAGTCTGCCATAATCACACAAAGGGATTGAATCCATAGCTGTCTTACAAACCTCACAAGTCAGTATCTAACATGTAGGCATCAAACAGAAATCATATCAGTATGTTAGGCTTATGGACAAATTACATGAAGGTTTTGCAAGATCACAGAAATAGTGAGACTTCTCTGCTTCAAAGACATCGGAAAAAAACAGCTACTCTGTTAGCATGCGATGAGAAGTGTTCTCTCAGTCTGCCCCTGTCTCTTACATGGGAAGATCTTGCTATGTCGATGACACTCTTGTATAGGGCAATTTGTTGACACAGTCTGGGTATGTCTCTTTGAAGGAATCATTTAACCCTGTTGTTCTGTGTGTGGCTGACTCTTAGAAGGAATCATTTAACTCTGGAGTTGCCTTTTAAAGAAGAGGAGCTCAGTCTAAAGATGTAATTTTCAGAGGATGAGGCCAATTTAGAGCTGTAACTTGAAGGGGATGACTGAGCTCAGTCTACTGCTGTCACTTCCAGGGGAAAAGCTCCTTTTAGGCCTTTTACATTCAGGGGATGAGTTCAGTCTAGAGATGTCATTTGAAGAGGATGAGCTCAGTCTATAACTGTCACTTGCACAGGATGAGCTTAGTCTACTGCTGTCACTAGCAGAGGATAAGCGCAATCTAGAGCTGTCACTTGAAGGAGATGAACTCACACTAGAGCTGTCACTTGCAGGGAATGAGCTCAGTCTAGAGATGTCAGTTGCAAAGATGAACTCGGTTTAGCGCGGTCTCTTGAATAGGGTGATCTCTTGATCTTGAAGGAGATGAGCTCAGTCTGGAACTATTGCTTGAAGGAGATGAGCTCAGTCTGGAGCTATTGCTTGAGAGGGATAAGTTCAGTGTAGAGCTGTAAGGTGCAGGGAATGCTCTCAGTCTAAAGCTGTTGCTTGCAGCAGATAAGCTGACAGTCTGGCCTTGTCTCTTGTAAGTGTTTGGGTCTGGGCTGTCTCTGGATGAGCTCACACACTCTGGATCTGTCTCATGCAGGGGCTGAGCTCACACACTCTGGATCTGTCTCATGCAGGGCTGAGCTCACACAGGCTATTTGTGTCTCCTAGAGGAAGGCTCACTCATGCTGTTATGTCTCACACAAACATGCAATGACGTTTCCCATTGTTGATATCCCTTTCTTCCCCGCACAAATAATTTATCGTCGGACAGGGAAAATCACTTTACTCAGAGATATGTGTGAGCAGCAAAAATGAGCCTAGCTACACGCGTACCTCTGCGGAATGAGGAAGTTTATGCTATCTTACTAAAAGTAGAAATAAAACTCTGAAAATGGATAGAAACATCTAACATTAGCATCTAACAGTGGGAACGTGATTTTAAAAATGTACAAACTACAATTCAGATTCCTTAAATTAAAAGAGAAAGTAACCATATAACTAGGTCTTATAGGACAAAGAACTGACTGTGAATATATATATATATATATATATAAAAATTATGGGAAATGTACATTATGAACATGTTTCTGGCAGACCTGGACACAGGAAAAGATTCTAATCTCATTGCTTCCTCTGACTGTTTGGGGACCAAATCAATAAGAAACCTGCTAAACGGCCAATGACAGAAAGAGCAGCTCCAAACCGCAATGTCATTTATTAACGCTTTCAATTACAAAATCTGTTTATTGCAGAAAAAAAAAACTACTCTCATAAAATGTATTTGAACATGGGATGTATAGTTAAGATTGTCATTGTGAGATGGAGTAAAGCAAAGTAAACTTGTTTCATTTTAATTTTTCATTCACTCTTTTATCCTTTCTTGTCAGGATGGTCAGGAGGTTCTAAACCCGTATCTTGCACATTTTCACACTGTTCTTCATTATCAGCATACAGGCAGAAAAGTCCTTTGTATTAACTACAGTAAATGTGTTAAACATAATGCATAACAAGCAACCTGTCACAGATCCTTATTCACTGACTCTAAATGTCATTTGTGCTTCCTTCACAAAGTATAGGAAGCATAAATATACAGCAAGCTGCCGCACATTTTACACAGAATTGATTAACATCAAATTTCAAACCTACATATAGTCAATAAAATCCATTGAATCAGGATTTAACGTTTACTTTATGTGTCTCCTTAAAATATGGTTTAGTGACTTTGCTTGACATAATTCTAAAGTCCTGATTGTCTATTGAAACTGCACGAGATGCACCTCTACTCAATCCAAGACTATTTTTTTTACTGCTCAGGTTCAGATATTCTGCTTATAGGTAAATATATGATGTGTGACAGTGTGATTAGGGGCACAGTGGTAGACCATAGGTTTATCAGCTGGCGAATGGAGGACTCCCTTTTGCCCTATAGGGTTAACTAACAGCTGAGGCCTATTTAGGTTTGCCCTGCCCTTTAAAGGTGTGGTTCAGTCTTGTGTGCAGGGTGCTGAGGGAGGAAAGCCTAATCCTGAGCCCAGGAAGAAGGTAAACAAGATTTTACTTTTATAGTTTTTTTTTTTGTTTTTTTAAAAGAAAGTATTTTACCAGGAAGGATACATTGAGATATGTCCTGGGTGGCGACTATGTACCGTTAGGTGTCTTGCCCAAGAACACTTACTGGAGAGGTGCTCTTGCCGAGATCGAACCTGTGTCTCCGCAGTTAGAGAGCAGTGATGTTACCTCTACTCCACCCAGCCAGTTGGCAAACAGCTCAGCTGTCCACCATGTTGGACAGGTCTGTTCCAGTGTGAAGTTAGCCTCCTCATCCAGGAGGAGGTGTTTATTTTGTATTTGCGAAATTGTACCCTGCAATGGCTGCACAATAAAGCAGAAATCTGAAGCGGTGAAATTCGTGTCCAGTGATTATATCACTATATATATATTAATGACGCTCCACAACAGAGATTTTAAAACAAATTTAAGAAGCTTTACTCAGACTGTATAGAGAGTCTTATAGATTAAAAAAAAAAAATCTGTTGCACAGCATCGTTAATGGATATCTATATATGACCGGGCTGTGGCACCACAATATAGCGTAGAGCTAGTGAGGAAGTGCGGAGATCTTTGTTATATTAATTTTTTTACTGGGCATACTGTAGACATATGCATCTGACAGTAACACATTACATCTGCACTGTATACGGATTTTCATCAATTTTAACCTCCTGAATCTTATTCCTGTACAGTACTGAATAAACAGTTCAGTTCCCTCCCTGGCTGCTGTATTGCAGCAATAAAGTTTGTTTCATTTTTTACAATAAGAATGGAGATCTCCTTTCAGCTCTTTTGCAGTCATTCAGGGTGACAGGAGTGAGGTCTACGTAAACGTTTTTTCCCTCCACAGAAAAACATCAATCCTGCTTTTAAAAATAAAAGTGTGACCATGAATGAATGGGCAAAATTTGGGTTTGGTTTTTTTAACGCAAAAAATGTGTATACGTCTTTTTGGCAATGTGCTTGATTTAGAAATCTCTAGCATAGGCCGTGAAATCACTTTTTAAAAACCTCCATCCTCTTTAACTCTAGTCGTAGACCAATGTGTTTTCATCTCACTTCTAGTTGTGTGACGGGTGGAAGTCCCCTGCCTATTTAAGGAACTGTCTTATAATGCAATAAAGATATATTATGTGAAACCAGGACATCCCCATCCGTAGAAAATTACCCCTAGGTTTCCAAGCCCCAGTCCATGTCTTATTACCATTACTTACACCTTCTAACCAGTAGCAGTAAAAACATTTTGGCATTGAGTAGAAGTGCCCCTCACAATAACTCGACCCCTTTCTTACATGTCTTTGTTACTCTGCAAGCATGGCCCGTCTAGACAACTCCGGTTGGAGGGCGACCTCCGCCTGTCCTCTGTCTACACCACCACGATGACAACTCTCACCTCCAAGTCTTCTCAAGGGCAGATCTGGTTCTGTGGATTGATTTGCTCGCCCTATCAAACTCTCCCCTAATCTTCAGGCCTTCAAGAAATCCCTCAAAACCCATCTCTTCAGATTAGCGTACCACATCGCTGACGCAACTCATCCCTCGGCTCATCTACTCACACATTTTGATTGAAGCCGCTTCTATGGCCCCACCATTCCCAACCGCTGCACTAATGATTCTGACATCCAGTAAAACTCAGCGTCTTCCTCAACCCCAATCCCTCATAGCTCCTATGAGCAGGGCCCTCTACACCTCGTCTCCATCCTATGTCCATTTATCTGTATCTCTTTCCCTTTGTTTATTGTAAAGCGCTGCGTAAAGTGTTGGCGCTGTATAAATGATGATGATAATGTAGGGATTGCGGAGGCAGTTACGTTAAATACAATTATATCTAGCAAAGTGGCTAAATTGCATTTTAAGCAGTGGTGAAAGAAAGGAAAATGTAAAGTTATGTTTTCGATGGATTTTAATGGTAAATGTAGGTTTTGTAATTTGATGTTGAGCTTAATCATATTGGAAATAATCACATATAGATATGAGTACAGTCCTGTGCGGCACGGTTGCTACCAGATCCTTCTTTAGCCAGAGTGTTTCAAATATTTCCATGCACAGGGGGGGCTTGATTCCAAATAACGTTTTCCCAGGACACCTCTAGCAGTTACCAAGGGAGAAAACGGCTATGATGCTATTGCGACTTGAACCGGAACAAGATTTGTGCCACATCTGACTGTACATTTCCGCTTCCTATGCTTTGTATATAAAGCTCAAATGATGAGCATTTGTTCATTATTGACGTCTCTGTCATAAAAATAAAAGAGTTACCAGCTGCCAAGTGTTGGTGTTAAGTGATTTTGCATTTGCACAGTATCGTAAAGGGACACTCTATGCACACTGACCTCCTTTGCTTATTTAGGTGGTCAGGGTGAGAGGTGTATGTCCTTCCCTTCCAACCGCTTCCCAGTGGAGCAAACACTTGCGGAGACTCTAGCTCCCCCCTTTTCCTCTGATTGGTGGTGCACATGAATAATTAGCACACGCAGCACTGATTCCCTCCTATAAAACGACAGGTGAACCGCACAAGTGATGAATCATGACATTGGCCGATCAAGTGGGCGAGCAGAACATGTGCCAGTCACAGACAAAGCACAAGCACTCCAGGGGTTTCCACTTCATGGAAGCCTGGAATATAAGCCTTGAGAGAGAAAAATTATATATTGCTGGAAAGTCATACAGGGTTATTCAGAGAAAGGTGAAACTCTAGAGAATGTTTAGAGAAGTGAAAATTCTAGGTCAAAATAGCCAAACCAGAAAAATTCTCCCATTTATCTATCTTTCCAAATCAGCTATTTTGACCTAGAATTTTCACTTCTCCAAACCTTCTCCAGAGTTTCACCTTTCTCTGAATAACCCCGATAGTAAAAGTATTTAAAAAACTGCAGATGCTATCAGCAGCATCTGAAGAATTAGAAAAGAAAATGGGGGGGTGGTTTATATGTTTATAGGGTATCCCTTTAACTCTGTAAAATAAATGGAAGGACGAGGAGAACAAATTAGATTTCCCATGTCCTTCTGTCTTGAAGAGTGAATACGCGAGATCAGTCTCACTTCACCAATCGATGTATATTTTTCTGCACTTTGATAAAGACCAATTAGGTCGAAACGCGTTAGTGCTGCAATAAATTTTACTTTATTTTATCCTGCCGACTTTTCGTCTGTGACATATCCCGGGGATCCAATATTTCATCTATGGACCAGGTTATCACCACGGATGGTTGCTGGTAGGACGGGCTGGTGAGATCATATCCACAGATATATGCCTATATAGTCCAGAGCCGACTTTATGGGGCTCAGAAAAAAGTGAGTTGAATACTTTCTCTCTGGAAACCAGGTGTCATAAGGATGTACTGCGCAATGTATGTCTCCTATTATGTTTTCTATATTATCTTGAAGTATTACTCACTGGACACTTGGCGTAAGCGCGAGGACTCTACCCATTATTTTATCCATTGACTATTCGCACTTGGGAGTGTGCGTTTGTGCCCTTGCTGCTACCCAAGACCGACCATCTACACATTATCTGCGCCATTTTTTCCACCTTATTGTTTTTTCACTTCACCAATCAATGGAGAAAAATATATTATAGCCAATGCAATTTGCAAAAAAATCCCCACCTCCGCAAGCTTCTTATTTCACTTCACTATATATAACTAATGCTTTTAGAAAAATGCTGCATCAAGGACTACATGAATCGATTCACTGTGCTGTTTTTAAAGCAGATGTGAAAGCAATCTGAATGCCAAGATATCAGTTAGAACATCTTTAAACCCGCTTGGATTCCTCGTCTACTTCAACGTTTTTATCTTTTATCAGAGTTTAGAAAACTTTTTTAATCTAGCTTTATTTATATTTTACGAGCCGATTACTAACTTGCAGTGAGCTAGTGATACATTCCACAGTACCCATCATAATCAGGAACATGAAGACTATCAGGGTTATTCAGAGAGAGGTGAAAAGCAGGAGAATGACTGGAGAATGGAAAATGCTAGGTCAAAATAGCCAAACCAGAAAAATTCTCCCTTTCATCTCACTTTCTAAAATCTGCTATTTTGACCTAGAATTTTCCATTCTCCAGTCATTCTCCTGCTTTTCACCTCTCTCTGAATAACCCTGTATAAAACGTAAAGTGGATGCATCCCACCAGTTAAGATTTAAGGGTTAAAATAATACCTTTAAATATGAAGCGTGCTAATTATCGCTGCAATGCAGGAAGCTGGGGGATGTGAAAGAACATTATTATATCCTTTGCAGTCTGCGTGACCATCAGCTAGGGCTTGCCAAGCAGAAGAAACAAAGACTACGATGTGTGAGACAAAAATATCTGCAGGGGTTTTTCCTCCTTTTTTTTTTCTAGATCTTTCAATCCGCATATATTTCCTTCAGGGTTTCAACCTCAAAGTCATAAGCAGACAAAAGTAGGTCAAAAGCTACTTACTGTGTAGCTTAAACCTTTAACTCGGTGTAGATTTAAATCAATCTGAAGGTATACCCACATAAGCGCGCGCAGGTATACATGGCAAAATACCTGGGAGAGGACGCATTGGGGGCAGGCAATATGGAAGGGGTGAATGTATACAGAGTAGAAGCTCACCAGCTCGTCTAGATTCTTGAGGTCACAGATTGTACGAGGTGGCTGGACAGGCCTTTTAACTGGGGGATACCCTCTTTGGTCACTGCTTCTCCTCCCACGCCTCAGTTCCTCTTCAATCTCCTCTTCCATCTGTATAAGGGTGGGCGCAGGCATGCCAAAGCGTGCCCCCCTTCGGGCTACCTCCAGCAAACACAAAATAAAACTCTTCTCTCCCTTCCTTAGTACCAAGTCATTGGTCTCAAACATCAACACCTCTGGAATCCCAAGTTCCTGACGACACCAGGCTATGAAGTTGGACACGTTATCCCTGGCCACGAACGAACCCGGCTGTGCCCCTTTCACCTGGAAAGTCACATCTTTCTGCGGGAGCTTCATGCTGGCGGCAGCGTCGCTGTATTGCTCCCGGAACTCTTTGGCCAAGCGGTTGAGATTGTTGGCATGTTGGCACAGCGTGTAGCCCGTCTCCAAAGCCTCCATAAAGGTGGCAGGCTCCATGTCCAGGTCGTACAACATGTTGAGCCAGTCTGTCAGGTCTTCTTTCATGGCCTCCAGGTACTCTTCGCTGGAGCGGAACGGCCGAATGCTTTTGGAAGCGGATGATTGAATCTGGCTTTGATCTGCCATGTTTCTTCATTCCTCTCCTCAGTCACCTTGATCTGTGCAACATAAAATGAGAGGGTGGAACGCGTTACAGGATATTGAACCAACTAATGTTTGGCAGTCCTGCACCCTGAGCACTTTATACTGCTCACTCCTTATCTCGGGGCGTGTAATGTGATCCCACAGGTTATATAATCCAAAATTCCCCCATCATGCTATATTCCACTTAACACAACCATTCACTCTCCATGATCCATTATGCCAAAAAATTCTTCTGTTTAGTTGTGATATTCCTCTAACGAATTTAAGCCACAGGCAGTCAATGGTTAATACATTATTCTGGGTGAAATCATACATCATTCTGGAGGTAAAGACATACTGATATTCCTAAAGAATTGTTGGAAAATAATTAATATATTACCTAACACATTATTGTGTGTTAATATAATGTATTGTCATAGTGTATCATATACCTACTCGTCTGTATTGTATTGCTATGACGTGCCTAGTGTGGCCAATAGCTCCATGTACAGACAAACTAAGGCTGGGTTTGATAAATTTATAAACACATGTAGGAGTCTGACATACATGTATGTGTCAGGGGCAGATCCAGAGGGGGGCAACGGGGCAATTGCCCCCCCCCCCCGAGAAAATCGCCGCCAGCGTTCTCCTCTTCTCTCTACTGACGAGCGGCCGCTGCGCTGACACGCAGCCTGGTCGCTCGCCTGGGACGAAAATCACCTGACCAGTCGCGTGATCTCGCGAGAACAGAGCTGCGCGGCTGGTCAGGTGGTTCCCACTTCCCAGCAAGCAGCCAAGGTACATGTCAGCGGCCACTCGCCTGTCGCCTCGTGGGGGGCCGGGGAGAAAAGGAGAACGCCGGCGGAGCCTGGCCTGGACGGTCTGGACCAGCAAAAATACCCATGAAGCTGGGGGCAAAAATACCCATGAAGCTGGGGGCAAAAATACCCATGAAGCTGGGTAATATACCCATGAAGCAGGGGGCAAATTAATATACCCATGAAGCAGGGGGCAAATTAATATACCCATGAAGCAGGGGGCAAATATACCCATGAAGCTGGGGGCAAATATACCCATGAAGCGGGGGGCAAATATACCCATGAAGCTGGGGGCAAAAATACCCATGAATCGGGGGGCAAATATACCCATGAAGCAGGGGGCAAATATACCCATGAAGCTGGGGGCAAAAATACCCATGAAGCGGGGGCAAATATACCCATGAAGCGGGGGGCAACATATACCCATGTGAGCTAAGGGCAAATATACCCATGAAGCTGGGGGCAAAAATACCCATGAAGCGGGGGGCAAATATACCCATGAAGCGGGGGGCAAATATACCCGTGAAGCGGGGGGCAAATATACCATGAAGCAGGGGGCAAATATACCCATGGAGCTGGGGGCAAATATACCCATGGAGCTGGGGGCAAATATACCCATGGAGCTGGGGGCAAATATACCCATGAAGCTGGGACAAATATACCCGTGGAGCTGAGACAAATATACCCATGGAGCTGGGGGCAAATATACCCATGTAGTGGGGGCAATATATACCCATGAAGCGGGGGGCAACATATACCCATGTGAGCTAAGGGCAAATATACCCATGTGAGCTGCCTGGGGGCAATATATAAATCCGTGTGAGATACCTGGGGGCAATATATATATCCATGTGAGTTGGGGCAATATATATCCATGTGAGCTGGGGGCCAATTTATCTGCCCGTCACTGCGACCCGAACACCAGCTCTTGGCCAAAACTGGTAGAATGCCCCCCTCGAAACCGGTTTCTGGATCCGCCCCTGGTATGTGTCGACTAACAAGTGTGTCACAGCCAAAAGTTATACATCACACTTTTCTTCTTTTTTTAGAAAGAACATACAATGTATCTATCGTTCTATGATGTCACATCCTACATATCTTTGTCTGTTTTGTGTGATATAAATATAAAAATACATGGTTATATGAGTGTTCCATAAGGATGTGTGATGAATGATGACAGCATCATCTATATATTGTACTGATAAGTCTTATAAAAGGGACCCAGCCTGTATATGACACATACATTGCTCAGCAGGACCCTGTGTAATGCAGTAGTTACTGGACTGTATTCAGCCTCCGAGTGATGTGCTGTGACTTGTTGTGTGCTGGACGGGTATTGCTGCAGCCAGTGTACTGTGTAAATATCATGTATGAAGATCTGTATGTATCACATACCATATCACATGTGGCATGCATTCTATGAGGAGCTAAAAGCATAGAGTGGAAGAACTGATTATGACCAGGGTGAGTGATGCAAAAAGAGAATCCTTTGAGTGGTAAGAAGACTAAGGGTTAATAATGGAAAAAGATGGGGAGATGATAAATGAAAAAAATTAAATAGAAAAGAAAGAGAGGGGAGACAGAGAAAAGGGAGATAGAAAACAAGATCTAGAAGAGACCCAGAAAAGTCAGACAAATGAGAGAAACGAGATATATACAGTATATAGGAGACAAGAGACAGGAGAGAGAAGACAGAGATACAGGAGAGCAGAGAGACAGAGACCGCAGAGAGACAGAGACAGGAGAGAGAAGACAGAGACAGGAGAGAGACAGAGACAGGAGAGAGAAGACAGAGATACAGGAGAGCAGAGAGACAGAGACAGCAGAGAGACAGAGACAGGAGAGAGGGAGTCAGCAGAGAGACAGAGACAGGGAGTCAGCAGAGAGACAGAGACAGGAGAGAGGGAGTCAGCAGAGACAGCAGAGAGACAGAGACAGGAGAGAGGGAGTCAGCAGAGAGACAGAGACAGGGAGTCAGCAGAGAGACAGGGACACAGAGTCAGCAGAGACACAGAGTCAGCAGAGAGACAGGAGAGAGAAGACAGATACAGGAGAGCAGAGAGACAGAAACAGAGACAGGGAGTCAGCAGAGAGACAGGAGAGAGAAGACAGAGACAGGGAGTCAGCAGAGAGACAGAAACAGAGACAGGGAGTCAGCAGAGAGACAGAGACAGGGAGTCAGCAGAGAGAGACAGAGACAGAGACAGGGAGTCAGCAGAGAGACAGAGACAGGGAGTCAGCAGAGAGACAGAGACAGGGAGTCAGCAGAGAGACAGAGACAGGGAGTCAGCAGAGAGACAGAGACAGGGAGTCAGCAGAGAGACAGAGACAGGAGAGAGAAGGAAGACTAAAGAAAAGAGAGAAAAATAATTTAAAATGTCACGGTCACTCACCTGGAAATGGCCTGTGTGAGGGTGAAGATGTGTCCTGCCCCTGGGGGGGCTACAGTTACCCTACACCCCCATTCCATCAGGAAGTGGGCATGGGGTGGGAGGTCGGCGCGCCCAGTTCACCGCAGAGGAGGCACACGCTCCCCATCATGCTGTCCCGCCAGCAGGGCTCCCGGGCTGAGTGTGAGCCTGAGCTCTCTCCACGACGTGACGTGTGAGGGAGGTGGGTGAGTGCAGTCCTGTCTGGCAGGGCACCGCTCGTCGAGAGGAGGATGGGGGAGGTAGGGGCGGTGCCCCTCGCCCGCTGCACAAGGGTAATCCCAGACTGAGTGTTATAATCCCGAGCCAGCTCCTCTGCCTGCAGCCTCAGTCAGCAGAGAGTGCCAGGCCAGAGCCGCCCCGGCCGCTTTATCTGGGAGGGACAGGCGGCAGCATCGGGAAAGCTTCATTACAACTTCCTGCCAGCCCGGGGACTCATTCATTTAGGAGAAAAGGGGGAGGGAGAGGGGGAGAGCCATGGAATGGGGGGAGACTGGGGGGAAAGGAAGTGGTGACAGAGGGAAAGGAGCCTGTATATCCCACTGCTCCATAACTTTACACCGACCTCATACCCAATGCCAGGCATGGGCTCCACACTCACACCCAGCGCAGCCCATGGGGTGCCCAGCCTGTGCCATCTCCCTGCTGCAGGGCTGGAAACGCTGGAGTTGATGGATTTGAGTGTTTTGGGACATATTACTATGTACATCCAGTAATGTGTGATTACACGGGCTACACATGTATGACGTTTTGTTATTGGGGTGCTTTAAAACCCTTAGTGTCAAGCTGCTCACCCACCCAGAGAAGAGATCTTGTTCAAGACACAGTGTTACATTATAGGTATATTTTGTTTGTGTGGTGCCCACACACTGGCGGTATGCCAACTCTGCCTCCGGCTGTGCCAAGGAGGGTGCCCACTCAGGGCCAGCACATGGAGTGAGCAGTGCGGGATGCAGGCTCCTTTAAGGATGATCTCACGCTCAGCAGCAGCAGCAGGCAGGGGCGGGTGAGGCTGCTTGGATCAGGACTCCAGACTGCCTGGCATTCATCCCAACTTTAAATATTTTAACGTCTTATCCAATGCGGAAAAAAGAGAGAATGGCTGGGATTTAACCCTTCACTGAGCACACAGGGGAGCCCAGGCTGCAACGCAGGACAGAGGGAAATTACTGAAGGCTAAGAAGAGATGTGAAAAAATGCTAGGCTGGGATGGTCATTTTAATTAAAGGGACACAGTAAGCACCTTGATACAGTTACAATTACAAGTGTTCATAACCTCATGATTATGCTGCAATTATCATACATCATTAAAGCTGCAGTGCAGCAAACAGCCCCATCCATCAGAGATTTCACAGGAACATGGTTATCTTCCCCTCTCTTCATATATCTGCCTGTAATAGGTCCAGAGACAGAACGAATAAAAACCCACATTGGCACATACACTATATTGCCAAAAGTATTCGCTCACCCATCCAAGTAATCAGAATCAGGTGTTCCAATCACTTACATGGCCACAGGTGTATAAAATCAAGCACCTAGGCATGCAGACTGTTTTTACAAACATTTGTGAAAGAATGGGTCGCTCTCAGGAGCTCAGTGAATTCCAGCATGGAACTGTGATAGGATGCCACCTGTGCAACAAATCCAGTCGTGAAATTTCCTCGCTCCTAAATATTCCACAGTCAACTGTCAGCTGTATTATAAGAACGTGGAAGTGTTTGGGAACGACAGCAACTCAGCCACGAAGTGGTAGGCCACGTAAACTGACGGAGCGGGGTCAGCGGATGCTGAGGCGCATAGTGCGAAGAGGTTGCCAACTTTCTGCAGAGTCAATCGCTACAGACCTCCAAACTTCATGTTGCCTTCAGATTAGCTCAAAAACAGTGCGCAGAGAGCTTCATGGAATGGGTTTCCATGGCCGAGCAGCTGCATCCAAGCCATACATCACCAAGTGCAATGCAAAGCGTCGGATGCAGTGGTGTAAAGCACGCCGCCACTGGACTCTAGAGCAGTGTAGACGCGTTCTCTGGAGTGACGAATCGTGCTTCTCCATCTGGAAATCTGATGGACGAGTCTGGGTTTGGAGGTTGCCAGGAGAACGGTACTTATCTGACTGCATTGTGTCAAGTGTACAGTTTGGTGGAGGGGGGATTATGGTGTGGGGTTGTTTTTCAGGAGCTGGGCTTGGCCCCTTAGTTCCAGTGAAAGGAACTCTGAATGCTTCAGCATACCAAGACATTTTGGACAATTCCATGCTCCCAACTTTGAGGGAACAGTTTGGAGCTGGCCCCTTCCTCTTCCAACATGACTGTGCACCAGTGCACAAAGCAAGGTCCATAAAGACATGGATGACAGAGTCTGGTGTGGATGAACTTGACTGGCCTGCACAGAGTCCTGACCTCAACCTGATAGAACACCTTTGGGATGAATTAGAGCGGAGACTGAGAGCCAGGCCTTCTCATCCAACATCAGTGTGTGACCTCACAAATGAGCTTCTGGAAGAATGGTCAAAAATTCCCATAAACACACTCCTAAACCTTGTGGACAGCCTTCCCAGAAGAGTTGAAGCTGTTATAGCTGCAAAGGGTGGACCAACGTTATAGTGAACCCTATGGATTAGGAATGGGAATCACTTAAATTCACATGCGAGTCAAGGCAGGTGAGCGAATACTTTTGGCAATATAGTGTATATAACTGTGATAACTTTAAGCAGTGCATTGGACAAAAGTAGGAAGTCTAACCGTGTCATGCAGGTACCCATGATGGAAGATGCCTACAAGATGCAAGGCTGGTGGCTGTGCCCTTAGGCCCTGTTCACACCTAGACGTTTTAAAGCGCGTTCCTGCGCACTTTAAAACGCATGAACGGGGAAATCCCATGCTTTCCTATGGGACCTGTTCACACCTAAACGTTTTAAAGCGTGCAGGAGCGCGCTTCAAAACGTACTACTCACAAAGAAGTCCTGGAGCTTCCTTGGTGCGTAGTACCGAGCGTTGCGTCCCATTGACTTCAACGTGAACACGCGTTACGTGCGTTTTCGTAACAAACAACGTGCCGATGGCGTCATCAGCGCGCGTCCCGCACATGGCAAAGACCACACCACCCGGGGAATTCAGACGCCAGTTTGCACAAATGCTGGAAGATGGATCCTGCAGAAGCTGTGGGCCTTGCGGACACTCAGTTGTTCATCCGCCACGTACATTCCAAACCAGCAATATATGACCAGAAGCACAGCGCCTACAAAAACCAGCCAACCAGGCTGCGATCGTGGCAGGAGATCGGTGCAAAGTTGTGGGCAGACTGGGAGACCTGCAGCAAGCGTGAGAAAGAGACGAGAGGTACTGTTTTTTTTCATTTTTAGTTGTATGGGATTCATGCCAAATAAGAGGTGCTGGGGGCAATATATACCCATAGGGGCTGCTGGGGCAATATATACCCATGTGTGACCTGGGAGCAATACCCAAGTGTGACCTGGTGGCAATAAATACCCAAGTGTGACCTGGTGGCAATGGCAATAAATACCCAAGTGTGACCTGGTGGCAATAAATACCCAAGTGTGACCTGGGGCAATAAATACCCATGAGAGCCGCATTTGAAGCCATTGGAAATGTAGTAACAAGGTGTGGGAGATTTTAGAGCAGCTGATGTATAATCGGCACAATCCTAAAAAATAACACAAGGGTCTGAAATAAGTAAAATAACAAAAACTTTATTAATAAAAACAGCAACCTGTCTGAAATAAGTAAAATAACATATAAACTTAAATAATAAAAACAGCAACTTTTACCCAAGAAATATATATATATTTTTTTAATCATTGATTTATTGCTTCCATTTGGCAGGAGACCTCACCCTCCAGTGACATAAAATATCCCGCAAATTGGTCCCGAACGGTGGCTCCATGTCTGTTACCACGGCAGGCAACGATATTTGTATTCTCCAAGCTATGTAGTAGAGAGTCTTCAAAATTTAATCCATCTCGGAGGCGCACGAAATTGTGGAGTACACAGGCCGCCTTCACCACAGAGATGGCGTTCTCCAATTGGAGATTGATTGGCGAGTGTAAATTATGGCATTTATTTGCCAGTATGCCAAATGCACACTCCACCACCCTGCGTGCTCGGGTCAGACGATAATTAAATACCCTCCTCTCTACACTCAGTCCACGGCTCGAGTAGGGCCTCATCAGATGTTCCCCGAGACCAAATGCCTCGTCTCCCACAAACACAAAAGGCATTTCTGGGTCAGCGGTGCCAGGCAGTGTTCTCCGGAAGGTCTAGTTCATCCCGCTGCAGCATTTGGCCAAAGTCGGAATGGGCAAATACTGCTGAGTCCGAGCTGCTTCCGTACGATCCAATGTCAATGTATGTGAAGCAGTAGTTGGCATCAGATACCGCAAACCACACAAACGAGAAAAAAAATTATAATTAAAAAAACAACTGCCACTCCCCTTCGGTTTAATGATACGGATATGTTTTCTGTCAACTGCTCCCAGACAGTTCAGAAAATTGCACATTGTCGAAAAAACTTGTGCTATTTTCAACCACTCCTCCTTGCTTGGTTTTCCCATAACAACATCGTGCAGGATCTCCCATAGGGTACAGCATGTTTCTCTGACGATGTTGCTAGCTGTGGATTTTCCAATCAGGAACTCGTAGTGCAGACTGACCAATGACTGTCCAATCGCCAAAAACCTATGAAAATGTAAAAAAAATAATAATTATTAGTTCATGTTTACATTTTGTTTCAACAGTTCACTTAATGTAGGGCAAGTGGAAAAGCCTGAAAGATGCATTCATCTGCCACAGACGGAAGGAGAGGGAGTATCGCAGTGGAGCAGCTGCCAGTGCGCCATCGCGGTATATCCACGCTGAGCAGCTGGCATTTTTGATCCCATGCGTGGAAGTGCGTAGGTAAATCACGCCAATGACAATGTTTAGGAGGATATTGTTTTACAGAACATGTAGATAATTATATATTGCACATACTAATGTATTATTTCCTAATGACAGCACCGACAGCAGCTGGGAGAGGCCAGAAGAGGATGACGAGGAGGACACGGCCACACAGTCTGATCAGCCAGGTGCCTCAACAGGACCCCGGAGTACAACAACACCACCACTACTAGCACAAGAGTCGCCGACAAGAACTGTGTCACCAACACCAACACCATTGACACAGACACAGTCTGCCCCAACAGCCTCGGCACCTGTTCGCCGACGTCCCATGGTCAGGGCCCGTAGGCAGAGGCTTGAGCGGCTTGAGCGAGAGGAGGACAGGCTCATCAATGCTCTAGAGTCCATGGCGCATCCTGTCCCCAAGCTCACATGTGAGGGCTTATTTCTTTTAAGTCTGGAGTACCTGATGTTACAGGTCCCAAAAACTCAGCAGCCAGATCTACGGCAGTCCTTGATTGGAGTAATACGGTCCTATATTCCACTCGATGGCTCCCAAACAACTGCCCCCCTATACCTCAACACCGACCACCCCAACATTCCACACCCATGCGCACACACCCATTCACCACAACCATGCACCATCAACACCCTCCCGAAACATGGCACCCACGCCCACAGTCCCCATATGTGTTCCCCTCAAGCAGCCGTGGAACGAGGGAGGAGATACAGGTGGACGATCCTCTCTTTACGCCACCACCACAGTACCACAATATGTAAATAACTCCAGGCCCACTTTTCCACACACATGCACACACATACTACTACACATGCATACCCACAAACACCCATGCACCATCAACACCCCCCCGAAACATGTCAACCACGCCACTGTCACTTTGCCCTGCCCGTTGGCTTCTTTTGCACTGGCCATTGGCTCATTTGACTTGCCTGTTGGCTGATTTTGCACTTATGTGTGTATAATTTTGGTTGTAAAGTTGAAAAGTTTTTACTCTATTTTATTATTGCGTTTTAAAATATACTATTTAATTAAGATTTAACTGAGTTTGTGTGTCTGTTTGTTTCTTTACAGGTTGTAAAGTTTTTAATTTTTTAAATGAGTTTGATTGTGGTACACATATGTAGGAGAGTCACACATGCCATACCTCATCCTGCTTAACACACACACACACGGCACAACCCGCACTCCACTCGTCTGTGGTGTCGGGTTTTTCCGGCGGCTGCTCTGTGCTGTGATCGGCGGCTGCTCGGGTTTCTCCAGCGTGTTCGGCGGGGTTTATCCTGATGTTTTTGCGGGTTTCAGTGTATGTTCGCCGGGTTTTGCAGTGAGTGTTCGTCAGGTTTGTGGCGGCTTTTCCCTGCACTACGACGGCCCTGTGGTGCTTGCTGAATACACCGCAGGGTCGCCGAAATGGGATCGCCAAATCGTACCGAATTGAAGAGAACGAAAAGTCACCGAACGTGCAGTGACTTTTCGATTCTCTCACAGCACATCGCACTGGATTATGTGTGTAGTGATGTTAGTCAATTTACTGCAAAGTGATGAGCAGTCTTTCCACAGGTGCAACACGGTCGCGCATAAATGTGTCCTGCCGTTCCAAAGATGGGGACATGAGCTCCAGTAGCTCATCAAAACTGTTGGGAAAAAAAAGAGGGTTAATACAGGTTAACTTGATGCTCTATCTTGCTATCCCCACCTGTTTCCCAATCAAATCTATGATGCTACTATCAAATGGGACACAACAACAATAGCATGGTGCATGTACTCACCTATTTATTGACATGCGTGCGTATTCAAAGAATTTCTCCACATGTTCCCGAAGGCTTCCATAGACAGCCCAGAACTGTCCTCTTTGCCGTCGGTTGGCAATAACTGGATGGACCAGAACCTTCTCCTGTAGTTCATCTCTCGCCTTCTTCTCACACGCAATAAATGTACTCCTGTAACTAGTGCTGCAGTGCATTGTCTTCTGCGCATTTCCATTATTAATATAATCAACTCCGCTCACCAGACTCGCTCAGGAACAAGTCTCTCTGTTTATCTCTCCTCTCTCACTCAGGACGCTCAGCAGGAAGTTTTTTTCATTGGACGCCTCCGTAAGAAGATTCCCATAGTTCTCATTGGAGTTCTCCGCAGTCAAAAGAAACGCGCATACAGCGCGCGTTTCTAAATAACACAAACGCTAATAAAACGTTGGGGAAAAACGCGCATACAACGCACTTAAAACGGAACGTCTAGGTGTGAACCCGGCCTAAATCTCCACGACTATGGTCTCTCACTTTGAGCAAAAGATCCAGGTTGTTATAATTAATGCACTGTACAGGTACAACGTGATACTGTAATTCTTATACAGCTGCTATGTCCATATTATTTTATATCCTGTTGGAATTTGTAAATAAGCAGGATATGTGACCATTGGTTTACTATCGGTAGGTCGCCACCTCATGGTGGATGATAATAATACCGTGTCAAAAATGTCATGATTTTAAAAATGCAAGCCATATTTAACACTTCATTATCGAGATATCTCGGGCTTCAAAGGCACCATCTGGTGCCCCGATATCAAGATATCTCGATCTGCTGATCTGCAGCCAAAAGCAAATGAAATTCGTTTGCTGCAAACAAATTTATTTTGGGGGCACTTTCTGCAGTCCAAAAGCAAAGTTTTAGACCTGTGGGCATAATGGCCAAAGAGTTAAAACTGTAAATCAGATCTTTGGGCATTATGCCCACAGGTCTAAAACTTTGCTTTTGGGCTGCAGAAAGTGCCCCCAAAATAAATTTGTTTGCAGCAAACGAATTTCATTTGCTTTTGGCTGCAGATCAGCAGATCGAGATATCTTGATATCGGGGCACCAGATGGTGCCTTTGAAGCCCGAGATATCTCGATAATGAAGTGTTAAATATGGCTTGCATTTTTAAATGTCCGACAGGCATTCACCAAGCTGATAGATACAGTGTTGCAGTAAAAAACAGAAAGGCAACTGTAACTCAATTTGGTTCAGTAGATGGCACCATCTACTAGCCAAATATGTTAGCACAGTAAATAAAATCATTGGGATACACATAGTGCACATTACATTAAAAATGGGATATACTGAAAGGGTCATAGTGGACCTGGAAAAAATGTGATACTGACTGGAGTCAACATTGAGGACCAGGAGAGGACCAATGCATGTTAATGGGGGGATATGTTTTTGCCTAGGGTGGTGAGGGGGGGTCCGTCATGGTTCCTGCACCTGGGCCCTGAGGTTTCTGGTTACGCCTCTGCGTCAAAAATGCAACAGTTTTAAAAGTATTGGGCCCAATTCCAAAGTTGGTGTTAAGGTTAGTGTCTGAACCAAACAATCAGAGGCATAACTAGAAACCTTAGGGCCCAGGTGCATGAACCATGACGGGGGACCCCCCTCACCACCATAGGCAAAAACATATCCCCCCCCCTCCCGTTAACATGCATTGGTCCTCAATGTTGACTCCAGACAGTATCACATTTTTTCCAGGTCCACTATGACCTTTTCAGTCTATCCCATTTTTAATGTAATGTGCACTATTTGTATCTCACAGAGCTCCACAGCAATAAAACTCACAGCAATGTGCAGTGTTTATGAACATATCACAGAGCTCCACAGACATAAAACTCACAGCAATGTGCAGTGTGTATGAACATATCACAGAGCTCCACAGCAATAAACTGCACAGTAATGTGCAGTGTCTATGAGTGTATCACAGTGCTCCACAACAATAAAACTCACAGTAATGTGCACTGTGTATGAACGCATCATAGAGCTCCACAGAAATTAAACACAGTAATGTGCAGTGTATCAGTGTAAATCACAGAGGTTTACAGCAACAAGACTCACAGTAATATGTGGTGTTTATGAGCATATCACAGAGCTCCAAAGTATAACTCACAAATAAGTATAAAATACATTTTAAAAAAGAATTATATATATATACAGTGGCAAGAAAAAGTATGTGAACCCTTTGGGATTACGTGGAGTTTTGCATGAATTGGTCATAAAATCTTCATCTAAGTCACAACAATTTGAAAAACACAGTCTGCTTAAAATAATACAACACAAACATTATATGTTTTCATGTTTTTATTGAACAGAACATGTAAACATTCACAGTGCAGGGTGGAAAAAGTTTGTGAACCTTTGGACTTAATAACTGGTTGACCCTCCTTTGGCAGCAATAACCTCAACCAAACGTTTCCTGTAGTTGCAGATCAGACCTGCACAACGATCTGGAGTAATTTTGGACCACTCCTCTTCACAAAACTGTTTCAGTGTAGCAATATTCTTGGGATGTCTGGTGTGAATCGCTCTCTTAGGCTGGGTTCACACCTAAGCGTTTTACAGCGCGCTCCTGCGCGCTGTAAAACGCTCAAACAGTGAAATCCCATGATTCCCTATGTGGGCATATCCCACCTGGCCGTTTCTCAGCACGCAGGAACGCGCTGAGAAACGGCCGACGCAAAAAGAAGTCCGGGAGCTTCTTTTCTGCATATAGCCGCGCGTTCGCGGCCATATCATAGCCGCGAACGCGCTGCAACGCACGTTCGCGCGTTTTTTTGTATGCGCGAACGCGCGTAAAAAAACGCGCGCATTGCGCGACGCTGCGCTACGCTGTGGTGTGAACCCAGACTTAAGGTCATGCCACAGCATTTCAATCGGGTTGAGGTCAGGACTCTGACTGGGCCACTACAGAAGGCGTATTTTGTTTTGTTGAAGCCATTCTTTTGTTGAATTACTTGTATGCTTTGGGTCATTGTCCTGTTGCATCATCCATCCTCTGCGGAGCTTCAGTTGGCGGACAGATGGTCTTACGTTTTCCTGCAAAATGTCTTGATAAACTCTGGAATTCATTTTTCCATCAATGACAACAATCCGTCCAGGCCCTGAGGCAGCAAAGCAGCCCCAAACCATGATGCTCCCTCCGCCATGTTTTACAGTGGGGATGAGGTTTTGATGTTGGTGTGCTGTGCCTTTTTTTCTCCACACATAGTGTTGTGTGTTTTTTCCAAACAACTAAATTTTGGTTTCATCTGTAGTGCTGTGGAACATCCAGGTGCTCTTTTGCAAACTTCAAACGTGCTGCAATATTCTTTTTGGACAGCAATGGCTTCCTCCGTGGTGTCCTCCCATGTACTCCATTCTTGTTTAATGTTTTCCTTATTGTAGATGTGTCAACAAAAATGTTAGCATGTGCCAGAGATTTCTGAAAGTCTTTAGCTGACACTCTAGGATTCTTCTTTACCTCATTAAGCATTCTGCGCTGTACTCTTGCAGTCATCTTTACAGGACGACCATGCCTAGGGAGAGTAGCAACAGTGCTGAACTTTCTCCATTTGTAGTCTTACCGTGGACACATGAACATCAAGGCTTTTGGAGATACTTTTGTAACCCTTTCCAGCTTCATGCAAGTCAACAATTCTTGATCGTAGGTCTTCTGAGAGCTCTTTTCTGTGAGGCATGGTTCACATCAGGCAGTGCTTCTTGAAACCAGTAAACCCAAAACTGGTGTGTGTTTTTAAAGGGCAGGACAGCTTTCAGCAACACATCCAATAATATCACACTGATTGGACTCAAGGTTGGCTCACTCCTGGCTCCAAATAGCTCTTGGAGACGTCATTAGGCTAGGGGTTCACATACTTTTTCCACCCTGCACTGTGAATGTTTACATGTTATGTTTAATAAACACATGAAAACATATAATGTTTGTGTTGTATTATTTTAAGAAGACTGTGTTTTTCAAATTGTTGTGACTTAGATGAAGATCAGAGCACATTTTATGACCAATTCATGCAAAACTCCACGTAATCCCAAAGGGTTCACATACTTTTTCTTGCCACTCTATATATATATATTATAGGCAAGCCCCCAGGCCCAGGCAGGCGAGTGTGCCCCCCCCCAGGCTCAAGGGCCCGAGTGCCGTGGCACCCTCTGCACCCCTGGTAGTTACGCCCCTGCGTGACATCAATATTGGCAACCCCAAGCTGTCAACCTGCCGATAGGATACCTTTTATTATCTTTACCATATTTACTGTATTTGACACAAAAAACATTTCTGCCTGTATGCTAATAATGCAGACCCTGTTTGACATTGTGCAAGATAAGGGACACCATCTAGAGCTTGGAACTATTCATCCCAGCAATATTTCTGCAAAAAAAAGGATAAATAATAATGTGCAAATGTATGTTACTTTAATCTTTTATCTAGCCTGAATAAAAATCTATGCTCGAAAATATTATCCTAAACTTAAACGTTAACAATAGCTATGCATTCCATATTTCAAATAAATGTTATGGTAATATTTATTTTTTAACAAAAAGTGCTTAGTAGTGAAAAGGTTAAAAGAGGAGGAGCCATGCTATTTTTCATGTACACCTGGGATGTCCAAACTCCAGCCCCCTAGATGTCCATGAACTACAACTCCAATGCTTTTCCAGCCATCTAATGCATTCAGAGATTTCTGGGAGTTGTAGTTCAGGAACATCTGGGGGGCCAGAGTTTGGACATCCCTGGTCTACACATTTGCTTGAACTAATTTTTTATTAAAAACTATTCAATACATTTTGTCATGTTATCGATTTTTGGGACAGAAGCAATTTTTTTCATTGTCAGTTACATATCAAGTCTTGTGTTCCAAGGCGTGTACCAAATCTGCTCTTTTAAGCTAGCTAGAACATGAAAGGTTCACAATTTAATGAAAAAAACTGCTCATGTTCCAAGACATCTGCCAGGAATGGTAGATGCCCTCGAGGCATTTGTTTTTATAAACTCCTGCAAACCTGCCACTCCCTGCAGCACCCATTCTACCTTGGCACACGAGGCGTAATTAGAAATCTCAGGGCCCAGGTGCAGGAATCCATGAAGGGCTCCCACCCTTGGAAAAAACATATTTTGCCTGCCTCCCGCCGTCCCCATGCACTGGACCCCTCCAGGTCCACAATGTCGACTCCAAACAATCAGTGTCCCATTTTTTTCCAGGTCCACTATGACCACTTCAGTCCATCCCATTTTTAATGTAATGTGCACTATGTATAAGTCAGAGTTCCACAGCAATAAAACTCACAGTAATGTGTGCTGTGTATGAGCGAATCATAGACGAGGCCCTTGCCCCTAGCCAAACCGCTCAGTCGAGGCTCCAGCCGGCCGTTGGCTGGTGTCAGACGAGTGCACTGATCACGTCCGTGTTGCAGCACATTTGTACGTCCGTTCTAGCATATAATTATGATCAATAGAGACCACAAACGAAGTACGTCCGCACAGAAGTGCGGACGCAAAACGGACGCGGCAAACGGATGCAGGTTAGGCAAGAACGTAAATCCGCTAGAACGGACGCACAGAGTGCGCTGCGTCCGCAATGTCCGCATAGCTTTGTGTGTGAGTGATGGAACGAAGTCAGACGGACTGCATTTATACGTCCAGCATTTTTGACGGACAAAATGGTTTTCCTATTAATTTATTCTCCCTTCTACATCAGTCAAAAATAACATCAGTTGAAAAAACGGACCGTGTGGCCACTACCTTGTCGTCGTCAGAAGGTACGTCCATTGTGCACGGATGCAACGTCCGCACAGAATGCACTCGTCTGACCCTAGCCTTAGGCACTCACTGCACCCCTGGTAGCAACACCCGTGCTCCTACACAAGTGTGCTCAGTACTGTACTATAAAAATTTTCCTAACTGCAAACTAGAATACAACAATTTCAACCAGATAATTTAAAACTGTTAGCCTGTGACAGTGTTCAGTTTGGACTGGGAGTACACAGGAGTCAGACTGGGATTACTGTTGGTAGGTGTGGGAATGTGGTATTTGATGTGGCTGACACCTCATATTGTCCACTAGCTGTCTCATGTCTAATATCACCTTGTAACTCTTATAGGTACATGATGTTTGTTTTTATGAGTTACAATGGCTCCCAATTGTAGCTCATATATTCATGTTCATTTTGTTATAATCTTTATTGTCACAGAGGACCCCGTAAATACCTTGGAGACCTTTATCTCCAACCCCCTCAGAAGCCTAGCTGCCCAAAAACAGTGAGCCAATGACCAACGATCAGCCGCTAGCATGATACGTTGGTCAAATGTTTAAATGGGTGGCAATCAAAGGCTATACCTCCGATCAGGGCACCTTGTGAACTGCATATTGAAACTGTGTTGAATAACTCGTGGATGTGATACGTTTTGCCATAACACTATTGGGGCCAGGGTATCCCTTTTCTTTGGCACAGACTCTCAGCTCCTTTGGTCTCCGTGACACTGCACTTGCTTGGGTCAACTCCTATCTGTCCAACAGGTCCTTCTCTGTGTCCTTTGCTGGTAACTCCTCCTCTTCAATGCCTTTATCAGTTGGTGTACCTCAAGGCTCTGTCCTAGGTCCTCTGCTCTTTTCTATCTACACCTCCTCCCTGGGCAAAATAGCTTTGGCTTTAATTACCACATCTATGCTGATGATACTCAGATCTAGCTGTCTACCCCTGATCTATCTCCCCCTGTCCTTTCCAAAGTCAGTGACTGTTTATCTGGCATCTCCTCCTGGATGGCCTCTCAACACCTAAAAATTAACATGTCAAAGACTGAGCTCCTAATTCCTCCTTCTAATGCCTCCCCACCTCCTGATTTCTCTCTCATGGTTGATGGTATCACTATCTCCCCATCTAACCTGGTTCGCTGTCTCGGAGTTACACTTGACTCTGCTCTTTCCTTCTTTCCCCACATCCAGTCTCTTTCCTCCTCCTGCCGCTACCAACTACGTAATATTTCCAGAACTCAACCTTTTCTTACTGCTGACACCACAAATCAACTCATCCACACCCTTGTATTCTCCCGACTTGACTATTGTAATAAACTTTTGGGTGGCATCCCTCTCTCCCGCCTCGCCCCCCCTATAATCCATTCTGAATGCCTCTGCCAGGTTCATCCACCTCACCGCCGCTCAGTCTCTGGTGCTCCTCTCTGCGAGTCCCTTCACTGGCTCCTCATCCACTGCAGAATTAAATTCAAAATCCTTACCCTGACCTACAAAGCTCTCACTAACTGAGCTCCCCACTACCTGTCCTCACTAATCACCAAATACACCCCAGCCCGCTCCCTAAGGTCAAACAGTGACCTGTGCCTAGCTTCACCCCGCATCACCTCTTCCCATGATAGACTGCAGGATTTTTCATGCGCAGCCCCATCCTCTGGAACGCTCTCCCTCGTACTGTCAGACTTTCCCCTAGTTTCCCTTCCTTCAAACGCTCCCTTAAGACATTCCTATTTAGCCAAGCCTACCACCCGACTCACTGATACACCTCACTGCCCCAACCAGTCCTTCACTCTCACCTTGCAGTCCTCTCCTCCTGTTTCCACCCCAACCCTAATAGATTGTGAGTTCCCACGGGAATAGGGCCCTCGTTTCCTCCTGTGCTGGTTTGTCAATTGTATTGTAACCCTGTCTATATTGTGCACATTGTACAGCGCTGCGGAATATGCTGGCGCTTTATAAATAAAGAATAATATTAATAATAATTAGTACAGGAGGGGTGGGGTCGCGCCTATTCCCCGATGGGGCGGCTGCAACCACCAAATGTATCCAGCCCAACAACATGTATAAAACATAACAAGGAGAAAAAATGTCATCTGCACTTATTCCCATTATACCGTGTGAAACAAAACGCAATTAGAGGCTTTGGTTTCTGTTAATGGCCATTAAAAGAGTAAACTCACCCGCCGAACGTCAAGTCTCCTCTAGTGAGGGTGAGTCCTATCCAAATCCGCCTTGGGATCAAAAAACAAAGACACGGAGCAGAAGAGCTGCAATGATTACCTGGCTGGAGGTACATTAAAACCTACATAGTACAGGAGGGGTGGGGTTGCGCCTATTCCCCGAAGGGGTGGCTGTAACCACCAAATGTACCCAGCCCAACAACATGTATACAACATAACAAGGAGAAAAAATGTAATCTGCGCTTATTCCCATTATAACGTGTGAAACAAAACGCAATTAGAGGTTTTGGTTTCTGTTAATGGCCATTAAAAGAGTAAGCTCACTCGCCGAACGTCAAGGCACCTCTAGTGAGGTCATCATTGCATAGCCAGGTCATCATTGCAGCTAATCCGCTCCGTGTCTTTGTTTTTTGATCCCTAGGTGGATTTTGTTTCTGGGGGAGCTTAAATAAAAGCCCACCAGTCTACCTCATGACTGAAAAGCAGCATGGTCAAGTTATGGTTGGCTACACAGCAGCCTGTACTATGTATGTTTTAATGTACCTCCAGCCAGGTCATCATTGCAGCTCTTCTGCTCCGTGTCTTTGTTTTTTGATCCCAAGGCGGATTTTGTTTCTGGGGGAGCTTAAATAAAAGCCCACCAGTCTACCTCATGAATTACAAGCAGCATGGGCAAGTTATGGTTGGCTACACAGCAGCCTGTGGCTTCATTTTTTGGATAGGACTCACCCTCACTAGAGGTGCCTTGACGTTCGGCGGGTGAGCTTACTCTTTTAATGGCCATTAACAGAAACCAAAGCCTCTAATTGCGTTTTGTTTCACACGGTATAATGGGAATAAGCGCAGATGACATTTTTTCTCCTCATTAATAATAATTAGCCCAGGCATGGGGAGAGAATTAGGATATATGTGGATAAAGGATACATATTTATCATAATAGAGCCTATTGCAACAGCAGCGACATTGCAGACCAGATCCATTACTATGGTGTATGGGGCCAAGAGAACACCTGTGCTGCATTCCTTTCAATTGCCTGTTAATTGTGGGCGATGTTCTGTTTTTTTCAGATTTTTTGGAGTTAGCACCAGGGTTGAGCAGTAGGTAAAATGTTGCAATTAATTTCCCTCAAAAAATTAACGCTGGCACCAAGTGATCTGTTGGTTACAAAATCGCTAGAGATCTCTAGTGCTCCCCGTGTTAAGAAAAGGACGCGGAAAGTACAGTAAGCTCACGGTACAAATCGCTAATAGCGAGGCGCTAAGTGATTTTTCCCGTTTCTAGCGGGAGGAAAACTATCAGGGTTATCCAAAGAGATCCGAATTGCTTGAGAAAGGTAACCGAACGCTGAAAATCAGCGTTCGGTTACCTTTCCTGGCCATTCGGCTATTCAGAAAGCAGGCAATTCGCCAAATCCTGGCGAATTGCCTGCATATATGGTGCCTGTTCGGGGGCAGTGAAAACCCCATGAAAAAGCACTGCTTCGTCTATTCAGAGAACACAAACCAGCAGTGAAAGGTTCCCCTAATGCCCTGCCATTCGGTGGTTTAATTCGGCAAATTTATTCAGGAGAATCCCATAGACTTCAATGTTAAAAATATTCCCATTTTAATTCAATATATAATAAACCATTCATTATAAAATTCTGCAGCAAAAAGTCTCTTTATTTATAGATTTTTTAGGATACTTTAAGCATTTTTCTGATTTTTTTTTTTTTTTTTAAAGTTTACTTCTTTTTTCTGTAACAGCCCTCTTTATTATCATTCCCTAGACCTCCTGTGCAAATTTCAGACATTTTCGCTCAGTAGTTTCTTTGCAAACAGCGTTTCATTTTCACAGATTCATACAAACGGTTTTGCTTATTTATTCACTGCCTCCTCTGCATCTCAGCTGCTTTGATTCGGCTCCTGTTCGGCTGCTTCGCTGCGTGTGATCGGCTCCTGCTCTGGTTTTTCGAAAGGTTAATCCAGATGTTTTTGCTTGTTTTCGGCGTGCATTCGGTGGGTTTTGCGGTTAGTTTTCGTCAGGTTTGTGGCAGCTTTTCCCTGCAATTCGGGGACCCTGTGGTGTTTGCTGAATACACCGCAGGGTCACCGAAATGCAATCGGCAAAAGGAACCGAATTGAAGAGAACGAAAAGTCACCGAACGTGCGGTGACTTTTCGAATCTCTTTGGATAACCCTGTATCTGTTGGTCACGCGCTAGACTCAATTAACCTGGCGCTAACGCAAAACCATGCTGACGCAAAGGTTAACTCACACCAGGTAATAGTGCCCTAAATAAGTATAAATAAATAAGATTCCAAAACCCCAGAGTAATGTGAAGCAATGAGTAATGTGATGCAATGATGCCTTTTTGTTGTACTAACTTGATACTTAAATTCACTATTTTATTTGCCGCAATTCTGAGGTTTTCACTGAATGTCTGATTGCTGCTTCAGCGACTCCACTTTTAGCAAATTACAGTGACTGTTCGCTAAATAGGGAATTCACCATATTTTCGGCGAAATGAATCCCCCGAAAAGTGACGAAAAGCAGAGGATCTAAAGATGAATAGACCCTTTAGATTCTAACTACCATAATAACTAGGGATGAGCCGAACACTCCCCGAGTTCGATTCGGAGCCGAACCCGAACTTTCCAAATGTTCGGATCCGAACCCGAACCCAAACTCGAACTCAATACAAGTCAATGGGGCTGAAAATTCGGTTTTTAGAGTGCCCTCCAAGAGGGCATATATGCTAGATATTTGCCATAAAAGGTGTATGGGGGTCCGGGTAGTGCCCTGGGGGACAGGAAACAAGGACAAAAAGTAAAAAAAACAAACGTTTTTAAAGGGACAGTGAGTTTTCCATGAAATAAGGGTTAAAAATAAAAACGAAAAATTCCTTCAAATATCGTGCCTAGGAGGTCCCCATAACCTGCCCGTGAAGTGGCGGATTTCTAGGATGTATAGAAATATGTAAAAACGAAAAAAATGACATTTCAAGTGACGGTAAATGCTTTTCCTTTAATCTATCCATAAACAACTGCTTGGGGCGGCAGTCTGTATGAAAAGAGGAGACATTTTCGGACACGCAGAAAAAGTTTACTGATTTTTTGGCGGTGAAAAGCAGGAGAATGACTGGAGAATGGAAAATTCTAGACCAAATAGCCGATTTGGAAAGTGAGATAAATGGGAGAATTTTTCTGATTTGGCTATTTTGACCTAGAATTTTCTCATCAGTCATTCTCCTGAGTTTCACCTTTCAGAGAGCGGTGAAGAGCAGGAGAATGACTGGAGAATGGAAAATTCTAGGTCAAAATAGCCAAACCAGAAAAATTCTCCCATTTAGGCTAGGGTCAGACTAGCGAATTTTTAACGTGCGTTTAGGCGCACTTAATCACGGCCGCACTAGCAGCAAATGACGGGCAATGACGGCCAATATACGAAGTACGGTTGCACGAAAGTCGGCTGCGCAACGCAAGTGGAAAATTAACGCATTTTTTCTAGAACGCAGAACCGCTAGTACGGACGTACAGAGTGCGCTGCGTCCAGTAGCGGCGTGTATGCGTGATTTGGAGACGTCAGACTCTGCTCATGTCCGGCCAACATAACGTCCAGACACCCAAAGTTTCCTGGTTTGGATCCGTAAAAAATCACGCACAAACATGCGCATCGTATGACCGTTTTCGCGCATTCCGTGAAAAAATACGGCAATGCGTTCGGACACACTTTTTGACGGTCGCTGCGAAAAATGCGTTAGTCTGACCCTAGCCTTATCTCACTTTCCAAATCGGCTATTTGGTCCAGATTGTTCTCTTTTCCTGCCATTCTCCTGGTTTTCACCTTTCTCTGAACAACCCAGAGAGAGAGGTGAAAGCCAGGAGAACTGGCAAGAGAAGAGAACAATCTAGACCAAATAGCCGATTTGGAAAGTGAGATAAATGGGAGAATTTTTCTGGTTTGGCTATTTTGACTTAGAATTTTCTCTTCAGTCATTCTCCTGAGTTTCACCTTTCTCTGAATAACTCTGTCAGGGTTATTCAGAGAGCGGTGAAGAGCAGGAGAATGACTGGAGAATGGAAAATTCTAGGTCAATATAGCCAAACCAGAAAAATTCTCCCATTTAGGCTAGGGTCAGACTAGCGAATTTTTAACGTGCGTTTAGGCGCACTTAATCACGGCCGCACTAGCAGCAAATGACGGCCAATATACGAAGTACGGTCGCACGAAAGTCCGGCTGCGCAACGCAAGTGGAAAATTAAGGCATTTTTTTGAGAACGCAGAACCGCTAGTACGGACGTACAGAGTGCGCTGCGTCCAGTAGCGGCGTGTGTACGTGATTTGGAGACGTCAGACCCTGCTCATGTCCGGCCAACATAACGTCCAGACAGTGGCGTAGCGTGGGTTGTCAGCGCCCGGGGCCAGCAAAGAATTGTGCGCCCCCCCCAACCTGTGGACGTTATCGATATTGCCCCAGCTCACACATGGATTTGCCCCCAGCTCACACATGGATTTGCCCCCCAGCTCACACATGGATTTGCCCCCAGCTCATGGATTTGCCCCCCAGCTCATGGATTTGCCCCCCAGCTCATGGATTTGCCCCCAGCTCATGGATTTGCCCCCAGCTCATGGATTTGCCCAAGCTCATGGATTTGCCCCCCAGCTCACTCATGGATTTGCCCCCCAGCTCACTCATGGATTTGCCCCAGCTCACGGGGATTTGCCCCCAGCTCATAGATTTGCCTCAGCTCTCACATGGATTTGCCCCCCAGCTCACTCATGGATTTGCCCCCATCTCATGGATTTGCCCCCCAGCTCACTCATGGATTTGCCCCCAGCTCATGGATTTGCCCCCAGCTCACTCATGGATTTGCCCCCCAGCTCACTCATGGATTTGCCCCCCAGCTCACTCATGGATTTGCCCCCCAGCTCACACATGGATTTGCCCCCCAGCTCACTCATGGATTTGCCCCAGCTCTCACATGGATTTGCCCCCAGCTCATGGATTTGCCCCAGCTCATGGATTTGCCCCAGCTCATGGATTTGCCCCAGCTCATAGATTTGCCCCAGCTCATGGATTTGCCCCCCAGCTCACTCATGGATTTGCCCCCATCTCATGTATTTGCCCCCAGCTCTTACCTGGATATTGCCCCAGGCCCCAGCTCCGGCGGGGGTTGAGGGGACCGGGACCCAGATGCCGGGCAGCGCGGGAGCGCCTGCCCGGTCTTTAACAGTCCGTCCTGTTAGGTGATGCGGCTGCGCGGCGTGCGCAGCCGGTCACGTGGTCCGGCCAATCAGGTGGTACAGAGACTCCGTACCACCTGATTAGCCGGACCACGTGACCGGCTGCGCACGCCGCGCAGCCGCATCACCTAACAGGACGGACTGTTAAAGACGGGCAGGCGCTCCCGCGCTGCCCGGCATCTGCGTCCCCTCAACCCCCGGGCCAGTTTTAGGGGCGCAAATGCGCCCCTAACAAAACTGCGCCCGGGGCCACGGCCCCCCAGCCCCCCCCCACGCTACGCCACTGCGTCCAGACACCCAAAGTTTCCTGTTTTGGATCCGTAAAAAATCACGCACAAAAATGCGCATCGTATGACAGTTTTCATGCATTCCGTGAAAAAATACGGCAATGCATTCGGACGCACTTCGGTCGCTGTGAAAAATGCGTTAGTCTGACCCTAGCCTTATCTCACTTTCCAAATCGGCTATTTGGTCCAGATTGTTCTCTTTTCCTGCCATTCTCCTGTTTTTCACCTTTCTCTGAACAACCCTGAGAGAGAGGTGAAAGCCAGGAGAACTGGCAGGAGAAGAGAACAATCTAGACCAAATAGCCAATTTGGAAAGTGAGTTAAATGGGAGAATTTTTCTGGTTTGGCTATTTCGACCTAGAATTTTCACTTCTCCAGTTATTCTCCTGGTTTTCACCGCTCTTTGAATAACCCTGTGAATTTTTAATAAATATGTATACTGTGAGGGATGAAGCCTACCCATTAACCCCTAATATACAACTAAACCAAGGCAAAAACTAGTGTAATACACATTGTAATGTATAGTTTGAACATTAACCACTTCACTGCTGAGCCATTTCAACCCTGTGAAAATGTAAAATGCATGTTTTTATCTAATGTTTTATGCCTTTTCCTTCACACTGTACATGATCATGTTGGGTATCATTGGAAAGGTCAGAATCTGCCCTTTCCAATGACACCTAGATCGTCCATATATGATGCACAGAGACGGAGTGTGGGAAGCTGGATGCTGATTTCTGTTGGGGGGCACATGGGGGGGCAAGGAATAACCTAGGGGGGGAAATTGACCCCCTTGCCCCCCTGTACAGACGCTTATGCTTAGAAGGGAAAGGGATTTGAGTAGAAAAGCCTCTATTGTTTGTCTATCTTTATGCGATAAAGTTGTGGTTGAAGATTATATTGGAAGAAATTATGGAAATCATCATGAAACCTTATCAGACTGATTTGCACATGTTACACATTTATTCTGTAATTGCACTAATGATCTTTAACCTTTGAGGCTAGGTGGTTTTTCCAAGCTGTTGTTCAAATTAAATATTATTAGTATTATCATCAACTAAATAGAGCTAAAGAATGTGCGCACTGCGAGCAGGGATAGAGGCAGAGGACAGAGCCGACAGCGGGGGAGAGCGGAGCAGGCAAGTTTCTTTTATTATTTTAACAATTTAAGGCAGGTGAGGCTCTGCCTCACCTACCTACCCTGACTCACACACATTGCCACCCCCCTTCCCCATACACTCACACATACTGCAAGCTCCCTCTCCATACACTCACACACATTGCCAGCCCCCTTCCCCATACACTCACACCCACTGCCAGCCCGTCCCATACACTCACACACTGCAAGCCCCTCCTCTCCATACACTCACACACACACAACCAGCCCCCTCCCCCACACAATGCCAGCCCCCATACACTCACACACTGCCAGCTCCTCCTCCCTACACTGTCATCCCTCCATACACTCACACACACATGCTGCCAGTTCCCCCTACTCATACTGCCAGCCCCCCTACACTCACACACTCAGATTTCCAGCCTCCTTTCTCCCCTCTCCCTGCCGAGCATTGATTTGATCAGAGGATCAAACACGCGCCTGCAGTGGGAGGAGCAGCCTGTCTTCATTGCAGCCAGATGATTGGCTGGAAAAGGTGGCCTGTCAGGCTCCTGTTTGCCCATAGAGTGATTGCACAACACAGCAGAGATCCGAATCCTCGGTCTGTGAACGGGAATTTGGATTTTTTGAAACCCCCCAGGCGAGGCTTCAGTGTAAGTGTAGGCGGACAAAAACAGATTCACTTTCAAGACGGCGCCGGACCGGGCACAAGTAAGGATTGTCAGAACACGAGTCTCTTCAGGAAAGGCAAACTTTATTGTGTCGTCACACAAGTGCCCACACAGGATTGAATCGCAAAGAGTGAGCCCCCCCTTTCACCGTGCAAGGGATCTTATACCCAAAAATACGTAATTAGGTACATCCCAGTTAGCCCACCTCCCAATGACACTTTATTCCACCCCACGTGGGTTAATACCTCCCTTTGGCTAATACAAAAACATTCCATTAATTGGCTGTAAATTGGCAAACTTTGTGTTAGTTTCAGTAAATCATAATTAATTGCTCTTACTGTTCCAGGCTGCGCCCTCCTCCCTTGCGCCTACAATCACTTGTTACAGATGGCACCTGGCCTGATCTCTACTCCTTTGTCTTTCTGCGGGCCCCAACGACCTTGGAGGATCTACTTCGCTTTTCTCCTCCGTGCCAGGAACAGCAGAGATCTTTCATAAGGCTTTAATTGCTTTTCTGCTAATCTAAACGCATTCCTAAATTTCTACGTATACCTCATTCTAGTTTCAGCTACAAACCTGTCTAGTTATATACAAGTGAACCAATATTCTGAACAAGATGGCCGCCTGTGTACAATGGCGGCCGTCTTCCAGCCTATTTCCACTTCATTCCCCCCTTGGCTCAAGTGTCAGGATCTTTTCCTGGCACTTGTAGCCATTACACTCCACTATTCTGAAACTCCTTGTACTGGGGGGGGGGTTCTTTCACTGGGAACATACCCTATGGGATTATCAGTGGTATCTTCTGTGTTTGTGTAGGTGGTCAGTGCTGTTTTGCACAGTGGCCATAAACATAGCCCTATGCGGTATATCAGTATCCCTATGATCAAGATCACCACTATCATGAGTATCATGGATCCAATCCGTGAGATAAATCTCAAGATGGAACCAAACCATTCTCCCATTGCTCCAAACCCACGGAGCGGATTCCAGCCTTTGGCAGCAATCCTCCTGGCTATACCCTGCAACTGTGCTACCTTCTCTTGGTGATCTTGAATTACCTGGTAATAATCTGGGACTTCATGTGTAGTGTTTCTGATGAAGGTGCAACATTCATAGTGCATTGTCATTTCACACAATCCATTCAAGGCCGCACTGATCTGCTCAAGCGCCATATCATGTATCATCTGCACCTTTCGTAACTCACGCATTTCCAGATTCAGCAGCTGGATATCCATACTGGTTCTATTCAGAATCTCATCCATCAAATTGACATAGCTATTCAATCTCCTCATCATCTCTCCTCCCCATCCAGTCCATGCTGGCAACCATGTCCATATTCGATCCATCTTCGCGAACATTCTCTCTTTGGTCTTTCAAACACCAGTGGGTACCTAGGGTGTAGTTCTGTGTCTGTATTTGTGTCTTCTCCCCTTAGTCTCTGGATTGGGACCAGTTTAGCCAAATAACACATTCCCGTTATTGTTGGTGGTACCCATGTGTAACACACCCTTTCACAGCACACCTGGTACCCTCCTTTCACTATAAATGGTGATGAATGTAGTGTTCCCTTTGATATCTCTATCGCAAGGTGTCTCAGCCGTCTCATCATATCCACTGCACCCTGCCTCCCATTGGTCACATTCCAATCACACCGCCTCTTGGTCTCTAGTGAGTTGCCTGCATCGTATATATAAATAATTTGCCTTTTGTCCTGTTTTGAATATATAAATGTATGATGTCCAGTTGAACTGACTTGAGTTACATAACCCACCCTCGTTATTTGTTTCTTTATCTGGTCCTAGTTGAAAACACCATTCTGGTGGATACACTGGTCCTATTATGGGGTACCCGGGACTGAATGATTCTGTCTTTTCCTTGGTGCATCGACAGCATGTATTGTGACATTCCCTGATACAAACATACTCAAATTCATTGGAACAGAGGCAAATGGTATATGAATTGTCTCTGGTGCAGTCTACTACACACCCAGCATGCGGTTTGCCCAGACTTTTTAGCATAGTCATATTTGAATTGCACAAGTAAATGTCCTCTTGGGTTGGTTCCAGATAGCGCCTCTCGTTTTTGTCTCCACATGGTACGGTTCTCCATCACCGGTGCGTACCATTCCAGATATGGGAAATATTCACTTTCCCCACATTGCCCGTACAATTAGGGCCTGCTCCACGTGAGAGTCCATAAATCTAATTAGCAAGATATAAAATCAGCACCACAAATGCCCCGAATGTCAGAATTCCTTGGGCAATCTTTTCACAGTCACATAAACCCAATCCCTCCCCACCGGAATTTCAAAAGTAAAAAACATTTCTGGATGATCAAGGGTGGGGGCCGGGCCCCTAAAAAGCACCCTGTGGGTATCCCCCGTTGGCGGGTGGTCAGGACCTGTGCCCATCAAAACACCACTTGTTGATCCTCTGTATTATCTGGGTTAGGATCATTTAGGTGCTCATGGCTGTGGTCTTTGTCAGCTTCAGCCTCAGCGGGTTGGTCTCGTTGGTAATGACCTTCCATGCTGGTTCAGGACTGGCTGCAGCTGCTTTCACTCTGGAGTGATGTATCCACGGGACCACCTCGGCAACCTTTACTGCTGTGGGGGTTGATAACAGGACAAGATAAGGACCCCTCCATTTTGGGCCTAGTGGATCATTTTTCCACTCTTTTACCCATACTGAGTCACCCGGACAATACTTATGCAGTGAAGGATACAGAAAATGCGGTATATTATCCCCCACCCAAGTATTTAATTTCTGCATTGATTTACCCAGCATTACTACCTGATCATTTAGTTTAGTTTCTCCCAATGCCCGAAGGTCCCCCTTAGTCCATTAATTAGAGGGGTTGGCCGTCCAAACATAAGTTCGTACGGACTTAGCTTCAATTGGGGGTTGGTCTGCACCTAATGTGCAAAAGGACTATCGGCAGCAAGTCCAACCAGCTCAATGACGTCTCTTGGCACAGTTTGGACATCAAAGTCTTTAGGGTACGGTTCATTCTTTCAACTTTTCCCGAACTTTGGGGCCTGTAGGCGGTATGTAGCTCCCAGGTGATGCCCAGTAGCCGGGCAAGTTGTTGCAAACAGTTCTGGATACTTTTGGGAAATAGTATCGCCATGCGAAAAATAACAAATCTTGTCTGTCTTGTGAATCTCTTACTGCTGGTATGAAAAAGTTCATTGCACTTTTCTTCATTCTTGGCAGTCTGTTCTTGATAAGGATCTCCTTGAGGAAGAACCTCACCAGTGGGACTTGATATTCTTCTGCTCCCAATTCTCCCAGACTGTGCAGTATTCGTGTGATCCGTAGATTATTGTGAGGATTGATTGTCAAATTTTCAAAACGTGACGCGAAATTTTCTGCTCGTTCAACTTCGGTTATTTCTTTGTCTTCCTCCTCCCCCACTATTTTTACGCCGAAGAATTTCAGCATCATGTTGTAGGCTCTGCGCAGTCTTTGCTGAACTTCCGAGGTGTTAACCATTAGGCGTGTCTCTTGCGGATTTAGGGGAGTAGAGTAGAAATTTCGGCCTTGTGTCCGAGTTGGGAAAAGCCATTGAATGTAATCATGATTGAGTTCTAATAGTTCATAATCATCTTGCCATTTGTGCAATATTATTTCAATGAACTCGCCGTGGGGTTCAAACTTTTTCAATTCATATAGAACTCGTAATTTGGCATGGAAGGTTGAGGTTCTTGCTTGCAGATCAGTACTGTAGCTTGATCTCCTGTTGGCGGTGGCGGTTTTGCAGCTGCTTTTGCGGCCTGGTCCGCGCGTCTGTTACCTTTTGGAATTTCATCATGGCCTTTTTGGTGGCCACGGCAGTGCATGATGCTGACAGCACTTGGTTTCCACACTGCTTCCAGGAGGGCCGCGATTTCAGCCGCATATTTAATTTGTTGTTCTGAAGACGTGAGTAGGCCTCTTTCTTTATAGAGTGCACCATGTGCATGGACTGTCATGAAGGCGTACTTGGAATCTGTATAGATATTTACTCTTTTGCCTTCAGAAATTTCAAGGGCTCTGATTAAAGCTGTTATTTCAGCCAATTGTGCAGATGTATGGCCTGGCAGTGGCTTTGCTTCGATGACTGCTTCTGTTGAGACTACTGCATAGCCGGAGACTTTCTTCCCATCATCCATATAGCTGCTACCATCAGTGAGTAGCTGTAGGTCGTATTTGTCTAGGGGTACGTCTTTCAAATCCGGCCTGCTACTGAACCAGTAACCTCCTTTCACATCCAGCAGAGCCTTGACAGCGTGGGGCATCTTGACATAAAGAACTTGTCCAAGGGTCAGCTTGTCTGCTTCTGCTATCAGCATTGCGGTGGCAGCCACTGTTTTCAGGCATAGGGGTAGGCCGCAGGCCACAGGGTCGAGTTGCTTGGAGAGGTAGGCCACAGGCCTCAGCCATGAGCCAAAGGTCTGGACCAATACTCCTGTTGCTGTTTGATTATGTTCATGCACGAACAGCTGGAAAGGCTTGCTATGATCTGGCAGGCCCAGTGCAGGAGCTTCCATCAGCAGAGTCTTTAATTTCTGGAACGCTGCTGTTTGCTCTTCTTTCCAATGAAAGGGATCTTGTTCCCCCCCCTTCGTGGCCTGATGAGGCGGCTTGGCAATATCTGCGAAGTTGGGGATCCACAGGCGGCAGAAGCCGGCAGCTCCCAAGAACTCACGGACTTGTCTCCTGGTCTTTGGTTGGGGTATGCGGCACACTGCTTCTTTTCTTTCTGCCCTCAGTGCACGTTTGGTACCTGTTAACTGGAGTCCCAGGTTTTTTACACTGTGTTTGCATATTTGTGCTTTCTTTTTAGAAACTCTGTAACCTGCTTGGCTTAGCAGATGTCAGCTCACCTTCAACGGACGCCCAACCATCGGATTCTCGCACCCGCTGCAGTCAAGCACTGCACTGTGTTCACAGCAGCCCGTTACTGTGTGCCCGGAAAGGGCCCGTATCCCGGCTCACGATGCCCCCAAAAATGTAGGCGGACAAAAACAGATTCACTTTCAAGACGGCGCCGGACCGGGCACAAGTAAGGATTGTCAGAACACGAGTCTCTTCAGGAAAGGCAAACTTTATTGTGTCGTCACACAAGTGCCCACACAGGATTGAATCGCAAAGAGTGAGCCCCCCCTTTCACCCGTGCAAGGGATCTTATACCCAAAAATACGTAATTAGGTACATCCCAGTTAGCCCACCTCCCAATGACACTTTATTCCACCCCACGTGGGTTAATACCTCCCTTTGGCTAATACAAAAACATTCCATTAATTGGCTGTAAATTGGCAAACTTTGTGTTAGTTTCAGTAAATCATAATTAATTGCTCTTACTGTTCCAGGCTGCGCCCTCCTCCCTTGCGCCTACAATCACTTGTTACAGATGGCACCTGGCCTGATCTCTACTCCTTTGTCTTTCTGCGGGCCCCAACGACCTTGGAGGATCTACTTCGCTTTTCTCCTCCGTGCCAGGAACAGCAGAGATCTTTCATAGGCTTTAATTGCTTTTCTGCTAATCTAAACGCATTCCTAAATTTCTACGTATACCTCATTCTAGTTTCAGCTACAAACCTGTCTAGTTATATACAAGTGAACCAATATTCTGAACAAGATGGCCGCCTGTGTACAATGGCGGCCGTCTTCCAGCCTATTCCACTTCATTCCCCCCTTGGCTCAAGTGTCAGGATCTTTTCCTGGCACTTGTAGCCATTACACTCCACTATTCTGAAACTCCTTGTACTGGGGGGGTTCTTTCACTGGGAACATACCCTATGGGATTATCAGTGGTATCTTCTGTGTTTGTGTAGGTGTCAGTGCTGTTTTGCACAGTGGCCATAAACATAGCCCTATGCGGTATATCAGTATCCCTATGATCAAGATCACCACTATCATGAGTATCATGGATCCAATCCGTGAGATAAATCTCAAGATGGAACCAAACCATTCTCCATTGCTCCAAACCACGGAGCGGATTCCAGCCTTTGCAGCAAATCCTCCTGGCTATACCCTGCAACTGTGCTACCTTTCTCTTGTGATCTTGAATTACCTGGTAATAATCTGGGACTTCATGTGTAGTGTTTCTGATGAAGGTGCAACATTCATAGTGCATTGTCATTTCACACAATCCATTCAAGGCCGCACTGATCTGCTCAAGCGCCATATCATGTATCATCTCACCTTTCGTAACTCACGCATTTCCAGATTCAGCAGCTGGATATCCATACTGGTTCTATTCAGAATCTCATCCATCAAATTGACATAGCTATTCAATCTCCTCATCATCTCTCCTCCCCATCCAGTCCATGCTGGCAACCATGTCCATATTCGATCCATCTTCGCGAACAATTCTCTCTTTGGTCTTTCAAACACCAGTGGTACCTAGGGTGTAGTTCTGTGTCTGTATTTGTGTCTTCTCCCCTTAGTCTCTGGATTGGGACCAGTTTAGCCAAAAACACATTCCCGTTATTGTTGGTGGTACCCATGTGTAACACACCTTTCACAGCACACCTGGTACCCTCCTTTCACTATAAATGGTGATGAATGTAGTGTTCCCTTTGATATCTCTATCGCAAGGTGTCTCAGCCGTCTCATCATATCCACTGCACCCTGCCTCCCATTGGTCACATTCCAATCACCCCTCTTTGGTCTCTAGTGAGTTGCCTGCATCGTATATATAAATAATTTGCCTTTTGTCCTGTTTTGAATATATAAATGTATGATGTCCAGTTGAACTGACTTGAGTTACATAACCCACCCTCGTTATTTGTTTCTTTATCTGGTCCTAGTTGAAAACACCATTCTGGTGGATACACTGGTCCTATTATGGGGTACCCGGGACTGATGATTCTGTCTTTTCCCTTTGTGCATCGACAGCATGTATTGTGACATTCCCTGATACAAACATACTCAAATTCATTGGAACAGAGGCAAATGGTATATGAATTGTCTCTGGGTGCAGTCTACTACACACCCAGCATGCGGTTTGCCCAGACTTTTTAGCATAGTCATATTTGAATTGCACAAGTAAATGTCCTCTTGGGTTGGTTCCAGATAGCGCCTCTCGTTTTTGTCTCCACATGGTACGGTTCTCCATCACCGGGTGCGTACCATTCCAGATATGGGAAATATTCACTTTCCCCACATTGCCCGTACAATTAGGGCCTGCTCCACGTGAGAGTCCATAAATCTAATTAGCAAGATATAAAAATCGCACCACAAATGCCCCGAATGTCAGAATTCCTTGGGCAATCTTTTCACAGTCACATAAACCCAATCCCTCCCCACCGGAATTTCAAAAGTAAAAAACATTTCTGGATGATCAAGGGGGGGGCCGGCCCCTAAAAAGCACCCTGTGGGTATCCCCCGTTGGCGGGTGGTCAGGACCTGTGCCCATCAAAACACCCACTTGTTGATCCTCTGTATTATCTGGGTTAGGATCATTTAGGTGCTCATGGCTGTGGTCTTTGTCAGCTTCAGCCTCAGCGGGTGGTCTCGTTGGTAATGACCTTCCATGCTGGTTCAGGACTGGCTGCAGCTGCTTTCACTCTGGAGTGATGTATCCACGGACCACCTCGGCAACCTTTACTGCTGTGGGGGTTGATAACAGGACAAATAAAGGACCCCTCCATTTTGGGCCTAGTGGATCATTTTTCCACTCTTTTACCCATACTGAGTCACCCGGACAATACTTATGCAGTGAAGGATACAGAAATTGCGGTATATTATCCCCCACCCAAGTATTTAATTTCTGCATTGATTTACCCAGCATTACTACCTGATCATTTAGTTTAGTTCTCCCAATGCCCGAAGGTTCCCCTTAGTCCATTAATTAGAGGGGTGGCCGTCCAAACATAAGTTCGTACGGACTTAGCTTCAATTGGGGGTTGGTCTGCACCTAATGTGCAAAAGGACTATCGGCAGCAAGTCCAACCAGCTCAATGACTCTCTTGGCACAGTTTGGACATCAAAGTCTTTAGGGTACGGTTCATTCTTTCAACTTTTCCCGAACTTTGGGGCCTGTAGGCGGTATGTAGCTCCCAGGTGATGCCCAGTAGCCGGGCAAGTTGTTGCAAACAGTTCTGGATACTTTTGGGAAATAGTATCGCCATGCGAAAAATAACAAATCTTGTCTGTCTTGTGAATCTCTTACTGCTGGTATGAAAAAGTTCATTGCACTTTTCTTCATTCTTGGCAGTCTGTTCTTGATAAGGATCTCCTTGAGGAAGAACCTCACCAGTGGGACTTGATATTCTTCTGCTCCCAATTCTCCAGACTGTGCAGTATTCGTGTGATCCGTAGATTATTGTGAGGATTGATTGTCAAATTTTCAAAACGTGACGCGAAATTTTCTGCTCGTTCAACTTCGGTTATTTCTTTGTCTTCCTCCTCCCCCACTATTTTTACGCCGAAGAATTTCAGCATCATGTTGTAGGCTCTGCGCAGTCTTTGCTGAACTTCCGAGTGTGTTAACCATTAGGCGTGTCTCTTGCGGATTTAGGGAGTAGAGTAGAAATTTCGGCCTTGTGTCCGAGTTGGGAAAAGCCATTGAATGTAATCATGATTGAGTTCTAATAGTTCATAATCATCTTGCCATTTGTGCAATATTATTTCAATGAACTCGCCGTGGGGTTCAAACTTTTTCAAATTCATATAGAACTCGTAATTTGGCATGGAAGGTTGAGGTTCTTGCTTGCAGATCAGTACTGTAGCTTGATCTCCTGTTGCGGGGTGGCGGTTTTGCAGCTGCTTTTGCGGCCTGGTCCGCGCGTCTGTTACCCTTTGGAATTTCATCATGGCCCTTTTGGTGGCCACGGCAGTGCATGATGCTGACAGCACTTGGTTTCCACACTGCTTCCAGGAGGGCCGCGATTTCAGCCGCATATTTAATTTGTTGTTCTGAAGACGTGAGTAGGCTCTTTCTTTATAGAGTGCACCATGTGCATGGACTGTCATGGAAGGCGTACTTGGAATCTGTATAGATATTTACTCTTTTGCCTTCAGAAATTTCAAGGGCTCTGATTAAAGCTGTTATTTCAGCCAATTGTGCAGATGTATGGCCTGGCAGTGGCTTTGCTTCGATGACTGCTTCTGTTGAGACTACTGCATAGCCGGAGACTTTCTTCCCATCATCCATATAGCTGCTACCATCAGTGAGTAGCTGTAGGTCGTATTTGTCTAGGGGTACGTCTTTCAAATCCGGCCTGCTACTGAACCAGTAACCTCCTTTCACATCCAGCAGGCTCTGAGACAGCGTGGGGCATCTTGACATAAAGAACTTGTTCAAGGTCAGCTTGTCTGCTTCTGCTATCAGCATTGCGGTGGCAGCCACTGTTTTCAGAGCATAGGGTGTAGGCCGCAGGCCACAGGGTCGAGTTGCTTGGAGAGGTAGGCCACAGGCCTCAGCCATGAGCCAAAGGTCTGGACCAATACTCTCCTGTTGCTGTTTGATTATGTTCATGCACGAACAGCTGGAAAGGCTTGCTATGATCTGGCAGGCCCAGTGCAGGAGCTTCCATCAGCAGAGTCTTTAATTTCTGGAACGCTGCTGTTTGCTCTTCTTTCCAATGAAAGGGATCTTGTTCCCCCCCCTTCGTGGCCTGATGAGGCGGCTTGGCAATATCTGCGAAGTTGGGGATCCACAGGCGCGCAGAAGCCGGCAGCTCCCAAGAACTCACGGACTTGTCTCCTGGTCTTTGGTGGGGTATGCGGCACACTGCTTCTTTTCTTTCTGCCCTCAGTGCACGTTGGTACCTGTTAACTGGAGTCCCAGGTTTTTTACACTGTGTTTGCATATTTGTGCTTTCTTTTTAGAAACTCTGTAACCTGCTTGGCTTAGCAGATGTCAGCTCACCTTCAACGGACGCCCAACCATCGGATTCTCGCACCCGCTGCAGTCAAGCACTGCACTGTGTTCACAGCAGCCCGTTACTGTGTGCCCGGAAAGGGCCCGTATCCCGGCTCACGATGCCCCCAAAAATGTAGGCGGACAAAAACAGATTCACTTTCAAGACGGCGCCGGACCGGGCACAAGTAAGGATGTCAGAACACGAGTCTCTTCAGGAAAGGCAAACTTTATTGTGTCGTCACACAAGTGCCCACACAGGATTGAATCGCAAAGAGTGAGCCCCCCCTTTCACCCGTGCAAGGATCTTATACCCAAAAATACGTAATTAGGTACATCCCAGTTAGCCCACCTCCCAATGACACTTTATTCCACCCCACGTGGGTTAATACCTCCCTTTGGCTAATACAAAAACATTCCATTAATTGGCTGTAAATTGGCAAACTTTGTGTTAGTTTCAGTAAATCATAATTAATTGCTCTTACTGTTCCGGGCTGCGCCCTCCTCCTTGCGCCTACAATCACTTGTTACAGATGGCACCTGGCCTGATCTCTACTCCTTTGTCTTTCTGCGGGCCCCAACGACCTTGGAGGATCTACTTCGCTTTTCTCCTCCGTGCCAGGAACAGCAGAGATCTTTCATAAGGCTTTAATTGCTTTTCTGCTAATCTAAACGCATTCCTAAATTTCTACGTATACCTCATTCTAGTTTCAGCTACAAACCTGTCTAGTTATATACAAGTGAACCAATATTCTGAACAAGATGGCCGCCTGTGTACAATGGCGGCCGTCTTCCAGCCTATTTCCACTTCATAAGTGTTCCTGACTGGTGGTTATCAACCTGGGAAGGTGTAACCCGGGAGCGGTCCGCACCCCCCTTGTGACGCCACTGGCTGAGTGGAAGATGTAGTTCCAAAACCAATCGATGGCTGACCTCTGGTTTATATGGTTATAAGGTGAGATGGAAAGAAAAAACCTCAGGGAATGAGGAGAGATTGAAGGAGAGAGACATAAGCATGAGATATGTGATGGGGAGAAATACTGTGGGATCTTGGAAAAACCTTGAGGAATACATTAGTGGTGAGGGGTCAAAGAAGGGATAATTCACTAACCTCCGAATTGGCCTGAAATTGCACCGAACAATGAAATTCACTGTTCGGTGCAATTTCAGGCCAATTCATCTATACACTAAGCTGTAATTTTGCCAAATACTGGAGCTGCCATCAAAATATGGTGCAGTTCACTGCAGTTTGGCAGCATTCAGCGGCACCATAATTGCCCCATAGAAGACTATCGTGTCTTTTATTCACAGAATGCCGAAATTCCTTTAAAATGCCCTGATTTTCGGTGTTTCAGTACGAAAGTTTTCGGTGTTTCAGTAAAAAGGCGAATCCCATAGGATTCAATGTAAAAACGTCATTGGGAATAAACCATAGAGGGAACTATATTAGAGGTGAATTTGATTATTGAGACTTTACAAGGTATGGTTTCTGGGAAATAGACATGAAAATCTGTTTGCACTTCTGTCCAGATAATGCCAGTGTCCACCCCCCGCTCTGCACCTTGCTCCACTTGGATGTGTTTGTGGGGTTATCAAAAGACATGGGACTGAGGATGGACATTAGCCCCACACAGTGGCATGGCGTGGGGGGGGGCCTCGGGGGTGGTCGCCCAGGTGCAATTTTCTTAAGGGCACAAAATTTCAAAAGAGATTTGAACCGCTGATATTTTCCAGCAGGGATCAGCAAGGTGTCTGCTCACGGACACCAGTTTTACGGTGCCGGTGGATACTTCGTACTCAGCATCCGGAAGGACCAAGACAGAAAATTCTGTCCTGAATTCCTTAACGCTGACATGAGTTGTTGGAAATACAAAGCATGTACTATAACATTTAACCTGCAGGTGCTGCTGTGGTTAAAGGGTACTATGAGTTCTGCACTTGTTGGTATATTCACAGGAAGTCTTTTTTTTCTCTCTCTCACTTCCTTGATTTCTCCCTGTGTAATGCCTGCTGCAGTTATCAGACACTAGTCTGTTATAGTTGTTTGTTTTTATGCACTAAGTTTCTACTGCAAGTTCAGAAGATTCCAGTGCCTCTTTCATACATAACCAACAGGTTATGGGACCAGACACTGAAAGGAAACTACAAATCAGTAAGTGCTGCATCTATGATCCAAATACCTGCTGTGGGAGGAAACAAGAGCTGCATCCAAAATACTGAAAAAATGGCAAGTGGTTCAGATGTGAAATTTGCAATAGCAAAGCTAAACAATACTAAATATCAGCTGTGGCAGTTTAAGCTGGAAATGCTGTTATCCAAAGATGACTTGTGGCACGTTCTGGATACAAACAGACCCACTGACAACCCAGAAGAATGGGACAGAAAAAACAGGCAAGCAAAAGCAGTTATAAGCCTGTTAGTGGAGGATGATCAACTTATTCATATAAGAAAAGAAAACACAGCTAAAGGTATGTGGATTGCACTACAGAAACTGCATGAGCGTTCAAATTTAAACAGTAAACTATATCTACTGCATAAACTGTATAAGATGAGGCTGGAAAAAGGCCAGGAAATGTGTGAACATGTGAATGCTATGCTGGAAATTGTGGAGCAATTACGTGCAATTGGGGAAGAAATAAAAGACAATCATGTAGTGGCATTACTATTATGCAGCCTTCCAGAATCATATAGTGCCCTTATCAACGCTCTGGAAACCAGACCAGAGGAAGAACTAACACTGGAATATGCTAAGGGAAAATTAATTGATGAATACAAAAGAAAGAAGGAAAATATGCATGGTGAAGAGAATGAAAAAACAGAAGTAGCTCTAAAGGTGAATGAAAACACAAAACAAAACAGAGGAAGCAGAGTGTGTTTTCGGTGCAAAAAGACTGGTCATTTCAAACAAAATTGCTACATCTGGAAAGCAGAGCAGCAAAGGAGAGAGCCATTCACAAGAGAAAGAGCTAAAGCAGCCACACAGGAACCCACAGATACATCATGGAGTGCAACCTTTAAAGTGACTCAGAATACTACCCCACATGGATGGTACATTGACTCAGGAGCAACAAGTCACATGACAAGTGATGAGACCTTCACAGAAATTGATTTTAATGCAAATGACAAAGTCTTCCTAGAAAATGGGAAAAGTATTACATCAGAAGGTAATAGTCAAGGGTTTCTGAACTGCATCACACGTTCAGAAGGTAAGCGAAGCATCCTTGTAAAGATTGTTTTGTATGTGCCAAGTCTAGAAGGAAGCCTCCTGTCATGTTTCACATGACTTGTGATATGCCTTTAAGAATTGCACATGTCTTATCTTCCCCCTGGGTTTCTCCCCTCCCTTCCTCATGGTGTAGGGATTTCCTGTTCAGATAGCTCCACCCTTGTTCCCTTCCCAGTAATCCTTTGCAAGCCTTATGGACTCAGGTCAAAAAATCATAATGAATCTATCGGATGTATATTGTTGTGGATTTTCTACAGTTTTGGAATAAAACTTCAACAGATCTTCAAGGTGTCATCTCGATTGAGTCACTGCCTGTAATTCATCTAGACTGGGAGCTATAGCCATCTCATCACAACAGTAAGTTAAGAGATCACGTTCTCAGTGCTTTGGTGGAGAAACAGAACAGTCAAAAAATCATATATATCAGTCAGAAGATCTTAGAAAGATCAGCCAAAAGATCAAGAAAGATCAGTCAGACATCCTCCATAGGATCCTTGCTAGCTCTGGATACACAGGGAGACGCTGTAGGGACAGTGGAAATAGCAGCTTCACACAGTGCAGCCATTACCACAAGCCTGTATGTGCCTGCAAGCAAGTCCCAGCATAGCATTCAACAAAGGGTATTAGTGCTGTGAAAGTTAAATACATCTGTGCCTTACAAACAGTTTATCCAGTGCATCTGTACACTACAACCAGTTTATTTCTCTGTACGCATTGCATGTGATTTGACTGTGAAAAGAAAGTAAAAACAAATCTTTCTTCACCCAGTGCCTAGAAATCCTAGCTGAGCTGAGCAAAATTCATACATTTCTCTGCTGCTATAGAACTAGATCATTAACCCTCTCCTTGTCAGCAAAATGTTCCAGCAAATCAACATGCAAACTGACACACTACCAGACTCAGAAATCCTTTCAGATCAGGAATTAAACCCTGAACCAAACAAAAGAGAAAAAAGATTAACAAAACCAACCTGGAAAGTACGAGAAAATCTTGAAGCTCACGCAAAAGAGTTGGTGTCTCAAACGAATGATCTATGGCGTACTAATGTCACATGCATGTCAGCTCTCTCTCAACCATGTCATGACGCATTACAACTAGAGAGCGCTATTAAGCAATTAGATGTCGCTTATCAGAATTATCAAAGACTGTGTGTTAAATATATTCATCTCTTAAAGCGGTACAACACTAAAGTGTCACTGGAAGAACTAAAGAGATTCAATGAGCTCAATCTAGAAAGAGACAATTTAGTGCTGCAAACAAAGACAAAGGCAGAAGTAAGAATTGCACAGCTCCATGAATCCAGATCCCACCGCTCTGCATCCTCCAGACACTCCTCAAGGTCTTCCAAATCCCTACAATCAAGGTCTTCCACACTCAGTCAACAACTCATAAAGGCCCGTGCTGATGCTGAAGCTTCTAAAATTCAGGCAGCCTTCGCCAAAAAGAAAGCAGAAATGGGAGCTGAAGCCGCACGCATGGAGGCTGAAGCCGCACGCCAGAAGGCAGAAATGGGAGCTGAAGCCGCACGCCAGAAGGCAGAAATGGAGGCTGAAGCCGCACGCCAGAAGGCAGAAATGGGAGCTGAAGCCGCACGCATGGGAGCTGAAGCCGCACGCCAGAAGGCAGAAATGGAGGCTGAAGCCGCACGCCAGAAGGCAGAAATGGGAGCTGAAGCCGCACGCATGGGAGCTGAAGCCGCACGCCAGAAGGCAGAAATGGAGGCTGAAGCCGCACGCCAGAAGGCAGAAATGGAGGCTGAAGCCGCACGCCAGAAGGCAGAAATGGAGGCTGAAGCCGCATGCCAGAAGGCAGAAATGGAGGCTGAAGCCGCACGCCAGAAGGCAGAAATGGGAGCTGAAGCCGCACGCATGGGAGCTGAAGCCGCACGCATGGGAGCTGAAGCCGCACGCCGCAGAAGGCAGAAATGGAGGCTGAAGCCGCACGCCAGAAGGCAGAAATGGAAGCTGAAGCCACACGCAAGGAAGCTGAAGCCACACGCCACAAAGTGGAAATGGAACTTTTGGAAAAACAATGTGAACATGCCATGGCCATGGCAAGATTAAAAGTTTTAGAACAGGCTGCTAGTGAAAGTGAAAGAGACAACAGTAGCAGCAGACACTCAGCTGTGTCTTATGCCTCAGATTCTTCACATTCCTCTCCAGAACGTCAGCTCCCTGTCACAGCAACCAAAGCACTCAACCAAGGTCTCTTCTCCGCACCTACTGTACTCCAAGACAATTTACCTTCATATCTTCCAGTACACCAGACTGCAGCATCTCACCAAGCAGTGGACAATAGCATGCACATAATAAACTATCCACCTTACCTTGACATCAGCCAAGTACCTACTAGCAAGCACACTGCTCCACAGCTACAAACCAACATGCCAATGAACTTTAAACCAGTTCCAGTGTTGAATGCCTCTGCACCAACATATGTTCCCAAGTCACCTGCAGTCATGCACCCAAGGTCTGAAAACACGGACATGTCGCAGTTTGCTAAATACATGCTTCGCAGAGAGCTCACAAAGACAGGCCTCACCAAGTTTGATGACAAGCCTGAAAATTACAGAGGATGGAAATCCACCTTTAAAGCCACAATGAGTGACCTAGACATCACTGCTACAGAAGAATTAGATCTGCTCATCAGATGGCTAGGTCCCCAGTCTACTGAACGCATCAAGAGGCTCAAAGCGGTTCATATTGACAACCCTGCTGCAGGCCTTAATGCTGCTTGGGACAGACTTGAACGTACCTTTGGCAGTCCGGAAGCCATTGAAGATGCCTTATTCAAAAGATTGCACAGTTTCCCAAGGATTTCCGCTAGAGAGAATTTAAAGTTTCAAGAACTCAGCGATGTTTTATTGGAGCTTCAACTCGCTAAAGCTGACATCCGCTTACCTGGTCTCAGTTACCTTGACACCCCTCGTGGCATCAACCCTATTGTTCTCAAGCTACCGTATGGACTTCAAGAAAATTGGGCAGCGCTTGGATCAAAATACAAGGAAAAACATCAAGTTGCCTTTCCTCCTTTTTCCTACTTCTGTGAGTTCATCAAACGAATTGCAGACACAAAGAATGACCCAAGTTTCTCCTATGGTGAAGGTAACCCTCTCAGTTCACCCCCTCCAAGACCTACAAACACACGTATGACACACAGAGACCATCGAGGACCAGTGTCCGTGAAAAGGACCACTGTTCTACCTGCACCTGCTACAGTTCTTGAAAAGACTGAACAAAACAAGAACATTGAGAACCCAAATCGCCAATGTCCCATACATAACAAACCGCATCCACTTAAGAAATGTATTGGCTTCAGAAAGAAAACCCTACAAGAACGTAAAGAACTTTTAAAGAAATTTGGGGTCTGCTACAAATGCTGCACCTCCACAGAACACTTTGCAAAGGACTGTAAAGCTATCAAATGCATAGAGTGTGACAGCGATGACCATGTACAAGCTCTTCATCCATATCCGCACAACTTTACTAAGCCCACAAACAATCCTCTCGAGGCAAAGCAAGGCGGGGAGCGCACAGATCAAGCAGTACCTTCCACCTCAGTGTTCTCTTCATGTACGGAAGTCTGTGGAGAAGGACTCTGTGACAAATCCTGCGCAAAGATATGTTTGGTTCGTGTATACCCAAGAGGTCAACCTGAAAAGGCCATAAGACTGTATACTATTCTGGATGATCAGAGTAACAGATCTCTTGCAACAACACAATTTTTTGAACTTTTGAACATAAAAGAAAATGCTCTACCATATACCCTAACTACTTGCACCGGCACTACTGAAGTCTTAGGTAGGAGAGCCAGCGGTCTTGTGGTTGCTCCTCTGAACGACAATGTGGAAATACCTTTGCCCACTATCACTGAGTGCAACCAGATTCCAAGCAACAAAGAGGAGATCCCTACTCCTGAAGCTGCCTTGCACCATTCTCACTTGAAGGACATAGCCTACCAAATACCAGCCCTCGACGGAAGTGCTGAGATCCTACTGTTGCTCGGCCGAGACATCTTAAGGGTGCACAAAGTTCGTCAACAAATCAACGGTCCACATGATGCTCCATATGCTCAGTGTCTGGATCTAGGCTGGGTCATCATAGGCAATGTTTGTCGAGACAAAGGCAGAAAACCTTACTCTGTGTCCTCCTTTAAAACACACGTCCTGCCAAATGGTCGGACTTCTTGTTCTGCACGACGACCACACCAATATCATGTGAAGGAAAGACTGCTTCATAAGAGCGCACAACGACACATCATACAGGACGAAGAGAAAGCTCTTAATTTCTGGGATGACAACATCGGCAACACAGTGTTTGAGGTAACATCTAAAGACAACGAGTTGGCAGCTACCATGGAAGACAAAGAATTCCTGAAAACCATGAGTAAAGAGTTCCACCAAGATGATTCCAACAGCTGGGTAGCACCTCTACCATTTCGTACTCCAAGAAAGAGACTACCAAACAACAGAGAACATGCAGAAGCACGGTTTACTTCTTTACAACGCAGTTTGAATCGGAAACCTGAGATGAAAAGACACTTTGTGGACTTTATGCAGAAAGTGCTTGAGAGAGATCATGCTGAGCCTGCACCTCCGCTTAAGGAAGGAGAAGAATGCTGGTATCTTCCATGCTTTGGAGTTTATCATCCTCGCAAGCCTGATCAGATTAGGGTGGTCTTCGACTCAAGTGCTCGACATGAAGGTGTCTCCCTCAATCTGAACAACAACCTCATAGGAGTTTTTTACTTCGCTTCAGACAAGAACCAATTGCTATTATGGCTGACATTCAGCAGATGTTCCACTGTTTCATCGTCCGTGAAGACAACAGAAACTTCCTCAGATTCCGACGGTATCGCAATAATGATGTCAATGATGAAGTCATAGACTACCGGATGAAGGTACATGTTTTCGGTAATAGTCCGTCTCCCGCAGTAGCAATTTATGGACTGAGGAAAACGGCTCAAGAAGGAGAGAAAGAATTTGGGTTTGATGCACGACAGTTCGTTGAAAAGAACTTCTATGTAGACGACGGACTCAAATCTCTACCTACAGAAGAAGAAGCTATTGACCTTCTCACTAGAACTCAGAACATGCTTGCCACTGCAAACCTCAGACTTCACAAAATCATTTCGAACAGCGACAAGGCCATGAGAGCCTTTCCCTCTGACTACGCTGTCAGTGTGAAGAAATTCCAACTAGGAACGGACCTTTCCATTACACAGCGCAGTCTTGGATTGCTTTGGAACGTTAAGCAAGACACGTTCACGTTACAAGTATCAGCCTGTGACAAGCCCTTCACAAAGCAATACATACACAATCAGACAAGACAGTTCCACTTGTCTGTCGGCAACAGAATGGAATGTATAAGAAAGTTCTCTACACCCGAACAATGGCACTAACTTCAACCCTGCTGATCGAGGCACTCGCGCAGTACCTGCTACTGCATTTCTGGACACATTATGGCTATCCCCACCAATACTCTTGAATGAAGACCTCATCTCAAATTCTACAAATTTTACCTTTGAACTATTTGAACCGGAATCTGATAAAGAAATTAGAGCTGTTACGGTTACACTCAACACCTCTGTGAAAGAAAGGATAAGGCTGAGTCCTCACCGTTTTGAACGCTTTTCCAAGTGGTCTTCTGTTGTACGAGCCATTGCACGTCTTATTCACATTGCTCATCAATTTACAAACAGCTCTGATACAAACAAACAATGTCACAAGCGGCACATCTGTAAAGACCCCCCACAATTCAGGAGGCCTCTCGACCAGAAAAGATACTGAACTTCTTGAATGACAAGTGTAAATGGGAATTCAACCCACCTCACTCCTTTCACATGGGAGACTCTTGGGAACGCATGATTGGAGTCGCAAGAAAATTCCTGGACTGGTACTGGACCAGAAAACTTTACAACTTATTCATGAAAGAAGATTCTCCACACCTTTACTTCAGGCCTATAAAGGAACTAGTACTCCTTCTGCCCAAAGAAGAAGACAAGCCTCACAAGTCATCAATTTGAGACAAAGAGAGGTAAGAAGGATTGGTGCATGTTGCTGCCTTCCCCTCTGAAGATGGACTCACTGACTGTTCTTCTCACAGCCCGGACCATCAAGATCAAGATCTGCAAGAATTGTTAATGTTGCATTATTTTCTCTTGTTCTTCCCTTCCCTCTTGTTTTTCAGATGTTCCTGGGAAAGAATCTTCACTTATTTGTTTTGAACTTTAGTCAAAGTTATTTAATTATAGAAATCATAGATTTCGACGGGGAGTGTCATGTTTCACATGACTTGTGATATGCCTTTAAGAATTGCACATGTCTTATCTTCCCCCTGGGTTTCTCCCCTCCCTTCCTCATGGTGTAGGGATTTCCTGTTCAGATAGCTCCACCCTTGTTCCCTTCCCAGTAATCCTTTGCAAGCCTTATGGACTCAGGTCAAAAAATCATAATGAATCTATCGGATGTATATTGTTGTGGATTTTCTACAGTTTTGGAATAAAACTTCAACAGATCTTCAAGGTGTCATCTCGATTGAGTCACTGCCTGTAATTCATCTAGACTGGGAGCTATAGCCATCTCATCACAACAGTAAGTTAAGAGATCACGTTCTCAGTGCTTTGGTGGAGAAACAGAACACCTCCTATCAGTGAAAACCCTTGCTAACAATGGACTCACAGTACAATTCCGAGGTAATGAATGCACAATTCGAAATAGAAAAGAAATCCTAGCAAAGGGAAGGTTGAATGAACATCTGTCAAGCTCTTTGGTTTTTTTGCACAATCTTCCCGCTTGAAAGGAAATTCAAACATCGACACTGGAAATAATAACTGGATTCCACTCTTCATTCGCTTGTATTTAAGTTTAATTTCAATAAGTTCTGGGGTAAATTAAGTTGCTGTAGGTTGATTAGGTGAATATGTGAATAGTTGAGTAGATGAGTAGTTGAATAGTGACAAATAGCTGAATTAAAGTGATGAGTAGCTTAGCGATTAGAATTAGAACTAGTGATGAATTAAAGCGATGATTTAAAGGTGAAAAACCTTAAACAGAAAGAAATACAGAAATTGTATAAATACATTGCACATAAAGCTTGTTAATCATTACTTCTGTGCCAGTTTCATAAACATTTACTAGCACACACTTCTAGAATATCATTACTGCCAAAATATGTTTTAACTTAAAGAAAACAGACATGAACTGAGCTATTATAAAGACTGCATGTGGAATCTCCTCACACTGAGCATGAAATAGATCTAAAAAGTTAACTGACTGCATTTATTACTGAACTGGCTCAATTCCTTTTCTGTACATGACTGTGACACAATCCTTTCCTACATATGACTGTGAAAATAGTCTTTTAGCTCACCGTCTCCACTCCAGGATTTGAAGATGCTTGTAAATCTGTGCAGTTCGTTATGTCCAGGTTGCCTGCCTCATGGGATGCCTGGAGCTCTCAGATGGCCCCTCCCTTCCTCTACAGCTCTGTCTCTGAGGCTGCTGGGAAGCTTGACCTCTGCTCTGACTGACCCTAACTGGAGCTGAATTGCATGCAGGGACAAGTAGTTCTCACAGACTCTTGCAGATTACAATTACCTAAACTGAATTACAGTCTTTTTATTGTTATTTTTAACACTTGCTTGTTCATTAGCTGACTATTCTGTACCACTGAAGTTTGACTTGACACCTCCCACTCAATTTTCTTGGATACAAAGGGAAATTGCAATGTTTAGAAGGCAAACGTTTCGATTTCTGGTTGTAGACCAACTAAGATTCTTCAGTGTCTCTAAAAGTCATTCACTACCGATTGCATTGCTTGGATGCGCTTAAACGGATAACTGGAAAAGTCAAAAGCTGGATGAATTGTCCATGTCCACTCCGTCCCATTCTGCGCAGCTGTTTCCTTTAGGGTAGATTTGTCGATGTCCTCCAGAAATGTACTCAGCTCTTGCCGAACTGGTCTTGCACCAACGAAATTGGTTCCTGCTGAAGATACTGCCTCCCACTTTGGGTTGTTTAGGGTTCGGTTGCGGCTGAGGAACCTTTTTGCTGCTCTCCATACCCAGGCTGTTGTTTTGATTAGTCTAGTGAGATCACTGAATCGCTTCCAGTCACACAAGCTTTGAACAGCTGGCCCTGCAGGAGCTCTCCTACATCCTACTTGGGCTTGAAGGGGATTCTCATCTTCCTCCAATTCCTTAGATGGATTCTGCTGCCTCGCTTTGGATCTAGTGAGCAGAGCTGCAAATGCCTTCCTTTGAAGTTTACGGATACTTTCTCTGGTATTTGCTGCGACATCCTTAGCTGACTTGATTGGCCAATCATTCTCAGGCAGGATCAGGAACTTTGGTCCACTTTGCCAATCTGAATGTTTATCAAGATCTTGAGGGCTAGCCCCCCTCTGCTTGGCTGGAGTCACTAGGCCTCCTGGATCGTACACTCCTGACACCTGGCTTAACAGCTCCCTTCTGAGGGGGGGCGTGGCCTTTCGACTGCCTAAGATGGACGCACGCTAGGTGAGCTCCGAGTGAACCCTTAGAGTTATAGCCCTATATGCATCGTTGACCGATATGGTGAAAGGCAAGAAACGCACAGCAAACTGCACAACCCCTGGAGCTCCGACCACACCGGCTCCCGCACGCCTGGAGCGGTATTTTGCCCCTGTTTCCGAGACTCCAACCAGCACGCGATCACCTGTCATGGCGGCCTCTCCCGCCGGCGCTGAATTTTCCCTGCCTGAGCTGGGGGCGGCCTCGCAGCGCATAGAACGCTCCCTCGTGGAAATGCCCACGAAATCGGACATCAGGGAGATGGTGGCAGAGGTGAGGGAGTCCCTGCAGCATGATATCCTGGAGTTTCGGAAGGAGGTAGGGCATGTGGAGGCCAGGGTCCGCGATCTCGAGCACGCAGCTGAGCAAGCTGTGGAGGTGGGGGTGCAGGCCCCGGCTGGGGACGCAGCAATGTCGGCGATTTGGAGACGCCTGGATGACCTGGACAATCGCTCCAGACGTCAAAATTTGCGGCTTCGGGGGGTACCGGAGAGTGAGACAGCTCTGCGCAGATATTTACCGGGACTTTTCAATTACATCCTGGGAGTCAGGGTCGTTAACCCAGAGGACCTGGCGCGGGCCCATCGCTCACTGCGACCCCCTCCTACCTCGCCCACTGCACCACCGAGAGACATAATATGCAATCTCACAAACTACATGCTTAAAGACCGCATCTCGCTCCGGGCGAGAACACAACCTACGTGGGACTTTGGAGGAGCTAAAATACAGATCTTCAATGACCTCTCTCCCACCACGCTACAGGCCCGATGCATCCTACGCCCGCTTACTCGCACACTGCAGGAGGCCGGGATTCCCTACCGCTGGGGCTTCCCCCTGTCATTATCGGTCCGCTGTGAAAACAATTGGATCACCGTTCGCACACCGGAGGATATTCCGGAATTTCTACGCTCTCTAAACCTCCCAGAGATGGAAATACCCTCTTGGGAATTATTCGAGTTTCAACCGCTAAAGTCCACGGGAGGATTGCCACAGCGCCGTCAGCGCCGTCGAAGGGAACCTGCACAAGTTCACGACGACAGTGTGACAGGAGCCGAATGATGGATGAGGTGAGCTACACCACACCGATGAGACATACACGGAGAGTCTGCCGGAGCGGACCCACTTCGAACGCCGTGGCCTTGGTCTGGAGGCCATGAAGGCCTCACTGAATGATCTTTGCGTTCCAACATTGCTCTGATATTGTCCTGGATTCTGTGAATAATAGATTTCTTATGTTCTTCATTACCATCGTCCGCCGCAAACGGGAGGGAAGGGGAGGGGGAAGGGGAAAAGAAAGGGGGGGAGAAAGGAGGGAAAGGGGTGGGGGGGGAAAGAAGAAACAAAAAAAAAAAATTGTTACGGGGGAGGGGGGGGGGTAAAGAGCCGTCTACTCTTTAGCACACAATGGCAACAGGTTTACGAGACGGCGACCAATTTCGCCTTTCACTGAGACTTTAGGCACCACTCCAATGCTAGCCGCTTTGTCCTACTGAACGATCTGGAGGACTGGACATTGTGCCCTGTAAGTCACGCTTTTTGAACTTTGTCGCATGTTAGTTTATTTCATGGCTAACCGATCAGTTGCGTTAAAATTTGTGACACACTCCCAATTTTTTGATAACAGAGAAGAGGGGAGAATGTACATGCACGGATAGAGGGGAGGGAACTGATGAAACGAAAATTGGAGGGGGGGGAATTGGGGGAAATAAATAAGAATTGAAGTGAAAAAGAAAGGATTCAGATGCTGAATAATATATGCTGCAATTCCTATAGGGCGCGGGAATGGGTGAGGGGCAAGTAAGCGAAACACCAGCAAAGGAATTTGGGAAAACTAATCACATAGGATGTCAGAGGGAGGGGGAGGGAAGAGAGGAAGGGGGGGGAAGGGGAGGGGGGGAAAAAAATTACTTAATTCGAAAAATAGCGGATGATGGGGGGGGGTTGCAACGCGGTACTATACATTTCACTCATTGATCCAGGCCGCTTTAGATTACTGTCGGGAAGGCGAGGTCGTTTAATTATCCAGAATATTATTACATACAACTTCCTACGACTGGTGTCATTACCTCCCTCGTGTATTTTTTGAGTATAACATGTCGCGTATGACTGCACCAAGCGACAGTGGGAAGGGTGATGTTGTTTAACTCTCCAGACTGTTGTTGTATATAACTTAATGTGGGAGAATTTTTTTTCCATATGGCTTAAGATATATTATGTTGGTTAAGTCCGCACTAGGCGGAGATAATATAGATGTTATTATTTAACTCTTCAGTATGTAGTATACCTTACTGCGAGAGGAAGCTTTCCCCTCTATGTTTTCTAGAGTAATAAGTTGGTTCAGTTTACACCTACTGACACTAAAAAAGGTGATAGTGTTTAACACACCAGACTGCTGCTACTTATACTTTATTACGGGAGGACTATCTTTCTCATCCTCAGGATATTGTTATGTATGCCTCTGCAATGAGGGAACACTCTCACGTCATATACTCTCAAGTGTATTCTGTTGATTAAGACAGCGCAATGTTTTTTAAGCACTTAGCTCGCTTTTGCTCTATACTTCCCCTTTTCGGGCACTTTTCGTTGCAATGAACTCAAACGGGTTCACTCGTGGTTTGAATTTATCACTTTTCATTCACAACTGTTGACTTTACTGCTTCACTGTTTATGCCTATTCAATTTTACTTTTACTGAACTGTGAATCAGGTTACTCACCTCCGAGAGGCTTGGTGTACTACCCCCTGGAGACTCTGCAGGGGAGGCCCTACTCCTACCCTTGACTTTGATCCTCCAGTCACACCTTTTGCCTCATTGGCCAATCTTCTCTCTCTTATTGGCGCACTTACCTGTCTCTCTACTCTATTTCTCTTTCTCCTTCTCTCTTCCCTGTTCGTATCCTGCTATTCACCTTCCCCCCCTCCCCACCCTCCCCCCTTTTTTTTTTTTTTGTTTTGTTTGTTTTTGTTGTAGGGTGTTTGTAGTGTATCTTCTCAGATGGCGGCCTTGTTCACCCCGGGGACGCTCCGTATGCTAACTTACAATGTCCGTGGGCTAAATGCCCCGGAAAAGAGATCTAAAATATTGCGAGAGCTCTGGGCGCAGAAGGCATCAGTAGCTTTCTTACAAGAGACACACCTTCGGGGTGAGGCGGCACCGACACTACGCGACAGGAATTTCCCTACTGGATATTTTAGCAATTACGGGCTAAGTAAATCGCGTGGGGTGGCTATTTTGTTTGCGAGAGGACTCCCGTTTGAGGAGGTGGGGGTCCGGAGAGACCCAGACGGTAGATTCCTTTTTGTGAAAGGCCGTATAGCGGGCACGCTTTTCACACTGGCGTCGGTATACTTGGCTAATAAGGCCCAACACCGCTGCCTGGCCTCTATCTTACTTTCCCTTCAAGACTTCCAAGAGGGCACATTAGTTATGGCCGGGGACTTCAATATCGCTATGGATCTTCAGATGGATACGTCAACGGGGGTGTCCTCGACCCCACGAAACATCCTACACCGTATGCGACAACTCCTAGACAGACATCAATTGGTGGATGTGTGGAGGGCACTACACGGGAGCGAGAAAGACTACTCCTATTACTCCTCAGTGCATGCAGTATACTCGAGAATAGACTATTTTTTTATACAGCAGCATACATTTGACTTAATTCGAACCTCAGACATACATACAAAAACGTGGTCGGACCATTCCCCGATCTTGACCTGTCTAACCTCCCCGATTTTTTTTTGTCCCTCGGGAGCGTACGTAGCGGCTGAACCTCTCCCTCCTGGAGGACCCGGTGGTGTTGGCGGAGACCCGCCAACTACTCTCTGACTATTTTGTGGAGAACCTCACTCCAGAAGTCCCGATTACCACAGTCTGGGAAGCCCATAAGGCAGTCCTACGGGGCTTTCTCATAAGCAAGGGTACAGCAGCTAAAAAGCTACGTATAGCACAAAAAGCTGACCTCTTTGCTGAGGTGTCCCGTTTAGAGGCTCTACATGCCGCTTCAGGAGACGCCTCGACCTACCAACTGCTCACACAAGCCAGAACTTCTCTTACGTCACGTCTCACGGCTGACCTTAAATTCCTGGCCACAAAACTCCTTCACGAAAACAAGCCAGGCCGGTTGCTGGCCCAGATACTTAAATTGAGGAATGCGAAGGCTTACATTCCTCGCATTCATCTCCCCTCCATGGAAATTACAACACACCCGGATATGGTGGCCGAGGAATTTTATACATACTTCCGATCTTTATATTCATTAGAGACCTCTCAATTCCCGGACCTTACTGTCGCGGACATTAACGGCTATCTTGCAAACAAGAGCCTTAAACAATTGTCGCCTGAGGAGGCCACAGACTTAGGATCACCGATAACTGTCGAAGAACTGGTGTCGGCTCTTAAACATGTCAAACCCCACAAATGCCCCGGACCTGATGGCCTCCCGGTGGAATATTTGAAGCTCCTCCAGCCGGAACTACTCCCACACTTATTGGCCACTTTCAATTCACTCCTATCAGAGGGGCAACTACACACAGTGGCACTTGCAGCGACCATCACTCTGATTCCGAAACCGGGTAAGGATCCGCTCCTGCCGTCCAGCTATCGCCCCATTTCTCTCCTCAACACAGACGTCAAACTCTTGGCGCGCATTTTAGCATCTAGGCTACAACAATGCCTACCCCGTCTGGTAAACTCGGACCAAGTAGGGTTTATACCAGGTAGGGAAGCGAGGGATGCAACATCTAGGGTTATTAACGCTATCTTGCTCGCCAAACACGAAAAAGTTCCATTCCTGTTGCTCTCTACCGATGCTGAGAAAGCATTTGATAGGGTACTATGGCCTTATCTGATGCAAGTACTTCAAAAGTTTGGACTGGGAGAGGGGTTCTTGAGATGGATTTCGGCTTTGTATACTTCTCCTTCGGCCAGAGTCCGAGTCAATGGAGCGCTGACGGCCAGTTTCCCCATTTTGAACGGGACGCGACAAGGTTGCCCGCTGTCTCCGCTACTTTTTGCCCTGTCTTTAGAGCCCTTACTGGCATCCGTTAGGGCGAACCCAGCCATTCCTGGACTCCAGGGGAGGAGACACAAACATAAAATCGCAGCATATGCGGATGACCTCATGTTTCTACTGACAGACCCACTCACCTCTCTGCCGGAGGTGGTGCGGGAACTGCAACATTATGGCACAGTGGCGGGATTGGCCATCAATGTGGAAAAGTCAGAGATCTTAGGAATCTCCGTTCAGAGAGAAGTAGCCCAGCAGCTTCAAACGCACTTTCGGTTTAAATGGTGTACAGACAGACTAAAATATCTGGGAGTATGGCTGTCGGCAAATGTAGCGAATATCTCCAATTTAAATTTTGAGTCCCTCCTGACTAACAGACAGGACATTGCGGTATGGTCCAACAAACATATTTCTTGGATGGGTAGAATAGGGGTGTTGAAAATGAATATTTTACCTCGCATACTTTACCTTATGCAAACAATTCCACTCCCCATCTCAAATGAAGTTTTTCAAGCACTTCGCCAATGTTTCCTCTCCTTCATATGGGCGGGCGCGCGGCCTCGCCTCAAATTCTCTACGTTGTGCAGACCTACGGCACAGGGTGGACTTGCCCTACCAGATATTCGGTTATATTATCATGCCACCCACCTCACCAGAATACTTGACTGGATGGTCGTATCCCCAACTAAAAAATGGCTGGATTTGGAAGCCAGTCTTGCATCAAAACCATTGTGGGTCTTGCCATGGTTGTTCCCGAATCATATTCCACCCTCTTACCGACAGATTCCAACTTTGATCTGTACCATTAATATTTGGCACAAGCTCAGGGTTTGCCACTCCCTGTCTACCTTCCCAGCTCCACTTCTCCCGTTGTCACACAATCCGGCTTTTCGAGGGGGAATCAGGCCAACTTTACGAAATCGTTTTACCACCCATCCAGGCCTCATGGCCATGCACGTTCTACAAGATGGCCAGTTTCGACAGATCCCAACGTTGGACACGGACCCTCCACTTACCTATCTAGACAGGTTTAATTTCCAGCAGATCAAGCATTATCTGTAATCACTACCTAACTCTACGAATCTGACAAGATCACTCACGACATTCGAAAACCTGTGTGCTACGGGCGCCGTCCCGTCACACAGCCTTTCCTCTCAATATCACGCTCTTCAATCCTCTGACTCGGAGCCCCCCTCTTACATGGGAAGATGAGATACCATGCTGGGCACAGTGATTCCCGAGATGCACTGGACGAAAACTTTCACGCTCCTTCACCACGGCACTTCTATATCCAGACTGAAGGAAACGTTGTTCAAAATTGCGTCCTTATGGTATACTACTCCTATTTGGATAGCCCGTTTTAGTCCAACCCACTCTACAGAGTGTTGGAGATGCCTTCAAGACCAGGGAACTTTTCTACATCTGTGGTGGGAGTGCCCCCTTCTGGAGCCCTTTTGGCGCTCTGCAAGTGCTCTAATTAAACACACCACGGAGATCGACTTAGACTTCACACCTATCTGTAAAAACCCTGAAGAAATCGGTGTTGACTCGGATTTTACTAGCAGCTCGAGCACTCATCCCGACTCACTGGAACTCGTCTGTAGTGCCCTCACCTCAAGACCTGATATCGAAAGTCGAAAACATTAGATCTCTAGAAACAGCGACCTTACCCCCGGGTGGGTGGACAGAAGAGCATAACGCCACCTGGTTCCATTGGAACTCATTTATATCCTCAGCCGACTGTGGACGATGGCTGACACCAGAGTGAAGGGTGGCGGAACGCCAGAGACACTGCTCCCAGAGACTTCTCTCCCCTCGCATCAGGTCTTGCCGTCTGGGATGCACTCCTCGTACCCGCTTCAATTACATATAATAACTCCAGATCACACCCTCCCTTTTATTATTACACTTACCTTCCCCCCTTTTTTTTTTTCCCTTCTCTCTCTTCCTCCCGCCATATCCCCCTTCTTCTCTCTCTCCTCACATCTACTGATCTCACTGTCAAACCTTCCCTCTTATTCCTTTCTCATATCTGTATCTCTATCTTCGGAATCTCTTTTTCCTCCCTTGGTAGCCACCGGTATTCACGCACAACTACATTCAATCTATCGCCAATAAAACTGACCCGACTCATCTGGACGAACTGAGTCGGACCAACGATAGTAACCGGTTGGTAATGTTATTGCCACTCGTCTTTGTTGTATCTTTATTCTATATTCATGTCCTAATCCTGTATTTTCTGTTCTGTTCTACTGTAATAAAAAACTATTTGATCAAAAAAAAACAGCTCCCTTCTTGTCAGCGGACCTGGCGTTTGAGCTCTAACTTGCTCTTGTGAGAGATTCTGACCAAGTCTCATGTTCTTTTTTCTCTTTGAGAAATTGATTGAAGTCATCACATAAAGCATATCTTCTTCCACAATATAGCCCAGACTCAGTGCTTTGTTTTCATCGTCACACATTTGGTTTGATAAAATAATTTCTTCTACTTTGGTTTCGGAAGGCTTTTCTTCTGACTCACTCCTCCCACTTTGACCTGAGAAGACCTGAGGTTTAAGAAGAAATCCTCCTCCTTTTAAGATTGCCTCTACATTTGCCACAATAGATCTTAGCTGGTGAAAGTCGTTGTGAGATGTGAGAATGTCATCACCATAACTGTCTTGGTGTAGCACTCTTTGTTCTTCCTCAAGATGAGCAAAAGATGGCAAGTTTGCAGTTTTGCGCATTGCCAACTGCGCAATGCAGCCTGCTGGTTTGTCTCCAATGTTTACTCTTGTGATTGCGTATTCACTCATTTCTTCTTTTTCTGAGTTTCTCCAAAGGAATCTGTGCAGGTGCATTTCTTTGTCCTCTAGCCAGACCGAATTGTACATTTTCTTAATGTCTCCTATTGCAGCGTGCACCCCGCTTCTGAATCTTAGCAAGACAGCACGTATCTCATTTAGGAAATCTGGACCTTTAACTAGCAAATCGTTCATGCTAACGCCTCTGAATCTTTGACTGCTGTTCCAAACGAGTCTCACTGGGGTTGTGACAGAGTGCGGGTTTAGAGCAATAAGATGACTGACGTACCACACAGCTTCACTCCATTCGGCGATCATTCTTTCTGTTAACTTAACTGCAGCTCCTCTGATAAGCATATCTTGAACTTGAGCTCTGTAGGCAGTTTTCCATTCGGGCTCTTTAGCTAGCTGTTTTTCCATCCTCAGGAACGTAGCTTCAACTGCACTCTTGTTGTTCTGTAAGGATGCTGGGTCTCCTAACCAGGGATATTTAGAGTGCCAATGCGGCTCTTTACTGTGGCTGTCTTCTTTGACATACGTGAGGCCCTCTCTTACTAGTTCAAGTTCTCTCTCTTCACCCAGGGTCATTTCTTTTCCAGCCGGTTGGCAATTCCTGCAGCGGCAACCACCACACTTGGGTTCACACGCAGCACCGATGGAATCCCACCTCCACCATTCCAGAAAGTCTTGGCTGCTAGTACAGGTACTCGCTTCGTAAACTTTGGCTAAAGGCTCTTCTATTGGAAGGTGCTCTTTCACTTCTTCATATTTTACAGCCGCCATTCTCATTGACCTTGCAAAGTGCGTTTTGGACTTGTGGATTGACATATCTGCTTCTTCGAAGAGCTCAGGGTGAGCCCCGCCAACCGTCTTTCCTAGTGGTCCATCCCACAGCACAAGGTCGCCGACTACTTGGACTCTTTGTGGCGCCAATTGACCTTCTCGATGACTTATAAGCAGTTCAACTACTCTAGGCCTTGTGAGTTCGATGAGAGGAACATCTGGAAATAATTTTTTCAGTCGCTCAGGTGGCACTGCTTTGTGAATGTCTGCGATACTTTCAAGTCCATAGCAGGCCAATTGGTGTGGCCTGAGAGAGCCCTGATCGGTCTTTACTCTAATTTTTAGAAGATATCGCATTGTCTTCAATTCATTCATTCATGGATGACTAATTTTCTCACCTCTTAAGTTCAGACGATGTGCAGCATTGTGGGTAGGGATGTGCGTTTCGGAATTTCGGAATTTTCACGAAATTTCCCGATTCGCGTCTTCGGATTCGGCCGAATTTCCGAATCGGATTGGATCCGAAAACCGTCAGATCCGAAAAGTTTTCCGAGCCGAAACGAAAAATTTTCGGAGTTTTCGAATGGACTTGAAATGTGTCAAATCAAAATTTATTTTCGCTCTATTCATGATTTCGGTTCCATTCGTGATTTCGGTTCCATTTCGGTAATTCTGGACATCGTATATTTAACTATTATCGGTTACATCGCTGATTCTGTAAATTTTGTATTTGTAAATGCATATCAAAACCTTTTGTTCTGGTTTTTATTTTTAAAGTCAGACCATTTGGGTCAGTTTAGCGTTTTTAAATCGTTTTCATTTTTTTTTGTTCCTTGGCTTTCATACCATTTTAATATGATTAAATAACGTTGTGAAATGTATATTCGTAAGAAAAAAAGGATCTTTATTTAATAAAAAAAAAAAACGATAGAATCGCCAGAATTATCGTATCGACAGAATGAATTATCGGATCCGAAAAACAAACCAAAAATTAATTCTAAAAAAAATATATAAAGTATAAAAAAGTAAACCATAGTAGTGTACGTCAAAACGAATAGAAACGAGGAGAACAGACGTTCCGAAAAAAATGAAAATTTCCGAAATCACGAAAAGTCGATACAAAAAACGAGCAAAGTGACCCAAAAACACTAAAAATGGTCGATATTCCGAAAAAAAAATGTATACGAAAAACGAGCTGAACCGAACCGAATCGAAACAGAAATCGGCCGAAACGAGCCGAATCGAAAATTTTAAACATCCGAACGAATCGAACCGAAAAAAAAAACGTGCACAAGTCTAATTGTGGGTTATGTAATATTGTGTCAGATGCTAAATCTATTAATGTCCCGATTGTCTGTCCAGCATTGGCAGTTACGTTGAGGAGCATCATTATTACGGGCAGTTCTAGTAACCCACATTCTGCTGGTAAATTTGACTGTTCTTTTGTTGCATTGAACACTCTTGCTGTAGTGTTCGAAAACACACCTCGGCATTGCTGTGCTAGATCTGGTGAGAGTTTACTAAGGAAATCTTCTTGAACTTTCGTGTGATTTTTCTTGCCACTGTCTCCTTCAGAATGAAACTTGTTCTCTTTCTGAACAGTGTTGGTTTCTCTTCTCTCAGCATTTGTGCATAAATAGAAGTGATGTTCAGGAAAACAGTCTTTGTTTTTGCATAGATAGTTCTCTTTACAGACCGCGCGGTCATTGTGGACTTCGAGGCACCTTTTACAAGCTCCAGTTTCTTCACTGCAGCCATCCTGTCAGTTACTTTCTGTGACCGGAACTGTTTGCAGAAGTAGAGCTTTCTCTTGTGCTTAACATCACGCAGACTACACACCCATTTTGGTCATTGTTTGACCTCGTGGACTTTGTTCTTGCCCATCTTGGTTCAGATTTTGATTCTCTTCTGTTTGGTTCTTCATCTCTTAGTTGCTCGAGCTGCTCGTAATGCTCTCTTGCTTTTTGGGAATACCAGAAGTTTGTCAAACCGGTTGTCTGGTGTGACAGCATTCTGTTGGTCAGAGACGTGGACAAGCCGTCTTTCATGAGTGACTCGAAGTTTTTCCTTCTATGGACTTCGTTACTAAGGGATTTTTGATAGCGCCAATGTTTCCAAGATCACTCAAATCTCCAAGTGCCTTCTCCACTGCTTGAATCAAATCAACTATCCTCCTTGGTTGGTATGACGGAATGGGGATGTTGTTCCGCCTGCGGGTGTGCTCTATCTGCGTGACCCCTTCGCTTACCGCTGGCCCGACTACCGAGTGACGCGCACTCGGCGTCTCGTGCGGCCTGGCGTGACCCTGGGGAAGGGTTAGCGGGTGGTGGAGGGGCCCCTGCCTAGAACCAGCCCGACCACTGAGCCATACGGCACTCAGCGTCCCGAGCAGCTGGTTCACTGACCTTGCGGGTGTGGGACGTCTGTGGAGATCGGATCTGCCGCGGAGGAATAGTCGTATCGGATGTGGGAAACGTTTCGGATCTTGCGGGAAACGTTTCCGATCGCGGTGCGGGTAACTCTTCGGATCTCGATGGAAGACTCTTCGGATCGGATCGGAGCTGAAGGAACTTCGGATCCAGCGGGATGGGCGAGGGATTCGGATCTTCCCGCAATCCCTCGCAATACCGTAGCGCGGTACGCGGCCGCGCCCTTCGGTTCGGATCTCCGACTCTCTAAGAACCGAATCTTCATGCGCTGCGCCTCTGCCCTGCTACACGATGCAGGCACAGAGCGCTCGCTTCGGTTCGTACCTGGATGGACACCGTACCCTGAGATCGCGAGGGACTCTCAGATACGAAAATACGGTGGAGAATAAAGTCACACCAGTCAAAGCTGAATGTACTGCAGAATCTGCCTTTATTGTTTACAGTCCAAGCATTTATTACCTCTGCACACAATTAGAATACAATGGGACTCCTTGCCCGCCCTCCCAGGACCCATTGGCCCTTGGCCTTCAGGGAGTCGCCAATTCGGACCGGATGGTCCGAATCGGCCATTTTGCGATCCGAACCGGATGGTTCGGATCGGCCATTTTCCGAATCGAGAATTCTTAACTGCGCCACAAGGTGATCGGAAAATGGCGGCGAGCAAGGCAACAAAGGGGAAAATACATTACGCAATAAATCAACGGGGACACTTTATTACACCACACAATCACATCTAATAAAAGCACTTGTAAAACTGGGTGCGTGCCACCGCACCGAGTGTCCATAGCCACCACTGTCACTGCACCGCCCCTGGCTGAGGGTGCTGGGCATTCCGTGACACTCCTCCCCCTCCCCCAGTTCGACGCACCTGGTCTGACCCCACCGGGTCATACCGGGGAAGTCGGCGCTCCCAGGCCCATAGTCCGTCTGGGGAGGCCGAGTCACCAGGCCTCTCCATTTGGCCTTGCGGCCGTGCCAGCTTGGTCGGGCCCCCACGTCCTCAAGGTTACCCCGGCTGGGCAAAGGTACATACATCCGGGCCGGAGTACCCCCTGTGTCCCCCCCAGGGTTGTCGCTCACCTGGGGAACCCGGGTGCCAACTGCACACGCCCCAGGTGCCCAAGTCAGCCGGGGGACAGAACCGTGACTGCGTGAGGCCCCCGAGCCCAAGGGTTGCAAAAATGGGCAGAGGCCAGCGGCGCTCTGCCCCGTTGCCAGCTCCTCCACTGGATGGCCCGGTACGGACACGGCAACCGAAGGAGCACCTCGAGCCAGTCCTGGCTGCTCTTCCTGGTGGCCGACGAGGGGGACCCGGGAATGCAACCGCGGTCGCACGGGGACATCCTCGCTCTGCCCCTCGGGGCAAGTTGGGAGAAACGGGCAGAGGCCAGCGGCGCTCTGCCCTGGTGCCAGCTCTTCCGCTGGGTGGGGATCTCCTTGCAAAAGATGGTTTCTTTTCCCCCGGGACCGTCACTGGCTGCGCACAACCCAGCCCGGGGAACCATCTGTCTGCTCCACCTGGCAGACTGTGGGTGGTGGGCAGAGGCCAGCGGCGCTCTGCCCCGTGGCCAGCTCTTCAGCTGCGCGAGGATCTCCTTGCGGGAGGATGGTTACTTCCCCCCCCGGGGCGAACAATGGTTGGGCACAACCCATCCCGGGGAACCATCTGTCTGCTCCACCTGGCAGATTGTCAGCAGGGGCAGAGGCCAGCGACGCTCTGCCCCGTGGCCAGCTCTTCCGCTGGTTGGCAATCTCCTTGTGGCGGGATGGTCTCTTCACCCCCGGGGCAATCAGTGGTTGCGCGCAACCCATCCCGGGGGAACCATCCGTCTGCTCCCCCTGGCAGATTGTCAGCAGGGGCAGAGGCCAGCGACGCTCTGCCCCGTGGCCAGCTCTTCCGCTGGTTGGCAATCTCCTTGTGGCGGGATGGTCTCTTCACCCCCCGGGGCAATCAGGGGCTGCGCGCAACCCATCCCGGGGGAGCCATCCGTCTGCTCCTCCTGGCAGACGTTGAGTAGTGGGCAGAGGCCAGCGGCACTCTGCCCCGTAGCCAGCTCTTCCGCTGGGTGGAGATCTCCTTGGGGAAGGATGGTCTCTTCACCCCCGGGGCAAACAATGGTTGCGCACAACCCATCCCGGGGAGACCATCCGTCTCCTCCCCCGCTGGACCCGTGGCCTCGGCCACCCTGTCCTCTTGCGGGGTGAAGGGGTAACTTCCTCAGTCGAAACCCCCACGGGCACCCATGGGTCCGCCTCGGCCTCCCATAGGTCCCAAACCTGGGGACTGTCGACTTCCTCCGCCGACCCGTCCCACCACGGGGAGCTCAGGCTCGACTGCGGAACGCCGTCCAACAGTCTCCGATAAGCCACCTCGAGCTCCCACTCTCGCTCTGCTAGGGACTCCAGCTCCTCAAACACCGAGTCCCTGCTGTCTGACGGGATCTCCAGTTCCCGACGCTCCAGGATATCTTCCATCCGCTCCTCGGTCTCCTCTCCAAACTCGGGTCGGCGGCCATGCCCTCGTAGAGCAGCCCCGTACCTCCGTAGCGAGGCCCTGCAGTGGAACTGCCTCCAATAGGGCGCACAGTCGGAGCGCGGTTAGCCACCGGAGCGCGCGGTACTCGGCGTCCAGTGCGATCTCCTCCTGCACCAGGCTCCGGAGCTCGCCTCCCACTCCTCTGGGGCCCGACCTTGCAGGAACGCTGCTCGCACATCGTACTGCACCCGATGGACGACAGCGTCGGAGGGAATGTACACACCATGGTAGTCCCGCTCATGGTCCAGGGCCTCGTGCCACAGTTCCTCTCTGTGGACCTCTGGTCCTGCTCCAGGCCCTCCTGCAGCTCTCTTGCCAACACGACCTTCATGTCGGCGAGGTGTACCAGCAGGAGCACCGCTCCTCAACGGGGAATGGGGCGTCCTCAGATGCAGCTCCAGGCGGGCTGTGAGTCTTCATCCGAGGGTCGCGGGATAAGTGACGTCCTCAGTACAGGCTCCAGGCGAGCTGAGAGTCCCGCAAGCGTAGTCACTGGGGGTTGCAGATTCCCCAGGTGAAGCTCCAGTCGAGCTTGGAGCCTCGACCCAGGTTCCACAGGGTAGGGTTCGGGGTCAACATAGTCAGTCTCTGCTCCGCGGAGCTCTGCCAACCGCAGCTCGTGCTGGCGTTCCTTCTCCTGCTCAACTTCCCGGTAGAACTCCCGAATCACTTGATATCTGGCCCCCTCCACTGGGGCATCACCGAGCAGGGCAATCCGACGCCGCAACTCTCTGAGGCCAGCATCTTCCTCCACCTCTGCGCGGACAGGGCTGGGGACGGGCGTCGCGCACCGCTCCCGTCCTTATCCATCCTGGTCAGTTCCTTGATCAGGGTCTTCCTCTTTTTGTTACCCGGCGTTCCTCCCCGGTTCTCCAACATCCCACGCAGGGTGTCCCGGTCATAATAGGTGTACACCACCATGGCGTAGGTCTCTCTAGGGGTCTGCAGAGAGCGATCCCACCGCTGCCACCAGTATGACGGAATGGGGATGTTGTTCCGCCTGCGGTGTGCTCGCTCTATCTGCGTGACCCCTTCGCTTACCGCTGGCCCGACTACCGAGTGACGCGCACTCGGCGTCTCGTGCGGCCTGGCGTGACCCTGGGGAAGGGTTAGCGGGCGGTGGAGGGGCCCCTGCCTAGAACCAGCCCGACCACTGAGCCATACGGCACTCAGCGTCCCGAGCAGCTGGTTCACTGACCTTGCGGGTGTGGGACGTCTGTGGAGATCGGATCTGCCGCGGAGGAATAGTCGTATGGATGTGGGAAACGTTTCGGATCTTGCGGGAAACGTTTCCGATCGCGGTGCGGGTAACTCTTCGGATCTCGATGGAAGACTCTTCGGATCGGATCGGAGCTGAAGGAACTTCGGATCCAGCGGATGGGCGAGGGATTCGGATCTTCCCGCAATCCCTCGCAATACCGTAGCGCGGTACGCGGCCCGCGCCCTTCGGTTCGGATCTCCGACTCTCTAAGAACCGAATCTTCATGCGCTGCGCCTGCGCCCTGCTACACGATGCAGGCACAGAGCGCTCGCTTCGGTTCGTACCTGGATGGACACCGTACCCTGAGATCGCGAGGGACTCTCAGATACGAAAATACGGTGGAGAATAAAGTCACACCAGTCAAAGCTGAATGTACTGCAGAATCTGCCTTTATTGTTTACAGTCCAAGCATTTATTACCTCTGCACACAATTAGAATACAATGGGACTCCTTGCCCGCCCTCCCAGGACCCATTGGCCCTGGCCTTCAGGGAGTCGCCAATTCGGACCGGATGGTCCGAATCGGCCATTTTGCGATCCGAACCGGATGGTTCGGATCGGCCATTTTCCGAATCGAGAATTCTTAACTGCGCCACAAGGTGATCGGAAAATGGCGGCGAGCAAGGCAACAAAGGGGAAAATACATTACGCAATAAATCAACGGGGACACTTTATTACACCACACAATCACATCTAATAAAAGCACTTGTAAAACTGGGTGCGTGCCACCGCACCCGAGTGTCCATAGCCACCACTGTCACTGCACCGCCCCTGGCTGAGGGTGCTGGGCCATTCCGTGACAGTTGGTGATTCCGGATAGCAGGGATTGCTTGCAGATGTTCCACTATTTCAATTGCTATCGTTGGCACATTTCCGTAACGGTTCTCTAAAACGTGGAAAATGTCATCTGGAGCATTGTAAGTGGTGAGGCGGAGATCTTTTACAATTCTTTTTCTTCGAGACTGTCTAATAATTGGAACTTTTTTACTTCTTTTGAACCGGTCAGCTCCCCTTGCTTTTGAAGCGCTTCCCAGTCTCTCTTCCATCTGTAGAAATCGCGTTTATTGCCGGTGAACTTTGGAAGAGATGTAGGTTTTAACCTAATGGTTGACACGGGGTTGCTGGAGGTTATCGGTGGGGGCGCTGTTCTCACTGCGTCCTCCTCTATCCTCGCCCGAATGAAGTCGGCCTTTCTTGAGACCAATCTGATAATATTGAGATTGAGGTTTGACAGACCTTGACGAAAGCTATTCTGATCACTTGGCGGAATGCACCGTTGCCACTGGCTATAGAGATCTTTCGCAGTCTTTGCTAATGTCTGAAGGTGCTTGAGCATGAAGTCGTATGCTTTGTGATTGCCATCTGGAACTATTGCTGCGACACGTTCACTCTCAGCTTCTGCAATTTGCAATGCTGTGGACAGTTCTTTACTTCCATATTTGGCCCAGAAAGTATCCTGAAGTAGGCTTTTGGTTTCTTTTAGCTTTGCTTCACATTCACTTGCAGCTCTTTCAAGGTCGGCTTTTTGCTGTTCTGTTAGCGCAGCTATTTTGCCTTCATTCAGCTCTGCTTCTAACTCAGCGATGATGCCTGCCTCAAAATCGTCATTTATTTCCATAACTCTCTCTGCTTGTCTTGTGAGCTTATGCAAGCTGTCTTGAAGATCCTCCGCCGTCATATCATTATAGGTTCTGGATATGGTGTTGACTAGACGAGTGAATCCTCTTTTCTCCACTGTCCTTTCCGCCTTCAACTGTTCGAGTGACTTCCCGGTCGCCTGCTCAGCCATCTCAATGTTTTTTTTTTTTTTAACGTTGGGAATGAATGCGCGACTTTTTGATCAGTATCACTTTGTCTGTTCGCATCACAGTTTTCAGTTTTTACTGGCTTCCCGGTTTTTTACTGCGTTCCGGTTTTCACAGTTTCCCTGTTTTTTACTGAGTTACCGGTTTTCCCAGTTTTCCTCTGGGTTAGCGGTTTTTCACTGTCAAGCTCTTTGGTTTTGTGCACAATCTTCCCGCTTGAAAGGAAATTCAAACATCGACACTGGAAATAATAACTGGATTCCACTCTTCATTCGCTTGTATTTAAGTTTAAATTTCAATAAGTTGTGGGGTTAATTAAGTTGCTGTAGATTGATTAGGTGAATATGTGAATAGTTGAGTAGATGAGTAGTTGAATAGTGATAAATAGATAGCTGAATTAAAGTGATGAGTAGCTTAGCGATTAGAATTAGTGATGAATTAAAGCGATGATTTAAAGCGATGACTTAAAGCGATGATTTAAAGGTGAAAAACCTTAAACAGAAAGAAATACAGAAATTATATAAATACATTGCACATAAAGCTTGTTAATCATTACTTCTGTGCCAGTTTCATATACATTTACTAGCACACACTTCTAGAATATCATTACTGCCAAAATATGTTTTAACTTATCTCCTCACACTGAGCATGAAATAGATCTAAAAAGTTAACTGCATTTATTACTGAACTGGCTCAATTCCTTTTCTGTACATGACTGTGACACAATCCTTTCCTACATATGACTGTGAAAATAGTCTTTTAGCTCACCGGCTCCACTCCAGGATAAGGATTTGAAGATGCTTGTAAATCTGTGCACTTCGTTATGTCCAGGTTGCCTGCCTCATGGGATGCCTGGAGCTTTCAGATGGCCCCTCCCTTCCTCTACAGCTCTGTCTCTGAGGCTGCTGGGAAGCCTGATCTCTGCTCTGACTGGCTGACCCTAACTGGAGCTGAATTGCATGCAGGGACAAGTAGTTCTCACAGACTCTTGCAGATTACAATTACCTAAACTGAATTACAGTCTTTTTATTATCCCACTTGCTTGTTCATTAGCTGACTATTCTGTACCACTGCAGTTTGACTTGACAACATCTATACAAACTCGTCACAGAAATGTTCAAGTCAAAACAGTCACTCATGATCCACATAACAAGTGCATCCATCTCTGGCACAGACGATTGGGGCATCGAAACCCAGAAGCCATAAAGGAACTTTCTAAGAGAGGTTTATCAGAAGACATGATAATGTTACCTTGTCAAAAACTAATGAAGTGCACATGTTGTATCAAAGCAAAGGCCACACGGACACCACTTCCACAAGCCAGTCAAAGAAAAACCACTAAACCCATGGAACTTATACACAGTGATGTGTGTGGACCAATGAAGACCCCCACACCCAGCGGCAACAAATATTTAATAACCTTCATTGATGACTATCCCAGGTACACAACAACATATCTGATGAAACACAAAAGTGAGACAACTGGTAAACTCCAAGAATTTGTAGCGATGACTAGCAACAAATTTCAAAGGAAACCCGGAATAATACGCACCGACAATGGAGGGGAATATATGGGTAAGGAAGTGGAATCATACCTAAAGAAACATGGTATCATACACCAAACAACTGTACCGTACACTCCTGAACAAAATGGTGTAGCGGAAAGGAAAAAATCGCACTCTTATAGAAATGGCCAGATGCATGCTTACAGATGCCAACCTACACAACTAATACTGGGGAGAAGCAATAATGACTGCAACATACATACAGAACAGGCTACCATCTAAAGCAATTGAAAGTACCCCATATGAAATGTGGAACAGATCAAAAGCTAGTATAGGACACATTCGAGTGTTCGGCTGCAAAGCATACACTTACATTCCAAGTGAAAAACGATCCAAGTTGGAGAACACAGCCATAGAAGGTATTCTAGTAGGTTACAGTGAACAAAGTAAGGGATATAGAATCCTTCATCCAAAGACCAACAAGGTCACAGTAAGCCGCAGTGTTTATTTTGATGAAAGCCAAACATCAGACATAATGACTCTCGAAACACATGAAGAAAATTTGCCAACTGAAACAGCAAGAGATGCTGACCAAAGTGTAGTTGTGCAGGAGTCAGACCAAGAGGTGGAACTCACAATTGATGACATAACTGTTCACAATCCAATGGAACCTACTGATCAACCAGAAATCAGAAGATCTACTCGGATAACAAAAGGGATCCCACCGCGCAAGCTGTCATACACTGCTAAGACACATGAGACACTTGAACCAGCATCTTGGGAAGACATAGAAAAACTGCCAAACAGGGAAGCCAATCAGTGGAGAAAGGCGGCTGAAGAAGAAATAGAATCACTTCAGAAAAATGAAACTTGGACTCTCACTGAGCTCCCTCCCGGTCACAAAACTAAAGTCAAATATGATGCAGAAGGAAATATTAACAGATACAAGGCAAGATTAGTTGCCAAGGGATATTCCCAGAAATATGGAGAAGATTATGATGAAACTTTTGCTCCAGTGGTAAAACACACAACCATTAGAACATTCCTCAGCATCACAGCTGAAAAAAGAATGCAAGTGAAGCACCTGGACGTCAAAACAGCTTTCCTATATGGAGATATTAAAGAAGAACTCTACATGGAACAGCCACCAGTGTTTAATACAGGACAGAACCTTGTGTGTAAACTGCAAAAGAGCATCTATGGTCTCAAACAAGCTGCAAGAATGTGGAATGAAAAAGTGAACGAAGGATTTTCAAGTAGTAAAGCTGATCCATATTCAAAGAATCAAGAAAACAAATGGATATACATACTAATTTATGTTGATGACATTATAATTTGTTTCGAACAAGAAGGGGATTATGATCAAATAATTACAAAAATGACACAAAACTTTGAGATTAAAGAACTTGGGAACATCGCTCACTATCTAGGAATTCAAATCGAGAGAGAAGAGGATGGAAGTTATCTTCTTAACCAAAGTCAGAAAATTACAGACATTTTGTAAGAGTTTCACATGCAAGATGCAAAAGAAGTGAAAACGCCTATGGAACCAGCTTACCAGAAATACAATGGAATGGAAAACTTGTTACCTAACAATGATAAGTACCGCAAAGCAATTGGAAAATTTTTATACATTGCCACTGTGACAAGACCAGACATTGCTGCAGCATTGAGTATACTCTGTAGAAAAGTGTCAACACTCTGTCAACGTGACTGGAATGCTGTAAAAAGGGTGATACAATATCTGAAAGGAACAATTCATATGAAGCTGCGACTGCCAGCAACATCAAATACAAACTTAATTGGATATGTAGATGCTGACTGGGCCGGAGACCTTACAGACCGCAAAGCTACTAGTGGTTACATCTTCCAGTATGGAGAAGGAACCATCAGTTGGTCTAGTTAAAAACAAGCGACTGTTGCGCTCTCTTCAACTGAAGCCGCACATGCATGTCAAGAAGCAATTTGGATTCGTCAACTTCTATTAGATATGAGACTGGACATGTCTGAACCGATACCCATCTTCGAAGACAAAGTTGACACAATCAGAAAGGATCAACCCTAGAACCAAGCACATTGACGTAAAATATCATCTGCTCAGGGACACACAAGAGCAAGGACTTATCAATATTCAGTATTGCCCATCAGTAGAGATGACTGCAGATGCACTCACCAAACCGTTGCCAAAGAAATGTCATTGTTTTCTTCAAAAGTAGATGAATGTTGTATGATTATGCAAATGTAAACATGTTAGGCAGGTTTAATCAAGGTGAGGAACTAGTCTCTTCAAGAATTTCTTTTATTTAAGATAATACAGTTCTGTTCAAAATTATTCAACCCCCCCACTGAAATTGAGTGTTTTGGCCAGTTTGACATTGATTTTGATCATTCAGTCATCTTGCTTACAATTAAATCAAAGAGGCACGTGTAGGTCAGCCAAATATAACATAACATTTATAATGAAATAGCCACAAATGTCTTTTCTGTGCTCACATCATTATCAGTTTTATTCAACCCCCAAGTGACATTCAATCTTAGTACTTAGTACAGCATCCTTTTACAGTTATAACAGCTTTTAAACGTGAAGCATAGCTTGACGCAAGTGTCTTGCAGCGATCTACGGGTATCTTTGCCCATTCGTCATGGGCAAAAGCCTCCAGTTCAGTCACATTCTTAGGCTTGCGCACTGCAACTGCTTTCTTTAAGTCCCACCAGAGGTTCTCAATCGGATTTTAGTCAGGTGACTGCGATAGCCACTCAAACGTTCCAGCCTTTAATCTGCAACCATGCTCTAGTGGACTTGGAGGTATGCTTGGGATCATTGTCCTGTTGAAAGGTCCAACATCTCCCAAGCCTCAGGTTTGTGACGGACTGCATCACATTGTCATCCAATATCTCGTGGTACTGAAGAGAATTCATGGTACCTTGCACACGCTGAAGCTTCCCTGTACCTGCAGAAGCAAAACAGCCCCAAAGCATGATTGACCCCCCGCCATGCTTCACAGTAGGCAAGGTGTTCTTTTCTTCATAGGCCTTGTTCTTCCTCCTCCAAACATAGCGTTGATCCATGGGCCCAAACAGTTCTAATTTTGTTTCATCAGTCCACAGAACACTATCCCAAAACTTCTGTGGTTTGTCCACATGACTTTTGGCATACTGCAGTTGACTCTTCTTATTCTTTGGAGACAGCAAGGGGGTGCGCTTGGGAGTTCTGGCATGGAGGCCTTCATTACGCAGTGTGCGACGTATTGTCTGAGCTGAAACTTCAGTACCCACATCTGACAAATCTTTTCTCAGTTCCTCAGCAGTCACACGGGGACTTTTCTCCACTCTACGCTTCAGGTAGCGCACAGCAGTTGAAGTCAGCATCTTCTTTCTGCCACGACCAGGTAGTGTTTCAACCGTGCCTTTTGCCTTGAATTTGCGAATGATGCTTCCTATGGTCTCTCTTGGTATGTTTAACATCTTTGCAATCTTCTTATAGCCATTGCCCTTCCTGTGAAGAGTAATCACCTCTTCTCTTGTCTTCCTGGACCATTCTCTTGACTTCACCATGTTTGTAACCACACCAGTAAATGTCTAGAAGGAGCTGAGTATCACAGTCATTTTAAAGCTGCCTGATTGGTGCTTATTATGCTTTTTTGCTGCTCCGTGACATCCACAGGTGTTTTCAATACCTGATTGAAAACACTTGAATGAACCTCTGTTCTTCAGAGTGGTAGTCTTTAAGGGGTTGAATAATTGTGTCAATGAAGAATTCACAAAAGAAACGTTTACTACTGTATTACAAAACCAATTGATGTCATTTTAGTTGCATATGGTTCTTTAAAAAGTCCTTGTAGGATTTCATTCTGAATACAATTACAAATGTACACTAAATTCCCTAAAACCCTTTACAGCATTGGGGGTTGAATAATTTTGAACACCACTGTATGTCCAAAAAAACAGCGCATTGCGGCCGGTGTGAAAAGGCGCGCAGCACATGTAGGCGGCGCTGCGAGTCGAGATGTGCTCAGTGTATACAGCCCTATCTTCTCTGCACGCTCAGTAGGCGTCAGGCCGCATGCCCTGAGTGCCCAGACTTGGAAATAGTCAGCTTCGGCAGTGATGTGACACGGCGTGAAGCACCTGCTTTGCACCCCGTTGCATCACAGCCAGTGTATCTCCGGCTTTACAGTGTGTAGGGCACATGGGAACTACCTTTCCCACATGTCCCAGCTAGACCTAACCCCTGGATAAATCCTAATTAAAATACCTACCTCTTACCTGTAAATAAATTCATTGGCTTATCTGTCTGAGCAGATCAGTGGTGTCATTTAGTAGTGACAATGCCTTGTGAATGTCTGTGCTGCTGTGTCACATTCATAAACCACTGATCGAATCAACTGGAACTGACCTATTTCAGACAGGTTTACTAAACAACACAAGAGCAATGTTTTGTAGCTTAAATGTTGCTGTAGTTGTGTTGTCTAATAAACCTCTCGGAAATTAGGAGGTTGAGTGCCCAGTCCAGTTCTTCTTTGCCCTACGGATAGCTTGGAGGTGGGCGCTCCTGGTATTGTGGTGGCACCTGTCAGGCTTTGCATGATGGGAGTACTGCTCTGCATTGTGCAATTTCTCATATTACATTCTTAAACCAGTCTGCATTTTATGTTAATTGTGTACATACATTTCTTTGTGCTTTAGGTATCTGAAATAGCTTCAGACTTACACAAAAACTACAGTCTAGCCATTGCAGTGAATGCAGCATTAAAAATCCTTTTAAAAAAATGAAATAAATGACAGTGCTCCAGGCACAGTAGGCCTGCTCAGGTGGAAATTGTATGAGGTCACTTGCTCAGCAGTAAGGTTGGGTTGGGCAGTGACTGGAAGGAAGTGTGCTAAGTGCAGACATCTGGTTTAGGACGCAGGATCTTTTCCATTACTGCAGGGTGCTGAGAGCTTAAATTAATCAACGGCTACCGCCTTCGGTAGACAACACTTCACAATGAAACGACACGCCCATCATGTTTTTCCACTTCAATGTGGAAAAGCGGAATTATGAATAAAAAATATATGAGTCAGGTGTTTGTTATTGTATATATTTGTATACATACATACATACCTAAAATGGATTTATAGAGATAGATATACATATTAACATACAAATGGTAGGCACTCAGTGTGTCAGATGGTAAATAAGTCTCAAAATCTTCATGCCACTGTAACGGCTTGGTGTAGTTGGCACATTGACAGTGTAGCATGTAATTTTGTAACTGCTGAAACCAGAAACTTTAATACAGACCTGTGAGTGTCTGCTATTGTTTTAGTTTGGATTATATTGGGACATATACATGTCTAGCACATGGCGAACCTAGGAACCCCAGATGTTTCTGAACTACGTGTCCCATGATGCTCAGCCAACCTAAAGTTGACTAAGCAACATGGGTCATGTAGTTCCGAAACATATGGGGTGCCACAGTACGCCATCACTCATTATTGGATGAACAGATATCTCATCAAAGTTTTTTCTCTTACAGATTTTGGACAAGATATGTATGAATCTCAATTCACTTCTTGACAAACATTTGAGGCTGGGGTCAGACGAACGCAGTGCGAATTATGTGTTGAGTGAGGAACATTGTACACATGATAATGGACTATGTTATCAAGTGCTACATTCTGCTTTGCGGAAGAAATCAAGTGTGCAAGAGCTGTGTGTTGGAACTGTGATTACTATGGATAAATAAGCACTCAAACAAATATTCGTTTGTAAATGTGATGTACTTTACAGCTGAGGTAAAAACAATCATTCCACCTGCCTGCTTCATAAACAGAAGCTCTATTAGAACATGGACAAAAAGCATGTTAACCCCATAGTGACCACGTGGTTTTACCATTGTCTGTCCGAAACTCCCCACTGCTGTTTTTACATTTCTGCACGTTTTGTGTTTAGGTCTAATTTTCCTCTTAGGCTGGCGCCAGACGAGCGCGCTATGTGCGCCCGTACTGACTTGCTTACCGGCGTCCGTTGCAGCATTGTGATGCTGCAACTGGGCTGGTCACATGCTTATGCATGCGCACGAAATGCGCGCGCAACAAGCGTCCATTATCCAAGCATCTCCGTTAAAGCGCTAGGACGTGCGTTGATGGAGCTACAAAGTGCGATTCTCCATAGGAGGAGTTCGCTCCACAAGGTGGCCAGACGGGCGTCAAGTGGAAGGAACGTCCACTCTCACGGACGTTCCTTCTGCACTCCAAAGACGCTCATCTGGCACTAGCTTTACTCATTTTTGGAACCCACACATATTATATACCGTTTTTCTCACCATTAAATGTACTTTCTTAAGATACCATTATTTTCATCATATCTTATAATTTACTAAAAAATTATTTATGAAATATGATGAATAAATGGCAAAAAACAGTTTTTTGTACTTTAATCCCCAAACTCTACAATTGCCAAAAAAAGAACCCGGCTATGGCTAGTGTCAGACTAGTGTCTTTGGAGAGCGGATGGAATGTCCGTGAGAGTGGACGTTCCTTCCACTCGAAACCCGTCTGGCCACCTCGCTGAGCGCACTCAGTGCGCTCAGCGCTGCAATTGCGATCCTCCTATGGAGAATCGCACTTTGCAGCTCCGTCAATGCGTGTCCTAGCGCTTTGACGGGAGGCTTGGATAACGGACGCTTGTTGCACGCGCATTTCATGCGTGCACACAAGCGGGTGACCGGTCCCGTTGCAGCATCACAATGCTGCGACGGACGTCGGTAAGCACGTCAGTACGGGCACACATAGTGCGTTCGTCTGACACAAGCCTAAATAGTTTAAAAATTTTGTCCTGAGTTTAGAAATACCCAATTTTTACATGTTTTTGCTTTTTACACCCTTCACTGCTGAGCCATTTCACCTCTGTGAGCTGAGCTCATTTTGACGGTTTTATGCTAATCATGTGATTTGAAGCCCTATTTTATTATTCAGACGGCATTAAGCTGATGTACATGGTACGTTCTGGTCTCCTAACCTCACTCCCCTATACTCACCTACCTGCTGGGCTCCCGCGACGGACTGGCAAGCTGGAAGCCTGCTCCGCCTTTTCAGGGGGCCCAGCAGGTGCGATGACCTCATCGCAGTGCGTGATGACATCATCGCCATGCGCCTGCAGTGAAAAAGGTGGAAGGGGAGGGCTCTGGGTCACCCCTTCCCACTGATATCCTCACTATATGTGTGAGGATGTCAGTGGGCCAGTTAACCCCCTAGCTGCAAGTGGAGATAAGGGGATCCAAAGGATCCCTCTATCTCCCGATCCAGAGTCATGTTTTTTTATCATTGGAGAGATTGGTTTACTAAAATAGGACCTAGGCTGGCACTTAAAAATGATGAGCATGAAACGGTCAAAATGAGCTCAGCGCACAAAGGTGAAATAGGTCAGCGGTGAAGGGGTTAAAAAGAAAAAACATGTAAAAATTGGGTATTTCTAATCTCAGGACAAAATTTCTAAACTATTTAGCTGGGGTCTTTTTATGGTGGTTGTAGATTTCGGGGTTTAAAATTTGAAAAAAGTCTGTTTTTTTTCAATTTTTTTCTCATCATATTTCATATTTTTTTATAGTAAAGTATAGGATATGATGGAAATAATGGTATCTTTAGAAAGTCCATTTAATGGCAGGAAAAACGGTATATAATATGTGTGGGTTGCATAAACGAGTAAGAAGAAAATTTGACCTAAACACAAACAGCGAAGAAACATAAAAACAGCAGCGGGCACTAACAGACGGACTTTCGTAAAACCGTCCAGTTACTAAGGGGTTAAAATAAATCAATAAAGTTTTAAAAATGTGTAAAAAATGCTTATTTTTCTTGCTTTAAACTCTGTCATTTCATCTTCCGCCACCTCAGCTAGGGGTGTTTCTTCAGCTCCTACTTCCGGAATATTCCCCACCCACTACTCCACCCATCAAAGCTTCACATGAACTACATGTCTTGCTCCATCTTGCCCACAGCCCCCATGCACCCCACTACTTCACATACTCAGCTATTACCCTCACCTCGAGTGTCAGCCCTCTCCTCTTAGATTGTAAGCTCTTGGGCAGGGTCCTCTCTCCTACTGTTCTGTGTGTTTAACTTGTATGGACATTTGTTATTCTGCCTCTCCCATTGCACAGCGTTACGGAATTTGCTAGCGCTTTATAAATGAAAGTGTTGGTGTCTGTGGAGACGCTGGAAATTGGGCTATATACGATTAGAGTTTGCTGCCTACAAGGTATTGCACATAAATAACAACAAAAATGTGCCAATTTGAACGTACAAAAAAGAGAAGGGTCCTAGTGGTGCAGTTGATTCATTAGGTCAATAACTGTTGTATTCAGGTTATAATCCTAGACCCGTACCTTAACAAATTTATATGTATTCGATGTGCCTAACCTGGCGTACGTTCAAATAAAGCCTGGTAACATAGGCTTTATTTGAACGTACGCCAGGTTAGGCACATCGAATACATATGTTACCAGGCTTTATTTGAACGTACGCCAGGTTAGGCACATTGAATACATATAAATTTGTTAAGGTACGTGTCTAGGATTATAACCTGCATACAACAGTTATTGACCTAATGAATCAACTGCACCACTAGGACCCTTCTCTTTTTTGTAGCGCTTTATAAATACCTGTGATGTATGAACTAACCCAAGCTGTGCACGTGAAACCTTGTGCACACTCAGGACCTCAGCCTGGGGAAACTGAGGAACTGAATATTAGCATCTCTGCAACTGTGAAAGATAAACAACTGCTGACTCGCTCACACACAGACTCACTCATCCGCTCACTTAGGCTCTTTCATGGTTTACATACTCCCCGTCTCACTCAAACTCCCTCACAGTCACTCACTCTCACTCTTTCTTGTGCTGTCTCTTGTGTGCGCTCTCTCTCACTGCACCTTTCTTGTGCTCTCTCTGCTTTATCTCGCTGTCTTTCTCGCTTTACCGTTTCTTGCGGTGTCTCTGTGCTTTTCTTTGTTGTCCCTCTCTCTGCTGTCTCTTTTTCTCCCTGTGTGTATGGATTTCTTTCCTTCCCTGTCTCTGCAGTAGCTGGGGGGGTGAAAGTTCAGCCCCGCCCTCCCCTCAGCACACAGTGCAGGAGGGAGGAGGAGCAATTCAGTCGCACATCCTCTGTGTGTTATGTATATCTAGGTGACACAATGATTGGTCAGCTTAAAGTGCCTCCTGATGTGGTCGTGGAAAACACCAAGAAAGAAGATCAGGGAAATATGAAAAAATATAATTTACTTGATTTTTATGCCTGCTGAATGACACTACCAACTCATTCAAAAGGCATTGCATGTTTTTAAAAGCACACTAGCAAAGCATGCATGTCCCTTTAAGGGGTTAAATAAGAAAAAAGTGGGGTTTTTTTATCCAATGAATCAATAAATAAAATCGGCCAACTAATCAATTAAAAGAAAGGAGATGGCTCTAACTAAAATAAAGCCTTGAGTGATCAATCCCAGAATTAAATTCCAGTTAAAATATTCTATCACAAAAAAGGAGAAATAAATTTTAGTATAAAAAAAAATTGATGTCCAATTCCAAAAATTGGGAGGTATAGAAAAATGGGTTCTAGCAGAGTAATAGAAGTAAAATTGTATAAATAAAAATACATAAAAAATAAAAAATATAAAAAAAATTATGGGTATTTTCGAGGAAACCATATCTGCAATGTCGAAAGTCTCATTTTTTTGGAAAGGACAGTGTTGAATTTCATGGTTATATATATTATTATTAATCTTTATTTGTAAAGCGCCAGCATATTCCGCAGCGCTGTACAATGGGCACAGTATAGAGATAGGGATACAATACATTGAACAACATTTGACAAACCAGTACAGGAGACGAGGGCTCTATTCCCGTAGGATCTCACAATCTTGAAGGGTTGGAAACAGGAGGAGAGGACTGCAAGGTGAGAGTGATGGACTGGTTGGGACAGTGAGGTGTATCAGTGAGTCGGGTGGTAGGCTTCCCTAAATAGGAATGCCTTAAGGGAGCGTTTGAAGGAAGGGAAACTAGGGGAAAGTCTGACAGTACGAGGGAGAGCATTCCAGAGGATGGGGGCTACGCGTGAGAAACCCTGCAGTTTTATCATGGGAAGAGGTGATGTGGGGAGAAGCTTGGCGCAGGTCACAGATTGACCTTAGGGAGTGGGTTGGGGTGTATTTGGTGATTAGTGGGGAGCTGAGTTAGTGAGAGCTTTGAATGTCAGGGTAAGGATTTTGAATTTAATTCTGCAGTGGATGGGGAGCCAGTGAAGGGACTCGCAGAGAGGAGCAGCAGAGACTGAGCGGCGGGTGATGTGGATGAGCCTGGCGGAGGCATTCAGAATGGATTGTAGGGGGAGAGGCGGGAGAGAGGGAGGCCAGCTAGAAGATTATTACAATAGTCAAGTCGGGAGATTACAAGGGCGTGGATGAGTTGCTTTGTGGTGTCAGTAAGAAAAGGTAGAATTCTGGAAATATTACGTACTTGGTAGCGGCAGGAGGAGGAAAGAGACTGGATGTGGGGGATGAAGGAAAGAGTCAAGTGTAACTCTGAGACAGCGAACATGGCTTGATGGGGAGATGGTATCACTATTCACTATCAACCATGATAGAGAAGTCAGGAGGTGGGGAGGCATTAGAAGGAGGAATTAGTAGGAGCTCAGTCTTTGACATGTTAATCTTTAGGTGGTGAGAGGCCATCCAGGAGGAGATGCCAGATAAAAAGTCACTGACTTTGGAAAGGACAGGAGGAGAGAGATCGGGGTAGAGAGCTAAATCTGAGTATCATCAGATATAGGGGGGGGGGAGTGCATCTCAAAATCTGCAATGAGTCCATACAGTTGTACAGTCGAAAGTTGTAAATTAATTAATTTCTTTCTTCCCTAGAATTTTGTCCAGGTCTCCCATCTTGGGATTTGTATCTTTTTTTTATGCCCGTAAAGGACAGATGTTTCGTGTCACAGTTATGCTTTGATTTAAAGTGCTGTGATACACTATGTAATTCGTACCCCTTTTTAATGTTTGCAAAATGGTCCTGAATACAGACGTTTAGAGCTCTTGATACAGGTCATTACTTGACACAGGTCATCACTTTTCTGATCTTAAAAAAGCCTTTGTTCATGTGTACTTCAAGTAAAAAGAGAAAATATCCGCTCTGAAGTGCTTCTGCAACTAAGGCAGTTCCTGTAACTGTTGAAACCTTTGGTTTTAATGCAGATTTCTTTGTTCTTTTTGCAGTAATGAATTCACTCTTAACTGTAAGCAAAGTTAGATTTCGTACGAGCCTACAGATCAAATTAGTGGAGATGGAAAGAAATTGGTTCAAAATGGGGTCCTGCTATAGTATTGACCAGTATTTTCTTAGGAGTTTCCATAAGAAAGAAAATCAGCTAGACACCAAGAGACACACAAAACAACAAGGAAGAAATGAAAAACATGAGGAAGGGGGGGCGTGTCCGACGGCCATAGTGGAAGGTCGCGTTTAGAGTGAGCTCCCGCTGACCGCTGGAATTTTGGGCCGCAACAGCCCGCAACTGCAGCGGATCTTCACCGCATAAGTCCCCGGTGACTCCGCGGACCTCAGGGCATCAGATGGCACCCACCAAGGTCCAGAAAACAGCGGAACCGTTGAGATCCGGAAAGCCTCGAGATAGGCCGCAAGATGATGGCGCTATGGGCCCTCGATCCCCGCACTCACCTAGTCCCACGACGGAGGCAGTGGACGCTGATCCCAGGCAGCCTCAGCTTCAATCCTCGGCTCCAGCAACAAGTAAGCAAATTCAAGATATGCTGCATGATCTCCGCACAACGATACAGGAAGATTTTCGTACGATTACAGCCTCCCTCCATCAGGACATTCGATAAATTGAGGAACGTACAGATCTTTTGGAACATAAATCTGACAATTTATGCATGGCACATAACGAACTTGTGGATGCATATAAAGATTTGAAAACATCTCATGATGCACCGCTGTTGAAAGTCACGGATTTAGAAGATCATTCCCGCAGGAATAATATTCAAATTCGTGGCATCCCTGAATCAATTAAATCTGATGGTCTCACTACTTATCTGCTCGCCTTATTTCATATCCTGCTGCCTGATACGGCTGACTCGATGTTGCTGCTTGACAGGGCGCACCGTGTTCCAAAACCACGAAACCTGGATGCTGCGCTCCCACGAGACGTCTTGACACGCATTCATTTCTATCATGTTAAAGATCTGTTGATGGCGACCATGCGGAAGGCCCCTGTTCTTCCTGACACCTATACTGGGATTGCTTTCTTCCCGGACCTCTCGGCAACTACGATGCAACAGTGCAGAGAATGCTTGCCAATTACCAAGGTGCTCCGTGACCACCATATTCCATACAGATGGGGTTTCCCCTTGAAGCTACTGGTTACTTATCGTGGCACGGTCTCAGTATTCCATACGCTGCAAGAAGGTGTCTCCACTCTCCAGGTGTGGGATCTGATGGGTGAGATGACCCCTCCTAACGGTCTCCCCTTCAAAGGTTTCACCGGAGTGGCACCGCGTACGTTCTGCTTGATGTGAGGTTATTGATCTTTGTTTATTACCTTCACATCCTTCGCTTCTGGGACTTTGGTGGAGTTCTCTGGCATCTGGACATTTATTAGTTTTGATCCACTTCATGTGGCCGGTCTGACGGTCTGTCGCTGTCACAGATGTTCTCCACCTTTTTCTGGCAGCGCCCCCCATCTGCACTCATGGCTTTTGGGGTAGGCCCGATGTTTCTCTGTGGCCGTGGAGTATCTTTTTGTACAGGGAGCAATAGCTTGTTGCACCGTCTCTAATTTTTTTCTTTTTGATTCTTTTCCTTTTTTCTTTTAACTTTTTTCCTTTTCTGTGCGTTTTCTTTTTCCTTTTCTTTTCCCTGTTTTGGATTTTATTTTTTCCCCTCCCCCATTGCACCATCTTGGTACATTACTGTGGAACTGTTTGGGACATGATCACTATTGTGTTTTTTGGTCATTGCCGATTTATATTTGTGAGGTTTAGCATGTTTTTTAGGTACCTGTTTATGTACTTGTGATGGGTGTGAAAATCATTTTGATAAATGTTAAATATTCCCTTTAAGAGGCATTCTTTATACGCTGATTTGCGACATAACCACCCAACAATAGTGTGTTTACAGGAGACTCACATTAAATGTTCGGCCCACCACAAGTTATACCTCCCCTCCTACCCTCACCAATTTCATGCCACTGCCCCGGTTAAGGCAAGAGGTGTTTTGATACTTATCCATTGTGATGTTTCCTTTAGGCTAGGGTCAGACGAACGCATTTTCGCGTTGTCTGTGAAAAAGTGCGTTCGAACGAATGGACGCATTTTTTCACGGAGTACGCGATAGCGGTCATACGATGCGCATTTGCTTCGTGATTTTGTACGGATCATCGATAAAACACTTTGTGCGTCTGGACGTTATGTTGGCCGGACATTAGCAGCGTCTGACATCTCCAATTCACGCACACACGCGCTAGCGACGCAGCGCACTCTGTACAACCGTACTAGCGGTTTTACGTTCTCGACAAAATGCGTTCGTTTGCCACTTGCGTTGCGCAGCCGGACTTTTGTGCGACCGTACTTCGTATATTGGCTGTCATTGCCCGTCATTTGCTGCTACTACGGCCGTGATTAAGTGCGCCTGCACGCGCGTTCGCACTGCCTCAGTCTGACCCCAGCCTTACTCTGCATAGATCAGTGGTTGACCCACAGGGTCGTTATCTGTTTTTGGTATGTGATATTGATCGGGTTACATATACTTTTGTAAATTTTTACTGTCCTAATGTAGCTCAACTGAATTTCCTCAGGACTGCTCTCCTCAAATTGATGCGGGTCCGTACGGGCAAACTGGTGCTGTGTGGAGACTTTAATCAATCGTTAGATTTACCGCCTCGTCCAACCAATGCTCAGAGGGACTCGGTACGAACGTTTGCTGCTCTTTTGGCGGAATTTCAATTGTTTGACGCATGGCGCCTCCTCCATCCAACTGAGGTAGACTATTCCTTCTATTCTGAGGCACATAAGACTTACTCTAGGATTGATCACTTTTTTCTTAAACGTGATTTGCTATCGAATATTTTGTGTTGTGACCTGGGATCTATCTCATGGTCGGATCACGCCCCTGTTTCGCAAACACTTCAGGGTAACGCAACTGCTCGGGTTGTGATTCCTGGAGACTTAATGAATCCCTCCTTTCCCGTCTCGAGGTCTTAGAGGAAGTTACGCAGACTATGACGAATTATTTTGCAGATAATTCAACACCTGATATTTCTCCATTGACTCTTTGGCAGGCTCACAAGCCTGTGATTAGAGGTGTACTTCTTAAATGGGGCTCACATTTTAAAAGACTTGCTATCTCCCATAGATTGGATCTTTTACACCAAATTCATGACGCTACACTCCGACATAAAACCTGCCGAGACGCGACTTCACAGGCCCTTCTACATGACCTTCAAACCCAATTGATTGATTTAGATAGGAAAGACTATTTATGGGCAGCTCACCGCTTACAGGGGCGGCACTACTTACATGGTAATAAGGCTAGTAGATTGATGGCTAATAAGCTACGTCAACGCGCTGTGAAAACTAAAATAGAGAGAATGACTGGCAAGAATGGGGAGACTTGTTTTCACCCGAAACAGATAGCGGATTGTTTCGCGGACTATTATTCCGAGTTGTATAATTTGCGGCGTGATACATCTGTCCCTCAACCTACATTATCGAACATTGTGCCCTTTTTGCAACGCCTACACCTCCCTACTCTGTCTAATGAACAACAATTAGGCCTGACGGCTCCGATTTCTCAGTTGGAGCTCACTTATATTGCCTCTCTCAAGTCTCATAAAGCCCCAGGCCCTGACGGGTTCACGGCGCTTTACTATTGGTCCTTTAGTACTCAATTGTCCCCCATTTCTCCTGTCAGCGTTTCAGCATATTTTTCAGTCTGGTCATGCGTCCCCTGATTGGTTGTCTGCTACCATTGTTACTCTCCCACAAACATCCCCTCCGGCACCGACATGTGCTAAATATAGGCCCATTTCGCTACTAAATACTGATACTAAACTCTATGCCAAAAATTCTGACTAATAGATTAATGCAGGCCTCAAAATTTCCACTCGCCTACTAGCATTTGGCGAGTGGAAATTACATGAGGGCGAGTGGGAATGCAGATGCAGACAGGGCAAGATAGGGGTTAGGTGGGGCAACTAGTGGCGAGTAATTCTTAAGGTCTGGCTAGTAGCTTGGGACTTGAAATTTTGAGCCCTGGATTAATGGACTTGTTGCCTATATTGATAGCAGATGATCAGGTCGGTTTCATTAAGCATAGACAAGGGCCCGATAATACTATTAAGGTCATCACTTTGATGGATATGGTGGTTCGCAATGCTATTCCAACTGTACTTTTGTCCCTTGACGCCGAAAAGGCGTTTGACGGTCTCCACTGGTTATTTTTAGAACACACACTTTTGAAATTAAATTTTCCACGTGAATTAATCACTGCCATTATGGCTCTTTATGCTAATTCGAATCCGACTGCATCTGTACTTAATGCAGGTTTTCTTTCCACACCGATGGATATTTCCAATGAAACCAGACAAAGTTGCCCCCTTTCACCTCTATTATATGCACTGGCCCTTGAGCCCTTAGCGCAGGCGATCAGACAAACCGACGCAGTGGAGGGAATCCCCTTGGGTCCAACTTCGTGCAAGCTTAGTTTGTTTGCTGATGACATTCTCGTAATGATGACTAGCCCCTTAACATCCCTCCCTGCCCTACGGACGATTCTGGACGAATATGGTCAGTTTTCTTATCATAAACTTAATGTAAATAAAACACAGGCACTCCCATATGCTATTCCTGGGTCGGACATGATTGCATTGAAGAATAGATATCCCTTTGATTGGAGGACGGGATCTTTGACTTATTTGGGAATTAAATTGTCCTTTGCTGAAACTGCCCTGTTTGATTTAAATTATACACCTCTCCTTGCTCTAACTAAAACGTTATGCCATAGATGGTCCAAGGTTGAGATCTCTTGGGTGGGCAGGATCCATACTATTAAAATGATGCTGCTGCCAAAACTGTTATATGTGTTCAGGGCCCTTCCTCTGCCCTTTGTCGTTTTTTAAGTCCTTGCTTTCCACTTTATCATATTTTGTCTGGCGGGGGGAAACGCCCACGCCTTAAGGGTGCTATTCTGCATTATCCGACCTCACTGGGAGGTCTAGGTCTCCCTAATAGTCTGATTTACTACAAAGCGGCGGTGTTGATAAATCTTGGTTTCTCAAGTCAATCCTCGTCAGAGGACATTAGCGGTCTTCCCCCAGTCTCTCCCTTATAATTTCACAACTCTGGTTTGGGCTCCTAAACTTAAACGTCCTCGTATTGGCCCACTATTGATGTTGCCTAGATTGATATTAGATACTTGGGATAAAATGCGTCCTGTGTTATCTGCTATCCACCCACTGGCTATGGTATCCCCGATTTCGGTCTTTTCATGTTTAATCCCCAATTATAATCATCGCCCGTGGGTTCTGAAAGGTATCACACATATATGTCATTTGTATGAACCTCATGGGCTCCTGTCGTTTCCCCTCCTGTGTCAGAAATTTGCCTTGGACCCTTCTTTTGGTTATTGCTTTCTGCAAATTTGATCATGCCTCTCTACCTATGTTAAAATTCCTGACCCAGACTATATTAATGCCCCCTTTGAACAATATTGTGTGTCGTCCTCTCCCGACATTCATCCTCTATCCCTACTCTATAGTATACTGGTGTCTACAGTTAAATCACCTAAATGGCGTTTTAAATTAAACTGGGAGAAGGACTTGGGGATTCAGATATCTGATTCCACTTGGGAGGAGTGTTTCCTTCTTGACGCCTCTAAATTTCATTGTGTATCTCTGACGGAGGCCAGGAAAAAGGTGTTATACAGATGGTACATTACTCCTGACAGGGAACACCATTTCAACCACAAGGTATCGGCGGTGTGCTGGCGTTGCGGAGACAGGCTCGTTTTTCCACGTCTGGTGGTCATGCCACTTAATGATTCCTTTCTGGGTCTCCATAGCACATTTGAGTTCCGAGATTGTTGGTTCGGAGATTCAATCAGTCCCCGAGATCCTCCTCCAGATTATGCCCGAGTCCCTCTCTCTTCTCCAGAAGCTGTCTTTAGCGCACGTTTTATCTGTGGTAACGGCCTTAGTTGCGGCTCGATGGAAGTCATCTAATCTTCCCACACTCGAAAGAAATTACTGACAGACTGAGCATGTTGAGACTTTTGGATGAGATGGCGGGTTCCCGCAGTCTAATAAAGACCATTGAAGAAGAAAGATAGATCTATATATCTATCTCTCATACAGCGTAGGCACCTATTTAGAAACCAGATTACTATAGTGTCATGAAGTAGTTATAATTTAACTAATAAGTAGTGAGATGCTGCCCAAAAGGGGTAAAGCGCAATATACAGAAAAAACGACCAAAATCTGCATTAACCAAAAATGAAATTATAGATAGGTATATCAAACATAAATTGCTTCAGTCTTAAAGTGCGTCAATCTTAAGGTGACAAATATTCAATCAATGTACACATATAAAAGTGCAATGTGCCATAGAACACAGTAAAGTGCAACAATATATAAAATTCCAGCAGTGCGATGGGTATAAGAGTCTATAAAGTGCAAGTGTCCAAATGTGCAAATCCAATGATATCCAATACAACAGTATGAATACCAGTGGGAAAAATTGCTTAAAATAAATGTGAGTTTCCATATTCCTACGAGTGATTTATTTGCCATATTTAATTGGGATTTTCTGCACGATTATTTCTTCATTTTTTCTCTCCCCTCGAATCTTTTTTTTTTTTTTTTCTTTCTCACTTTCTCCTTTCTGGCTAGCCTCTCCATTATTGAGAGACGGCAAGAGATAGACCAAGAAAGGAGGACTATATTTGTGCATCGCTTGAACATAAAGAAGTAAATTTTAAGGAATTTTTCCCACTGGTATTCATACTGTTGTATTGGATATCATTGGATTTGCACATTTTGGACACTTGCACTTTATAGACTCTCTTCTACCCATCACACTGCTGGAATTTTATATATTGTTGCACTTTACTGTGTTCTATGGCACATTGAATATTTGTCACCTTAAGACTGAAGCACTTTATGTTTAATATACCTCTTTGTTGAAGTCTACCTTTAAATCTATTTTTGATGCGCTACAAAGGTTCTATCTATAATTTCATTAATAAAGACCATTGGTCTGTGTGGGATGTTTATTGGTCCACTGAAGTTAAAGTTAAATTGGTCCACTGAACAAGACAACTGTCTCTATTGAATATTCACTGACTTATGTATGGTTGCAATGTTCCCTCGTTTCCCTCCCCTGTATTTACATATAATAAAAAAGCCGTACACTTAAGGCTCATTCCATGACAATTCACTGCATAAAACAATGTCATGGATTTGGTTCATTTTTTGTACCTTACCGTGAGATGATTAAAAAACTTTTTTTTTTTTCAACTTTTGTCCTTCCATTTGAGATATTGAGCTTTCAAAATTGCCTAAACACGCCAAAATTCACTAACCACCATAAATTCAAATGCCATTTACAAGATACCAGGGCCGCCATCAGGGCATTACGCCCATTACTGCCGTAAGGGGCCCGGGCCCGGTGGGGGCCCGGGCCGCCGGGGCCTGGGGGGAGGATCCCGGGCCCCCGACGGCAGCGGCGTCGCCCTTTAACAGCTCCGGTATCGGACTCGATGAGTCCGAATCCGGAGCTGTGTCCCTGCTGCTGCTGCAGGAGCCGGAGGAGACTGAGACACTGTCTCCTCCGGCTCCTGGCAGCTTCACTTCCTGGCTGGGCGGGGCCAAGCAGCGTGTGAGGGGCCTCCCAAGCACGTTGCTTTGGCTCCGCCCCTCCACTCAGTGAAGCTGCGCGCCGGAGCTGGAGGGACCAGGAAGATCTGAAGAAAAGAAGAGAAGAAAATTAAAGAAAAGGTGAAGAAAAGAAGAGCTGAAGACAGAAGAAAAGAAGATAGAAGACAGCGAGTGGTGAGCCAGGGCCCAGACCCCAGGCCCCTAGATCCAAGCCCAGACCCCAAGGCCCAGACCCCAAGGCCCAGACCCCAAGGCCCAGACCCCTAGGCCCAAACCCTAGGGCCCAGACCCCCTAGACCCAAACCCAGGGCCCAGACCCCAAGGCCCAGACCCCTAAGCCCAAACCCAGGGCCCAGACCCCAAGGCCCAGGACCCAAGGCCCAGACCTAGGGCCCAGACCCTGGGCCAGACCCCTAGGCCAGACCCCCTAGGCCCAGACCCCCTAGGCCCAGACCCAGGGCCCAGACCCAGGGCCCAGACCCCCTAAGCCCAGACCCAGGGCCCAGACCCTAAGCCCAGACCCAGACCCCAAGGCCCAGGACCCAGACCCAAGGCCCAGACACTGGGCCCAGACCCCCTAGGCCCAGACCCCCTAGGCCCAGACCCCCTAGGCCCAGACCCCCTGGGCCCAGACCCCCTGGGCCCAGACCCCCTGGGCCCAGACCCCCTGGGCCCAGACCCCAAGGCCCAAATACAGACCCAGGGCCCAGACCCTAGGGTCCAGGGCCCAGACCCCAAGGCCCAGAGCCAGACCCTAGGGCCCAGACCCCAAGGCCCAGACCCAGGGCCCAGATCCTAGGACCCAGACCCCAAGGCCCAGGGACCAGACCAGGGCCCAGGCTAGACCTCAGGGCCCAGACCTCAGGGCCCAGACCTCAGGGCCCAGACCTCAGGGACCAGACCTCAGGGACCAGACCTCAGGGCCCAGACCTCAGGGACCAGACCCAGACCCAGACCCAAAGGCCATCATACACAGCCCGTTTCTGTGAGATTTATTGCTGTGGATTCTGTGATATGTTCAGACACACCGCTCATTACTGTGAGTTTTATTGCTGTGGATACTGTGATAAGCTAATACACACTGCACATTACTGGGAGTTTTATTGCTGTGGTGCTATGTTATGTCCTTTTTTTTTTTGAAGGGGGAGAAAAGCTGTTAGAGGTTGAGGGGGGGGCCCTGGGGGGCCCCATCGTGAGGTTTAGTAAGGGGCCCCATCATTTCTGATGGCTGCCCTGCAAGATACCCATGACAGCTACAGACATGGGGCAGGTGTAATTTTTTTAGAATTCTTTATTTTTGAAAGTCTCAGTGACAATGCATAGCGCGCAGGGCCAAATCAAGGCAACAGGGAAGCAGCATGTGATATTAAATACAAAAGTCCAACAGTGATGTGTGAGCAAAAAACAAGTGGGAGGTCTCCTCAAAGTAGAAAAAACTGCATTTGATAGAGAACAGGGGGAATATAAGGGAAAGGGGGAGAGAAGAAAAAAAAAAAGGCGGAGGGGGGGGGGTAGAAAATGGCAGTTCCTGGCAGGGTCCCAAACGGCCAAAGACTGGAGAGGGAACTGGAGGGTAAATGGCACCAGGCCGCGGCTGTGTCCCTCGGGGTATGCCGGAGAAGCCAAAATAACAAAAAAGAGGAAGGGGGGGGGGGGGCGCAAAAAAAAATTCAGCCAAGTTTTAAGTCTTCAAAAAAGTCCACAGAATCATAACCAACTGCAGTGCAAGGTACAGAAGAATAAGAAAGGCTAGTAGGCAAAAGAATAATTTGGGGGGGGAACAGTAACGTCTGCAGACGAGGGAACTCAGCGGGAGCTTAAAATCTCAGCACTCGGGGGGCGGGCAATAAGGCAGGAGGGGAACAGCAAAATAAGTAAATAGTTCAAAATAGTCAACTCCAGCCGGGGGAACATTTATTTATAAAGGATTTTACCAGGAAGGATACATCATCCAAGAGAGTCATCTAAAGTGGCTGGCAAAGTCCTCGGAAGAAACAAAAAAAGGGAGAGTAAGGAGAAGCGTCTCAGAAGGGAAATAAAAGCCAAGAAAGGTCTGCTCAGCCAGTGTCCCTAAATGGCAGCAGGCGCAACACAATCAGGACGTTGCACCGTAGGCCAGGTGGAATCCCTAGGCAGAACGAGGCCAGCAAGTGGATCAAGCACCCCTCCGCAGCGTCTCAGGCTAAGGGTGCCAGCGATGCCGGAGCAAGGGGGAATCCGAAGGGCATCCTCCACTCGGACAGGGAAAATCCAGCTGCGCACAGACATGCGGCTCTCGACTGTTAGGCACCCCCGGACCCGGCAGCAGGGAGAGCACATCCAGAGGCTGTCGGCAGCAGCAGGGGATCCAGCTCTCCATTCTTGGCCCACAGCCATGTAGTCTCTGTCGCCTCTTCCAAACAGCTATGTGGATCCACATCAGGCCGATCGCCCCCGGAAACCCCACCATCTGAGGTCTCCACTCCCTGGGCAGGCCGCATCCCCACCATCAGTCGGCGCATGTCAGAGTCACGGGCATCCAGTACGGCTAAGAGACGTGGGCCCTCAGTCTCCACGGCCCTAGTCATGGTTCCCACCAGGATCATGACAACTGCGGCAGGTGAGCTGGGGGGAAAACAGGGGCCCAGAGGTAGGCTGCAAAATGGCCACCGGCAGAACACCCCAGACAGTGTCAGCAAGCAGACCTGTCGCTCTGGACCGGAGCAGGGGGGCAGTTGGGCTCTCCGGTCAGTGCACACCTGATGGCCGGCCGCTTAGGAGCCTTGGGCAAAAATTCTCTGCTAAAAAAGGTCCAAAAAAAATAATAAAAATAAAAAGGGCCCTTGGAGAGATCGCAGCTGAGCGCCTTCTAGATGCAACCTCTCCCATACTCAGTCCGCCACGCCCCTCCCAGGTGTCATTTTAATGCTTATGAATAGAAAATTTTAAAATTTCAAAAATCCCCACTTTCTAAATAACAAAATTGAGTTGGTGTCCTTCCCTCAACATTTTACCTTTCAGACAGCTTAGATGCAGGTCTGGGTCTCTGTGCACTTCCGTTCATTTGCTGGTGTTTTTAGTGAAGCTTTCTAGGACTTTGTGAAGCTGTTCTACAAAAGTCAAGGTCAAAGATTTTCCGCTGGATTCTTCCCTCAGCAAGCAGCGCTGAATCAGTCAGTTCTCAATTTCTCCCAATAAAGCAGACACTGGTCAGGTTGGGTTAAGCCGACTCTGGCCATTTGAGCAGGCCTCTTTGGTAAAGAATCAATTAACAGTTAACCCAGCCCACCCAGACATCCTGGCACCGCAGTTCAACCTGGTCATTATCAGATCCACCTTGCAGTCACTGCAGTGACTGATTGTAAGCTCGAGCAGAGTCCTCTCCTACTGTTCTATGTGTTTAAATTTTATGTATATCCGTTATTCTGTCGCTCCCATTGTACAGCGCTACGGAGCTTGATGTAGCCATATAAATAATTGCAGTCATACAGAGCAAGGGTCCTTGTTGGGGGGGTTTCAGGGGAGCAGTGGCAATCCGGGGCTAGTTTGACACCATAGGGGGCAGAGCTATCAGTCCAAAAAGCGCTCAGATCCGCAGGCGGGAGCAGCAGTGTGGGGAAGTTACCCCAGATGCCACATGGCCACTGCTCCGAGTCCCTGAGGCAAAGAAAGGCTCAAAGTCAGGTTCCCGATGGAGCTCCCTCCTGAAAAAGAAAAATCCAACTGCAGCTCCCATGAGGGGACCCTAACCCCAAAAGTGCACCCTGCTGGGGCAAAGAGTTTTCGGGGCAACGGGGTTAAGTTTGTGCAGATGTTTCCATTAAAGTGAATGCCGTGTGGTCCTTGAATGGGATTGGTTGGCACGTCTGTCTCTTGGATGGTGATTGGCTGGGGTTTCAAACCAGGCTTCCCCTGGTGTCATGGACCATGAGGGACAGTCTTGGACCAATAGCTTAGAGATTAGCAGAGGCACGAGGATTTAGTACAGTCCAGTCTGAGAACAGGGTTCCATGACAAGCTGTTTAACTGTTTGATAAATTTACATTACAAATTTGAAATATGGAGAATTAGTCCAACAAAAAAAAAAGGGGGGAGGCGGGGCACTTGGTTAGTAAAGACTTTATGAAAGTGGATTGTTTCACTAAATGGTGAAATCAAATCACGCATGAAAGTATGCACTTCATGCAGATTGCATTTAGGAAAAAGGAAGCAGTGTCAGATGGAAAGCAATATACTAAGAATGAGGTTCTGGGTCCTGTTTGTATGAAAGGCACTCCTGAAACTCAATATGGACAAAATCTACATCTTAACGGTTTTGTGGCATTGATGAAAATTGATGGGCAAAAATTTTTAAATTATTTTTAAACATCTCATGGTAAAGTACAAATGTACCAAAAAAGGAACCAAATACATGAGATCAACTTCCAAATTAATTTTTCATTGGTTGATTTGACATGGAAGGGACCCACAAGTATTTTGTGACATGAGCAGAGGCCTGTTCAATACCTCAGCCGCTGCAAGTGCTAAGTTAGCAACTTGCATTGAACGCCGTTCAACCGCTCAGCGCTCAGCAGTGCTAACCTAGCACTTGCAGCGACCCGAGGAGATGCTTCGTGTGACGTATTAAAGATGGCCGCCGCATGAAGCCAGTAACAATGCCCTACAGCAAGATGGCCGCCGCCTCGAAGCAAGTAATAATTCCCTACAGCAATGTTAATTTTGAGGTTTTTGTTCACCAAAGCACAAAATATTTATTTATTATTTCCCCCGGCACATAGACATATATTACAGATCAATTTATATATTGTTTCAGAAGTAAACATAACTTTTATTCATTAAAAACTATCATTTGTGGTGTGTGCGTACAAAACGGATTGTGCTGACTGCTTCTCTTTATTATTTTTTGTCCGAGTGATCCGAAAAACAATCTGAATTTTTCATTAAGAAATTGTCGGCCATTTTGGATTCAAAATTCGCATCCAAAGGGTTCAACGACACTGCTGCAGCAAACTGAATTGCTGCGCTGCAGCAATTCAGCAGCTGCTGAGGTATTGAACAGGCCTCAGCATTGACTGGATTTTGTTTTTAAATTCATGGGATATGGGGGCGTGGCCTAACCGCAGCACATGGAGGACGTGTGAGAGCAGAGCTCCTGCACCAGATCCTCTAAATCAGCGGACTACATAAGCGAATCGGCCCCCACTCGCTCGATTTCGGGGGGGGGGAACAAGCACTGCCCACCATGGCTACCTCCAAAGGGGGAAAAAAAGCAGGAAAATCCGAGTTTTTTACGCCGCGTGCCACAAAACTGAAGGAATCTGCGGCCTCCCAAGATGGCGGCAGCTCATCTCCAGCTTCCCCTAGCGCGATGGAGACAGGGAGCGCCGCAACACCAGCTAATCCAAATCTGGAAGCACTTATGTCCCATATGGCTGACATGCTTGGAGACCTCTCCGCAACTCTAACAGCTAGGCTGGATGCAGTGGCGACAGCTATCCGCAGCGACATTAAGGAAATTGGTGAGAGAACAGACAGACTGGAAACGAAGATGTTTGCAGATGCCCACAATACCATGGCTGAACAAGTTGAAACTCTGGAGGAAAAACTTAAGGTGACTTTGTTAAAATTGGCAGATATGGAAGACCGCTCGCGACGCCATAATTTAAAAATACGCGGCGTCCCGGATTCTGTCACCTCATCCCAACTTACTTCCTACGTGACAGATTTGTTTCAGAGCTTACTCCCAGATGCTACGCCAGATTCGTTGTTATTTGACCGCATACTTCGTCTGCCGAAACCTCCATCAGCCCCGGTGAAAGCCCCTCGTGACGTTCTCCTGCGCCTCCATTATTTTAAACCACGTGAGGATATACTGAGAGCTTTACGGGACCCAGGGGCGCTACAACCCGAATACGACCACATATCTGTATACCCTGACCTGTCCAAGGCTACTCTTCAGCAGCGGAGGGATTTTAAACACATCACGACGATACTTCGAAATAATAACACCGGCTATAGATGGGGTTTCCCGACTAAACTGCTGATCTCACGCAATGGCACTGTCCATGTGGCGGTTTCTGTGGAGGAAGGTGACAAGCTGCTTCGTGACTGGGGTTTTGGAGATCATCCTCCCCAGCCTAGGAGACAAACAGCGCCTCGTCGGTTGGATCCGGAGTGGCACAAACGCTGACTTGTCGACCCTGGGTCATGTTGCCCATTTCCAAATTTCAATGTCTGGCTCCTCCAATAATCTTTTACCTGGTCTCTGCAAGATCTCCGAGCCTCCGTTGCTTTACCTGCCAGAGGACCATTCAACCCCCCTCCCCCCGGGGTGGTGAGTGGGCCAAAAGGCCAAGGGGACCGCTTGGTGTGCAGTGTGTGGGTCTGGCCCTCCGTACCCAACTCTCCCTCCTCGGCTGAGGAGTCTGAGAAGTGTACCCGAATTCCGGGACTTTTCACAGGAGCTGTACCCTTCTGGGTTTGTATATAATGTTTTGTTTAATTGTTTTTTGTTTCTGAGCTACAATGGTACAACACGATGGTTGTTCTTTATTCTTGGAATGTTATTTATTTGTTTTTGCTCCCTTTTTCAATCTCAGGATTTATGTTTTCAATGTGACTGGTTCTTTTATCCCGCCCACACGTTGCAATGCCCCATGAATATGAAGCCCCCTGGCCTCGTCAATCCCCGTTCCATGACGCACTTAATAGAAAATCTATGAAAGTATTAACCTTTAATGTTAAGGGCTTAAATATGCCCGTAAAAAGGCACTCTTTATATCGAGATCTCCGAGCTCATGATGCAGATATTGTATGTCTTCAAGAGACGCATTTTCGCCGTCTGGATCATCCCAAGCTATATACCCCCCAATACCTAACACAATATCACTCCACGTTCAAAACTAAAGCAAGAGGGGTCACCCTGTTGATTCACAATAGAGTGGCATTCCAAATGCACCGTATCCTTAAAGACCCGAAAGGTCGTTACATAATATTAGTCTGTACGATAAACTCGAGAATTTATACTCTGGGCAACGTTGGGAGCATAAATGGACACCAATCTCAGTTTCTGTCCCAGGTCTTGCAAAAGGTAACGGATATTCAATCGGGCACTTTGGTAATCTGTGGAGACCTAAACATGGGACTAGATCCCTTAAAAGACCGTTCGTCCACGGTTACTTATAGACAGCATGGGACTTCCTCCCAGAGATTTCGCCAATTGTTAAATAGATACAATCTTTACGACACGTGGCGTCTCCTTCACCCCACCGAACGGGATTATACATTTCGATCGAGAGTCCACAATAGCTATTCTAGAATAGATTATTTTCTGATAGCGGGTTCAGCCCTTCCATACACAATAGACTGCACTATACTGCCCCTTACTTGGTCTGACCATTCTCCAGTGCTATTGATGTTAGGCGACGTTTATCAGACTTCTGCCAGGCCCCCTTGGCGACTTCGAGACGACCTTTTACTTCATGAACCGGCGCGAATAGCTATACAAGCAGCCTTAGATAACTATTTTAAGGAAAATGTGACGCCTGATGTCAACCGCCTTACTATCTGGCAAGCCCATAAGGCTGTAATAAGAGGGGAATGTATAAAATGGGCGACTCATCTTAGGAAGCAATATGTATCTCGAAGACTGGACCTACTTACTAAATTACAAGATCTAGACACGCGCAATAAAACGGCCCCGTCTCAAGAAATAATAGAAACTATAGACTCCACAATGGGTCTGTTGAGAGATTTGGAGGCGGAGAGCTATTTCAAGGCATTGACCAAGCGCAATGCTATGTATTACGCTCTTCGAAACAAACCTGGTAGATTCTTAGCTCGCAAACTTCAACCAGTTAACACGCCCCGTAAACAAATTACACTTAAATCCCCCACTGGACTTATTTATGACCCCAAAATTATAGCGAATGAATTTGCCACCTATTATGAAAGTCTATATAATTTGGATGCGAAACAGACAGTCCAATGCCCTACAGTGGCAGATATAGATACCTACCTGGAGCGGGTTCATCTTCCTTCGTTGTCCCAGACACATATTGCAAGTTTAACCACACCCATAATGACAGAAGACATTTTGAAGGCTATTAAAAACCTCCCAAAACGTAAGGCCCCGGGCCCTGATGGACTGACGGGATTGTATTACTCCACCTTCGCTTCCCAACTAGTACCACATTTAAGTGCGGGCTTTGACGAAGCGTGGGAGGGTGGCTCCTTCCCAGTAGACATGTTGAGAGCACACATTATTACCTTGCCCAAACCGGGTAAAATTCCTGACCGTTGCCCTAACCTACGCCCTATCTCTTTGCTTAATATAGACGTTAAAATATTCAGCAAAATACTGGCCAACCGACTTCAACATATTCTTCCCACTTTAATAGGTCTAGATCAGGTAGGGTTTATATCAAGGCGCCAGGGAGCTGACAGCACTAAAAAACTGGTTAATTTACTTGGCCTGATGGGACGAGGGGACTCTTCAAGCTTGATTCTGTCATTGGACGCAGAAAAAGCCTTTGACAGGGTTCACTGGAACTTTTTGTATCGAGTTTTACACAAGTTCGGATTTCCACCCTCCTTTATAACTGCGATACAGGCTCTGTATGATTCTCCCTCTGCTAAGGTACTCTGCAGCGGGTTTGTGTCGGAGGAATTTGTAATCACTAATGGGACAAGACAGGGATGCCCACTTTCCCCAATATTATATGCCCTGGTTTTGGAGCCTTTGGCGCAGGCCATACGACAAAATGATTCCATTTGTGGAATACAGGCAGGCCCGGTGACTTATAAACTCAACCTACACGCGGACGATATCCTTTTAACCTTGACTGACCCGGATTGTTCTCTCCCTTCCCTCCAACAAGAGTTAGACTTGTATAGTCAGGTTTCATATCATTTGGTGAACATATTAAAAACCCAAGCACTCCCGATTAATATATCCCATCACCACCTGGAAGCCCTTCGAGCCAGTTATAAGTTTGACTGGCGAACTGATTATATTGTGTACCTGGGTCTTAAAATAGCTAGAACTCCAGAAAAACTGTTTAATTATAATTATGATAGATTACTGTCAGAGGTGAAATCACAGTTATATCACTGGAGACTTCGGGAGATCTCATGGTTGGGCAGGATGGCGGCGGTGAAGATGATTGTGTTGCCAAAAATTTTATACGTTTTTCGTACCCTCCCCTTGCAGCTGCCCACGTCCTTCCTAGATACCTTACAATCTATCATAATGAGATATATTTGGAATCATAAAAGGCCCAGAATACCAAAAAAACTATTGTATTACCGCCATAGAGATGGAGGCCTTAACGTTACCCACATACATAACTATTATTGGGCCACATGTTTGGCATCACTAGCAGAACTGGTACACACCCACCCTATGCCTCAATGGCTGGTAGTGGAATATACTTTTATTCCCGGACACACTTTGGCCGACCTATTATTCGTGCCTCGTACAAAGAGACCACGTCTGCCGGAGATCTTACCCTCCACGATTTTGTATGTTAAGGCGTGGGACCGTTATGCCCACTTATTTCAAAACTACAATCCATTATCCATGGCCACACCTCTCACATCTATGTCATACTTGCTGCCTCACTTTAGAGCGGGGCCCTGGATTCAATCTGGAGTCACGCACCTACACCATCTGTTTTCGCTGCCGGACATCTTGTCCTTCCAAACTTTACAAACGAAATTTAAGGTACCATCCTCAATGTTTTTGTCATACATGCAACTCTATTCTTATTTCAAATCCAATGCAGTAATATCTAATTTACGTACCACATTGCCGCTCCTCTCGGACACTGAACTATTTTGGCTAGACCTGCACACCACCACAAAACCCATCTCGTTGTTTTATCGATTGCTTAATACCCCGACTGGAATAACATCGTGGAAGTTTCACAACACTTGGGAAAAAGACCTTTCTATGCAATTTACCCCATGGCAATGGGCCATGGCACATTTGTTTTCGTCTGGAGCCTCAAGGTGTGCAACGCTGATTGAAACACAACGAAAAGTTCTATACTGTTGGTATCTTACGCCCTCAAGGATTAGCCGTTTTGCCCCAAACACTTCGGATGTCTGCTGGAGATGTTTGTCTGCCCCGGGTACGATGGGTCATATCTGGTGGCACTGTCCACTGATAACACCATTATGGAAAGATATATCTCTTCTTGCGTCGGAAGTCTTGGGAAGTCAGATACAGTGCGCACCGGAGATCTTATTGCTGGGAATGGTCCACCTTCCTCGATCACACCTCAGAATGTTATTTATAATTGTCTCTACAACAATGTTGCTTATTGCCCGGAACTGGAAATCGACCGCTGTCCCAACACAAAGACAGATAGCTACGTTACTAACACAATATCGTTCCTTCGACTCCAAAGCTACCTCGGCGTGGGGTTTTCGCCCCACTAAACATGACCCATGGGCTATCTGGGACATTCATAAGATTTATGAGGCGTGTGGTTTGTGATAACAGGTGTTGATAGAATTATGGTTCTAGGTCACTTTTCTGCGAGGTTTAAGGAGAACTCCTGGTGCACTTTCTGCCTCAGAGAAATTGCCTTCTCCTGCTAATCCTGAGATCCCCTTCCCTATTTGTTAGTTCATTTTTTTTATTTTTATGTATTTCCTTTACTTTTATGTTATTTTATTATAGTTTACATGCCCTTACAAAAATGTTTGAGAGATACCGCGGCAATCATACCAGATTCTTTCATACGATGGTTGAATGTTAAATACTGTGATTATGTTGTAAACACCTCTCAAAAAATATTTTGAAAATAAAAATAAAATTCATGGGATATGCATCAGAAAGGAGCGTGTAAAAATATTTATGATGGTATTAAAGGTACATTCTAATGCAAGGGTTTAAACTAATTTTTATGTAGGGCCAATTGGTCACTGAACTAGCAAGAGTTTGAAGATTGGACAGAGTGCAAGCGAAAAAAAACCTGTGGAAGGGGGCGTAAAAGACCAGAGGGAGAACATTGATAAGAGACAGCCTGTGGGGGGCAAGGAAGAGGTAATGTGAAAGGGACAAAAAGGGGGGGCAGCAAAAGAATGTAAATATGTATATTCGATTGTGACAGTAACGAGCACTAGTGAGGGCAAAAGGCAATAACAGGATATGAGGCATTATGACGCATTAGTCGTCAAACGGATGTGTGGGCAAAAAGCAAAGGACTAATGCAGGACCATGAAACTCACAGCCACCCAGATATTGATGCCAACAAACCCCAGAATTCGTTCAGTGTAATAGATGGAAAGGGAATCAAAAGAATTGTAGTTCAGAAACATCTGGGTGGCCGCTGTTTGACAGTCCTGGACTAAAGGATAGGATGGCTGCCAACATTTTAGTGTAGGGGCAAGCAGCAATGGATTAAGGGACTTTTTTTAAAGATTTTACCAGGAAGGATACATTGAGATTTCTCATTTTCAAGTATGTCCTGGGTGGTGAGTGTGTACCTTTAGGTGTCTTGCCGGGATCGAACCTGTGTCTCCACGGTTATAGAGCAGTGATGTTACCTCTACTCCACCCAGCACTGGTGTTTGTGTATGTGCCTACACCAGGAGACGACAAACTCCGGCGCCATGACGACAAGAAATGCTGCCCTGGCCCCCAGGTTTGTTTACATAGCCTCCCCTTCTGGCAGACCCGCTCGCTGGGTCCTCCACCCATCAGACATGAAGCCTTTTACAAGGCTTTGTCCGCTCTGGGAAAGCTGTGTGCACGCTGCGATTTGTATCGGCAGCGTGCACACTGTATGGCCGGTCACGCGTCTGTCCGTCTGGAGTTATAAATCAGACCCCCGTGACAGGCACACACACAGCAGCTGCTGGCACGGCCACCCTCTACCGCTGCAGAGTGTCAAGCCCTGGCCTACATCATGTGTGAAATATGCATGTAGAGGCAATTGTCAACCGCGTTTACTTGAATGACAAGCTTTAAAGTTTCATAGCAGTGGCACCCCTAGCCACAACATTCACAACTTCTATCAACGGATTTCTCAAGCTTTTTTCTTCTTTTGACAACGCCAAATTGAGAGGATCTAAACAAGTCAAATTAGGAGTCGGCAACCTTAGCCCTCCGGATATTTTGGAACTACATTTCACATGATGCTTACACTAATGAGTGGCTGAGCATCACAGGAGATGTTCAAAAATATCTGGAGCAGACGTTGCCGACACATGCTTTAGATTGTCCATCCTGACCATGCTCTTGCAGTGGCAAACAATAGATCAGCACATTCTGTTAATTTAGATCATGTCAGCCATGGCTACATTGATATTATGAATTGCTACTTATTCTTTGTTACAAATGCACAAATAGGATTGTGAGCAAGCTTGTGACCAATTCAGCATCTCATCTCTCCTAAACATTAGGCATGCAATATAAAAAAAAAAAAAAACACACACGTAAATAATGTCAAGCATTGGTTTGGCTCAAATTTGTGTAGCAAATGACTTCACGATTACTTAACTTGCAGAGATTCCTTTTATAGTGCCATTTTTGGCAGACTGGTGAGCGCTAACAGGAAAGGAAGAGATGGAAGGTAGACCTTTAAAACATTTGAAAAAAAACTTATTTTATTGTGGCATTGGGGGAACTCAACAATTTTGTACAAGCCAGAGTATAAAACAATATGACTCTTCACAAACCATCCTTTTAGCATTAGAACGGATACGATACCATTGCCTTAATTTTATATATCCTTCAGAGAGAAAAAAAAAAAGGTACCCAAGTGGGAAGCCTTTAAGCAAGTCCAAAGGGCCTGATAGAGTGAAACAAACGCCTAAAGTCCTTCCAAAACTCTACCAGCCACATGTTTATCATTTTGCTGTTATGCCACTTCACAAAAATCCCTGGGGGGGGGGGGGGGGGGACACCTGCACAGGACAAACAGCAGTTTAGTGGACCCTTAGTAATTGTATTTATGAAAAATGGAAAAAAAACAAACCAAAAACACATTTGTACTACCGTTAAACCTCCATTTTAATATCTCCACAAAATCGAGAATACTAAAGTTACAGACAAAAGGAAACTCATAATGCGACCGAGTATGAACTCGATGCAAACATTATAAATATGGAATTATAAATTTAAAACATTTTGTTTAAAAAATAAATCTGGTAGTAAATGAAGATTTCAACTTCTAATAGGGTCTTTCTCTGCGCTCCTGGCGATGTTCACCCCTGAAACAGAAACTAGTTTTATTATGTTGCATCTTACAAAAGAGATAAAAAAAATAAAATCTAAACCGATCAAATGTCACATGTACATACTTTTCCATCTTGCCAGGTCCACCACGCCTGCCGCCACCACCTCTGCCACCAAGAGGCTCCATGAGGGGCCCGGGGGGTCCAGGGGGACCACCTCTTCTTCCACCTCCAAATCCTCTATCCATGCCACGGCCTCTAAAACCTCTATCTCCTCCACGGCCACCTCTAAACATTCCAGGCCCTCCACGATCCATCATTCCTCTACCACCTCTCATGCCTGGTCCCCCTCTTCCTCTTTCACCACCTGCAATTATGGAAGTGGACACTTAAAAAAAAAAAAAAAACGTGCTCATCATTCACACAGCATTTTCAAATTGTGTTCCCAGTCTTTAAAGTTAAAAACATGAAACAGGACAACCCCCTCCCACACAAGACAAAAATAAAAATGAAGAGTGTACAAAAGTTGGGGTAAATACCCAACATGTTTAAAATAAAACCATTTCAAGCAGCTAAAGTGAGAGACTCCATTGCACCAGCAAATTTTACAAACAAAACAAGCTCAGGAAACCGAGGGCAAGAGTAGCGGTCACTGTATAGAGATTGTAATAGTTATTACATTGAAAAAATATTTTGCTAACAGATTTTTTTAGTTACCTGGTGGTGGAAATGGGGGAGGTATGAAGCCATCTTCTTTAGGAGCCTTGCACTGGTTGCACTCTGTCCTCCAAGCAAAGTTTTGGTTTCCACAGCCACTACGAAACAAGATTGTGATTAAGAATATGCACATAAGTGCTAGGGGCCATTTCAGAACAATTATGTATACTTACGGGTTTGGACACTGCCAATCTCCAGCTCTGTGTTGTACATTTGGTCCACCAACTGGACTCCCACGTGGCCCTCTAGGTCCTCTTGGCATGAATCCTCCACGTTCCCCACCTCTTCCACCCATGCGTCCCATAGGACCTGCGGACCGGCATTTCATTATGATAAATAGGAGTTAAATAAGAAATTCGTAAACTTCAGCTTCACCCAGGCAAGGAACCACAGCTCCAGCCAATATTCAGACGTATGGAAGATTTTATTTAATTTTCTGTAAGCAACCTCTTTGTTCTACACACCCTGACCATTTTAAAAAGCCAAGAGCTGATGGTTCGGATATACGCACAGAAGCGATTCATGTGTGCACAAGCGCTACAGGACTTGAGTATTATAAGAGTGTAGGCCAGTTAGGCTACGTAAATTTGCCTAAGGGGTGCAAATTGTATAGAGAAGCTCAGACTTTGGGGTTTTTAAGTCTGAGGTGGGGAGGAGCTGCTGCATGGAGGTGAGGGAGGAAGAGTTAAATCCACTGGAAAAAGAGGACCCCACAAATAGTTTGACAGGCTGCCAATTAAAAAGGGAACCATTTTTTAAATTCAAGTAATCCTTTAACTAGTACAAAGGTACGTTTTAATACAACGAATAGGAGGCACCCATTTGCTTTTTCCTTCTGTGCGGCTATTTTAATAAAGAAGTGATAAAAAAAACATGTCGAAACTGAGAACTCGTATAAAGCCCCTTCAAAACTTCTCCAGTCGAGTCCAATCCCAACAAGCGCTGATCCCAGAAATCACTTTTTCTTGCTGCTTGGCAGTACAGATAAATATGCCCTTTCTCAGCGTCGGGCCAGTCCTTCCAGCAGTATCCATGGGTGACAGCCAGAGTCGTTGGTGTCGTTTTGTCTCCGGATGAACCTGCATTCCTTACTGCTTTTTGGTTTTGCGTTGCAAGCGACTGTTTTCCCTCGTGGCCCTGCGGGGGGTGGGTCTGTACTACCGACATGAGAGTTGCCAGAGGAGGCGCATCTCATCCGGTCTTGGGATGTCAACCCACAAAGACAGTCGATGATCGAGTCGGACGCCTGCAGGTCGGGTTGGTGAGCCCGATGCAGTCTCTGAAAACCAGGGGCAGGTGGTCCATGGACAAGAGTCTACTCCAAATAAATTGCCTGGAATTAATGGCAGGTTATTGCACCATAAAATGCTTGGTGCTATCCTTCAAGATGAACAATTTTTTCTGCAGTGCGCAGCATCAGTAGCATGGAGGGGGAGGGGCCTGGCGCTCACATGCCTGGTGGCAGTTTGATGTTCAGCTTCCAATGGAGGATTGTGGTGACCACCCCGTAGCTCCCAGGGCTTGATACTGCGATTGCGGATTGGAATTCCAGACACGGACCCAGGAGACTGGTGTCTGCCAAGGATGGTCTTTGCTTAACCGTTAGAACTTGGAGGTCCACTGCAGGTGAATCTTTTTGTTTCCCGTTTGAACTATCAGCCACCGACTTCACAAATGGCACTGCGATTCGGAGGAGAAAAAAAAAACGTATTTCTTCAGGATTGTTAGCCAGGAACTGTGCCTTTCAGTTTGAACAGACGTTCGTACAGGTGCGGCAGCAGAGTGGAACTCTGGAGATACTTGCCCCGCTTTGGAGAGGTAAACCATTGTTTCGGACCATGTTGGAAAGGTCTACAGAATTCAAGGTTGTTGCCATGTCTTCCGACTCTGCTTCTGAATGGATGGTTGTCCGCATCCCCTCCAAGGGAGGTGATTTATGACCCACCGGGTAATCTGCTATTTCACGCTAAAGGTATCGCCCACCCACGTTCCACTGACGTGTGGAAGGGGGTACCCGTCGCTAACTTTAGAACCCCTATGGCTCGCCCCTCTCTCTAGTGCGACTCTTCAAGCAGAATGCCCTCACCCAACCACAGTAGGCAAGACATGCGCCCATCATAGGTCTCATGTCAGCAACACGACATGCAGTGTTTCTGGCTCTTCTACATTTCCGAGCCCTCCGGTCAGGCTCCTCCTACAGTACGATTGTGGAGGTCACAGAGGACGTGATCAATGATCTACGCTGGTGGATTTCGGATCTACACCTCTGGAACGGGAGCCCTCTTCACTTCCCGGCTCCTACCCTTGTGATCAAATCAGGTGCCAGTCGCCTAGGATGGGGTGCTCGATGCGAGGATCTGGAAACGGGAGGTCTTTGGTCCTTGGACGAGACATCGTTCCATATCAATGCCCTGGAGTTGCTAGCGGCCTCCTTTCGCTCTCAAATGCTTCACGGAGGGAGACAACCCATCAATCCACTCTTCTGCGCTTGGACAATTTCCCTGCCGTTCGGTACATCAAGGCCTGGGTGGCCCCCGCTCAGTTCAACCGACGATGGCACATTAACCTTTGGGATTTCTGCTTCCAACATCGCCTTCACGTGACGGCACAATTCATCCTGGGACTCGCGAATGTAGTCAGACTGGCATTCTAGACATTTTTACGACGCAGGCGACTGGTCTCTACACTCTTCAGCTTGCTCAGCGCTCTCTCAACAGTGGGGTCAATTCAACACGAACTTATTTGCAACCAAGCTGAATTCAAAGCCATCAAGGTTCTTCAGCTGGCACCTGGATCCAGACGCAACGGCGACAGATTCCTTCCTCCAGGGATAGTCGCAGGGATGTCCCAATGCTTTTCCACTTTTCATCCTGATGACATTCAATACTCTTTGGATCAGGTCTCAACATGCCACCCTGGTACTGGTGACCCCATTCTGGCCATCACAGGCGTGGTTTGAGTCATTACTGGACCTAGTCATCTAGACTCGCCTACTCCCACTGGTGTCCTCGGGTCAACTTCAACTCATAGCATGGTTGCTTTCAGGATCAGTAGAACTTCAGGTGGCATATCGAGCTCTACTGCCACCCTACTCGAACACTCCTGGGCTCCAGGGACCAGAAGGGTGTATAGTTCCTGCTGGTCAAAGTGGTCTAGCTGGTGTATCAAACAGGCTCAGGATCCCTTTTCTGCTCTCTAAATTTGGTGTTTGAACGTACTACGGTCGGCTATGTCAGGACATGTAGGTTTTGAGGGTGTTTCGCTTGGTCGTCATCCCCTAGTATGTAGACTCCTATGAGGTGCCCGTTATGCTGGTCCCCCACAACCACGATACGTTACGACGTGAATATCGTTTTGCGGTTATTACTCACCTGGCCTGAACCTACACAGCGATAAACCATGGTTATCAGCCAAGTTGTTGATGCTCCTTTGTTTGGGGTCATGTAAACTAGTCAGATGTGAGGGCACTATATTTTGGAGACCGCTCCTTCCTGAGGGTGTGCGTTTCAATATTTCTCATCGCACCAAAACCTCCATTTCTCAGGCGTTTTTTCCATTGCAAACTTTGTTATGTCCGGTTCATTGCTTACTAGAAAATGAGGAACGTAATCTTCCTCTTCAACATGGAATAGAGGTGGCTCCCTTGTTTATTTAATTTAAGCCCCCCTTCCTTCCAGTGAGCTCTCCCACCTTGGCGAGATGGCCTCGCTGGATTTTGAAGTTGGCAGGAATTGTTCCGCAGCACGTTGCACATTCTGTACGAAGTACAGTTGCTTCTAAAGCAGTCTCGTCCGGTTGTCGTTTGGTCTCGAGAGTCCACTTTTAGGGAATTTTATTTTAAGCCTGTATCACACCGGTCCTCCAGTGTATTCGATGTTTGATTTATAAATGGTTTTCAGATAGCTTTGAACTTGCAAATATGAGCCTACGTGTCCTGCCTTAAAATTACAAAATTTTCCTATTTTATAAACGGAAAGTTTGAATTTTATTAAGGACACGGAGGCAAAGATTTCCCTCCCTTTTATAGGTTATGCTATTCTCTAATGCTTCAATAAAATTCTGTCTTTTCTTTGAAAAGTACGTATTTATGTTTATATGCCTTTCACGGTTTAATACAATAAAATTGTTTTTTCGTGTACTGAAATTATTTCAGCGCTAGTTCGGCGTGTTCTTTGTATTGCACGCAGTTACGACTCACATGCTAACACACAATTTTGTGCTCCATTTTCAGCCTCCAGTGCTTTTCAATAACTTCTGAACCTGCTGGATCCTCTCCTTCGGGATGATCCATCCTTGTTTTCCGTCTGTTGGTTCCCTTTTGATTTCTTCAAGAAAGCGGGAGCATGGACGTTGAGGGGGGAGCTATATAGACTTTGGTCATTCCATACTGCGCTATGGGAGGGGTGTTACAGGATGTACCATGTTGGTACCATCTTTGTCTAGATTTTTCAAAACTTGTCTGAATAGAGCGAGAAAGACTGCAAATATTCGCCTCTGTCCTTAATAAAATTCAAACTTTCCGTTAGGAAAATTAATCATTTAAACCATATGCGTGCATTCAGTTGTGGGAACCCCTAAATCTCATTCAGGTGCGTGTTCTCCCTTCAGCCGAGTTTATTTTGCTCTTCGAGGGAATTCTTTCTCAGTTCTACTGGATTGCTGGACACTTAACATTGCTCTCGTTATTTGTTGGGACTCTGTTTGCAAGATAGAGGAAGAGTGTTCGGGATCACCAACACTTGTTGGGATTGGAGGGGGGGCTTAGTAGGGGAGGTGTTTATACCACGTGTCAGTTTTGACATGTAATAGAAGAAAAATTACAATAGCAGCACAGAAGTAATAAGGAAAATGCCAATACTCGCCTCCGATTGTTTATTAAAACCTCAATCTTTCTGTCATTACTTAGGAAAATGCAACCATTTTAATTAGTCATTGAACGCAGAATGTGCCCTGATCCAGGTCTTCCCTTTGCTACTTGGCTCCCGCAGGACTGGCTTATGAGAGTTGCAGGCAGGAGAGCAATTTGATGAAGATTCAGAATAGAATTATAATAAAAAGGACTAAACCCACAATTAAGGATTAGGACTGTCGTACAACAAATGGAGATGAATAACAAATTTTAAATCTCTAGAATCCCTTACCGCCTCGTAGAAGTGGTGGCTGACCTCGACCTTCACGGGCTAGCATTCCACCTCTCATACCCAACAAAGAAGATTTCTTGCGAGCCATGGACACCTTCAATTTGTTTCCTTGAAATTCCTTACCTAAAAAAATAGAACAGCAGCAATGAAAGAATTACCAGTTCTTTTCAAATAGGGGTTCCTCTGCTGGCTCAGCAAGACCGTGAATATTGATCATCTAGAACTAGTAAAAAGTAACAGCACCTCTGGTCAGGCAAGTCCTACCTAATGAAATCAAGAGCGCCTTTCTAAACAAACCACATATGTGGTTTGCTTCAAAAGCCACTCTTGGTTTCATTAGGTAGAACTCGCCTGACCAAACACTTTAATGGCCACTCCAGTAAACTAAAACGGTGTTTTGTTTCGCATGGAAATACAGGGGTGAGTGCAGATTATAATCATTTCTAGATAAAGTAACCATAGTTTATGATTTCATATATTTTAAAAGACCAATCCAGCCACAGGTACTTTAAAAGGATCCTAAAGTATCCCATATACCGAGGCGACAATGATGCCAAGCACCTTCAAGCATCCATACCCTGTTGTGCCTTTCAAATACATCTAAACTTCAGTCATGAGAGCCTGTCAGACATATTGAAAAGAACTGCCCACAGGGAAATCTTGCAGCTTTAGTCAAGCTACGGGACAGCCTGTAAACCAGATTATGGTGCAGAGGATGCGATAGATTGCTCCTTTCTATGCATGATCACAGACAAGAGTGACATGTTCCAATCACGCACCATCAAACATCTCCACTGCAGTTTTGGCTGAAGGTGGATCTTCAAAGGAAACTGTTCCATCTCCCTTTGGCTTTCCAGTCTCTTTATCCGTAAAGATGTTAACAAGTGGCAGGCCAGTTCTCTTGTTCATCTGTATATGTCAGAAACAAGCATATTAACATCCAAAACAACCATTAAGAAAAAAAATAAATCTGAATTTATAGTACAGAGAGAAATGGTATGCCATATATGCTTATGGTTTTTCGTCAAACTACATATATGGACACTAAATGGTCATTATTGAAATCCGGTGTATCCTTTCAAAAGAATGCAATTGACAAAGTCTTGTATTTTAACCTCCACAATGAAGGGGGCATGCACCATACACCCTAGATAGTAAGGCAAAAAAGCCATGCCACTTACCTTAACCTCACCAGAGTCCTTTAAGAATTCTATTATTTCATCAACAGTCACGTTATCATTAAGTCCTTGCACATAGATTGTGTTGTTTTCTGGTTCTTCTTCTGGCTCCACAGGGGGTCCTATGAGAAACCGTATGGTCAGTTGCAGCTTTATTTCTTAACCTCACTCTCCAAAGATCCACAAAAGCTAGACACTGTTTAAACGCCTTGCATGTGCATACAGCACCGCACCCCCCATTTTGCGTGATGGCTTAATTAGGGGTCTGCGAAAAATTTATTTAAAATAAAATTTGAAAAAGCTACAGCTAAAGCTTTTTAAATGGGAAACAGTGAAAAAAACAAAACAAACAACTCACCTAAGTGAAGATCTGGTCCATCATCCAAGAGTCCTGGCAGATTAAAGCACAAAACAAAGTAAGTGTACAAGATCAAAAGCCTTACGAACACAAACATCAACCATAATAGCTACTTAACACCATGTTAAGAGCGGGGGATCCAGGACACAATCAGTGGGCGAGGGAACCATTTGGGGGATATTTGTGTGAATTTAAACCTTTAATATTGCCACAGGGGTTCTGAATACCTCCCTATAAAATGGGAGAGAGGTGCCTTCATTACTACCCACTAAAAATCAGCATGGCAGCAGTGAAGAAATTAAACCTCTTTAAAAAGATAGAGGGCAGGGCAAGTTATCAAAATTCATTTACATTTACTCATTTTAAAAACCGTACCAGGTGCCCATGTTAGTGTGTTTAACCTCTAGATGATTCAGATACCAAATGTCAGATAAGACAACTCTTCCCCAGATTATACACACACACCTGAGAATTTGTTTTTATTCCACTGTGTTACCATTGTACCATTTATACCCAGACAATGCCGGCCAGACCCTTACGGCTTCTGCACACAGGGAATTGCACACCATGGTATGGGAGGTGAACGAAATACAGATTTAGCCAAAATTTACACAAATAAGGGGAGGATGGGGAAATTTTTTTGTTATGCTATCCATTTGTAATACTCAAAAACTTACCACCAGGCTTACTGAAGCCAGCTCGCTCTCCACCGCTGCTGGGAGAATAAAGGTGAAGAAATGAAGGCCTTTTTCCCATTAAAGAGCCATTTATCATTCTGGGCCTCGAAGGGGGTTCAAGGGTACAGAGCCGGCAGTGGCTTAACATCTCCATACAAAGCATCTGTCTCAGCGTGGCACTAATCTTCAAGGGCGTTTTGTATTTTTTTTTCCACTTATATTAAAAACATACATATCTACATAGACCTTTATACTCTGCTATGGTGTAACACCAATATAAATATTAACTGTGCAATGCTTCATGGACCAAGGACTTTGCTGCATTATGCTACCATATTCTGACGAAGCTACAGAATAAAATTTATGCCCAAAATTGTCATTTTAGAAGCAACTATACCCACACAACCCTTCCTGTAACAACAAGGAAGGAAAGACATCTTGTTTATTTTCGACCCTTTGTTTACAAACATCAAAAAAATGGGATAACCCAAGATTTAAATTTTTCCTTCCCCGCCACCCCCCATGTTATGTGGCGGCTTTAACGGTTCATGAAGCTTAAAAACATTTAAAAGCTTATTCCCTTCTGGAGGACAGTAAATGCAGTAATAGACTGTTCAGAGATCTCACGGCCATAATTCTAAGCGTTCAGAGGTATAGATTAAATATGATCAAATGGACACCACCTCGCAAAAGAGGAGCTGAGGCAAGTATGAGATCCTTGCCTCCACTTAAAGCACAAGTAAATTCCCCCGGTAGCCATGTAGTTGGTTTTAGGGGTATACCCTTTTTTTTTCTGCTGTGATAAAGTCTTTCATAAGCAGACTGAAAAGTTAATGTCCTTATTTTAGGTTTTCTTCTATATCAAAGTCAAAAAGCAAAAAAATAAGAACGTTTATTCAGAACGTATTACTGCACTTCTTAAGTCCGTAAGCTTTCAAACATCTAGCCAGACGTGACGATTAGAGTTGGGCAAGTGTGGTTACATTTGGACTATACGACCAGCAACTGCTGGTTGTCCAAGCCCTTAAAGACTGGCAAAATATACATGTAACATTAAAGCCGTCATAGAAAAAGCATTGCACATTTAATACACAATATAAAAACATTTAAGCTGTCCAGGCAGCTTAAAACCCATACAAGCAATATTTCTATATATAAAATATGGTTACAGAATAGAACAGATAGTTGTTATACAATGTAATAAATGTAACACCTCTATACAAAATTAATTTGTGTGAAAATGACAATTAACAATACATTAGTGCGGATCTAGTTTTATATTTTTTGGCCTTATGCATTATGATTTTTTTTTCTCTCCATATAGACACCGAGTCCCACTTTTCATTATGCTGCCGGGCTGAGTGGGCACTTTTTAGAACTGAAGTGTATACAACGCTCTCACTTTGTTACCTGTGGCATATAAATTTGACAAAGCATGTTAAAATAAGGGATTTTCATGTACAACCATTAAAGAGCATTACACATCTGAAATTCAACAAAGTAACACATTGTAAAATAAAAGGAAGTGTGGTTACAGAATATAAACCATCTATATTAGGATTCAAAACTTACCTGCGAGCTGAGAAAAACCTGCTTGGTCAGTAAGGGAGAATACCCCAAAACCTGCATGACCTCTATGCTGAACTTTGGTAATGTAGGTTATCAATGGTAAAATGACAAACCTTTAGGGGTTGTGAAACATTGCACTTTTCCTTTTGACAAATGCTATGCACAGCATCAGAGAATTTTAGTAACTTTCTACGAAAACATCCAGTCAGCGGATAACACTGCACTCCACAGCAACGAGAAAGCAAGCAAAAGAGAAATGCAAAGACAGGTTGGCATGCAGCCACTTCACATATACACGTAAACTTCCATGTGCACAAATTAAATTTTTCAGTGTCGATAGCACACCAGAGACCATCAATAAATACAAAATAGCAGCGCAAGTAGATCGGATGCGGAAGAAAGAAATGTAATGTGCCGCGCGCTTTTAAAAGCTTGGTTGAGATGCCACAAACACTCATACACAGCTTCAAACTTTAAGCTAAACCTTTGACTACACTGGATATTAGAAAGAAGTAAAGCAAAACCAAGAAACCCTTCCCTGCCGTTTGAAACTTAATAGCTGACATTACACAATGATGCTGTGCATAAGCAAAATTCCCAGTATTCAATGCAAAAGGTTTGTAGATTTGTCTCCGTGCGATTTACAAACTGTGGGAGCTTAACTCGTGTCGGCAGGTTTTCCAAAGCTTACACAAACTGAACAATTAGATTTACTAGAACTTTAGTGGAAATACAGGGGTTACGTAAAACTGATGCCACAGGAGGCTTTTAAGTGTATGGCTATATTATCAGTAAACCCATAGATTGATGCATGTGCAAAATTAGCTGTGTGGATGAAGAACAAAAAAGTTGTTTGGGGATAGAGAGAACCTGAAAGTTTATCCAAGAGATCTGAAACTGCAGAGTAACAGGTCATAACTAACCTGAAAAGAACACACATTAAACACCCTCTTTGGTGTCCCTTTACACAGTAAAACCAAATTAAAACTCAAAAGTCTCACCGTGGACAACAAAAAGTGAAGCATTTAACGGCTTTGTAAAAAAAATAAAAATTAAAGTACTGAAAGACAACTGGAGTTTGTATTATTGAAGAGAAATGCCCATGACCAACTACCCTGAAAAGGCAGATGAGGACACCTCCATAGTTGAGAAACATTTACATCCCATTCATTTACAGGGCACTTTAACGTTCTTTATGGATATAGGGCTCAGTGCAAGATGTAAAAGGGGTGAATCTCATGTCAGAGGGGGGTAACAGATAAGGTGTGCTCTTACCCCATGCCTCCACGGCCTCCCCTCCCACCACGGCTCATGCCGCCTCTGTCAAACATGCCCCTGCTCCTGCCACGTGAATCAGGGCCACCAGAGATGCGGTTCTCACTAGAACCTCCATAGCCTTGGGGAGCATCCTGATTGTACGACCCTTTGCTGCTGGAATGGTCCTGTCGATAGCTACCTGAAATTTAAAAAAAAAAAAAGACTTAAGAGCATAATAGAGACACTTATTTAAGTCCCTATTATAGTCATATCTTATCCCACGCACTGTCCAGCAGTGTCTTTTATGTAGTAAGGTTTCTGGCCAGTAGCATCCATCACTCCAAATGTGAAACCGTAAAATACAGGAAGCTTAGGTTTTGGACGAAACATGCAAACAGCTAAGGTTTGGACTGTAAAGTGAAGACTTGCATGGTATAAGTCTCATCTCCCTATGTTCGGTTTACACTGGTGGAGATACCAATTCACCATGTTGAGAACTTTAGGTCTTCGCCATAAAAACAATTCTGTGAGGAGACCAGCATCAGAGGCCTTCAAGTATCCTTGCCCTGCAAGTATCACTTAGACTGCAGAACCTAAATATGTCTAATGTACTAATTCTAGGAGTAGGCAGAACGGAAAATATAGTAGTTAAGAAATGAGCACTCACTTGACTGTCCATAGCCACTGCTTTGTTGGGCATACTGGCCAGATGATTGACCACCATAGGAAGAGGTTGGTGGTGGGTAACTGGTGGGCGGTGGTTGCTGCTGCTGCTGTTGGTAGCTGCTCTGCTGCCCATATCCACTTTGCTGTGCATAGCTGCTTGGCTGCCCATATGAGCTCTGCTGAGAGTAGGAGCTCTGCTGCCCATAACCACTCGGTTGGGTGTAAGAACTGGGCTGAGAGTAGGAGCTCTGATCATAGCTGGCAGGCTGGGAGCTGGAATAGCTGAGAATGGGGAAAAAGAAAAGGGGCTTAATACAATACCTTAACTTGGAGTTAATAAAGAATATATGTTTTAGATTAGGATCTGTAGAACAAGAAAAAAGGTCTTTTCTGGTGACTGCAAGTTTGCAGTGATTTACCCAATGTGAGGTTCACTTCTACAAAGCGGGCAACACCAGTTGCATGTAGTTTCTGCTTTTTTTTTTTAAAAAAAGGGGAAAGTGATCTACAGATCTGCTTACAATTCTGAACAGTTGACAGATTTAAAAACACAGCCTCTCAATTTACAATGTAAACAGATTAACCCCTTCACTGCTGAGCCATTTCAAGTCTTAAAAAAAAAACACGTTTCTCTTATTTTTCTTTACTTTAAACATGGTCATGTTTGTTATCATTGGAAAGGCCATGCTCTGGCCTTTCTAATGATACCAAACATGACCCTGCTAGCTACCAACAGTCAGGAGATATTGGGGTTCAGCGGAACCCGCTATCTCCACCCCCATCTTTCCTTAGTCAATGAGGACGTTCACCACACGTCCTCAGCAGTGAAAGGGTTAAGGTAAAAATGCATTTGCTAGATCTTTACAGGGGTGTGGAAATTTTAATAAAGATCTACTTGTCATGGTAAGAAATATAATTTCAACAAAAGACCAGAAGATCTTTATTCTTAACCACATTACACTTGCTGCATTGCAGTTTATTGATACTCGTACAATCCACACAATACAGGCCACAGTAATGTGCAGTGTGTATGAGCATCACAGAGCTCCACAGCAGTAACGCTCAAAAACCAATGCTGTTTATTTGAATTACATTATTAAATTCATTACATGAAAGCATATCAAAATGCACTGCAGTATATTCAAATTTAAAAAGTTATAGTGCGCACCACAAGGGGGGGGGGGGTGCCACTGCATATATAATTTCCACATTATGTGGTCATGTTGGATATCATAGGAAAGGCCAGACTCTGGCCTTTCCAACGATATCTCAATTCTACTTTTAGGTCATACGGATCCAGAGATACAGTGGTCCAAACCACACCTGCATCCCCTGCCAGTCAGGGGCGAATCATAGTTTGTGATGGCATCGCACCACATGCACAATGATGCCTGGGGGCAGTCCCACAGAATGGGCTGACATGTCAGCCCTCAGCCCGCTGTGGCTGAAGCTACTGCTCAGAGCCAGATCAGCACTGAGCAGGGACACAACAGGGAGGGCGATGAGTGTCTGCTGTGATGGGGGAGGGAATCCCCAGTACGCTCCAAGCAAGTCCACACAGTGCTGGGGCCTTCAGGATATCTGAAGCACTTAGTGCTCCGCACACACGCATGCTGAGCAGCCACAAAGGTCTAGAATACACTCGGAAACCCTGCAGCAAGGTTTCAGGGGCTAAAAACAGATGGGGGGGGGGGGGAGAGACCTGCAAGTCCCTGGAGTCAGGAGCTATGATTTGCCCATCTCCGCTTCAGTATATGTACTTGTCTGAGACAAAGAAGGTGGTGAATAAAAAAAAAAAGCAAGACATTGCAGACTTCCTTTGAGAGTCAAATACGAATATCTACTAATGTCATTGATAAATAAAAGACAATATTACCTGGTAGGAGGGTAGGATGGAGGCGCGCTCACTTGCTGTATAGGGTAGGTGGCTGGAACTTGGGGATAGCTGTAGCTACTCTGACTGTAACCCATACTAGGCTGTGCGTAAGTAGCGCTACTTGGTGGTGGCTGGCTAGCATCTACTGGTTTGCTTCCATCTTGGGGTCTTGAAAAATAAAAGTAATATATAAATATTGGACACTTTGAAATAATAGACGATGTAAAAACAAAAATAAATTGTTGTACAAGGAAACAGGAGTAATAATTGAAAAAGGCAAATCTTTCAGGACCCCCCCAAATATATATTACTGGTGACAAAGAACACTATGTTGAACAGAGCTTAAAGGACACCGAGCATGAAGGGGGCCAGAATAGTAACCCTTACTGGTCTGCCTCTCTCAATACTGAAATGGGCTAAAATGCAGTCGTAATCCAGCATTTGTTTGTTCCTGAAGCAGACATTCACTCATTAATCCAAACAGCATAAGCCAGCAGCCATTTTTCTAGAAGGAAAGACTTCTGCTGAAAAGGCTGTCATAGACCACCAGGTGGGGGTGGGCAGTTAGTGAATACAGATCTTTATATAAAAAAACATTGCCTATTTAAAAATTGTATGTTTTCTTACAGACTAGTTGGGTATTGAATGGTCATGCAAGTTAAAAAATTCTGGCTACCCAAAACAAGGTCCAACGAGTTCTCACTTTTTAGAATACGTTATGTTCTTACTAACATTTTAGATCAGGTATATCATACAGCTCAAAATAAAAGGTGTGATTAGAGTTGACTATACAGCACAATTTGTGACAGACATGACTAAATACAGTAAATACATTGCAAGAAAAATAACTTACCTAGCAGGAGCAGTGGTGGCGGGTTGCTGTCCATAGGAAGGGTATGCCGGCTGAGCTCCATACGCAGAGGGTGCAGCATATGCAGTCTGCGTTGTGGTAGTTGATGCAGTGGTATTATCATAGCCTGTTGATGCATAGGCTTGTACTGGTTGGCTGTAAGCTTGAGGAGCAGCAGGGGCAGTGTATCCTGTAAAAAAGGTAATGTTGCAATATTTAAGTCAATACTCACATTTGTAGTAACTTTAAGAGTTGGGGGACCCAAAATTTGTGTATGGATTTGGGTAGAGCAATCCGGAAATTGGTCAGTGGCACCTTTATCAAGCCATCATAAGAGGTAAACACCCATTACATATTTCATGAGAGGTGGGTGTTGGATTGTAAAACTATATATTAAGATATGCAAGTCAAATATTGTAGCGTCTCAGACGGTAAAGGAAAAACAATGTCTACCACAATATCTGGAGTTCTAAACCTGGAATGTTTTTATTCAGCCATGTGATACATACATAGCCTAGAGTAATAAGATTATGTTAATCTTTTTTGTTATTGCTAAATTCAGGAACAAGCAGAAGTTTAACTATGGCATTTTAACAATACTAGAAACTAGAACATCTCACTCTTCAGAGAATCATTGTGGCCCACTGTTGAGATGTAACAGCTTTCACAGCTGGTATACAAATGTATTTTATAGGGCTGAAACAACCAATTGATATAAAATGAAAATAGTTGACAACTATTTTCACTATTGATTAACCGGTCTGTGTACAGCACACACATTTTAGGCTAGGGTCAAACGAACGCATTATTCGAAGCGACTGTCAAAAAGTGCGTCCAAATGCATTGACGTATTTATTCACGGAATGCGCAAAAACAGTCAGACGACGCGCATTTTCATGCGTGATTCTTTACGGATCGTCGATAAAACACTTTTTGCGTCTGAACGTTATGTAGGCTGGACATTAGCAGCGTATGACATCTCCTAATAATGCACACACGCTGCTATGCCAGCGCAGCGCACTCTGTACGTCCGTACTAGCGGTTCTGCATTCTCGAAAAAATGCATTCATTTTCCACTTGCGTTGCACGGCTGGACTTTCGTGCGGCCGTACTTTGTATATTGGCCGTCATTTGCTGCTACTGCGGCCGTGATTAAGTGCGCCTAAACGCACATTAAAAATGCATTAGTCTGACCCCAGCCTTAGAGGCAGACAAGGTTAAACGTTATTAAACCCTCGGATGCTAATTCGGAGCCGATTAGGATTTAGTTCTATGGTTATGCTGGACATCACCAGTTTTAATTTACAGCAGTAGCAGAACTACCGCACAGACAGTGGGGTACACGGCCTCCAGGTAGTTGGAGGTGTACTGCAAGTGTTTTATCCATACTAGAAGCTTGAGTCCTGTGCCAAAACTCCACCCTCACTTGCTTTGGTCCAGAGGTGCTATCCCTCCATTTGGTCCTGTCTCTTACCCAAACTCACTCCCTGTCATCTCCGGTCCCTCCCCCCACTCCGGTGATTCAAAAATTATTTTTAATGGGACACTATCCACCCATATCACTTTAGCTTATTAAAGTGGTCAGACTACGTGAAGTGCATCCCCCCTGCTCACCAATTTGCGTGCTGATGTCAAGTTTATCCGAGCGTTCATAGCAGCGTTTGTACAGGGAGAAAGATTTGAGCTCTGCACACAGCATCAGTCATCACTGACCATGTGCTCACGTACCGTGTAAAAAGTACGCAAGTTCCGCGAGATGCACAATTTGTGTATACACAAATTGTAAAAAGGTAATTTTATTATTCGATGAATAAAGCAAAAAATAATCTGCCAACCGATTGTGAAAAGTAGTTGCAACCCATGTATTTTACTTTTAGCACAATAAAAGAGGACTACATATAACCATTTATTTGGCACATTTATAGAACACCAATTATTCCAACTATATTTTACTTGCCCAGCTATATGTACGTCTAATCATTTGAAGAGGCAAAAAGTATCAGTCGCAAAATTGGATTTCTACTACGCATTTGAAAACCAAAACTTTTAGCCACTTACCAGCTGGTGGCTGCCCATAGGAAGCAGCATAAGACTGGCCATATGCGGCTGTTGCTTGTGCCTGCGTGTAGCTGGAATCAGTGGGTTGCGCGTAAGTGCCATAGCTTTGCTGTCCATAGCTTGCCTGGAAACAGTGAATAAAATATAAGCAAACAAATTTTTAAAAGGAAAAAAAAAAAGACATCTTTCAGAGACCGAGACAGAAGTATCTACAGAAACAATACATGTACAATACCTGTGCAGTCTGTGTGTAACCTTGAGCAGGCTGGGCAGTATAAGCTCCGTAACTGCAAAGAAAAAAATAGAAGTTAAAATGGGAGGTCTCAAAATGACACATTCTGACAAAGATTTAGTATACGCATATCAAGCAGCAAATTCATCAACTTAAATAATCAAAACTAGTATTCCAAGCAAAGTAGTAACTACGTATTGTGAAACATTTGGCAATCAAAGTAGAGCAGGGTTTCCAAAGCCTGTCGTTTGGTATCCCTAAAAGTCAAAATTAAGGAAAACCTTGGAGAAATGCAGAACGAATACTGCAATCACTGAGCAGCAAAATCACTTGTGTTGCCCTTTAGATATCTGGCAAAGCGGGCCTGTTAGGGATAACTGAGGACATGGTTGGGAACCACTGCTGAAAAGCGCAAAGAAAAAAAAGGAAAAAGAATGATAGCAACTGGGACATCATCCTAAAGCGAGCACAACTTTTGTTGCACAAGAATACCATACATTTGCATGTCTTTTAGTTTGCATAGGTTGTGGGGTGTAGGACAGTGCCAAGTAAGAAAAAGGGTCTCCTATACCCATGCATTCCTAAGAAGAAAAAAAAAATAGTCAACACTTTTACTAGGCCCCTAGAAATAATGAGCTGGATGCCACATTTACTATAGTTTTTACAAGTTTGTTGAAAATCTGAAGAGCCCTGTGTACCACTTCCCCACTGTTGAGCAGCAACTCTATGCAATGCAAAGAAAAAAAATGATCAAACAGTGCCTCTAAAATGTTTGACAGAAACAGCAGTGGTTACCTGCTAGGTACCACTCCACTGACAATAGGATCTCTAAATAGAAAAAAAAACAGGCCAGAATAGCTGCAAGGAAAAACAAGTGAAAGAAAGGGTGCAACAAAACTATCTGGTCAGGGTACAGACCCAATGCTTGAATCTTCTGACCAGAACAGAGAGCAAAGTTCGGTCTCTGGCTGAGACGGTTCGCAGTGTCACTATGGCCACAAAACACATTCTGCCATGTAAATAAAACACTTCTTGTGAAAGTTATACAAGATAAAAATTACAACTCACCTTTGCTGTGCTCCAGCTTGGCTGTATGTGCTGTAATCTGAAAAATAAACGAGACAATGACATTCAAAGCATGCCAGACTGTTTCATATTGGCAAAAAACAAACGCTCCAGAAGTAATTTCCAAATACAATATATCTGTGTTGTAAAATTGGTAAATATCCTTCGTAGATCAGTCCGCATACAATGAAAAGTGCAGCGAGTCAGCTGTGAATTTTAAAAGAGAAACTTGTGTGCTGTCAGCAAAAGTATGAATGGTTTTGTAGTGGCAATATTTGTGTAATCTCTGGAACAATGCCTTTCTCTTCTCCTTGTTAGTTAACCTTTGAACCTAAAAAGAGCTGTCCAGATTACAAATCTGCAGACCAGAACAGGGACCCCAGAGGTTGGATAAAGGCAACCAAAAAACCCAAACCAGATCAGATATACAGTTGTGTTCAAAATTATTCAACACCCCACTGAAATTGAGTGTTTTGGCCAGTTTGACATTGATTTTGATCATTCCGTCATCTTGCTTACAATTAAATCAAAGAGGCACGTGTAGGTCAGACAAATATAACATAACATTTATAATGAAATAACCACAAATGTCTTTTCTGCGCTCACATCATTATCAGTTTTATTCAACCCCCAAGTGACATTCAATCTTATAACTGTAAAAGGATGTTGTACTAAGTACTAACAGCTTTTAAACGTGAAGCATAGCTTGACACAAGTGTCTTGCAGCGATCTACGGGTATCTTCGCCCATTCGTCATGGGCAAAAGCCTCCAGTTCAGTCACATTCTTAGGCTTGCGCACTGCAACTGATTTCTTTAAGTCCCACCAGAGGTTCTCAATCGGATTTAAGTCAGGTGACTGCGATGGCCACTCCAAAATGTTCCAGCCTTTAATCTGCAACCATGCACTAGTGGACTTGGAGGTATGCTTGGGATCATTGTCCTGTTGAAAGGTCCAACGTCTCCCAAGCCTCAGGTTTGTGACGGACTGCATCACATTGTCATCCAATATCTCCTGGTACTGAAGAGAATTCATGGTACCTTGCACACGCTGAAGCTTCCCTGTACCTGCAGAAGAAAACAGCCCCAAAGCATGATTGACCCCCCGCCATGCTTCACAGTAGGCAAGGTGTTCTTTTCTTCATAGGCCTTGTTCTTCCTCCTCCAAACATAGCGTTGATCCATGGGCCCAAACAGTTCTGATTTTGTTTCATCAGTCCACAGAACACTATCCCAAAACTTCTGTGGTTTGTCCACATGACTTTTGGCATACTGCAGTCGACTCTTATTCTTTGGAGACAGCAAGGGGGTGCGCCTGGGAGTTCTGGCATGGAGGACTTCATTACGCAGTGTGCGCCGTATTGTCTGAGCTGAAACTTCAGTACCCACATCTGACAAATCTTTTCTCAGTTCCTCAGCAGTCACACATGGACTTTTCTCCACTCTACGCTTCAGGTAGCGCACAGCAGTCAAAGTCAGCATCTTCTTTCTGCTACGACCAGGTAGCGTTTCAACAGTGCCCTTTGCCTTGAATTTGCGAAATGATGCTTCCTATGGTCTCTCTTGGTATGTTTAACATTTTTGCAATCTTCTTATAGCCATTGCCCTTCCTGTGAAGAGTAATCACCTCTTCTCTTGTCTTCCTGGACCATTCTCTTGACTTCATGTTTGTAACCACACCAGTAAATGTCTAGAAGGAGCTGAGTAGCACAGTCATTTTAAAGCTGCCTAATTGGTGCTTATTATGCTTTATTGCTGCTCCGTGACATCCACAGGTGTTTTCAATACCTGATTGAAAACACTTGAATGAACCTCTGTTCTTCAGAGTGGTAGTCTTTAAGGGGTTGAATAATTGTGTCAATGAAGAATTCACAAAAGAAACATTTACTACTGTATTACAAAACCAATTGATGTCATTTTAGTTGCATATGGTTCTTTAAAAAGTCCTTGTAGGATTTCATTCTGAATACAATTACAAATGTACACTAAATTCCCTAAAACCCTTTACAGCATTGGGGGTTGAATAATTTTGAACACAACTGTAAGTCTCCTAGAAGTGTAAGTTTATGTAATAGCAATGCCTAGTGACCAGCACCAGTGACTCAAATTTTACACATCATTCAATAACCCTTAGGGCCCATTCACACTGAGTGACATGAAAATCATGCGTTTTTCCCGCGCGATTTCAAATACGCAACATTGTGCTATATTATCACGCAATATCGCCATTATGCACGATATTGCGCAACACCACCATTGCAAATTGTGTAAAAAGGGTCATGTAGCAGCGACAAGCTACCGGCGACATTGAGCTGTGAGATGTGAACAGCTCTACTGAAATGCATTGGAGAATCTACATAGAGCGATATCACGCAGAAATATGCACGATATCGTGGCAAAATCACGCGATAAATCGTTCAGTATGAATGGGGCCTAAGGATTATGAATTTAAAAAAGACACAGATGTGAGGACTCAGGCCAGATTTTCTTTTTTTTTAAAATTTTGATGCAGAATAAAAGTGCATAAAAAACACACCACAACCTTAGAAATAGGGTTGCACCTATACCGATACTAGTATCGGTACCGATACTGGGTACTGCAGGAGTACTTGGTACTCGTGCAGTACCCCCCGATATTTTTTCCGATACCGGAAGCCGGCATTGAGCCGGCTTGCCGGCATCCGAGGGGCTGCGGCGGCTGTCTGAATGCTCTATCGGCATTCAGACAGCCGCCCCTGGAGCTGCTCACGACAATACTTACCTTCCTGGGCGCCGCCGGGAATGTCTCCGCGCGTGCACTCGTTAACTTTCCCGGCGGCGCCCAGGAAGGTAAGTATGAACACAGTGAGCAGCTGCAGGGCCTGTCAGAATGCAGATGGAGCATTCGGACAGGCCCTGCAGCTGCTCTCCGCGACGATACTTGCCTTCCTGGGCGACGCCGGGAAAGTTTCCCCGCGCGCGCTCGTTGGAAGGACCCCAGCCGTGATCACATGGTCCCACGTGGTCGCAGCTGGGGTCCTTCTAACGAGCGCACGCGCGGAGACATTCCCGGCGGCGCCCAGGAAGGCAAGTATCATCACGGAGGGGGGGCATACCCATGTGTGAGCTGGGGCAGAAATTAATATAATATATATAATTTATTCGGGGGGGGGGGGATATACATGTGAGCTGGGGGCATTTTTATATGGTCTGTTATTATTGGAAAGCGTCACATGACATTAAAGAAAAGTATCGGTACTCGGTATCGGTGAGTACTTTTAAAAAGTATCGGTATTCGGTCTTAAGTGGTATCGGTGCATCCCTACTTAGAAATGTCAATCTCTGGCCCACCAGGCGTTTATTGTATTCAATTGTCAGAAATCTTTCAATGCAATACATGGCCAGACAATCACGGGAGTTGAAGTTCAGCAACATATGGGGGATGGGGGGGGACGCAAAGCTTGACAGCCGTGGAATAATATTATTCAGCTCCCTTCCAGTGACAGGTTGGGTTTATGGAGTGATCACAAAAGAATAAATTACCTCAGTATTTTAATATTTTGTTTAAGTTTTTATGAAAGCACTTTATGAGGCAACCATGCACTACAGCCTTGAGACATGTAGATTGGATCAATGAGTATTATATATGAGAGCCAGTGCTGTGAAAAAACAAATATAAGGCAGAATCACAATAGCAGATCTGTAATTTGAGAACACAACCCGTTGGGCGTGCTAGAAGTGGAGGGAATGACTGGTCTGCTGAACACCTTGCAAAAGAAACATTTTGACCTCTACAATGCATGACCAATCACAAACACCTACCATAAACAAGAGAAAACCACAAACATGGCAATTCACTAGCAGGACATGCTACATAGTTCTGACAAATGGTGTCCAGGTTCATTACTATATACAACAAACCTACAATGGATCAATTTTGGGATCCAGTTACCCTTGTCCGAAACCCACATTTGCTTGAACGACTCTAGTATGAAGAGTAATGGAGCTATAGCAAGAAAAATATGACTATCAGATCTATTCACTAAGGTATAATGTTAGAGATTAGGCAGAAAAGAAACAGCCGATTTGGAAAGTGAGATAAATGGGAGACTTTCTGGTTTGCTCATTTTTACCTTGACTGTTGACTTCACCCTTTAGTGAATAGACCTGTAAGGCTGCGGTCACTCAAGCGTTCTTGAGAGTGGAAGGAATGTCCATGATAGGACGTTCCTTCCACTCTGACGCCAATGTGGTCACATCACTGAGCAGTTCGTGCACCAAGCACTACAAAGCTCGATCCTCCTATGGAGGATTGCACTTTGAAGACCCGTCTGATGTCCGTTGTAGCTGTTTGACGGGGAGGCCGAAAGCAAGTCCGGTGGTAGCACGCACAACTATGCTCACACTACACTGTGACCCTCCCTGTCGAGCCATCACAAAGCTTCGACAGAAGCAGGAAAGAGCAGTCAGTGCGCTCGTGTGACCGCAGGCCAAGCCAACTTAGGGTGTCTTAAGACAGCTTTTAAGAATCAAATACTACAGCAATTGTTTTCTATTAGGGACGCACCGATATGCAAATGGCCGATACCGGAAGCCAGCGCTGGGCCGGCTTGCCGGTATCAGCAGGGCTGGGGAAGCTGGCCGGATGCATTAAAAGCATTTGGCCAGCGTTCCCCTCCGGCTGGCCGCATTACTTTACCTAGCGGTGGGACCAGTCGCAGGGCTGTGACGCAATCACGCGACCGCCGGGCAGTGGAGGCTGTCTCCAGCCAAGATCTTGCGGGTATAAATATATGAGATGAGGTGTGTGCAGGGGTAAATGGGGTTTCTGGCCATACATTTATATATAAACAAACTGGGAGGCTTTCGGCAAAATCCTAAATTATTTATTGGAAAGCATCACATGACCTTAAATAAAAGTATCGGTACTCCGTATCAGTGAGTATTTTTTTTAAAAAAAAGTATTGGCACTTTTACTCGGTCCTAAAAATGTGGCATCGGTGCATCCCTATTTTATATTACATTCAGGGCTTGACAAATTTGCTTTGAATCTAGGAGCCAGCTACAAAAGTTAGGAGCCAACGTTTTGGCGAGCAAATACTCACCAAAACGTTGGAAACCTTGCCTTTGCATCTGGGAGTTGGTTTGTGCTGACCCAAATTATGATTTTAGCTGCTTCTATTTATCACTTTGTTAGCTGGTGCTTTTTGAGCCTAGACGTGTAGACCGTTTCTTCTAATATCAGTATGGCCGATTGATAGAAGGACGCACACCAGGACTTAAGAAAAAAAATGTAGTAATAAAAACGATGTTTCATTCAATTAAACATTAAAAAAAGATGCCCAAATGCATCAAACCATTGGTTTGATGCATTTGGGCATTTTTTTTTAATGTTTAATTGAATAAAACATCGTTTTTATTACTACATTTTTTTTTTCTTAAGTCCTGGTGTGCGTCCTTCTCTCTTGGGCTTTGCACCCAGGCATTTGTTAGTCTGTATGTGGCCATAGCAGGTTGCCGCAGCTTTGTTATATATATATATATATATATATATATACACACCTATTATTTGTGTTGTTAACATCTGTACATTGTGATATGGTTTTGTTTACTTATTTTCCTTGCTCTGTTGTACGTACACACACACACACACACCAACTAGATGTTTTTAGATGCAAAAGACTTTTAGATTGGTGTAAAATAAACTAGAAATTTAGGAGCCAGGAGTAAAATTCTAGGAGCCAGTGGCTACCAGGCTCCTGGCTTTGTCAAGCCCTGTATTAGATATATTTTTTTTTTATAAAGATTTAGGAGCAAAATAAAAATCATAAGTGCTAGTGGCTACCTGAATTTGTCAAGCCCTAGGGTAACACCGTTATTTTCAATATTACACAACTGGTATAATCTTAAAGATTAAAATATCATTAAAATGTAGTAATCTTTGTTAAGGGGTGCTCTTTTCTGTATGTTGTGTGTGTTCTCGAACCACCCGCCAGTATTGCTTGTATAGGGTGAGTGCATGTGTGTGTACTAGGGATGGATATAATTTGGCCCTCCAGGATGTTTTGGAACTACATCTGTGGTGACGTTCAGCCACTCATTTGGTTCTTAGAGCCTCATGGGAAATGTAGTTCCAAACGATCTGGAGGTCCAAGGTTGCTGACCACTGCTGTAGAACAGGCGTATCAGAAATACAGGGGAGCAATAGATCCCTGCATATCCTGTATAGGGAATTCCCTGCCATATGGGAGGGAAGCCCAATACCTGTTATGTTCATGTGCAATACAGTCAGCTGGGCAGAGGAAGACCTACAGCAAGAGTTGCCAGCCAAGTTGGCAATCTGTCCCTTCCGTGGGAACTCGTGTGTCGCTGCTGCAGTGAGTCAGCTTGTCCCATTTTTTGGCAATATCAGCAAATAAGAAGCAGATATCGGAATCGGTAATTCTATGAATATCGGCCACCGATAAATGTATAAACTGGGGATAGACAGTTGAGTTATTCAGAAAGCACTGTTTTGTAGCTCGGCACAGTTTGTGGATTCTATTATTTTGCATCCCCTAAAATGGTGAATAGTCCTGATGTGCGCTGAAGACCGCTGACCTGCAGGAAAGGGGGTGGAGAGAAATCTGCTATTCTTCTGAAAATAGGTAGACACATTTTTATTGGTTTAAACAAGGTCCGTAAAAAAGTTAAAGGATTTAAAAACTAAAAAAGACGGGAAACAATACAGAGGTTCCAAAAACACTAAAAAAAACTTTGCAAAAGAATAAAAGGTTATGAATAAAGATTTTTTTTTTTTAACCTGGAATCCTATAGGATTCGCCTGGTTAAACCTGTCGGACTGAATCACCGAATATCAGGGCATTTCACAGACACTTCAGCGTTCTGTGAATAGATTAACCATTACTTATCTAAAAGGAACAATTTTGCTGCCGCTGAAGGTCGCCTATCTTCAGGGAACTGCACTGTATTTCCCTGTCAATTCACCAGTTTTTGGCGAATTGACAGTTTAGTGAAATTCCCTGTTCGGTGCAATTCAGTGGCAAGTTCGATGCTTATTGAATAACCCATGTAGTACATTGAGCAGAATTACTGCAACAGGCTACTTACCATCCCACCTGGCCATAAGTCTGTAATTTGAATACAAGTATAAAAATGCACGCAAATGTTTCACCTGGGTACGGGCCATTAACAAGTCAATACCTTGCCATAGTGCAGGCCCTAGCAAAACACGATCACACATGCAAATAAAGCATGAGGTGTTCAAAGAAACTGCAGCTATTATGGCCAATTAATAAGTGAAAAGTCCAAATTATGGGGGGGGGGGGGGTTAAAACGATTTTAAAGACAAAACATGCAATTCATGTTTAATTCACTGCTTTGTGAACAAATTCTTCAACCCATTAGTCCAATGCAGTACTATTCACATTGGTCCCAATTAATGCTCTCAGATATGGGACAGTATCTAGCTTCTTGGTCGAAGGACATCATGAAGCCGATGTCCTTTAAGTTCAGGCTGCAGATGAAGGGCATTCAGGGGTGAAGGAGCCATTTTTTAGTACTGTATCTTATGTTATAGCAATAATGTTACTTGAAGATATCTGAAAACCAACCCAAACACAGATAAATGTACTTTACTATAATGACCAACTCCAGGTCTACTGCATGGAGAATAGATAACTATAGTTTGGGGCTGAGGAGAAAAAAAAAAATAGCAAATCAGACTTAGGCTAGGGTCAGACGAGCGTGATTTCTACGGACTGTACGGCCATGTACACGGACGTACGTCAGTACGGAAAACGCAGTAGTGGCCACACAGTCAGTTTATCACTGACGTATATTTTGACGGATGTAGGAGAGAAAAATAAAAAGCAAAACCATTTTGTCCGCGAAAAATGCTGGACGTATAAATGCAGTCCGTCTGACCACGTTCCATCACTCACACACAAAGCTATGCGGACGAAGCGCACTTTGTGCGGCCGTTCTTGGAGTTGTACGTTCTTGCCCGCCTTGCGTCCGTGGCCATTGTGCGTCCGCAGTTCAGTGCAGACGTACTTTGTGTAACTGGCTCTGATGGGTTTTCTGTCATGCAATCACGGACGTACTTTTAGGCTAGGGTCAGACTAACGCAGTATTAACGTGCGTTTAGCAGCACTAAATCACGGCCGTGCTTGCAGCAAATGACGTCCAATGCCGGGCGGCATACGAAGAACGGCCACACAAAAGTGCAACTGCGCAACGCAAGTGGCAAACTAACGCATTTTTTCGAGAACGTGATACCGCTAGTACTGAGGTACAGAGTGCGCTGCGTCCGCTAGCGGAGTGTGTGCGTGATTAGGAGACGTCAGACGCTGCTCATGTCCGGCCAACATAACGTCCAGGCGCAAAAAGTGTTTTATTGATGATCCGTACAAAATCAGACGGAAATGCGCATCGTATGACCGCTATCACGTATTCCGTGAGAAAATGCATCCATTCTTTTTCACAGACAACCCGAAAAAACGCGTTAGTCTGACCCTAGCCTTCGGCGCAATCACGGACGTGAACACTACGCTCGTCTGACACCAGCCTTAATACCTCAAAGAACACAAACCATAGGCTTGGGTGATCAACGCCAGGGTCGTAGAAAACCAAGTAAGACAGCTGTAGTGAATTGGATTTATTTTTCCTGTTTGTGTGCCACCTTCCACCAATCCAATTTTGAATGTATATTTTGTTACCATCATTACTCTGACAATGGTTACTGTAATCTTTTCTCCCATTAAAGCATGATCTAAGCAGGGGTTAAGAATCCAGTACCCAAGTACAACTTTTCCTCAGATAGTAAAGACTGTTCACTAGTGTGATGTACTGCGCAGCAAACATATTTCTGAGCCCAAAGGCCCTTGTTCACTGTATAATGGCCTCCATTATTGGTATTGTCTGTATCAGTCTCTGCTCCTCATACATAGTAGTCACACCATGATTTTACAGTCATCCACTAGCACAATTGGTACGGAGTTGTGATAATGGGTAACAGTACTGTGCACCATATGTGGGAACGCGATGTCAGATCCCCAACCCCTAGATATCTTCCAACAGAGCTAAACTCCAGGCTGACATACTTAAAACCGCGCTTTACATAAAAGGTTATTGGGACGAAAACAGATGAAGTCAGAGATTAAATGCCTGAAGCCAGTGTCAAACAAAGTTAAAGAAGACCACGTTATTTAAACGTCAGCAGGAATTTCAATAATCATCATGGATATCGCCCAGCACTACATATAAGAGTGTTTGAGGTAAACCTCCGTTTCATAAAAATTGAAGAATCTGGGAGTTTTTCAATAACGGAGCATCCTACCGTGCAACTCTAACAAAAATAATGGCAGAGCTCGATCCTGAGTAAACTGTGTGTGAGACAAGAAAACCAGCCCTAGTTGAAAGAGAGGACCCCCCCCAAAGTATTATTCAGAGAGCACTAATAATAAAATACAAATCGGAAGATAATTGTCCTCTAAATCAGAAGTAGAGAGATAGAACTCACGGAACAATGAGCAATGTCCTTGGAGTGGATGCGCTAGATCTGGATGGATTTGGCTTTCAGAATTAGTCAGTGGGAATCATGGTGGGTACTTTTTGCCAGGAAACACGCCACAATGATTTCAAAAAGGAGAATAAAAATGTATTCTTATAACTATTGTATTAAAAAAAAAAAAAAAAAATCAATAAATGTTTGTTGCACAGAGGAAACGCATCGGGCTTATGGGCATTTTATTGATTTTTAATTCAATGGTTATAAGAATAAATTTTTATTTTCCTTTTTGAAATCATTGTGGCGTGTTTCCTGGCAAAAAGTACCCACCACGATTGCCACCGACGAATTATGAAAGCCAAATCCATCCAGATCTAACGCATCCACTCCAAGGACATTGCTCATTGTTCCTTGAGTTATAAACACTACTTCTGATTTAGAGGACATATCTTCCGATTTGTATTTTGTTTGGGCTTTAAAGGAGAAAGTGAACCATCTCCTGGAAGATTGTCCTGAGAAGTTAAGTATTTGTATACACCAACTGTTTTGTTACATTATAACTGATAATAAAACCAGCAACAGTAGAAGCCTGTTCTGTGGCAGTTTTCTTTTGTGAAACACTGGTGTTTGTCACCACTGCAACAATGGCAAACAGTGCTTTCTGAATAGCCCATGCTTTGTGTTACCCCAGTGCCGTGGTGTGTTTTGAGGTAGTCAAAAAGCAACACTTAGATCTACGGCTGCAACATCGAGCATGTTTTCCTGGACACACATTGCCATTTCTCGCAGAACACATGGAGGGTGCTGCCCTGCAGTATGTATAAATGATGTGCTTCAGGAAGGAAATTCCTAAATCAGAGCTGGTCACCTGGTGTTCCTCATTTAGGAATTACATGCAACATATGGATTTTGAATGCTGCGGTGGGTATTTTGCATGCACTGCCAATCAGCAGGAATTATGCGTATCCAGGAAAACATTGAGGATCTGGCAACCCTACTTGGATCCCGATAGTTGATGCGGTGAAAGATTCTCAATGGATGGAAAGGGGTAGTGCATTTATAGGCGTTTTACGGGGCGCTCTCAGACTAATTTTTAACACCTTACAATATAGGGCACAGTAAGCGCCATTTTGGGTGCAAGTCCCAGAGCGCCAGAAAGCCTAAATCCTTGATAGGGACACAATTATGTTACAACTATACTCAGACTGTTAGGAATGCATGATATTGTGTTTGGAGGGTGCTACTGCTTACCCCCAACGTAGGATACAATCCATGTAACAGGACATACCAAGCAAAAATAGGTAGCTCTTACAATATTATGCCTTGGGTAACATTGAAATTCCACTTTACTTATGTTTTAGGTCAGAACCACATCTCCCATTATTCTCAGCAGCCCAGAGTGGCCAAGCCTCATTGAGAATGCAGTTCCAAAACATCTAGGAGGGCAAACGTTACTGATCCCTGGGCTAAGGTGCCAGACTTTAAACCTGGACAGGGTAACTGACGTTTAAAACGCCAGTGGACCCCTAGCTGAGAGCAGCGCCCCATGTATGGGCTGCAGAGGACACAGATCAGGAGAGATCCCTCTCCGAAAGCAACTTGTGGGCTACGGAGTAGGGGTGCCCGATTCTCCATGTTGATGGAGTAGTGCATGAAAAATACAACCATGCAGTATGTATAACTCATATGATGCAGGTAAATTGAGGAATCTAAGAAAAGGTAGCCTTTAGGCGCACGTATAATGTGAGTCAGCTATTTTGCTGATATGAATAGCCAAATGGTGAATGTGAGGTAGTAGAACGGGGATTCCTGTCAATACAGTGGCTAATGAATCTTTACACAAAAAAATATTTTTTTTGCATATATGCTTTTCCACTTAAAAATTAAAGTGATTGACAATAGTTCATAAGTCTCTCTTTGTCATCCCCCAGCTTCTGAGTAAAGTCTTCTTTAACTGGCTCAGCAAGACATTCAGGCTTTAGGATTCAGAGCCCGTGTCCTGGCTCTGAGGGGGTATCCGCTTGTAGGGTATTTTTGGCAACCCTATGCCCTCTTGTAGGTTCTCTGCCGTCCCAAATAGATCATTGGTGAAGGAAAATGAAAATTCACCTTCTGATGGGTTGGAAAAAAAACGTAATTTTTAAAGTAAAAATGGGTATAAAATTGCAATAAAAAAGCATAAATATGCTGTTTAAGACGCGTTTCGCCGAATAATTCGGCTTCATCAGTTAATCTCATTAATCACATTAACTGATGAAGCCGAATTATTCGGCGAAACGCGTCTTAAACAGCATATTTATGCTTTTTATTGCAATTTTATACCCATTTTTACTTTAAAAATTACGTTTTTTTTCCAACCCATCAGAAGGTGAATTTTCATTTTCCTTCACCAATGATCTATTTGGGACGGCAGAGAACCTACAAGAGGGCATAGGGTTGCCAAAAATACCCTACAAGCGGATACCCCCTCAGAGCCAGGACACGGGCTCTGAATCCTAAAGCCTGAATGTCTTGCTGAGCCAGTTAAAGAAGAAGACTTTACTCAGAAGCTGGGGGATGACAAAGAGAGACTTATGAACTATTGTCAATCACTTTAATTTTTAAGTGGAAAAGCATATATGCAAAAAAATATTTTTTGTGCAAAGATTTTCTTGTGTAAGGATTCATTAGCCACTGTATTTACAGGAATCCCCGTTCTATCTCACATTCACCATTTGGCTATTCATATCAGCAAAATAGCTGACTCACATTATACGTGCGCCTAAAGGCTACCTTTTCTTATTACCATTTTCGTGTTTTCGGTGTCAAACACACGCCTCGGGCAGCACGGAGGGTTAACGAACGCAGGTTCAAAGCGCCCATTATTCCCACATCTCTGCTATCAACAAATTGAAGAATCTGCCTTGATTAAGAAACGGAGGTTAATAAAATACGCTAAAATAAGAGATTAAGACCATCAAGCCAATTTAGTATTTTTGCGTCTTATGCTCAGTGCTGCGGTTAATTCAGTATTTATACAGTGTTGCAAGAAAGCTTTAACACTCCCATGCCAAGTCTTGCAAGTTACAAATTGGTCTTTTTTTCTTCTATCCATTACAAAAAATTTACAATTACCTTAAATAACTGCTGTTAAAGGGATCATTTCAAATCGGTAGATATATGTACCTGGGTAACTCATTTTTACATGAAAAATAAAATGAATGTATTGAGTATGTTAAATTTACCTGAGGGCGCATAGTGTGCATCATCTTGGGTATTTGTCACTTCATGTGGTCTGTCCTGTACATGACTGAACAACCCACAATAATTACATTACACTGAAATACTTCATAGGAATGAGCACACGGTCAGATGAGTGCTTTTCAGAGCGGAAGGAACGTCCTTGAGAGTGGACATTCCTGCTACCTGTGTGGCCACCTCGCTGAGCGCAGTTAGTGCACTCAGCGCTGCGAAGTTTGATCCTCCAGGATCGCACTTTGCAACTCCAAACGCGTGTCGTAGAGTTTTGAATGGGATGGTTTCAGCACATCCGCTCTAGAGCGGGCAATTCCAGGGGTGATGGATTCATATAGCCCACTGCCCCGGACATGGAGATTTTGCCTCCTGGGAAGTACTCAGGTTATCACAATTAGTCCCTCGAACAGGCAGAGCCCTGGACAATCATGTTGCAGAGCACTTCTGTTTTCTCTGTTGGGCCAAGGACCCACGTGTGTCCATGGCAGTGTGTTTTGTAGGATCTCTGGCAGTATGTATTGGGGGGGGGGGGGGGGTTATTAAAATGTTATGTTACCAACAGTATGTTGTGTTTTGGGACATGTAGATTTGCTAAAAATTTAGTCATTGGTACATGTAAATTTTAGAAATTTCCACACACCTGCAATTCATGCATATGCTACAGCATGTGGTTGTAAGTGCGCTTGTCTGACCCTGGCCTGAACATTAAAACTCAGTTGTGCCTGAAGTGCTTCCATCCAGTCAGAATTCACTTCACAGTACCCACGCTGTGTCGTGCAATGTCTGTGACACACCATTGGTGTGCATGTGTTTCCTTACCCAAGTCTCCAGGACCTACAAAACACCATATAAATAAATGGTGATCTCAGTGTATGGGCCTCCACCTCAGCCAGAATTCAGTCCATTGTTCCCATGTCTCACCTTGCAGTCCTCTCCTCCGGTTTCCAACCTCAACCCTTCTAGATTGTGAGTTCCTACGGGAAAAAGGGCCCTCATCTCCTCCTGTACTGTTTGGCAAATGTTGTTCACTGTATTGTAACCCTGTCTATACTGTGCCTATTGTACAGCGCTGCGGAATATGCTGGTGCTTAATAAATAATAATGTCCACCTGGTATCTGAGACGCTCTTGGTTTATCTACACTCCATCTTAAATCTCACTGACAAATGCTTTATAGGGATGAAGGCTAATCCGAGCAGGGAAAGCAGAATGACACTTTTTACAAGATATGCGGTTACTTCAAATCGCAACATTGCATTTAAAACCCGTTTGTATCACGGCGTTCAGCAGGGGCTGCGATTTAAAACGCTCGATTCCATAGGGAATAAAACACGCTAAAAATAAGATTACACTGAATTACCACTTGAAGGATATGAATTATACATGTTGCATGGCGGCACTTTTCCCGGTGTGCTCCCCCCAAGCACGAAGTAGCTGTCCAGGAAAACTGTGACCCACGAGGCCTAGAGCGGATAGCGTGGTTTCCAGGCTGCACGCTAGGGGAGAGGCCGCCATGCACCACCGAGTCCCAAGAACACGAGGCATGGAGGTAACACGACACACGTGGCGTTAGCCGGCCACACACACACACGGGCCATGAGAGCACGTCCAATCCCGTGCCAGGAGAGCACCAAGCCCGGGAGGTTGAATGAGCCCGAACTGAGGCCTAGCCCGGAGGAAGCAGCCGGAGCCCGCCAACGTGACAAACGACGGCACGAAAACAGCCAGACAACGACTGCTGTGCAAGGCAGAGGCTCAGGGAGAGCCGTGCCACAACATTATTATCAGAAAACAGAGAATGAAATCGTAGCATCCGTAACTCACCGGTAGACGCCATTTTGTGCACCTCACCCGCTCCTGCGTCTCTGCGAGAAGAGCGCGCAGCACATGCGCAGTAACCACACCAAGCGGATCGTACCACTGTCCGAGTAGAAACAGGGGGGTTGGCGGAGACCAAAGATACCCAGCCTTGTGCCACGTGCAACAGGCGCTTCGAGTAAAACTTTTTCCCCAATCCGGCGGAGAGACTGTTTACAGCGTTCAATAGCAGGGAATCGTAGGCGTGGTACCGGACAAAAGAAACGTGCTGCGTAATCTCCCTGTGCAGGTAATTGGGATGGTCTGTCCCGATGGGCGGTTAGGGGGGGTTATTGGCTCATCAGTGGGGGGTGGGTAGGCCGTTGCTGGGCGTTACGGTTAAACGTTTGCCTGGGAAAAGCTTTGTGACGATAATGAGCGTGCAAGGCGCAGCGGCCCTCGAGTCGGTAACTCGGTCACCGAGACAAAACGTGCAAACCGCCTTGGCGCACTTACAGCTCAATGGTACAGGCCAGCAGGGCGCGCTCGCGGCTAGCCTTCAACTGCCGTGGTGGAGCGCGTGCCCTTGCCTTGCACTCCCCCCCGCCAGCGTGCGTTTGTCTGTGCGTGCCAGAGCCGCCATGTTTTCCTGGGCAAATGACAAACATGGTAAGATAACCATGCTGGTGGGCAGAGTTTAGAAGACTCAGCATGTAGAATCCATAAGCAGCGGGAAAGCCATTAATTCAATAAGAATATGACCTATTTTCTGTAGCATACGGAGTATACATATTGTGGAGAAGCCCTTTCATGTGCTGCCCTTCAGAAGATCTATGTGTTCTAAAAATATTGCTGGTCAGTTTAATCTAGGGGTTGCCAGATCGGCCGTGTTTTCCTGGACCCATTACTATTCCATGCACGGAGCACAGGAAGAGTTCTGCCCTGCAACATGTATAATTTATATGCTGCAGGAAAAAAATCAAGACTGGTCATCTGGGATTCCTAGTTTTGTATCTGCTACTTATGACTTATACATGCTGCAGGGGCGCAATGTTCATGTAATACCCATTCGCATTAATATGTTATGTTATGTTTCAACAAATTCCTTAGCGCTGTACAGTGGGAGAGCCAGAATAACAAATGTACACACAAGACCTTATGACCTGGATGACCTTATGTATCCAAGAATCCTAGAGAGCCAGGCAACAATGCAGGAAAACCTAAGACCCTTACATTGGAATCCAGCTGGCAGATCCTTTCTCTCTTCTTGCTGACACTTGCTTTCCTGCTGAGGGTAGTGCATGAAAAATGCCACCTGGCGGTATGTAGAATAAGATGCAATTAAAAAATAGTAAAGCTGTGGTGGGTCGGCAGCAGCCATTTTGCCTCCCACACGAGGTCTGTTCTCCTTGGGGCCGAGCTGTGTTCTCTGAGAGTCCCTGCAGCTTTCAGGAAACCGCTGTACTTAGGTTGGAGTGACGGAGGGCCCCTGTACCTTGACGGAGCGGCTTGCATCGGACGACAGCCCTATTGAGGCCTGCAGTGCCTAGATTTCCACGACTGTTACTGGGACCATGGTGCCAGACCTGGAGGAGAGCGGTGGCCATTGTTGGTCCAGGGTGACCGGCCCTCGACTAAAGATGACCTGACGCTTTTCTTCATTGCGAGAGCTGTGGAGGGCTGAGATTTCTGCACATCCCTGTCGAGCAGGTGTGAGTGACGCTGTAGACCCAGGGGATGCTCGAATGACAAGAAGGCCACAGCGTTAAGCTCTGGCCCTACAGCTGAGATGGAGGTGGTGGGTTCCGAGACGCTCGATGGTGATATAGAAGAGGTGCTTCCGACACTGATCCACGCGGTGCGGATGGTTGAGCTTACCCTAAAGCTGGAAAAGGCCCGGGCACTGAATGAGGCAATGGATGGGCGAAGACAGCATTTTTCTATGCTGACTAGTTCCCTATGTGGGTCTGGAGGCCTTCACATCGGAGTCGTACTAGAATCGTGGCATCCGTGGATCCTGAGACAGCTGCCTCACCCTGGGCACTGATGCAGACCCGGTGGTGAGGCTCGCTGCCTCGTTTTGGGATGCGGGGTGAAGTGGTTCCCCCGATATTATTACTATCCCCCGGACTATTTGTTACTTTTGCTGACTGATTTTTACCATGGTACGGTGTTGCCTATTTTTTCTAAGCGCATGCTGTGCTGAATTTAATGTACATGCCATTGATTTTGTACTTTCTCCTCTTTTCTTTTTCTCCTACTGTTATTTGCCCTTTTGCACTTTTATTGTCTGTCTTTTATGCGGTCAGGTTTTTTTTTTATATATATATATATATATATATATATATATTTTCTTTATTTTGAGTTTTGTACATAAAGAAAAATAAGACTGATCGCAAAATGGGGCTACGCAGGGCCACAGGAAGTCATCTACACAATAGTGGCCACTAGGGCTGCAACTAACGATTATTTGCATAATTGATTAGTTGGCCTATTTTTATTTTTTTCGATTCATCGGATAAAAAAAACTTAAAGGAATATTAGAGGAAAAAAAGAATCAACCCCTGCCCCCCCTTTTTTGTAAGCTATTTGCGTAGTGTATATTACTTTCATATGTACATATGCAAATTGCATACTTTTCACACACCAGGTACGCGAGCGCCTGTTCAGAGCGATGGATTGATGCTGCGTACGCAGCTTAAGGCTATGGTCAGACGAGTGCATTTTCTACGGCCTGTGCAGTAAGTGTGGGGAACGTCCTCATTGACTCGCGCTGTATGTGCAGGACGTTCCCCTCCCGTCTTCTGCAAACCCGGGAGCCAGGAGAGCTACTCGCCTCTCTCCTCCAGGTCCCGCGGCGTTCTGACTTCCTTGATGTCAGATGCCACTTTTAAAAGCCCTCCCGAACGCGATGAAGTAATTTTCAGGTGACCCCCGGCAAAGCCGGGAGATCGCCTGAAAGGAAAGGGGGATCCTTTCGGATCCCTCTCCCTCCAAATCGGGAGGACCTAGCGGGACAAGGCAGGCACTGCTTAAAAGGGGAGAGTCTCCCCTTTTAAACGGTGCCTGACTTTAACCCCTGATGCACAGGGCCGCGATCTGACTCCTTATCGTGGCCTAGCTCCGGTGGGGGGGGGACACCATCTTGGATGGTGGCTCCACCGTGGAACCCCTAGCTGCCCGGGGATTTCCCAAGGAAATCCCCTAGTAGAGATAGGGGGGTTCCTTTGAACCCCCATATCTCCCGAACGGTGGCAGCTAGGTGGGTCATGTTTAGTATCATTTGAAAGGCCAGTGCGTGGCCTTTCCATTGATACAAAACATGACCATGTTCAAATTAAAAAAAAAAAATCGTTTGTTATTTTTATTAATGCAGCAATATTGTTCCCATTTCAATTATAATGTGAACATTGATGCCGCACTAATGATTTTGTTTTATGGGGTGCTTTTGCTAAAAATCACGTAATTCCCCCCCCAAAAAATTTAGCGTGTCCCGATTTCTAATTTTCTAACAAGCGCACCCCATACAAAATATAAACGCAAAGGCTCGGAAGATAAAATGTGAAAAAAAAAACCACTTTACACGCTGTAGATGATTAAAAATTCTAATTTTATTGCATTTTTTGTTATAATATACAGGCAGGGCATGACGTATACATATAATAATGATATATAATAAAATGTGGCTTCAAATCGCGTTTAAACATGACGCGCAAAAGCGGTAAAAATTAGCTCAGCACACAGATGTGAAATGGCTCAGCAGTGAAGGGGTCAAGCCCATGTCTGCTTTCTCTTCAAATGAAGGCGAGGCGTACGCAAGGCAAGATGGTGGGGGGAGCACTCCACGCAGCTTGACCACTTTAATAAGCTAAAGTAGTCAGGGTGCGTAGAGTATCCCTTTACAATAATTTCAGGAACAAACTGAGTGGGAGGAGGGTCCAGAGGTAGAAGATAGTGAGTTTGGGTAAGGGACTTGACCCGAGTAAGAGAGGGAGTTTGTTTTTGCAAAAGACTGGACCAGATTGTGAGAGGCAGTTTGCGGCAAGGGACCGGACCAAAGGGAGAGAATGGCAGCTCCAAACCAAAGTGGGTGGCACAGAACTCCAGCCTCAAGGATAAAAACACAGGTGGTACAGCACCCATCCCCAGTGGCAGTATCCCAGGGTTTGTGCTATAACCTTCCTGGCTCACTCCTGCCAGACCGAGGAATAGCAGGAGGCCATGGAAGAGTGCAGGTCACAAGGCCAGGGCGCCCAAGGGCGAGGCATAGCAGACAGAGCTGTGGTAGCAGTCACAATGGCAAACCCCGCGGCAGCCCCAAAATACCAAAAAAAGGTCTGGAAAGAAGGAAGGGTCTGCGGCGCCATCCGGTGTGCAGAGGGTCAGCGTAAAAGTCAAATATGAGAGTGGGAAGGCGAGGTCGGGGAAATGGGAGCACAACAGGGCAAAACAAACACAGGTAATGCATAGTAATGCCCCAGGGCATGTACGTCCCATGTGCAAGATTACCAAGGAGCCCGAGAGCCCCATCGATAACGTATGCCGCGCTCCCTCATGAGGGCCATCACAGCTCCATAACGCCGCCGTGCCATCAGCGCAAGAGACGGCAGGTCTGCGTAAATAAGTAGTGATTTGCATATCACCATAGGCCATCGCAGGAACATTCCCAGCCTCTAGGAGAATCATGGCACGGATGGAGATGTCCTTGGTAGTAACAATAACATCTCCTGGGGCATCAACAGGTGCAGTAGCAGCCTTACGGATCCGAAAGGCGACAGCCAGGGTAGCGGGGGAATCCAGGGGCAGCTGCAGCAACAAGGTCACCAGGCCCGATACACAGGCCATCCGTCGCCAACCGTCTCAGGGATCTCCCGCAGGTGGAGGTTACGACACCGATGTCGGGCTTCCAAATCCATCACGTCGACGTCATAGACTGCACTATATCTGAAGATTCTCCAGCTGGGCCGAAGACTCTGTCCTACCCTTCTCCAGCACATCCAAATGAGTCCCCATGGCAGCCGGGCTGTAAGGGATGGCTGATAAATCCACCTGAACCTGGGCAAGACCATAGTGCCACAGGGCCCTGAGGTCAGCATACAGCGGTCTTAAGTCTTCCTTCGTGGAGAGGTGCGCTATCGGGGTCAGAGGTTACTCTGGGCCCAGAGGTGTCGGAGTAGGTGACATCCATGACGGTCCCGGGCTCTCTGGCTGCTGCAGAGGGAGCCGGCTCAGAGGGGGACCGCCCAATGACATCCGGATGTCAGAGAGCTGCGTTGTGTCAGGCGCCTCCACCTTCTTACTTTTTTTTTCCCATGAGGACAGGTGGGATAGATCGTGGTGCAGGCCGCATCCTAGATGGCCACCTGCAACAGGGTGCAAAGTCCGCTCAGATCGTCTCCCGGGGGTTGGAGACGGCTCACCGCTGTAAGAAGGCACGGCAAATCCGCTTCGGTGCTGGACCAAGCCGTGGGCAGAGTGAAAAATCAGCTTAATGGACAGCCCGATGGAGGAGCTGCCCTGCCCCACGTCCGCTCGAGCCATCATCCACTATGCGGTCAGGTCTTGACCATATCCGTGATACCTTGGAAATATGTGAAAATTCAGAAATAAAGAATTTAAATAACTAACAATGCTGAATCTTGGATCAGCTGTCTTGATTCACATACATCTTCAAGCATATGAATTATACATACTGCAGGGCAGTCCCTATTCCCTATGCTCTCCCTGATGCATCAAGGAATAGTTGTTCAGGAAAAGTTATTGGACAACCATAAATGTAATAAAAAATCCTGACACACAAACTCTAATACAATAAATGTACAAAATGCTTTATTAGCGATTAATCCAGATCAAAAAGTTAAAATAAATTCACAGCATCATTTTATGATTACATCAATAGATCCATGAGGTGTCTGTAAACATACATTCATACACCGCACTAATTCATTTCCATATTACCTTGTTTAGCAGATAGTAGCAATCGTGGGTGTATTCGCCCCAAAGATTCCGCCTATTGGGCCTTTATCAATCTCCCTTGATAAAAGCCTAATGGGTCGAAACATTGGGGCTATTACACCCAGGATTGCTGCCCCAACCACTCACTACAGTACATGCTAAACAAGGTAATATGGAAATGAATGTATTCCTAAAATTATGCTGTGATTTTATTGTATGTTTTTGATTTGGTGTATCTTTTATAAAGATTTTTTTTACTTTGTAATAGAGTTGGCGTGTTGGGATTTTCTTTGTTATGAAAGAATACCCAGGACATACTTGAAAACGAGAGAAATCTCAATGTATTCTTCCTGGTAAAATACTTTATAAATAAAAATTAGTTTATTTTCTATCATGAGAATACATTGTTATTCCTGACTCCCCTCCCCTGTCCACCTGTAGATTTTTTTTCTTATTGTTGTCTCATAGTGCTTGTGTCCAGTATTCATTTGTATTAGCCATAAATGTAATGCCAGTCAATGGAAGGTGTCCAGGTTTAGCACCAGAAATACACAGCAAGGTCCACTCTTACTCTGTCTTGGATGTACATTTAATGTTAATTATTATTCTTATCATCCTTTATATAGCGCCAACAATTTCTGCAGAGCTTTACAATATCCAAAGGGAACGAGAAACAGATAATCGGACATGGGATGGAAATACTAGGTGTAGAGGGTCCTGCTCATAGGAGCTTAGTAGAGCAGTGGTTCCCAACCGCGGTCCTCAAGTACCCCTAACAGGCCAGGTTTTGAGGATTGCCTTGGGGAAATGGATCCTGCAATCACTGAGCAGCAGATTATATCACCTGTGCTGTGCTTCAGATATCTGGCAAACCTGACCTGTTGGGGGTACATGAGGACCGCGGTTGGGAACCACTGCTCTAGAGTGATTGGGGTTGAGGAAGACAAGGGGAATTTTACTGGATGGCAGGATCATTAGTGCTAGTGGTTTGGGACTGGTGGGGCCATTCTAGAGGGTTTAGAAATAACATTGCCTCATACTTTCTCTTACATTTTACTGCATCCTTCAGGATATTGTAGACTTTGCTTCCTGCTCATTATCTTCATTGTTTACAGTACAGGATGGGAGTTTCTGCTCTCATGTGTAGGAGGAATGGCATTAATATCTGATTAAAGAGACAGGCAAACAGAATCTCAGCTGTAAAACACAAAAGATCAAACAACTTCTTTATTTTTCAGCTAGAAAGACAGAAATATTATCAAGCTTTTTCATAGATTTAAGGAAATCGTGATTATAGCTGGTAGTGAATAGGATATATTTAGGTTGCCCTACTACAGTGCTTCCCAACCATTTGCTATAATCAGTTACAGTTACAAGTATTTTTAACCCTTTCGCTGCTGAGGCTTTTCCCGCCCCTGTGCTGAGGTCATTTTTACCTGTTTTGCGCATCATGTTTAAACGTGTTTTGAAGGCTTATTTTAGTATATGACCCAGACATATTATATATCGTTCTTTCCGTCAGACTCGGTAGATTCATAATATGTCATTATTATATGTATACGTTATGTCATGTCTGTATATTATAACAAAAAATGCAATAAAATATGTATTTTCAATAATTTACAATGTGTAAAGTGTTTTTTTTCACATTTTAACATGCGAGCAATTGCAGTTATACTTTGTATGGGGTGCGCTTGTTAAAAAAATTAGAAATGGGGTCTCGTTACATTTTTTTTGGGGAAAATTACACTATTTTTAACAAACGCACCGCATACAAAGTCGTTAGTGCAGCATCATTGTTCACATTATAATTGAAATGGGAACAATATTGCTGCATTAACAAACCAAAAAAAATAAAAAATTTTTTTTTTTTTTTTTTATAATTTTCTTTTTTAATTTTTTTTTACAAAATTGTTCACAGTAGTGTTTGGTATCGTTGGAACGGCCATGCTCTGGCCGATCCAACCATACCAAACTTTAACCCCTAACTACCACGGATCGGGAGATAGGGAGTTCATTGGAACTCCCTATCTCCACAGTTGGTGGCAGTTAGGGGTTAAGTCCAGGACTGGCGTCATCGTGCTACGCACGATGACGCCAGTCCTCAGGGGGAGTTCCTGGAGGCTTGGCCGACATCCAAGATGTCGGCCAGCTCCGGAAAGGATCGCGAACCGTCGCTTTTCAGCGCCGATTCGCGATCCAGCTCCCCAGGGGTTAATGCCAGGCACCATTTGGAAGGGCAGGCTGTGCCCTTCCAAATGATGCCTGGGTTAACCCCCGCAGAGCCGCCGATCGGGAGGGAGAGAGGTCCAAAGGACCTCCCCCCCTCCCTTTCAGGCGCCTCCTCCGCACATGCGGGGGGGGGGCGCCTGAATTAGGTGTCATCGCGCTGCCGCGATGACACCTAATTCCGGCGGCTGCGGTCCGGATGCCGGGCTGACATCCAGGATGTCAGCCCGCACCGGAGGGGCCAGCGATCGGCCGGAACCCGGCCGAACGCTGACCCCAATGCGAGGACGCGCTCAGCGCGTCCTCAGCATACCAGCGGTAATGCTGAGGACGCGCTGAGCGCGTCCTTAGCATTGAAGTGGTTAATTTTTTTTTTTACAAAATTGTTCACAGTAGTGTTTGGTATCGTTGGAACGGCCATGCTCTGGCCGATCCAACCATACCAAACTTTAACCCCTAACTACCACGGATCGGGAGATAGGGAGTTCATTGGAACTCCCTATCTCCACAGTTGGTGGCAGTTAGGGGTTAAGTCCAGGACTGGCGTCATCGTGCTACGCACGATGACGCCAGTCCTCAGGGGGAGTTCCTGGAGGCTTGGCCGACATCCAAGATGTCGGCCAGCTCCGGGAAAGGATCGCGAACCGTCGCTTTTCAGCGCCGATTCGCGATCCAGCTCCCCAGGGGTTAATGCCAGGCACCATTTGGAAGGGCAGGCTGTGCCCTTCCAAATGATGCCTGGGTTAACCCCCGCAGAGCCGCCGATCGGGAGGGAGAGAGGTCCGAAGGACCTCCCCCCCTCCCTTTCAGGCGCCTCCTCCGCACATGCGGGGGGGGGGCGCCTGAATTAGGTGTCATCGCGCTGCCGCGATGACACCTAATTCCGGCGGCTGCGGTCCCGGATGCCGGGCTGACATCGAGGATGTCAGCCTGCACCGGGGGGGCCAGCGATCGGCCGGAACCCGGCCGAAGGCTGACCCCAATGGGAGGACGCGCTCAGCGCGTCCTCCGCATACCAGCGGTAATGCTGAGGACGCGCTGAGCGCGTCCTCAGCATTGAAGTGGTTAAAGCACCAAAAAATTCCTTAGTGCTGTACAATGGGAGAGACAGAATATCAAATATACATACATGTTACACACACACACAACAGTAGGAGAAAGGACCCTGCTCGATATTCCACAGTTGACGCTACACTCGGGTGAAATCAGTTTGCGCTTCACAGCTTGAGCGAGCTTACTGTACTTTGTCTCCTATTCTAACATGGGGATCGCAATCAATTTTTAATGTCCCGAGACAGGAGGTATTGCAAAGTGCAGGCGCAAGTTAACATTGGGACGCAAATTGACAAATTTTAACAACTCCTAAAAGCTGGTGTTAATTGATTTTGCATTTGCAAATTAATTTAACACACTTTAACCCCCCCTAAAACTCCCATACTCACCTTTTATCCCACGTCAAGAAGGGCAGTGTGATCCGCTGCTTCTTCTCGCTGGGAGCAGAGTGCGACTGGGACAAATAGTACCTAGCCTCCCTCTGCGATCACGCCGCGGCACTGCTTGATCTCGCGAAAGCGAGCTCAGAGCTGGGACGCGCAAAGCTCCATGGAGTCCTATGGACTCCACAAGCCGATACTTCGCTGTTGGTATTCAGCAGATTTGCACTGCGTTCTGGATTTGGCACCAAACTGTGTATGGCCATTATTAAGTAGGTACATGCATTCCTGACTAGCCACTGGCTCTCAAAGCACATGCATAGAGCCATTGAACTAGCTGGACACTCAAGCGGTTGTCCAGCCCCCTGCCTGATTTGGCATGATGTAGCAGTGCCACCAGCTTGGATCAGCTGTGAGACAGCCCAGTGCTGGAATAACCCTTTAGAGTGAAAACCACAGATCCCTTGTGTGATTGTCAAAGTGGGCTCAGGAGATCTATTTCTTAAGAGCGATATACAGTGCGTGTTATTTTTTTATTGCGCAGAGTAGGGAAGCATTTTTTCTATCCTGCTGGACCCCCTATTCTTTTCCCAACCTCAAATGCACAACAGATCTGATACGCTTCAGAGCAACTGCGCAGGGAAATATCGATTTTAGTAGATTGGCCCCCTGCAGCAGTTACTTGGGCCTAATCTGTGCTGATAATGGACAACAGAGCCATGTGAGGTCCATTATTAAAGAGACCCTACCACCAAAAAATGAAATTATTTAATGTTTTCTGATATCTTACCACTACTTTGTTTTCCTCCATATAGAGTAAATTATTTTCTTAACTAAACATATATGTGTCTCTGCAGCCCGGATATTTGAATTTCCCTCCTCAGGGGTGGCAGCCAAGTGACAAAGATTATCACGGCTGATGAGTAGAGAACCTGCTACCCCCCCACCTATAATGGACCCCTTTGCTCTGTAGAAAGGCTGGCACTTTAAGAAATTGCCTCCTAGCCATCAGTGTCCTGAAGGGTAAGGTAGAATCTATGAAAGAAATAGTAAGGGTAGAGTCTATGAAAGAAATCACATCTCTGATTGCAGGATACGACCTTAAATGGTGTCCATCTCTGATGACAGCGAACAAAAATCTCAGGTGCTCCAAAGGGTGCCCATAGAATGTGAGAAGCAAGCCAGGTAACATCCCAATAAAACGTTTGAAGAAATCTTTTCAGGGATTCCCCCTGATCCGTACATTACGCATACGATGTCGACCCTCCATGATTGCAACAGCCTCAGAGAGGAGGTCCACCAGGGCCTGCAGGGACTCCATTTTAGTTGTAAGTTGGGTCTGTGCTGCCTCGGTGCTTTCGGCCTGCTCTTTAATATCAGCCATTTGGTCCTTTGCAGCATCCACATCAGCCCGCAGGTCTTTAATGTCCGAGCGTCAGAGGGTGCACATCTCAGTAATCATGCGTCTGATATCTCCTTTTGTGGAGGGTAAGTAGTCGTCTCTGTCTTTGTCCTCAGACATGACCAGGGGCTTGCAGCTGTCGCAACGGGGCCACAGTTGCCTGCACTCTGCAGTTTCTGCTTCACCGAGGACTTCGTAGAGCCTGGGGACGGGAGATGGTCCAATCTGCTCGTTCCTCTACTGGATGATGACCGGGGGCTTGCAGCTGTCGCACTGGGGCCGCAGTGGCCTGCACTCTGCAGTTTCTGCTTCACCTAGGACTTCACAAAGCTGGGACCAACTACCCGTCCCCACTCTACTCGTCGACTCTTCTGGATGATTTATGAAGAGCCATCTCAGGCTCCAACCAGAAAAGGCCATCTTTATCCGAGGAGCCTGCGTCAGGCACGTTGGGGACACCTTGCGGCGCCGATGACGGTTGTCCCCATGGAGTCTTGGATATCCTGCTGGCGGGGGCCCTGCGACTGGCAGGATCTCTTCCTAGATTTTTCCCCATCGTTTACTTGGTAGGCGGTTGTGCAGAGGTGGCAGAACCCACAACGCGCTTGAGGTGTCGTGGGAACATCTGAGATGGCTGCTAGTGGTATGCCGCAGGAGAATGCCCGAAGCCACAAATCGCCCCAAACTTAGTGAAAAGTTACAGGCACAGATCAGCTAATCGCTGGGATCTCCCCTCACTGATGGGCACTCTTCAGCCGACGGACGCGTACCTGTGAGCGGCCGCCTGCATCTGTGCTTGGACGTGCTTCTCGCACTCTCGACTCTGCTCCTGCAAGATGTTACACTTATCTTTACATGATCTTCGGGAGCGTAGCTGAGAGTACAAGAGGCATGTTTAAGCACAGATGCATGCGGCCACTCGCGGGTACGTGGCCCTCCTGATAGAGGGGTAAGTTAACTAAGGTTATTTCTGAATTAGAGCAGTGCCCCAGGCCACAGATGGCCTACACAGGGCACCAACCGGCAAGGTACAACCGATGGCCAGTCTGGGCCTGATAATAGCGATGGTGAATTTATGGCCCGCGTGCCAGCTGTGGCGTGCCCATGTGCCATATGTTTGCCATCACTGTTCTATGCTATGCAAGTTGCGTAGGTGCACAGATTGCGTTCTATAGTTTCAGGGAGTCCTGGGTTTGCGAGTCCCCAAGCCGATGAGGAGGAGCTGCACGGGGCAAGGGAGTAAAAATCACCCGAAAAGAAAAACGAATTAGGCAGAGGCTGTGTCAGCAGACTCTGCCCAATTATCTAAGGGCATGAAAAGGGAAACTCTATTTTTTTTACGAGAAAAGCTGAGGCCTTGTTAATGCAGTTGCTCGGGAAATGCTTGAGAAAGGCTGCTTTTCTAGCAGAAACCTTGCACTTAATGTAATAATGTGCCTGATTTCCTTTGGTTTGGGCACTATGTATACTGACTGCATCTAATACTTGTGATAGTTGTCCTTTTTCCAGTCAGATTGTGATGTGCTTAAGTTTTATTTAACATATTGTCTTGTACTGTGTTATTTTTTATTCAAATATGCATCAATATCTAATTAGAATTTAGATCACCTCTGGATATGTGGTTCAGCTGGTAATTCAAATTATTTTCTGCACAGTTGTTTTAGATGTATTTACTGACATACATGGATTGTTATCGTGTGTCAAGTTTGCCCTCCTTCATTCACATTTGTCTTCCTTAACATTTTATTTTTTTAATCATGTGTACAGAACATAAAGTACTGAAATTGGTATGAAATAATATATAAACTGAATGAATGGACTAAAGAAAGGCTTTTATCCTCCTACGATCCAGAACATCCACATTCTACTCCAAGGCCAGGTGGGTGCTTTGTTGTACTTTAGTGCTGCACAAGCTGTACTCTGCACAGATAATGGGTCTGTCGGAAAAATGTACATTTTTATTTTTTAACCATGTAACTTATGACTGCACATATTTCTCCTGGTGAAGTCTTTTGACGAAACGCGTCGAGCGTGAGCAGTCTTATCTTTATTTTTATTAATAAAATCCTTTGACTGGAGAAACTTTGGTCTTGGCTGATTGTTTCTGAAGTGCACCGGTTGTGGAGGAAACCATACCCCAGGTCCTAGGCACCCATGGAACGGTGATAACGGTCTTGTTTTTTGATGTGCGTGAATTGATACAAATACTATTTGTTCATTTAACATGCACCTCTAAGTGATTTTAATTCGTTGTAGGATCACCCTCTACCTTCTTCTTATTGTATACGGGTTACCGGGAGCCCGCAGAGGGAAGATCCTAAGTGATTCAGTGTGTGTTTTTTTTTTCTTTGCATAGGAAAAATGGACATGTCCCCCTCAAATTCAATATGAAGGACTGATTGACTGTGAGACGACAAGTCTCTTATCACTGCTACTGCCTCATAGTCCTGATTTCATATTTTACACTAATATTGCAGTATCATTTTTGAAAGGGAACCAGCATCAATGTGCTTTCTGTTGACTTGAAGGTATTTATTGCTCTGAATGTTTGTAGATTAGTTTTTACTATGGCAAATCTGATATTCTGTTCTGTTGGACACGGCAAGGTGGTTCACTTGGGGAGCCAGGGCATCATGTCACATATTTGTATAATTTATTCGTAATGGTAGACATACATTACATATAAAACATTTTATTACTCTGAAGAATGACAGTAAATGATTTATAACAAAAAATACAATAGTTGCGTTGCACACCAGTGTCCTGTGGAGCTTACACCGAGGTTGTGACCTCTTGATGACAAAGACTGGATTTTTTTTTTTTGAGAAAGGATTTTACCAGGAAGGATACATTGAGATTTCTCTTGTTTTCAAGTATGTCCTGGGTGGCGAGTATGTACTGTTAGGTGTGTAGCGCTGTGTTTAATTCCTTATTGTGGCAGTACCTATTTTTGGCCACCGGAGGGAGACGAGCGCAATGTGAGACACTGAATATTACATTGGGACTACATTTCCCGGCATGCTTTGGGAACGGACACAGGAAGTGGGTGGGACACAGAGACTTACATCCTGAGCCTTGTGGGGAGAGCTGGCAGAGCGCACCAGGAAGTGAGAGAGACAAGACACAGTGCTGCAGAACGTAACAGTGTCCAGGCCGGAGCACAGGTGCGGCCTAACGGAGTTACAGGTCGGGTTACCCAGCCTTACCAAAGGGAGACCCAGTGATCCACAAGATTACCCAGGCTGCTATTGAGGAAGCCAGAGGACCCCGAGTTAGGAGTACCGCAGGTCGATCGGACTGGGAGAGCAGGCGGTAAGCTGGACAAGTCACGGCAGGAGCAGAAAGCCAGACAGCGGATCCAGAAGCCAAGAGAACCCCAGTCAATATCGAGCGGAGAGACGTCCTGGGTCAAGCGGAGCCTCAAGTATCTGGCGGATGGGTGAGAGGCCTTCTAGGCCGTTGTAAAACCAAGAAAGCACGCTGCTGTTTGTTTCCAAAACCCACAGGGCCCCAACTTGACTAGTCGAAGATACCTCTTAAGCAATTCACTGGCCAGTTGAATAGTGTACCCGGGTACCATAACACACACACACACACACACACACCTACATTCCGGGACACAACCTGTGCGGGACTCACTCCCCAATCAAAAAGGGGTTAAAGATAATTTTCCATTTATTTTCCGCTGCGCGTTTCTCGAATAACGAAACATCGTATTTATTTTCCGCTGCGCGTTTCTCGAATTACGAAACCTTGTATTTCTTTTCCGCTGCGCGTTTCCTCGAAATACGAAGCATCGTATTTCTTTTCCGCTGCGCGTTTCCCGCATTACGAAGTACTGTAAATATATCTACGAACACCGTGTTATTCATTATATGCCATTTATTCTAGTAAACTATATAATTTATAAAATCCACAACGGTGCTGGAGTATATTTATTCCCTAGTGCGGGGAGACTGACCCGAGGTTCAAATTCAGTGGCTCCTCCGGGAGTGAGCGCTACAGGTGTCTTGTCCAAGGACACTTACTGGAGAGGTTGCTCGCTGGGATCGAACTCATGTCTCCACAGGCTCTCTCCATGCAGAGCAGTGATGTTACCTCTACTCCACCCAGACTGGAAGTTCTTTAATGTAACGGCCAACCTCTGGCTGCTTTCTGTTTTGGAAGTGATCCCTGGATGACGATGAAGGCTTCTTTACATTTTGGTTAACCTGTGGCTGTCTTTTATGGATAGACTGTTGGAGGAGGATTCTGGAAGGATTATGCGAAGATATATCTAAGTTGGATTTTTTTTTTTTAGGTTATTTTGGTTAAAGGATCTTTACACATTGGGCTCCATTCCAACCCTGGTGTAAACTTAGCCAGAGCTGTTGTAAACTTCCCAGAGCCACTGACGTCTATGGAGTTACTACGTTTACAACAGTTCTGGTTAAGTTTATACCAGGGTTGTAATAGGGTCCATTGTGTGGGATGCTGGTGTAACAGCCCCTGGTACTCCGACTGAGCACCTCTGTTAATTTCAACTTCTGATATTTTTGAAGTTGAATTATAGTCAGTGAGTACAGCCTTTACCTCACAGCAGGATTAAAGACTGTATTTCGAATAATATGGTAATAAAATGGGCTATATCACCTCACCCTGACCAGCTACCCCAAACCCATGCTATCTGTGCACTAAATTGTGCTGTGCTAGCTTCCGGGGGCCCCAAGTAATCAACCTGAAAAGTGTTTTCTGATCAGTGGGTAGTCCAAAAATAACTTGAAATATATTACATTATGCAACAAAATAAAGAATACACTGTAAGACTCTCATCCAAACAATAGGAATCCCCTGCCCTTCAACCCTGTGTCCACGATACTTGGATTCAATTTGAAAGCTCATTTAACTTAAGGAAAGCATCTTGTAACTCATTTTGTAACTTGGCACATACGCAGACACAAGAAACAGAATGACAACTAATATTCTATACTGCATTCCATCAATCAGGAATTTAATGCAGGAATTTTATAGTATTATGTTTATACCACATCTATGCCTTTCATGTAAAATATGGTGGGCAGGCATATGTTCCTGACATTGGTTTATTGTTTCCATTTCTAGTTAGGTTTGCTACATGAAACATGGTTATGGCTATGTGGAACTATTGTCTGTTTTGCATTTCAGGCAAAACTTGGCTTTATAAATCGCAAGCCCCTTAATGGAGATGCAGAGATGGTTACAGATGGCTCGAGGGCCTCCTTTAGGCTGCTGCCTATTGATGATAGTGATAATTTGTGGGGGTCTGTTGACAACAAGCAGACAAGTAGAACTACATCTGGAACATCTTCATGCAGTTTGGGATGGTGAGTAGATTTCATCGTTATATTTCCTTTACTTGGGCTTTTTTGACAAGAAATGGCAAACTATATCTGCTAGCATATTAAAATTTGTAATAATGCATTATCAATAAATCACTGTCGCCCAGGCCCAGACTGGGACAAAATTTTTTTTCAAGTTGAGCAGTTTACTTTCATCTACCGTGATAGAGAAACACACACACATATTTATACACTCCTCAAGATGCACCCCTATACCCAAACAACTGTATATAGATCATATACAACCATATTATACACCTATATGGGCGAACAGCAATAAAACTCACAGTAATGTGCAGTGTGTTTGAGTGTGAGTTTTATTGCTTTTGAGTTCTGTGATACACTCATACACACTGCACATTACTGTATCACAGAATTCCACAGCAATAAAACTCACACTCATACACACTGCACATAACTGAGTTTTATTGCTGTGGAGCTCTGTGATACACTCATACACACTGCACATTACTGTGAGTTTCATTGCTGTGGAACGATGTGGTATAGTAATGTGCCTTGTGTATGAGTGTATCACAGAGCTCCACAGCAATAAAGCTCACAGTAATGTGTGCTGTGTATGAATGTGAGTTTTATTGCTGTGAAGTGCTGTGGTACACGCAATAAAACTCACACTCATGCACAGCACACTTTACTGTGAGGTTTTTTTTGCTTCAAAAAATGAAGTGCTAAAAAAGTTGCATCTTGAAAAAGAAACTCAGCCGAATTTTGATGCCCAGAATTTTGGTTGCTCCAGGCCAAAATGGAGCATCATTTTCCATATCTAGGGTTAGAGATTAGGATTAGGTTACTAGTTGTACTTGTTTTAGGGTTAGGGTAAACCTGAGCCCTAACATACTGCTCCATTTTTGCCAAATTTTAAGGCAACAGATTCTGACCTTTCTTTTTATGCTAGTGCAACGTGAAATGCATTTTTCTAAAATGCAAATCATTTTTTTGATTTCCCCTAAACAAAATATTTCCCCCAGATTTGACGCTGGGGGGGGGGGGGGGTGTTGGGACGCTCTAGATTTTCGTGCTTACAGGCTCCCGAAATGTAAATTCAGCTCTGACTACGTCAACGTACCCATCGTGGCCGGATCATTTTATTTATACTTTTCCTTTCTTGTTCTTTTATTTTCATGACATGAATTACAACCACACATCTTAAACTAATTTTGAAATCATCCTCTTATACGGGAGTGGTGGAGACCTGACATGTGAATTTTATATTTTATGCAAAAATGGAAAACTAGCAGAGTTGGACAAGATTGAGAGTTTAGCTATTCCGATCTTATGTTTGTAAAGCTCTTATCACACACAATTTCTGTGATAAACCCTGCGCTTTAATTAACCTCTTAACGCCACGGGGCGTACTATGCTGTCCTCATGGCGGGTGGGTCTGATTGCCGCAGGATGGCATAGCACACCCTGCTGCCATCTATGGGTTGCATTCGGCCTGCCCACCAGCTAGCATGTGCCGCGGAATGGCCTGAACTGAAACCGACCCCCTGCAGCCAATGTCGTGCGCAGTTCGTCAGCTACGTATGCAGGCCAGAGGAGGGGCCGCAGCAGCAGCTGGCGGTTAGACACACCTGCCGGGCACAATCCACCCAGTGGTTAGTAAAGGGTTAATAAACATTTTGAGACCATCACAACCTATTATTATGTTCTTAAATTACCATGCGCTGCGATGTGTATATACAATCTTAAGTTCTTTCTAGCGATTGCTCTTATTCATGGAGAATGACTCGTTGTGCAGTTTAAAAAGACAAAAGGAATTGGAAACGTTTCATGCCCCAGAGGTCTGGTTCTCAGTGACGTGAAAAGGTAATTGTTTCCTGATTTCCTTCTGTTTTGTTACAAGTTTTTCCAAATTTAATTTGGTCAAATAATCTTGTGGGCGGCATTAATATCTAGAAGTAGGTGGAGACAAAGCTACACAAAGTTAAGTGTGGTAAATAGTCTAAGATGTAGTCTTCATGTGTTAAAAATGAAATGCACCCGATCCTAATGCATCCCAGTGAAATATGTTATTGCCTTGAGTTTAAATACCTTGGCAATCATTAATTTTCGCAATATAAAGGCAACTAGCAAATGGGCTGTCTTGCTGACTCTCTTGCTGTGCAACTAATGGTGTCACCACATTGCTGCAAAGGCTATACTAAAGATAATACTACCTGTCTGGTAAAGGGTAACAATATAATGTAAAGCGTCAACGAACCACCGTGCCATCAAAATAGCAAAGTACAAATGGGCATTGTGTGAGGAGGGGGGGGAACTAAACACGATTTTTACAAGACCGCCCCACTGTCTATAGAGCTCTGTAGTGTCGGAGAAGAATTACAAGAGGCTTATTTTATATTTTCAAAGTAAGTAGTAAGTAGTACATGTGGATAAAGTGGCAACATATTCTGTAACATTGTGCAATGGGTAGGACAAACTAAACATAAAAGTAACAAACACGTTTGACACATGGAAAATAATGAAAAAAGAGGACTATGCTTGAGGGAGTTTACAATCTAATAGAGGGGTGTCACACAGAGCTGAGGGTAAATAGCAGAGTATGAGAAGTAATGGGGTGCATGGGACCTCAAGGGAAATGGATCATGAAATGTGCCATGGGGGATTATGTCGTGATCTGAAAGGCCTCTCTGAAATAATGTTTTTTAGGGACGTCTTGAAAGGCTGGAGGCACAGGTAGAATCGATTGTTATGAGGGAGTTCCATAAATAGGGGGCAGCTTGGGAAAAATCCAGACGGCGAGAGTGAAGGGTACAGGTACCAGGAGAAGATAAAAGCAGATGAGATTTTATAACAGAATAAAAGAGAACTGAATGAAAAATCTCAGTTTGAATTATTTATATAAAATGAAAATAATAGTTAAACCCATTTTGTTGTATATCATCTGAAAGCGCTTTACAATCAGCACCAGAACACTCGCAGCTCTGTATCTCACCTGGTGGCTGATTTACAGCTACTTAAAGTATCCCTAGCATACCATTTTTTAATAAAATTTATAAAACGTAGACTTGAATATCTTTTTTTTCTCCCATTGGTTTTCCTTTACTTTCTTTGGTTCCTATTCCTCAGGTTCCTCCTCATTCCTTGCTATTGCCCTAAGGCAGTGAACCTTGGCAACCCAGATGCTTCGTCAGCCTAATGCGTGACTAAGCAAAATGGGATATGTAGTTTGAAAATATCTGGGGTCTCAAGGTTCACCATTACTGCTCACTTTCCCTCTCTCAAGCTCACACTTTTTTGCCTGTACCTCCTCCTATTGTGTGTGCTAAGTTGTACGTTTCAATGTATGAATGTTATTTTTTCTTCCTTTTTGTTTTTTGAGAATTGACAAAGAACAATAACAAAGAATGTCAGTTACAAGTATTTATAAAGTGCTAACAAGTTCCATAGCGCTGTACAATGGGTGAGATCGAATAACAAATGTACTGTGAGCTGGGAAACAGGTAGCGGGTGCAATTGCTGTCTGGGGTGAGCACTCTTGAAAGGTTCAGAGACCAGACCAGTGACTTTTCTTCAAACCAGGGGTGAATCCAGGGGGGGGGGGCAACGGGGCAATTGCCCCCCCCCCCCTGAGATTCTGACAAATTTACTTTTAGCATTGCCGGGCCGGCCAAACTGAAGCAGCGTGCGCCGCGACCCGCGGCGCGCACTGCCTGCCTGCCCTGCCCATTATCATCTCTCTGTGTCACTCACTGTCTGACTGTAGTGTGTGTGCTGCCTGTGCGGTCTAAAATTTTATTTAACGGATTGTCCGCTCCGCTCATAGCCCTCACTCACGGCGGGCCACGCTGGCTGCTGGCAGTGCTGGGCCAGCCCAGGCTTGCCGCCGGAGCCGGCCCGGCCTGCCGCACTGACTCAAAGCGAGCGAGGAGGTGGCAGCGAGCAGGAAGAACAGGAAGTGAGGCGAGCGCCAGCCATGCCCAGCCCCACGTCACTAGCTCAGTCATGTGTCAATCCGGGGCGGGCGCTGGACTGGTGACGTGGTAACGCCACATGGTGAGTGTCACATGGGCGGGAAAGCTAGCAGGCCAGGAGCAGGAGGCGCCACATTGAGGTGAGTGAATGATAATAAATGGTGGTGTGATTGTGCCTGCCTGCCCTCATCTTCATGCCCTGCAGCCAGTGCCACTGCCTAGTGCCCAGGCCAGGGCCCAGTGCCCACCCAGTGACCCCACGGTCCTCCTCAGCAGCTCAGTCTGACTGACTCTGCTCAGTCCGCTCAGTCACTCTGTGTGTGAGTGTGTCATCCTTCCTCATCTGTTGACCGGGCCGAGCGGCCGCCCGAGCCGAGTCTCTCCGGCTCGAGAGTGAGACCGAGTGACCCACTGACAGTGACTGAGTGTCCTCCAGACTCCAGAGTGACCTGACCAGTCCATTTCCAGTCCATGTCTCCATGATCATGTCATCATGATGATCAGATTCCAGCCCAAGCAGGCCCCCCCCTGCTGCTCCTCTAGATTGTAAGATCCTGGGTGCCCTCTGCTCCTCTAGATTGTAAACTCCTGGGTGCCCTCTGCTCCGCTAGATTGTAAGCTCCTGTGAGCCGGACTCTCTGCTCCTCTAGATTGTAAGCTCCTGTGAGCCGGGCCCTCTGCTCCTCTAGATTGTAAGCTCCTGTGAGCCGGACCCTCTGCTCCTCTAGATTGTAAGCTCCTGTGAGCCGGGCCCTCTGCTCCTCTAGATTGTAAACTCCTGTGAGCCGGACCCTCTGCTCCTCTAGATTGTAAGCTCCTGTGAGCCGGGCCCTCTGCTCCTCTGGATTGTAAGCTTCTGTGAGCCGGGCCCTCTGCTCCTCTAGATTGTAAGCTCCTGTGAGCCGGGCCCACTGCTCCTCTAGATTGTAAGCTCCTGTGAGCCGGGCCCTCTGTAAATTCTCGTCAGTCGGGCTCTCTGCTACAGCACCTTATTTTCTGTCAGTGCCCCTCCTGAGACTAGTCTCTGGATCCGCCCCTGCTTCAAACGGGGGTACATTTATTGCAGCAACCACAGGTTATACACCACACTGTATATTGCTCAAAATAAACCGTTCAAAAGCAAAGAAAATTCCTAGCAGTGTCCCGGCACTAACTAAACATACAATAGCCCTGACTAACAACCTTTGCAAACCTAGTGTTTGTCAGGCTTCAGCAAACTAGCATGACCAACCTTGTGCTCCAGCAGATAGAGACCGTCTGCTCCCCAGACTCTAGACCTGGGTGGAACACTGTCAGCTACACAAGCGTAGACTCTGGACAGAGCATCTACATTGGCCATTTTTTTACCCGGGCGATGCTTCACAGTGAAGTTGTAGTCCTGCAATGCCAGAAACCAACGGTTCACACGTCTATTGGTCTCCTTTTTTAGTGCCATCCATTTGAGGGGAGCATGGTCAGTCACCAGATCAAACTGGCGCCCTAATAAATAATATCTTAAGGCATCCAATGCCCATTTAATAGCCAAACCCTCCTTCTCAATCACTGCATATTTCTGTTCATGATCGTTTAATTTTCTGCTTAAGTACACTACAGGGTGTTCCTCACCATTATGTACCTGTGACAAAACTGCCCCTAGACCAACATCAGATGCATCAGTTTGGACTACAAAATCCTTGGAAAAATCAGGGGAGTAGAGGATTGGCTGTGCACAAAGAGCCCTCTTCAGGACCTGGAAAGATTCCTCGGCTTCTGGGGACCATTTGACGATTAAATTCTTCCCTTTGGTAAGGTCTGGCAACGGGGCTGCAAGAGTTGCAAAGTTTGGGATAAACCTCCTGTTGTATCCCCTTATCCCAAGGAAAGCTCTGACTTGTTTTTTACTGGTGGGACGTGGCCACTCCTGAATGGCATCTACTTTGTTTAGCTGGGGTTTTATGACTCCACGCCCCATCGTGTAACCTAAATATTTGGCTTCCTCTAACCCCAGGGCACATTTTTTGGATTAGCAGTGATACCTGCTCTATGGAGAGTTTCCAAGACAGCTTGGACTCGAGGCAAATGAGATTCCCAGTCAGTGCTATGTACTACGATGTCATCCAAGTATGCTGCAGCATACTGTTGGTGGGGTCTCAAAAGTTTGTCCATAGCTCTCTGAAATGTAGCAGGTGCATCTTGTAATCCAAAAGGCATCTTTTTATATTGAAACGAACCCTCAGGGTTTACGAAGGCCGTCTTCTCCTTGGCACCTTCTGTCAGGGGAATCTGCCAATATCCTTTGGTCAAGTCCAAAGTTGTCAAATAACGAGCTGTGCCCAGTCGGTCTATAAGTTCGTCTACCCGGGGCATAGGATAAGTGTCAAACTTGGTCACTGAATTGAGCTTCCTAAAATCATTGCAAAACCTCCAACTCCCATCTGGCTTTGGGACTAGGACAATGGGACTGGACCAGTCACTACTGGACTCTTCAATGATGTCTATCTCAAACATTTTCTTCACCTCCCTACTGATGTCTTTCCTCCTTGCCTCAGGAATACGGTAAGGTTTAAGTTTAACCCGTGCCCCATGTTCAGTAACAATGTCATGTTGTGTTACCAACGTCTGACCAGGCAGCTTTGAAAATTTTTCTCGTTTTTTTTTATTAAAAACTCTCTGACTTCCTGCTTTTGTGACTTAGACAGCGACTCAGCAATTTTTACTTCGGGGACCTGAGGGTGTTCAGTATCCAGCTGGTGGGTTATTGGGATGAACCCAGCAGCTAGCGATACTCTATCTTTCCAGGGCTTTAGCAAGTTCACATGTTATATTTGCTCTGGTTTTCTTTTCCCCGGTTGGTGAATTTTATAATTTACTTCCCCAACTCTTTCTATCACTTCAAAGGGACCCTGCCACTTAGCAAGGAACTTGCTCTCAACTGTGGGAACTAATACCAGCACCCTGTCGCCAGGTGAGAAAATGCGGACTCGAGCATCCCTGTTATATATTCTCTGCTGAGCTGCCTGCGATTGAGCTAAATGCTCTTTTACAATTGGCATTACTACTGTAATTCTGTCCTGCATCTGCGAAATATGCTCAATAATGCTTTTGTGGGGTGTCTTCTCCCCCTCCCAGGTCTCTTTGGCTATGTCCAGAAGTCCCCGAGGGTGTCTCCCATAGAGTAATTCAAATGGAGAGTACCCTATAGAGGACTGAGGAACTTCTCTGATGGCAAACATCAGATATGGAAGCAAATAGTCCCAGTTTTTACCATCCTTGTCAACAACCTTTTTCAGCATGCTTTTTAAGGTTTTATTAAATCACTCTACTAGTCCATCAGTTTGAGGATGGTATACCGAGGTTCGCAAATGAGTCACCTTAAACAACTTGCACAATTCTTTTGTCACTCGTGACATAAATGGGGTACCTTGGTCCGTCAGAAGGTCCTTAGGGATCCCGACCCGGCTAAACACCTGTAATAACGCCTTAGCTATATTCTTGGCTGATGTCTGGCGTAGGGGAATTGCTTCAGGGTAACGGGTAGCGTAATCCATAATGACCAGGATATACTGATGCCCTCGGACAGACTTCAGAAGCGGGCCCACAAGGTCCATATCAATTCTCTCAAAGGGCACCTCGATTATTGGCAAGGGTACAGAGGTAGGGGTGCAGACATTTGACAAACCGGACAAGATTTGCAATAGTTTTCAATATCTTTTTGTACCCCAGGCCAGTAAAACCTCTGTAAAACCTCTGTGGTTTTCTCAGTACCTAAATGACCCCCCCAATAAGTGTCCATGGGCAAGCTCCAATACCACCTTTTTGTACGGTTTGGGGACCACTAATTGCATTGTTCTTTTTATACACACGATATAGCATGTCATCATTACTAATGAAGTAAGAAAAAGAGAGCCTATTCCCTGGTTCAACTGGTTCCCCATTGATCATCATAACATTTTCCCAGGCCCTCACAAGAGTAGGATCCTTCCTCTGCTCACTACCAACGTTCTCTCTATGAGTGTTAAGATCTGCAAACTCTAGAGTAGCTTCAGTTTCAACAGAGGGCGGTCTATCCTCATTGGCTATGTCGGGTATATTACAGAAAGGAAAAATTTAAAATGGATGCCTGTAGCCATTTTGTTTTTAAAGACAGTTTTTTTTCTTTTCAATTTCCTCTAAGTTTAGAAATGAACGAGATTTTTTTTTTTACAGAGTTCATTCCTGGGTGAAGTCTTTTATATTTTTAAGAAGTGCCAGACATGAAGGAATCTAGAATGTTTTTGTGTGATAAGGCTAGAGTTAAGTGCTAAGACGTGTCATAATTAAATTTATTGGTCTGTCTTAAGTTTTTAAAACAAAAGATATTTTATCTTTTCGGTATAGGAATAAGAGTTAATATCTCTGTAATATAGATTTATATTCACAAAATATATGTTTATAATCAAGGTATATTTTATTATATTTACAGTAGGAAATATATACTCCAATAAATATTGTAGAAAGTATATAATTGGTAAATAATAAAAATTACTAAAGAATAGATTCTGTTGAGTTAACCAGAAAAGAATTTAGCTGATAGGACTCTGAGTAACCAAAAGGGAGTGAGGATATAAATCAGAGATGATAGGTAGAGACACAGTGTCTATACACTGGGAGAAGAGAAGGTCTTTGTGTAGATTGATCTTTTGACCCGAGATAAGAATATTAAAAAGAAATGGTGGAATTAATTAAGAAGTGCAATACTGCCCTCTAGAGGATAGTAAATATTATAATTGATATACCAATAATATTGCCAGTGACGTCAAATTGGCTATAATAAGCGGCAATGTTGGTTGCAAATCAGTCGGAGATTCAGACTCACACTGCAATGCATTACACATGACCCTCTGAGAGTCGGAGATTCCAGCATTCAGAGACTCACACTGCAATGCATTACACATGACCCTCTGAGAGTCCGAGATTCCAGCATTCAGACTCACACTGCAATGCATTCAGATGTCCAGTACACATAGCAGATCCCAGGACATGAGGCAATCAAGATTCTCACCAAATCTCTAACTCACATGCATTGATTATCTGATATCGATAATCTTCACACATTCCAAAAATATTACATCAGGAATTCCAAGGCAGATTTATCAAAATCCAAATTGGACAGGTAATGTATGAAATTAAGGAATTAATGTAATTATATATATTTGTAGATATTCTTGCAACGTAGACTGAGATTTCTCAGATACTTGGGTAACTCCAAAAATTCTAAGTATTTCTATTCTGCAGATAGAAATATGAAGAAGTGGATATAAGGATTTATTCCTAAAAGAAATGTTGTAAGATTGATACCAATATATATTGAATTTGGAAATTATTGTGATTAAAATTAATAAGCAAGGAATTATATAACTACAAAATAAAAAGCAAAAGATTAGAAGTTTAATTCTCGAGATTAGGGGAGGATTCACTAAATAAGTTTTGATTACTTATTAAATTAGCTCATCTTTTGTTGATCCATGTAGCATAGATATATATATATATATATATATCTATAAGAGCTGGCTGGTTAAACATTGTTTGCTGGGAAATGCATGTTGTATTAAGCAGAAATGTTTATTAACCATTTGTGTATTAGTTACTAACTGATAAGGTAAATGATATTAATCATCATATATGCAGTTACTAACCGGAGATACATATATTGTGAAGCTAGTTTTTATATGCTGATGGATTGTGGTTTATAAATTTTTGTTTATGATATGAGATTTGAAACTTTTTTGTATACGTAATAAATATATATATTTTTTTATCCGATTATTGATTATTGTATTTTTCAAAGCAAAACACAGACAATTAAAAGAATTCAGGAGAATTTATAGGAAATATAAACGATTGATATTTGTGTCTCGTATAAGTTTCTTATGAAATAATAGTCCCTGATATATTGGAGGCTTGGCTGATAAGTCCAATATATATAATGTGTTGTATTCACGTGCAGAGATTATATCCGACAGCTATAGGGCCTTCAGACTCTTCCAATTCTCCTGCCAAAACAGAGAAGGGAAAGTCTGGGGACCCCCAAGACGGATCCTCTGAATACAACTGCTCTGCAGCATCCATGTATTCAGATTCAGTCTCTGGTTTAGAAACTGTGGCACAGTCTGGGTGTTCCCAGAGTTCCCAAAATTCAGGAAAGTCTCTCCCTATAATTACATCATGCACCAAATGAGGCACAACCCCAACCAAGTGCCTCAGATCACCCCGTGCGGTTCCAAACTTCACAGCTACTATAGGATACTCCCGAGTATCACCATGTACACACACTACAGCAACCTTTTTAGCCCGGAAGTTCACAGAGCCTATCAATTCAGCCTTAATAAGGGTTACTAAACTTCCAGTGTCCAGCAAAGCAGTAACATGCTTATCATTCACAGTTATTGCACACATGTGTTTTCCCTTTACTGGCACCGCGGTGCATGAAACAGTGGAAAACAAAGACTGCCGTCTTTCCTTGAAAGACAAGTCACACTGCATAGGCTCATCAGTTAATGGACAGTTCGCAGCTAAATGCCCAAGTTCCTGGCACCGAAAACATCTTACATTCCTCAGGTTAGGTCTGCTGACGGGCACTGGTGTTCCCGCTTTGGAATGCCAACCTCCCCGGTTTAAATCAGCAGTTTTTCCCTCTGCCTCCTTGCCACGCTCACCACCCACATTCCCTGGAACAGTCTTACCGATTGCCGAGGGAGGCCTTGGTTTTGGGCGGAAAGTCCATGGGCTCACCGGGGAGGCGTTCAAGTCCTCAGCTGCAAAGTACCTCTCAACAATCTCCACAAGCTGATCCACCGACTTGGGGTCCCCTTGGGTTACCCACTTTTTCAAGACGATCGGTAAGGATCTTAGGAAGCGATCCATGACTACCCGCTCAATGATCTGTGGCCCCGAGAGGGACTCCGGTTGCAGCCATTTTCGGACCAGGTGGATGAGGTCAAACATCTGTGACCGTGGTGACTTCCCAGCTTGGTAGGACCAGTTTTTAACATGCTGTGCTCGCACTGCCAAAGTAACACCTCGCCGTGCTAGTATCTCCAGCTTGACCTTGTCATAATCCATGGCATCCACAGACTCCAAATCATAATATGCTTTCTGTGATTCACCGGTTAGCAAGGGCGCCAGCAATCCTGCCCACCGTGTCTTAGGCCATGCTTCCCTCTCAGCGGTTCTTTCAAATGTTAACAGGAAGGCCTCTGGATCATCCTCTGCTGTCATCTTGGAAAGGAAGCGACTGACATGGATGGGTGAGGAGTTGTCAGAAGAATCTGCAGCTTGCAGGGGAGACCTCTGTGCCAGAGTCTGCACCACCTCCGTCAGAGTCTTGCGATCGCCTTCAGCAGCAACTGCAAGCTTTTCAAATAACATTTGTGTCTGTTCCTGTACAGCACTGATCTGCTGCTGCGTGTGCGTGTGCAGCACCTGAGTTTGCTTCTGCAGAGCATTTAACATGTCCCGCTGTGTAGCATTAGCCTGTTGCTGTGCTGCATTAGCCAACACCAACGGTTTTATAACATCCTCCATTTTTTTTCTTTTTCACTTCAGTAACTGGCCTTTTAAATAGCAGGATCTTGCTATCACTTGCCTGCATTCTCCACCATATGTGAGCTGGGAAACAGGTAGCGGGTGCAATTGCTCTCTGGGGTGAGCACTCTTGAAAGGTTCAGAGACCAGACCAGTGACTTTTCTTCAAACGGGGGTACATTTATTGCAGCAACCCACAGGTTATACACCACACTGTATATTGTTCAAAATAAACCGTTCAAAAGCAAAGAAAATTCCTAGCCGTGTCCCGGCACTAACTAAACATACAATAGTCCTGACTAACAACCTTTGCAAACCTAGTGTTTGTCAGGCTTCAGCAAACTAGCATGACCAACCTTGTGCTCCAGCAGATAGAGACCGTCTGCTCCCCAGACTCCAGAGCGATGTCTGTTTGCCTCACCTGCACTAAATTGCCACTGAGGCAAAGTGCAAAACCAGGTGCTTAGAGGTTCCGGAAGGTGTAAGAGAGAAATCTGGGTGACACATAAACCCCGGACAAGACCTTTCGTTGCTCTCTACATGATGCCCTGTTACAGTACATACAAATTATACACACAGAACCGTTTAGGTGTATAGACCCATCTGCCGGGCACAATCCGCCCAGCAGTAAGTAAGGGGTTAGTAAACACTTCAAGACCATAACAATCTTTTATTATAGCTGTGAGGTCCATGGAAGGTTGAGTGGAAGTGGGGGCGCATAAACAGATTGAAAGTATGAGACCGGTGTCTGGAATCATGAGAGAAGGATGAGATGAGGGGCGAGAAATAAGATTGTTTAGCGATTGATAAAGCAAGACTGTAGGAACGGAGCAAGAATTTGTAGTGCAGGAAGTTGTGTTGATTTGTTTTTTCTCAATAACTACATGGGAACATTAAGAGAACATCTATAGAATGACTCTTGAGTCATTTTGCCAAACCAGATGGATTAATATCAATTATGTCTTCTATGTTTGTTTATTTCTGTGGCATGAAAGCAACTTTCTTTTCTATTAATTTCATTCATTAACAGTATCTTGACACCACTGACAAAATGATAAAGATTCCAAAACCCATTTGCCTTTCTAAAATTCAAAGTTTTGTTGAACAACTATCATTTATAATGCAAACAAATGCATTCAATGAAAGAACTGCAAATTAGAAGGCATACAGCAAACAATTTGGTCATATTATCGAATCTCCATAAGACTGAAATGTCAATCCTTTAGTTTTTTTTCTATAACTAGCTTTTACTTAGCTTTGGGCACAATCCATGCTTTTTTGATTGTCCCACGAATGATTTCCTTAAAGTATTTGTGGGCTTAATTCTTAAAGATCTTAGTCATCGTAACTCCGAAAGCTCATTTTGCCAGGAATAACTACTTTAACTATACTGTGGAGAAAACGTCATGTTATCTGTATTGTATTTACTGTATGAATAAAGCAAAAACATCATTAGGCATAAATTTGCTTAGCTCTCTTGTCATTTTTTCCATGCGTAAATTGCAGCTCAATTTAATTAGCATCGCTAGAAACATATGAAGTAAATCTATCAGCAGCTGAGAGCTTTGTAGTGCATTACGTTACTCTTAATGTTTTCCTGTCTGTCCACCATTATCCATGTAGATTACTTATGGGATGACTGATAAACTGGTTCTTTTAAAATGTCTTTTATATTTATGTTTTTTTTTATGTCCCCTAATATTAGGTCACCGCCTACTCACTCACATTTTGTTCACATCTGACATCAGTGAATTTGTCCTGTCTTCGATATTAATCCTGCTCCTCAGTGGCCAACTGGAGGAACGTCTGGGCACCTTGTGTTATCTCCATCTTTCCTGCATGTGTACCCTGTGTGGTGCTGCACTCTATCTTCTGTTGTCCTGCCTACTGACTTCATCACCCACACCAGCTTCTGGTTACCTTGGCACACAATTAGCCTTGCTGATGGTGGAACGTCCTAGACTGCCATGGCGCATGAGCAGGAAGATGACCTTCTTACTGCCTTGTGGAATTCTTATCATTACCCATGTTCTTAGTCCTCGATCTCCTCTTCTCTACCATCTTTGTGGGGCAATTAGTGGCCTGACCTGTATCCTTGCAAATGCAATAGGCAAATTTGATAACCAAACAGCTATAAGGTAATATAGATATTTGATCATAATTTGCTCTGTGTATATGGAGAGTGATGTGTGGACTCATGTGGAAGACCTATTGATTGGTATACAATTTATGCTGTGCGTTTTTGAAAGTTTCAATATAACAGCCTTTAGTTGTTCCTATTTGTTGGTACTTATGGCCTAATAACCATAATGATCTCAGATTATTGGCAGAATTTCTAGAAATTGCATGTGGTTGTGTGTATGCAATGTCTAAGCCTCTTTACCATTGCAGGAAAGGTTAAAGGCTCATAGTCCCCATTGGTAGATGCAGAAACCTGTAGTATATTGATTTCCTTTGAGATAATCAGACAGTAATAAATATGTGTTGAAAGGAGCAATAAGAAAGAGTAGAAACTCTTATTCTTGATTTCTACTCCGTAAAAATAGTACAAAGGTGTCCTGAAAATATTCTCAATTTGATTCGCAGATTAGATGCCCTCCCATAGTTCTGCATTTCCACACCACGCTAGAATTCACATAATGATTTCTATTCTGTCCTTGCCCGCATTACTCGGCCTGTCAGGTTTCTAAAGCAATAAAGGAGTGACGTGTGCAGAGCAGTAAAATAACGCGATAGAAATAGAACAAAGAGATTTCCTTAAATCATAGATGACTGTTAATATATAGAAATACTCAACGTGTATTTGACCTTCAGTTACTTGGTTTCTTTAGGCTCCTTAATGCATCATTAACATAACAAAATGTTCAAAAGTAGACACATAATAGAATGCATTCCATTGTCATGTTGTGGTATTGGGCGCAAATATGCTTTTTTATCAAAGCAGGATCGTTTTTCAGCTATGGTCAAATGAATGTATATATATCAGTAACAAACACTCAGTCCCAAAAAATAAAGTAATAGGAGATAGGTTGCCCAGGTGCTCGCCAAGAAAAGGAGAATGTGTGTGTGTGTGTATATATATATGTATATATATATATATATATATATATATATATACAAAAACAGATGTAGGAGCACTCTGACTTAATAAATATATCATTTAAGAAGTATATATTTTAAAATAGCCGATGTTTCGGCTCCTCAGAGCCTTTATCACCTTGCATGTCTTACCCAGAGTTCTGTGCTGCATATGGGTAATGTGGCACATAAGCCCTGGGATGCAGTTCTTTGAATTGCTGGGATGTGTAAATGACTTCTGCAATAATAAACTTCATTTTATATATATATATATATATATATATATATATATATATTATATACACCAAAACTTTTTTTTTAATGCATCTCTAATAAACTTTGATTATTTTTTTAAATTTTTTAAGTCCTCAACTGCATCCTCAACTATGGCTTTCTACATATTTTTGGGGTTTAAGCACCGGGGCTCGGGGCTTAAGAAGCTTTGACTACGTAAGGTTTGAGTGCAGACTATATTGGATATATATATTTATTTAAGTTGTGGTGGAGGACAAAAAATGGGATTAAAAGCCTCCACACTGCAAATAATAAAGCTTATTATTGCAGAAGTCGCAGTTTGATGCAACTGGTCATGCCTATCTCTTGCTGATGAGGGCATAATATGCCCGAAACAGTGCTGTCCAGGAGTGGCTTTGACCAGTTGCATAAACCCGATCTCTGCTAAAAAAAAAAAAGCCATCTAGTATGGCATGGCATTGATTGAAGGGTTCTGTGTGAAAACATGCCCAGGATGCATAAAAGTGAGACAGATGTCATTTGCATATCCTACCCAGAATGCCTTGCTGCATATGGGGAATGTGGCACAGGAGCTCTGGGATGCAATTCATCGAATTGCTGTGATGTGCAAGTGGCTTCTGCAATAATAGACACACTTATTTTAGTGTGGAGGCCTTTTATCTCACTTTTTGTCCTCCACTACAACATTTTTATATATATATATATATATATATATATATATATAAATTCGATAGGCCGAATCTTTAAGAAAAAAATAGAATTAAGACCCAGGTTGCTAATTATAACTTTTTAAAGCATTACGTTTTGGTATTCTGGTGGGATGAACCATGAACATCAAGAAAAAACTTTGGCAGTATTACATTGTTGGTGCTAACTTAACCAGAGCTGTTGTAAACTTACCATATCCATTATAGTCTCTGGTTAAGTTAGCACCAACTTTGTAATACTGCCCTTTGAATTTTGAACTATCCTTATTTACATATATGAGAGGTACTTTATTTGCTTTGTGAGTATATTTCGGACTCCTATCATCAGCAGTGCTACATCCATTTTACAATTTGTTAAACCAAATATGCCATGAAGACACATATATCCATGTCTTAATGAGATAACACAAGAATATCAGTGGCCATTAAGGTCAGTAATTTTGTCATTGCATAATGAGACGTTCCATCTGTATTAACTCCAGAGATGTAGATGCTTCCACGCTGCTCTTATGTCGCACTTCTTTATCCCTCTGAACTCCCAGGGTCATATTACAAAGTTAACGCTAATGTTAGCACTCAGCTGTGTGAGCGTTATCTTTGGCCCTTGCGCAGGCTGACCTTATTACAAACGGGTCAAAAAACCCGTTAGCGATTCGTAGCTTGTGCTTTTCAGTGCGAGCTTACTTTACTTTTCACTCCCTATACTTAACATGGGGAGCGCAAAGAGTTAATTAGCGGATAGGATTAAAAAATCCTAATGCTAATTGCGTCCCGCTGCGGTTACTAAGAAGTTAGCCACAGCTAGCAGCTGGTGCTAACGGATTCCGCTTCTGCAGAATCAGTCAGCACCAGCTAAAAAAACTACCAAAAATCAGATACAGTCCTCTCATCCTGCGGCGAGAGCGGCGGCACCATCCGCTTCTTCTTGCTGCCTGGAACAGAGGGAGACTGGGGGGGGGGGGGAGTCCCACAGTCTCCCTCGGCGATCACTCTGCCGACCTGCTGGATCTCGTAAGAGGTGAGATCCTGCAGGTCATGTGACCGGCAGTGGAAGCCTCAGTGGAGTCCTATGGATTCCATGGAGTGTATGCTCACAGCAGCTCTTAGCGCTGCCTCGAGCATCCTGAGGTTTAGCGCCGCGTTACGGGGCTGGCTGCTGGATTAGCTCTGCCTTGCAATATCACGCTAAAACGGGGATGCTAAGGAGAAACCTACAGGGTCAGGTTTTCTTCCTTTAGTGTCCCTGTTTTAACGTGAAGATTGTAATATGGCCCCCAGCCTTTAGCTTACTGGCCCTGCTTGGAAGACACGTTCACAAGCAGAGAACTCACCAACAATGCAGGTTGAATATCCTTTATCCAGAGTTCCAAAATACAAACTTTTTTCCCCCAGTGCCGTCAATAACACCAAATGTGTAAAATTCCACACCGACCTACTGTGACTGGGACAAATCATTAGAAATCTAGTTTACAATTGCTTTCAGGATGTGTGTATGAGTTGTACATAAAACTTAAATTAATTTCTAGTTTAGACTTGTGTTCCATCCCCAAGGTATGTCTTTTAATTAGGGTTGCTCTGATACCACTTTTTTAGGACCGAGTACAAGTACCAATACTGTTTTTCAGGTACTCACCGAGTACCGATACTTTTATTTAAAATCATGTAACAGCTTTCCAATAAATAATTTAGGATGTTGCTGAAAGTCTGTCTAGTTTATGTCAATATTGAAATGTATGGCCAGAAACCCCATTTACCCACTGCACAGCCTGCACACACCCTGACCACACACACAGACACCACACCTCAGACATATGTATACCCACTCAGACCTCATATGTATACCCATGCAGATACATGTATTCTTGCAGACCTCAGACCAGATATACCCATTCAGATACATATATAGACCTCAGACCAGATATCCCCTCTCAGATACATGTACAGTCAGGTCCAGAAATATTGCGACATTGACACAATTCTAACATCTTTGGCTCTATACACCACCACAATGGAGTTGGAATGAAACAAACACAATGTGCTTTAACTGCAGACTGTCAGCTTTAATTTGAGGGTATGTACATCCAACTCAGGTGAACGGTGTAGGACTTACAGCAGTTTGCAGATGTGCCTCCCACTTGTTAAGGGACCAAAAGTAATGGGACAATTGGCTTCTCAGCTGTTCCATGGCCAGGTTTGTGATATTCTCTCATTACCCCAATTACAATGTGCAGATAAAAGGCCCAGAGTTCATTTCAAGTGTGCTATTTGCATTTGGAATCTGTTGCTGTCAACTCTCAAGATGAGATCCAAAGAGCTGTCACTATCAGTGAAGCAAGCCATCATTAGGCTGAAGAAACAAAACAAACCCATCAGAGAGATAGCAAGAACATTAGGCGTGGCCAAAACAACTGTTTGGAACATTCTCAAAAAGCAGGAACGCACCGGTGAGCTCAGCAACACCAAAAGACCCGGGAGACCACGGAAAACCACTGTGGTGGATGACCGAAGAATTATTTCCCTGGTGAAGAAAACACTCTTCACAACAGTTGGCCAGATCAAGAACACTCTCCAGGAGGTAGGTGTAAGTGTCAAAGTCAACAATCAAGAGAAGACTTCACCAGAGTGAATACAGAGGGTTCACCACAAGATGTAAACCATTGGTGAGCCTCAAAAACAGGAAGGCCAGATTAGAGTTTGCCAAACAACACCTAACAAAGCCTTCACAGTTCTGGAACAAGATCCTATGGACAGATGAGACCAAGATCAACTTGTACCAGAGTGATGGGAAGAGAAGAGTATGGAGAAGGAAAGGAACTGCTCATGATCCTAAGCATACCACCTCATCAGTGAAGCGTGGTGGTGGTAGTGTCATGGCATGGGCATGTATGGCTGCCAATGGAACTGGTTCTCTTGTATTTATTGATGATGTGACTGCTGACAAAAGCAGCAGGACGAATTCTGAAGTGTTTCCGGCAATATTATCTGCTCACATTCAGCCAAATGCTGCAGAACTCATTGGACAGCGCTTCACAGTGCAGATGGACAATGACCCAAAGCATACTGCAAAAGCAACCAAAGAGTTTTTGAAGGGACAGAAGTGGAATGTTATGCAATGGCCAAGTCAATCACCTGACCTGAATCCCATTGAGCATGCATTTCACTTGCTGAAGGGAAAATGCCCCAAGAACAAGCAGGAACTGAAGACAGTTGCAGTAGAGGCCTGGCAGAGCATCACCAGGGATGAAACCCAGCGTCTGGTGATGTCTATGCGCTCCAGGCTTCAGGCTGTGATTGACTGCAAAGGATTTGCAACCAAGTATTAAGAAGGGAAAGTTTGATTTATGATTATTATTCTGTCCCATTACCTTTGGTCCCTTAACAAGTGGGAGGCACATCTGCAAACTGCTGTAAGTCCTACACCGTTCACCTGAGTTGGATGTACATACCCTCAAAGCTGACTGTCTGCAGTTAAAGCACATTGTGTTTGTTTCATTCCAACTCCATTGTGGCGGTGTATAGAGCAAAAGATGTTAGAATTGTGTCGATGTCCCAATATTTCTGGACCTGACTGTATACATACCTCAGACCAGACATACCCACAGACAGACGCTGGGGAAGTTGGCCGAATGAATTAAAAGCATTTGGCCAGGATTCCCCTCCAACTGGCCACGTTACGAGATCTGTCGCAACTTTCTGATGACTCGACCGGGAGGGCCACACGATGTAATGTGCGTAATAGTATTGCACGTTACACCAGACGTGCTGAAATCCTTTCTGTCAAAAAGCTACGACAGACGTTCAGTGGGCCTACAAAGCTCGATCCTCCATAGAAGCTCGCACTTCGTAAGGCTGACTGAGTGCACTAACATGCGCTCAGCGGGGTTGCCAAACAGGCACCCGAGCGGAGAGAACGCCCGTTCTCACAAACGTTCCCTCCGTGCTTGTGTGACTGCAGCCTACGTAATAGTTCCAGGGAGCCCTGCTGTGATTGGTTGTAATGTTAGCAGGTTGTGGTAATGTTAATATCCCCTCTGACTAGTATAGCTACATGGACTGTTGATTTCCCCCATCATTCCATGACCGTACTAGGCCCACAAATGTTTCCTAGTCTGCCCAGTGGGATTTAGTCCCTTCCTACATTGTAGTATGAATAACTAACGGGTAGAGTTTGCCTTCCTACAATGGCATCTAGTCATAGGACTACATATGAATCTACTGGTATGCACTGTTGGTATTCCCTGACCTTACTGCTGCAGCTCGCTCTTTACAGTTGTTATGTCTTGAGTGGTTTGAGCCTTGGAGAATCAGATTGGAGAGAACCCATTTATTTCAGAGTCTAAAATCTGCTCCTCTTGCAAAGTTTATACCCTCAGGACACAGACCTGTTATGCCACAAGATACAGCGGAGCGATCAAGAGAATGGTAAGTGGTAAATTGCATTAAACTTCTTTCTCACTGATGTTACAAGCAAAGGTCTTGTAACATCACAAAATCTCTAGTCTGTAAATCACTTGATCAGGGCTGTACACCACTTGTCTATGTCTCCTAAAATGTTGTCTGTCGCTTTGCTACTTTAAGTCTCAACTTTACATTGATAACATGTAAAACAACATAAAAACGAACCAAATAAAAGTGAGCGAGGTGAACATAGAGTCAGTTTGGGTTACGCTAACATTTGGCAATCATACAGTAGCTCGTGTAGGTGTGATCTATAGACCCCCTGGACAAGTAGAAGAGCTAGATAATCTGCTGCTTGAGGAAATAGCCAAAATGGCAATGAAGGGGGAAGTTATTATCATGGGGGACTTTAATCTTCCTGATGTGAACTGGAAAACCAAAACAGCTGGGTGCACCAGGAGTACAAATATTCTAAACTCCCTACTGGGATTATCTCTAACACAAGTAGTTGAGGAGCCGACCCGTAAAGAGGCCATATTGGATTTAATACTCACAAATGGAGGTTTGGTATCGGACGTTGTTGTAGGTGAAAATTTGGGATCTAGTGATCACCAGTCAGTATGGTTTAATATAAGAACAGGGATGGAGCCGCACCACACAAAAACAAAAGTTTTAGACTTTAAAAAAACAGATTTTTCTAAAATGAGACTTTGTGTGAAGGAGTCATTATCAGACTGGAGGAGTTTAAAGGGAGTCCAGGAGAAATGGGATTATTTAAAGGAAGCATTATTGAAGGCCCCAGGACATGCTTGAAAACGAGAGAAATCTCAATGTATCCTTCCTGGTAAAATCCTTTATAAATAAATAAATAAATAATTGCATTCGACTTGTTAGCAAAAACAAAAAAGGGAAGAAACCACTGTGGTACTCTGCAGAAGTGGCCAAAATAGTGAAGAACAAAAAGACAGCATTCAATAATTATAAAACAACTCAGAGTGAAGAAGATAGGCAAACCTATAAGATTAGGCAGAAAGAGGCAAAGCAATTTATAAGCGCTTCCAAAGCACACGCAGAAGAGAAAATAGCTCAGTCAGTAAAAAAGGGGGACAAAACATTTTTTAGATACATAAACGAGAAAAGAAAAGTAAAACAAGGATTAGTTAGATTAAAAACAAAGGAAGGAAGGTATGTAGAAGAGGATAAAAGTCTCGCTGACTGCCTCAATGAATATTTTTGTTCAGTCTTTGCAGAAGAAAAGGAAGGAAAGGGACCTCAGTTAGGAGGAAACACTAACGAGACAATTACATATCAGTTTACAGAGGAGGAGGTTCTACAGCAGCTGTCTAAAGTAAAGACAAATAAGTCAATGGGGCCTGATGGGATCCACCCTAAATTATTAAAAGAGCTCAGTGATGTAATAGCAAAACCGTTAGCAAGGATTGGTTAAATAAATCTGTTAACGGGAGTTGTCCCAGAAGACTGGAAATTAGCAAATGTTGTGCCCATTCACAAGAAGGGTAGTAGGGAGGAATCTGGGAACTATAGGCCAGTTAGTCTTACGTCAGTAGTGGGGAAATTAATGGAAACCATGTTAAAGGAAAGGATTGTTGAACATCTAAAAACACATAGATTACAGGATCAGAAACAACATGGGTTTACCTCGGGGAGATCATGCCAAACTAATCTTATTGATTTTTTTGATTGGGTAACAAAAATAATAGACACAGGTGGTGCAGTAGAGATTGCTTATTTAGATTTCAGTAAGGCTTTTGATACTGTTCCGCATAGAAGGCTTATCAATAAATTGCAATCTTTGAGCTTGGATTCCAATATTGTTGAATGGATTAGGCAGTGGCTGAGTGACAGGCAACAGAGGGTTGTGGTAAATGGAGTTTATTCGGCGCAAGGTCTTGTTACCAGTGGGGTACCTCAGGGGTCAGTACTTGGACCCATTCTATTTAATATTTTTATTAGTGATATTGCAGAAGGTATTAATGGAAAAGTATGTCTTTTTGCTGATGACACAAAGATTTGCAACAGGGTTGACGTTCCTGGAGGGATCAGCCAAATGACAAATGATTTAGGTAAACTAAAAAAATGGTCGGAGCTGTGGCAATTGAGTTTTAACGTGGATAAGTGCAAGATAATGCACCTGGGACGTAAAAACCCAAGGGCCGAATATAGAATATTTGATACAGTCCTAACCTCAACATCTGAGGAAAGGGATTTAGGGGTTATTATTTCAGAGGATCTAAAGGTAAGTAGTCAATGTAATAGAGCAGCAGGAAATGCTAGCAGAATGCTTGGTTGTGTAGGGAGAGGTATTAGCAGTAGGAAAAGGGAAGTGCTCATGCCACTGTACAGAGCACTGGTGAGACCTCACTTGGAGTACTGTGTGCAGTACTGGAGACCGTATCTCCAGAAGGATATAGACATCTTAGAGAGAGTTCAGAGAAGGGCTACTAAAATGGTGTACGGCTTGAAGGAGAAAAGTTACCAGGAAAGGCTTAATGATCTTAACATGTACAGCTTGGAAAAAAGACGAGACAGAGGAGATATGATAGAAACATTTAAATACGTAAAGGGAATCCACAAGGTAGAGGAAGGGAGTATATTTAAAAGGAAACAAAGTAGCAAAACAAGAGGACATAGTCTTAGATTAGAGGGGCAAAGGTTTAAAAGTAACATCAGAAAACATTATTTTACTGAGAGGGTGGTGGATACATGGAACAGCCTTCCAGTAGAAGTGGTAGAGGCTAAAACAGTAATTGAATTTAAGCAGGCATGGGATAGGCATAAGGCTATCCTAAACAAAAGATAAATCCAGGTAAAGTATCCATTTAATTGGGCAGACTAGATGGGCCGAAAGGTTCTTATCTGCCGACATTTTTCTATGTTTCTATGATAAGTGTTTCAGAAACATTGGTACTATATAGATCAGGGATCCCACACTCTGATCCCCAGATGTTTATTGCCTACAATTCCCAGAATTCTATAAATGCAATAAATGGCCAGAGAATCATGGGAGGTGTAGTTCCGAAACATCTGGGGGGGGCAGAATATGAGATCCTTGATTATAGATTGTGATGTTTCTCATCGCCAGAGGTTGAGAAGGGGGAGTGAATGAATGTTATGTACTTGTGATTCACTGAGAGGAAACCATTTTGAGTTTGTAAATAACATACGTTTACAAAGAAAGTAAAATGTTGTCCTTGTGTATCAATACGCCAAAATGTACAGCCATGCAGGATTTTGTCCCTAACTATTGGCCGGTTTATAGAATTGATAAGACAAAAGACTAGCCGATCACTTGTTCTAAAACATCCTCCAGCTTCTCAGAACATATTTCTTGTGGTTAGCCTTTTTATATGTTCTTTTGGAGAGCTGTCTTATTGTAAACTGAAAGGGCCACATTACAATATCCACGCTAAAATGGGGGCGGTAGGGAGAAAAACCGGCGCCCGCAGTTTTCTCCCTACCGCCCCGTTTTAGTGTGGAATTACAATGCAGGCGCTTAAAAAGATGCCTGCGTTGTTAACGTGTGCTTCGCCTTGGGATGCGCGCGGCAGCGGTAAGCGCAGCTGCGAGCATCCACTCGATGGACTCCATAGGACTCCATTGAGTCAGACGCCGGCGATCACATGACCTGCCGGATCTCGCCTCGCGAGTTCCGGCCGGTCAGCGTAGTGATACGCAGGGAGAAACTGGGGGACTTTTTCCCCCAGTCTTTCCCTGCTCCCACCGGACGGTAGGAGCCGCGGTAGGAGCCGCTGGATAGGAGGTGAGTATCTGATTCTTTCTTTTTTTTTTTTTTTTTGGCTGGCGTTAACGGATTCTGCAGAAGCGGAATCCGTTGACACCAAGTCCTGGCTGTGGTTAACTTTACGCTATCCAGAGCTGAATGTTAATCAACGTTAGGACTTTGTAATCCGAACGCTGATCAACACTTTGCGCTCCCCATGTTAACCCCTTAAGGACAGGAGCAATTTTACAACTTCGGCGCTCTTTGGGAAGTGAAGTTTGCTGAGCTCATTTTGACCGTTTTTGCTCATAATGTTTAAACGCGGTTTTAAGTCACGTTTTATTATACCATCCAGACAAAATATATATCTTTCTTTCCGGCAGACTCGGCAGATTAATAATATATCATTATTATATGTATACGTCATGCCCTGCCAGAATGCTATAACAAAAAATGTAAACAAAAAATGTAAAAGAATGTGAATTTTCAATCATCCACAGTGTGTAAAGTAATTTTTTTTCCTATTTTATTATCCGAGCCTTTGCGGTTATATTCTATGGGGTAGACTTGTTAAAAAAATTAGAACGTGGAACCCATTTTTTTTTTTTTTTTATTATTATTTTTTTGGGAGAAATTACGTGATTTTAGCTAAACCCCCTCCCCAAAAAAAACATTAGTGAAGCATCATTGTTCACATTATAATTGAAATGTGAACAATAGTGCTGCATAAAACAAAAGCACGTTTTTATTTTGTTATTGTTTTTATAATTTTTATTTTTTTACACGTTAATTTTAGTTTTAACATGGTTATGTTTGATATCATTGGAAAGGCCATGCTCTGGCCTTTCCAACAATATCAGACATGACCCCCTAGCTGCCACCAATCAAAGAACCCCCCCTATCTCTTCTATGGGATTTCCTTAGGAAATCCCTTTGCAGCTAGGGGTTCCCCTGGTTAACTGACATCATCGCGCATGGCGCGATGAGTCAGTTGACGCAGGGGGGGGGGACCAGAGGTGGGGCTGCCATCCAAGATGGCGGCCCCCACCAGTAATAGGCCGCGATCGGGCACCGATTAGTGCCAGGTCGCGACCTGGCAACTAAGGGGTTAACCCCATACATCGCTGGAAAGGTCAGGTTGTGACCTTTCCAGTGATGCTGGCCACAGCCTCCTAGCCCCCGGCGATGGGGAGATAGAGGGATCCAAAGGATCCCCCCTTTCCCCTTCAGGCGCTTCCCCTGCTCCGGCGGGGGGGGTTGCCTGTAACTGACATCATCGCGCCCAGCACGATAACGTCAGTGTGCCGGGAGGCTATATTCATGGAAGCCAGATCTGCGCGGGAGCTGCCGGGGAGGTGAGTATACTTAGCGGCTGGGCTCCGGACGTCGAGGACGTTCCATACCGTCCTGCGTCGTTAAAGCCCGCCAAATGCAGGTGGCATGGAACGTCCTGCGTCCTTAAAGGGTTAAGTATAGAGAGCGCAAAGTACAGTAACCTCATTCTGAAAGCGCAAGGTACCAAACGCAAACGGGTTACTTAACCTGTTTGCGTTTGGATTGTAATATGCGGTAGACACCGCGGCTAACGTTAATGCTCATGCAGGTGAGCGTTAACGTTGGCATATAGATTGTAATGTGGCCCAAAGTCTCTTGTTTTGGAACATGTTATTGTATTGCTATTGACTGTTTGTTATTTGAAATGGGACCGTGTATTGAAATGGTTTGCAAGAAATCTTTTGCAGCAGGAATTGCTCAAAATTAGCTCCTTAACACCAAATGTAAGCACAGGGGGATCAGTTGTGCCCATACAGATCCTAATGTTGAGTAAATTGGGCTTGCATGCCCTCATTAGGTCTGTATTTAAAGATTCTGGATGTGCCTTGTCTGAGTGGTGATAAAGAACATGTTAACATGACTGTATTTCTGTCTACTTTGTTATAGTAAACCAGAAATTTGCACTTTGTTCTGAATTTACTTTGTGATCAGTAGGGATGCACCGATACCATTTTTTTTAAGACCGAGTACCGATACTTTTATTTAAAGTCATGTGACCGCTTTTCAATAAGAACAGACCTCATATATATATATATTGCCCACAACTCACAAATATACTGTATATATTGGCCCTCGGCTCACATATATTGCCCCCAGGTCACATATATATTGCCCCCAGCTCATATATAGATATATAGGCCCCCAGCTGATTTACCCTACGTGTCCAAGCATCCACTGCAACTGGTCATGCCGAGTTCCTAGCTGATGAGGCTCCAACAAACCCGAAACAGTGCTGTCCTAGGAGTGGCTTTGACCAGTTGCATAACCTTATCTCTGCTAGAAAGCCACAGTGTGGCATAGCATTTTAGGGTTCTGTGTAATAACAGATCCAGGATGCATAAAAGTGAGAATATGTCATTTGCATATGGGGAATGTGGCCCAGGAGCTCTAGGATGCAATTCTTTGAATTACTGTGATGTGCAAGTGGCTTCTGCAATAATATATATATATATATATATATATATATATATCCCCCAGCTCATACAAATATATTGGCCCCCGGCTCATACATATATCGACCTCAGCTCATACTTGTATATGACTCCCAGCTCATACAGATATATTGACCCCCAGCTCATACAGATATATTGACCCCCAGCTCATACAGATATACTGACCCCCAGCTCATACAGATATACTGACCCCCAGCTCATACAGATATACTGACCCCCAGCTCATACAGATATACTGACCCCCAGCTCATACAGATATATTGACCCCCAGCTCATACAGATATATTGACCCACAGCTCATACAGATATATTGACCCCCAGCTCATACAGATATATTGCCCCAGCTCATATATATTGACCCCCAGCTCAGAGATATATTGGCCCCCAGGCCCCAGCTCACCAATATTGCCCCCCTGCGTTCTCTCCCCTCTGCCAGGCTCTCCTCCGGGTACTGTTCAGTGTTCATCCTTCGAGCGGCCGCCGGAAAAGGGCTGTAGCCCGGCTGCTCATTGGGAACCACGCAGCGCACAAGCCGCTGTCTTGTGAGATCCCGGACTTCACAAGATCTCGTTAACTCCGCATCTCATGAGATCGCGGTTGGTGGATCCCAACGAGCGGCCAGGCTACAGCCCTTTTCCGGCGGCCGCTTGAAAGATAAACACTGAACAGTACCGAGAGGAGAGCCTGGCAGAGGGGAGAGAACGCACTGCCAGATGGAAACCGGCCTGCAATCCAGCCCAGCGCTGGCTTCCGGTATCAGTTTTTGTATCGGGGCATCTGCACAAGTACCAAGTACTCGTGCAGATCCGGTATCGATACTAGTATCGGTATCTGTGCATCCCTAGTGATTAGTAGTTGATATCATTCTATCCCTAATATTATTTTTTTCAGAGCCGATACCGATTAACGGCAGCCTTTCTGGCCGACAGCCAATATCTGGTGCCCATGTTCTGTACATTTAATGTTGTGAAAAAAAACAACACAAATCTGAGATTGTGCAATTAACAGAATTGTAAGCATTACACCATGTCCATTTCATTTAATAAATTTAATAAAAAATGAAATATTTTTATTTAAGATTTCATCTTCACAAACATGACCATGTCTTGTCTAGACTCTGGCCTTTGCAGCCATGCGTCATATGACACTGTAGGTAAAGAGTCAGTAGCCAGCCTTGGCCAGCAGATGTTTTGGGACTACATCTCCCATGATGCTCAGCTACTCATTAGGTTCTTAGAACCTCATGACCTCATGGGAAATACAGAAAATCTGGAGGGCCAAGTTTGTGACCTGCTGTACGGCATTCAGTATCAGAGAAACAGGGGCCCAAAAGACCCCTGCTTCTCCTCTATAGGGAATTTCCCCCAATAATGGGTCTATCCCTAATTAATTGATTGGTGTTCCTCTAAGTGCACAACCTAGTTAAGAGGGCATAGCACATTTACTCACCCATTCCCCTTCCATTTTCAGGCTTCCGTTCACCAACAGGGATGTGTCCCAACCAGTGGCCTTTACAGATATGCCTTTAGCAGGAATACCTTTCCAGGCTCCTCTCCTTGCTGAAAGCAGAAATATTCCGCTTGCCTTTCTTTATGAAGATCCAGAGGAGCTGGAACATGAGATGCTGAGAGTTGGTATCCAGGAATCTTTGATGGAGTACAAACACCATGAGAAGAAGATGAGTGAGCCCACTCTGCATAAATCCAGTGTTTCTGCATTCAGGTGAGCTGAGAACCATTATCACAGCTGGATTAATCAAATTAGTTGTCAACAATTCTCATTATTGATTTGTTTGCTGGTGGATTAGTTGCAATGTTTGTTTAAAGTCAGACTGTTAAACCTTAATAACTTCAGAGCTGATTGGAGAAGAAGTGCTGCTGCATTACTAGGTATGATTTAATTCTAGGGTTATGTCCTTAGACATACCATTTTGTGGATAATTGGTTTACAACAGTTGCGGATCTAATGCATGGACCTTGCTGTACTGCCACTGGGTGGAGGAGCAATACCGCCAGAGTTTTAGCCTTTCATGAAGCTGGAGTCCTGTGCAACCACTCCACACTCCCTGCCTTCCAGTCTCTGGTCCTGGAGACTCCCTCACAGCGATCCAATCTACAGGCCAGAGCTGTCACCACTCCAGTCTGATTCCTTCATCAAAACTCCCTCCTACCGTTGCGTCCCTGCCCCCACTGTAATTATTTTACCTAAAAGAAAAAAAATCGATAAGGCCCTATTACATTCCTATCGCTAAAACAGGGACGCTAGGGAGAAGAGTCTGCACCTGCAGGTTTCTCCTTTTGTGTCCCTGTTTTATCGTGATATTACGATGCAGGCACTAGAAAAGCAGCCTGCATCGTAATCCGGCGTAAACCCCGGGATGCGCGTGGCAGGGCTAAGCGCCATCGCAAGCATCCACTCGATGGAGTCCATAGTGCATTCATTGGGGATGCCAGGGATAGGACAAACCCTGTAGGGGACATGGTTAAGATAGTATAAAGGCACAAGGGATAAGCAGTGGCACCAGGAGGTTAAGATGGGTGGGAAATACCACACAAAAATCTTTAACTGTACCGCAAAACCGATCAATTATTTGTCGATTAGTTGTTTCAGCCCTACATTCCTGCAGGCCTTTATTACTCACAACTTTTAATATAGCGCTTTAATATTTTCTCTATTAACCAAGCTGTTTGTTACACACTTTTATATATATCCATTTTATCATCTAATTATCTTTCCTTCTATTGTGTCTCCTTTTCACCAGACTCCAGCAGTTGGAGCGGATGGGATTTCCCACTGGATCTGCGGTGGTGGCTTTAGCGGCTACTGGGAAGGTGGATGCAGCAGTATCTCTGCTTGTCGAGGGACGTGTTGGGGAAGACCTTAAAGTGACAAATGAAAGGCAAGGGGGTTTGTGAAGAAAGAGAAATAAGGAAACTGAAGCAATACAAACGCATACACATCTAGCATGTCCTAAATTAACCCCTTACGGACAAAGGATCTTTAAAGTCAATACATTTATGATGTTAACGTTACGTCGTTCGTCCCTTAAGGGGTTAAAATCTGTCAAAATTAAATTCTCCATTTACAAATGTGTGCATGATGGATACTGTAACTGTTCCATACGGTGATCTTGTGAATTGTTGACATTGGCAAAGGAGAAATACAGTCAAAGGCTGAAAATCGGAAGCGGTAAACTTGATTAAGCCTTGCTATCTTTTCTCATCTTAGAACAGCAGTAAGTTGGTTCTGTGGACTGAGATTTTTCTTATTTTTATATTTTTGCTTTTTACACATTTTTCAAATCAAGACTTAAACATGATTTCTATTAAAAAAAAACCCTTTTTATTATTCAAAGTGTTTTGACCCTCAAACGAAGGATTCATATAATAAGATGTGTACAAAACAAATAATACAATTACATATCCACTCATGATAATCGTGCCAATCAAACTAACCTTTTTTATGATTTGGCTGTAACGTATTTTAAGATCCTGTTCCAGCATTGAACAGGGATTATAGCAGCAATTCTTCTCGTGCTGCCATTTTAAGTGCTTACAGCTGCCAGAAATTATTTATTTTAGGGAATGCCCATGCTGCGCAACGATTAATGTAATATGATAGAGTATTATTTCAAATAAGTGATGTCTGGATCCACCGATGAGGAATGTGTGCGTACAGGATCTAGGCTTACATTTGGCAGCACCTGTAGTACATTATTGTTGTCTTCACTGCTTTTAAAATAACAGTATGGGAGAGGTGTCAGATCTTATTTAAAGGAGATCCTATCTCCATAATAAAAGCAGAGTTTTTGTTGTGTAAACATTTTAGTTACCACATGGAGGGCTGATGCATTCTGTTACTGTAAAAAGATTAATCAATTCCAATGACCCAGTTGACAGACTTTGATTCTTGGTACGTAGAGTAACAAGGCACAAATGTATGAAGTTGGGAAGAGTAGAAGAGCAGATTCCTGTGGACAGTAAGTTTGTAGCCATCAGAAACCCTCATCTTCTTCATCCTCATGATGCTGTGATTGTACAATTCTGTAAGGCAAAGGACCCTGGCGTCTTCCCCGATAGAATCCAGTACCACCTGTTGGGGAAGGTCCACTTCCTGAGCCAGAATCTGCCTCTGAAATGTACATTTACAGGAAATGGGTTAGAAACTCAACCGAAAACCTTACAAAAATAGTTTGATTGACATGCATGATTCCTTGACTTTTGCCTTCAATCCCACCTACGTCTCCTGACAATAATCCTACACTATTATGCCCATTAGGTTTACATCCTCTATTCACCCCAGAGTTTCACACTATCTAAAACCTTTATAACCCTCTTATCCACTTCTTTCATTCTCACTGCAAAACCTACAGCCTCGACATTCGAAAACCTGGCACTTGAGGTTTCAGAGAAACATGTTTCACTTGTCTCCATATAGTAGCACGAGGTGTCCTAGAAGATTAAATTTCCTTGATGGCTTTTGGTTTGTTCCCACATTTAATTCATTTGTACTAAATAACCCAATTGTTGGTGGTGTCCCCTATATGATATATCTATAGCACATATTTCAGCCCATGTGTTTCTAGCCTAAAGCTGTAAGATGGTACATGTGCATGGTAGCAAGATTGGACTCTACTTTTTTTTTTTTCCCTTTCTTCGTTTAATGCTTTACTGGGTATACAGGGTGTTTCATGAACAGAGGGCCCAGAGTTATCATTTACTACAGACATAATATACTAGTTGCAAATACGGGAGTATCAACGTGGATAGTAACATGTTTAAATGCATAAATGTTTAAATATCTCGTCTGCCTTGCACCATCTTGCAGCAGCTATAGCACCAGGGTCAAATTCCGATGTAGCTTTTCCCACGCTTTGATACACTCAGTTCATGGACAGTTGTGAAATCGAAAGATGCACATGATTGAGCAAAAAGTGTTCTTGTTCAAATCATATTGGAGTGCAGATTCCTTCAAGGTTATGTGCTTGAATTTCAGTAAACTGTTTAATGTTGCAGCTGTCATAAAGAATGTGTTACAGAAGATGGTGAAAAAAAAAGTGAAGACAGGCATGTTGGTGAATGTCCGTGGTAGCAGCTACCGTGCTTCGATGAAGGGAAACTTGCAGGACATGTGTACCGGGTACCTTAGCTCACCAAGCGAGTACTTAAGATGACTGTCCCAATAGATTGGCTTGTTACCTTTGACTAGCTGGAGAGCGACAAAAAAAGGGAGCCTTCCTCTGTATTGAGTGTCCGTAGTGCAGCAATTACAGGCGCCCAATTTTACAAAAAGGTTGTCCTACTGCAATTAGTTTAAGACGTTAATGACTGAATGAGGCAGACATCCTATACATAACATTTTTCTCACATGAAATGTGGTTTCACCTGTCAAGCTATGTCAAGTCTAAGAATACACCCTTGTGGGAGGAAGAGAATTTACATGCGATTCAAGAATTACTACTGCATGACCAAATGATTAGAGTGTGGTATGCCATGCCAAGCAGGCATGTCACCAGGCCCAACTTCTGTGAAACGGCTGCAAACCTATCGACACGTTTGGTAATTAGTTGCATGACACAGAGTTACAACTTGGTGATTTCTATCAAGATGGAGCACCATGGTTCTTTGAAGAGCTATAGCCACCAGGATCTCCAGATCTCCGTTCCCCAGACTACTACTTATGGGGCATGCTGAAGGGAAAGATCCATGCCAATAAACCAGGCACAATCCAGTAAGTGAAAGAGAACATCACCACTGACATTTATGTCATCAGCCACACTCAGTTAATTGAGGGCCACGTTTCCAAGTGCATGCAGGAACATTGTGGCCAATTCTAGCATTTGTTATAGTGTGATATATTGGGCATCTCTCGAGGTATCTACTGCCACATTCAAATTTGCCTACATTGTCTATTATGTCTGTAGTAAATGACAATTCAGGTTGCACCCTACAAGTGAAACACTCTGTATTATGTGATAACTCCTGGTCTTGCAGTCCTTTTTAGGCCATTATCACATGGTAGCATTTTCACGGACCATAAAGAGATAGACCAAAGGTTGACACTGGAGATCCAACTAGACATTTAGGATACAGGAGGTTAGGGAAATGTTGATATTTTAATGTCACAGAGAGTTGGGTGAGTGGTTGTGGTGATATGTTCACCAATCCTATTGGCTGACTTGTGTTAGACGCACAGCATGGAGGATCAAGCCCCCAAAGGAAGCAAGCATTGCAGTGTCCTGGGGGAAGAGCCTCTCAATTTAATGAGCTTCTATAGTTTAAATAAAACGGTTTAGTAAACAAGGGTTCCTGACCTGGGTGCGACAGCAAAATTCAATAAAACTCGCATTGCTGTTTGCTTACTTAATTTCACACTCAATGTTTGCCAACAATAATTTTGAGACTTGCAAGAAGAGTCATGCCAGATGAAGCATCAACATACAGAACATAGGCAGCACTATAATAACATTAATTATACTACAGCTAACAAATACATTGTTAAAGACTCTACTCATCCTGACCACTTTACAGTTAATAAGTTATCAGGATGTGTAGTGTCTCCCCCCCCCCCTGCTCCCAGGTCCACCAATCTGGAGAAAATGCTGGGTGAAGTGGAGGAGGTTCTTGCACCCCACCCAGTTTCACCAGCAGCCGGTATTTTTGAATTTCTCTGCTGCCGGTCACCAGTGACATTGACATTGAGCCGCTCTCTCTGAGACCAATCGCCATATCACTCGATCTCAGAAAGGCAGCCGATGGATTGGTTCTGTGCATGCAGGCAGCTCCGCTCCATCGTTCTGCACAGGTGCTACAGAACTTGCATATGTAAAGTGCGCAAGTCCCGCAGTTTGTGGCTACTACACTACTCAAGTTGCATAGGGGTGCAAATTGTGTTTTGAAAGCTTTGGGGATCAGGATTCCCTGAGCTAAACAGAAGTTGCAGTGCCTGGTGATGGACAAAAATTGTGTGTAAAAATAAATAATTGGACAGAGGCTGTCAGCAGCATCTGCCTAATTATTTAAGGGCATAAAAAGGACCTATATTTCTAATGGTGTTCCTTTTATTTATTTATAAAGTATTTTACCTGGAAGGAAATGATTAAAAATGATTCGGCTTGTTTCTAGTTCACTTGCCCATGTTTTGTTTCACAGGTTATGATGGCAGCTGTGAGGGGACAGTCATGGACATGTTTGGTATTGATGATAGATCTTTCTGTAAAGTGACTGATTAAATGGATTTAACTCTCCATAGTTAAAAATAGTACCACTTCTCCAAGTCTCGACATCTTTATGTCCTCTTTGTTCTTGATTTTGGAGTATGAGTGTGTTTGTGAAAATTATTGTTCCTTTTTACCTATCACTCTTCTCTTGGATCTGGTTGTCTGGAGGTGCAGCCTAGCCCTTGCACTCAGATGCTTAGACATTTAAATGCAACATTTAGTGCCTGTTCTTTGTGCAAAAACAGAATATTAAGCAGCTAGTCTTATTGAATTTTGCATTTGAGGGACAGTCTTCTCAAAAGACCTTGTAGCTTGATTTCTTCATCAAGAAGACAACTTTAATTTAATCTTAAGGCTGGGGGACTTGTTTTCAATCAAATGACACCAGTTTTTGTGGTCACCTAGAAAACTCATATTTTTTTTTTTTTGTACATGACATATAGCACAATATTTAACTGTAGATTATTCTTGGAACAAACAAATGCAGACAACGTGCAGTTCTCACTACAAAACCATGCCTCGTGCACATATGCCGTTCATGCATCAGGAATGCACAGGTAGCATGCGCACTTTCACATCTAATTCTAGCTGGGATGTTACAGTGGCTGTAAATGTAACATGTTCCAAAGCTGTGGTTGTAACAGGACTCAGAGTTGGTCAGCAATGAAAGAGGATTGAGAGCCATGAAAAGGTAGATCACATTATTATGTTTCATATAGAAAATTCATGCCAACGCACACTACTGAAGTGTTTGTGTAAATTAACAAGCAAGACTACAAGTAAGATTATTTTTCCATGATGAACTGAATCAATTTGCGGTTTTGTACGTTCTCTTAATGTACCCTCTAATTCATAAATTGGATCAGCTGGTTTTCTAATTTTACAGACATCATGCTGTTGACTCCAACAGCATCACCTCCAATGCAAAATTCCATCTGAGATATCAGTGGACTGTGTCGCCGCTGCAGTCAACAAGTACTCAACACTTACAGGGTTATTCAGAGAGAGGTGAAAACCAGGAGAATGGCAGGAGAAGAGAACAATCTAGACCAAATAGCCGATTTGGAAAGCGAGATAAATGGGAGAATTTTTCTGGTTTTGACTATTTTGACCTAGAATTTTCACTTCTCCAGTCATTCCCTTGAATTTCACCTCTCTCTGAATAACCCTGTTAGATTTGTGTCAATGATGAACTATTCAACAAATAAAGGGTCCGAGGAAATTAAAGGTAACGTCATGTTAAAATGAATTCTATGGGTCAATTCAGAAGGAAAATATGATGGAGGAATGAATAGTAAAAGTATTATTTGTGAAATGTGACCGATATACTTTGACGTTATAATTGCAGTTAGTTGTATAGATGAGCAGGAGTCAAATTTTAAAAGTAACTTGATGCAACCAAGATTCTCCATACATAGAATGCAAGTTTTGTAGTTAAAATTATGAGTATAGGATACTATTGGCTCTTTCCCTGAATGTTTGCTGTCAGGAACGTTACATTCACAGCCCTGTGGGTACCGGGGATGGCTAGGGAACAATTGCAAGGTGTTTTTCTTTTAGATTTTTGTAGCATGAAGCAGTGCACAGCTATTGTTACCTGGCCACATAATGTACTCAAGTAGAGTGACCCTTCTAACCAGCAGCTCCAGCTGTTCTTGAAGCTGGAGGAAGGAGGCTAAGCTGACCACCTGCCAGACCGAAAATAGCAAAATGGAACAATGGACCATAGGCAATAGAACGAAGGGTGTGCGATGGCAAGAGGATGGTGGAAAAGGAAAGAAAAGTTATGGAGGAGCATATAAAGAGAGAGCGGTCATGTGTCTGTGGTACCAAAGACGGTACGAAGGAACAAATCTAGAGAAGAGAAGAAAAGGCAATGATGCAAAAGATAGAAGAAAACCGTGATAACTACAGAAGTATAAATAAAACGATAAAACCCGAGAACTCTGGAAACAAAAATATAATAAGTACAGGTAATACAGAATGGTAAAACGAGTATAGACTTGTATTTTTCAGGAAAAATTATAGGAGATGAAGAGCAACTGTATATTTGGTCATTGCAATCAAGGTGAAACACGGTAGGAAAAAAAACCGAAGGAGCAGAAAAACATTAATTAGATGCATATTTCACACTACTAGAATGGGATAAAATATTGTTTTAGAAATTTTGTTAAATGTTTGTCCTCGCACTAAATCTTCAGTATATCCAGAGTCCAGTTCTACAACTTATTTTGCATTCACTTTACATGTGGTACTATATTAAACATTAAGATTTCCTTCAACTCAGCAGAGTAAAGCCCCAAAATGCACCAGACATGCCTACCTACAAAACACTCTATCTTGGTAATAGCATTGACAGAAGAATTTGGCGTCCAGTCAGTGCTGCCAGTATTTCCCTGTCCGGTGAGATCAGAAGAGCTGGACTATAAGAGATAATGGTGTCACCCAACAGGTATGACAGGTGCACGTTAACAGCGCAGAGCAATAATGAAGGCTGTAGTGTGCACATGTTCCACTAGGTGGCACTGCAACAAAACAGCAGTGTGACTCTGGCATGGACAAAGCCCATTAGGGGGCACTGTAGTACAGGAGCTGTGAGCAGACCTGTATTAAATTGCCCAGAAAGGTAACAGTGTTACACAATCCATACCGTCTCCAGGAAACACATTTGATCCATTTGCTTGAGGTTTTTCATCATATCTTAATAACATGAATTTTAATTGTCACTTTACCTAAACCCAGGTGTAACTATTAGTGCAATCTAACTTAGGGCCCTTAATCTTTTAGGCACCATCATCTGTCCCTTGTTAAAATCAGGATGCTAAGGGGAAAAATTAGCATTCGTTAATTTCTCCTTTGCGTCCCAGTTTCACCTTTAGATTACGGGGCAGGTGCTGATTCCAGCAGTCTGCCCCGCAGTGGCCGTGAGGCTCGAGGGAGCGCTAAAGCACCATCGCGAACATCCCTTCTGCTGCCGGGTCACTTGACCCAGGATCTCGCGAGATCCTGCTGGTTGGTGGAGTGATCGCGGAGGGAGACTGGGGACCCCCCCCCCAGTCTCACTCTGCTCCCGATGGCCAGAAGCAGCGGATCGGACTGCCCTTCTCGCCACCAGATGAGAGGTATTTCTTTTTTGGGAGGCTTTTCAGCAGCTGCTAACTGGTTCTGCAGCAGTGGAATCAGCAGCAGCGCAGAGCTGGTGTTAGTAACTAGCGTTAGGACCTTGTGACCCTAGCGCTAGTTACTCTCTGCTTGCACTTTGCGCTCCTCATGTAAAGTATAGGGAGCACAAAGTACAGTAAGCAAGAGTTAATACTGATTCGCTAGCAAATCAGTGGTGATTTGTGCGGAGTGGTATCACCTCTATTAAGCTATTTCTACAGTGAGCGCTTGAGATAGCTTGAAGGAGGTGATGGGGCCCTAACTGAGTTATCACAATTTGCTATTACAAAAGAGCATCGCTTTCTCAGTTACAGTTTGGATACTAACTATGCGGAGACTGGGCTTAAGGCAAAGTTGTATAGTTCTTACTCTGCAGCAAATCAATTGCTATTTGGTGCAACCGTCAAACTGGCATGGGGCGCTATATAAATGATGATGTTGATAGAGTAACAAATCTGCTATTCACATAGGGAAGCACACCCTAGTGCTTGTATATTTTTGAAGCAGGATAAGAGAAAAAAGTATTGAAGAAATATCATCAGGTGGAACTGGCTGCTTAGTCATTTGCGTGTCAACTAATGTTCAATGGAAATGAGCCCAACCCTTCAGGAAATACTTTTCTTGCAGTGCATTTGTAGTAATAGGTTTTCTGTTCTTATTAACAATAATGAAACTACTATGTATACAATAGGATAATACGTTACATACGAGCCACTGTGAAAAGAAAGGTTGTACAATTCTAGACACGGACATTTTTATTACTTTTGACCTTTTGCAATTGTGCTATCCACTTTCTAATGTAGGAATCCTCTTGATATTCAGATAATAATCTAGGACAGTGGTTCCCAACTCTGGTCCTCAGTTACCCCTAACAGGTCAGGTTTGCAGGATATCTGGAGCACAGCACAGGTGATATGATTTGCTTCTCAGTGATTGCAGAAGTCAGCCTGCATTTCTCCAAGACATTCCTTAAAATCTGGCCTGTTAGGGGCGTGGCCGACTGCCGAGCATGGTGGACGTGCTTTAATTCAGCTCCTGCTCCAGCAAGCGATTTAAAGCGGATATCGCACTCATACAGACCCCAAAACTTGCTACACATACTGGGAACTTGAAGTCATCGGGATGGCTACCGCTAAAACAAAGAAAACCGCAGGGAAACAGGAGTTTTTTACTCCCCGGCCTACCAAACGCCGCGAGGATGCGGATCCTCAAGATGGCGGCGGATCTACACCTCATTCCCCTGTGAAAATGATTACGTACTCAGAGGTTGACTTGGCCACATTCACCTTCCGGATGGAGACGCTGTTTAAAGACTTCTCAGAGACATTAACAACGCGCTTAGACACGGTGGCTGCAGACATAAGGAAAGACATTCAGGATATTGGTGAGCGAACCTCTCATCTGGAGGGAAAAATGTCCGAGATGGCGACAGCGCATAATGATATGGCTGGTGTGGTGGAGACGCTTGAAGCTAAGTTACAGCAATGTCTCAATAAAGTAGCGGATCTTGAAGACAGGTCCCGCCGAAACAATTTAAAAATCAGAGGGGTCCCAGAGTCCATACACCCCCGAGATCTCGGGACATATGTAGCGGATTTTTTTTCATTTTTGCTCCCTGGGGTCACTCCGGAAACGATACTCATGGATAGGATCCACAGATTGCCGAAACCGCCATCGGCACCCCAGAAAGCACCCAGGGATGTAATATTGAAGTTACACTATTACAAGCCGCGAGAGGATATATTACGTGCACAACGTAAACCGGATGTCTTGGGATCCCAATATGGTCACCTTGCTGTATATCCTGATTTTTCGAAAGCAACCCTGCAACAGCGTAGATTGTTTCGGCCTATCACAACTACACTACGCTCGGCTGGAATTTTATACCGCTGGGGCTTCCCCACCAAGCTGGTTGTTCTCCGAGACGGCACAACTACGGTGTTCAACTCGACAGAGGAAGGTCGAACAACTCTGGAATCCTGGGGATTACAAATAGAACCCGATGTCCAAGAGCGACTGGCACAAGTGCCCAAATTGCTGCCTGAATGGCGTGTTCGCTGAATGGTACATTTTGTTTTTGGGACTTCCGAACGCAAAGTCGCCCCCACCTGGTTCCTCCGACACAGAACAGTCCCATTTGAATTGGATTGCTCCACGATATCAGTTGGGTAATGTTGCTGTCTTTATTTCAGCCAACTGTCGTTTCGCTGCTGGTTGCAGATGGGCCCCCCATAATTTTTTTTATTTTGTTCTCCTGTTTCTCCCCCTTTTTGTATAAGGGTACGGGAACCTCCCACTGTAGGGAATTCCCGATGGAGAGTATGGCGTTCCTGAACGCACTCTGTTTTGTTAATGTTTATAACTTGTTTATTTGCTTATTTGTTCTTTTTTTATTTCTAACCCTCCCTTCCTCCCATTCTTTAATCCTAGGGGGATGCAGCCCCTATCATACTTTGCTAATAGATAAATATACAGAGGCAACGTACATGAATATAAATGGCAGTGTTTGTATAGAATTTTATGAAAGTAGTTACCTATAATGTAAAGGGCCTAAACCTGCCCGTTAAAAGGCATTCTTTATACAGGGATATACGCACCTACGACGCTGATATTGTATGCCTCCAGGAGACACACTTTCGAAGACTAGACCACCCAAAACTTTATGCACCGCAATATCGCACTCAATTTCATTCCACCTATAGAGCTAAATCTAGAGGGGTGACAATACTGATTCATAATAGGGTTGCGCTACAAACTCATCGTATTGTTACTGATCCCAGAGGCAGATATATTATATTAGTGTGCACTATTGATGGTAGACTTTATACGCTTGTGTCAGCTTATGCTCCTAATAGTTCCCAAACTCAATTCATGACACATCTAATGAACAAAATTACAGATGTACTTTCAGGTGACTTAATAATGTGTGGAGACTTTTGGGGGGGGCGGAGTCGGCCGGCCATGAGAGCAGTCGCATAGTGCCTGAGCTCCGGTGAATCCCGCTACCGCACCCGATTGTAGCCACTTCCACACAGCTCAACAGACACCATCACACACCCGGTGAACTCGGGGAGCACCATGAAGTCCTCAAAGAAAAAACCCCGCGAAGAAACGCAAGTAGCGCCGATTTTTGGGACCAGATACAAGGCCGCAGGCGACATCCAAGATGGCGGCGGCCGCGCTGTATCTCCTTCTCCATCAGCCGAGGGCACTCCGGAGGCGACTGACCCAGCTACCAGGCAAGATATACAGCACTTGAAAGATTTTATTGCACTGGAACTGGGGAAAACAACGAAAGCCCTCACAGCGGAGGTACATGCAATAGGCTCGCGTACAGCGCATCTGGAGGAGAAAGCGGATCATATGGCGGCTTGTTATAATATGGCAGCACAGAAAATGGACGATATGTCTGATCGAGTAGCGCGCATGGAAACAGCTATAGAAGACCTCTCTAATCGCTCCCGCAGGAATAATGTTCGGCTACGAGGCTTATCGGAGGATATTACATCTGAACACCTTGATGCCACGCTGCGCGGCATAACACAGCGGTTGTTGCCACATCTATCCGCCTCCAAACTAATGCTGGACAGAGTTCACAGAGCGTTGGGCCCAAAGCGTGCTAATAATGCAGCGCCACGTGATGTGGTGGCGAGATTTCACTACTTTGCTACGAAAAACGCCCTTATGACAGCAGTGCGGGAACAAAATGTGGAATTTGAGGGTAACTCTATCACCTTTTATCAGGATCTGGATCCAGCAACCCTGGCCAAGCGCAGGGAGTGGAGAGTCGTGACAGACCTACTACGCCATCATCGGATTAAATATTCATGGGGGTTCCCGTTTCGTATTGTGGTACATAAGGAGGGCACCTCCCACATCTGCTCGCAGTTGTACGGGGCATCTGACTTCCTGCTTAAACTGGGAATCCCGGCACCGGAGGCCTTATTGGCGCTTGCGCCACCAGCACCCCTTCCTCAGATACGACAGGAGTGGTCTCAACCAGCTGACTGATTAAGGGTGCTTTGCCCTGAAGGGCCTGCGTTCATCTACTCTCTCTTGCAGAGAGACAGGCTCCCGACTGCTTGGGAGTGCCTCCCGTGGTTTATGGGAGCAATTCACAGAAGTAGCGTTTTGTTGAGCTGAGTGGTTTATCAGCTATAATTTTATTTTTCCTTTCTTTTTATTATGCATTTTATACAGTGTGTGGTTACATATATTATGTTATGTTATCTTATATTTCGGTGGCGGGTGCCACGGTGGGCGCCTGTTGTTCTGTCCTCGGATCTGGCTTCCCCTGAATACTCTCCCCCTAGGTTCCGATCTCTTGGTTTCCCCATTCGTTCGGAGCTCCTGTTATCCCCCCTTTTATTTTCCCTTTCTGTTTATTATGTCTCTCACTATACCTCTCTCTCTCTCTCTCTTTCTCCTCTCCTCTCTCATTTTCTATCGCCTCTGGACTGGGGGCCTCCTTCAAATTCTTTTTTGAATGCAAAATTCTTGATAAGTAATGGTTCCTGAGTTATTGGTATTGTCATTGAACGTGAAAGGCCTGAATTCGCCCCGTAAACGCAGGTTGCTCTTTAGAGATCTGAAGCGGAAGTCTGCTGGTATAGCCTTTCTGCAGGAGACGCGGATGCCTCGAACGGCGGCTTATCGGCTGGGCGCTCGCCCATACGGTAGAGTTTACACTTCCTGTGCTTTACCAAAGCGAAACGGCGTTGCCATAGCCTTACATGACTCTTGCCCACTGATGGTGGAAGAGATTCACACAGATACAATGGGCAGATATCTCCTGGTGAAAGGAAGGGTTGCCACAAGATGGTATTCGCTTTTATCAGTATATGCACCTAATGGCTCAGATGCATCGTTTTGGAGGGAACTGTCCTCTTTTGTGGCGGGCCATGCGAGGGGCACGCTGATTGTCGGTGGAGATTTTAATGCCACCCTCTGTCCCCCTCTGGACAGATCCACCTCGCCTCGGCTGGCCTCGCCGCATGCCTTGTCATCTCAGGATCGTCAATTTTATAGCTTTGTTACTGATCACCAGTTATGCGACGTATGGCGCCTGCATCATCCGTCGGTTAAAGATTATACCTTTTATTCCGCGCCGCACTCGTCGTATTCGCGAATTGACTATATTGGTTTCGTCTGATTGCATGCCACTGATAATTACCTCGCGAATTGGCTCCATTACATGGTCAGACCACGCTGACGTGTCCATTGCGTTACAACCTTTATATAAGGGCGGGGAGGGCAGACGATGGAGACTGGATCCAATTCTGTTGCAACAGCCGGGAATCCGAACGAGAGTTAAAGATTCTCTGACGGAATATTTCGCACTTAATGAAACCCCGGATGTCTCTACCGCGGTTTTGTGGGAGGCACACAAAGCGGTTACGAGAGGAGTGCTCATCAGTCAGGCCGCCTACCGTAAGAAAGAAAAACTAAAAGACATCCTCACCCTTCAAACTAAGTTAAGAACGCAAGAATTGATACACAAAGCAGCACCAGAGGAAGCCACTTATCTCCTTTTGTCACAAACAAGAACGGATCTTAATAGACTTTTTATAGAGGACGCGGGGCGAGCGCTCCTGTGGTCTAAACAGAGGTACTTTGAACGATCCAATAAAATAGATACCCCTCTCGCTCGAAAAATTAAGCCAAAATACAAATCTAATCAAATTGCTAAAATAGTTGATAAGCAGGGAGTGTCGCATGACACACCCAAAGAAATTCGGGACGCTTTTACGGCTTACTTCGCTAAATTATACCACCATACCCCCTCCCACAACGATAGCAATCAGACACTCCAGACGGATATTGAAGGATATCTTACAAAAAGCAGCATACCCCATCTAAACGAGCAACAGATAGCGGCCCTGGATTCCCCCTTTACCGAGGAGGAAATACGCGAGGTGGTGAAGGAATTAAAACCGAACAAAGCCCCAGGCCCTGATGGCCTCACGGGCCAATATTATAAATGCTTCGCCAACTCTTTGGTACCCAGACTGTGTACTATGTTCAACTCACTTAGGGGTGGCGGCGGACTGATGCCGGAGGCTCTTTTGGCCTCCGTGGTACTCATCCCCAAACCTGGCAAAGATGTTCAAGGCATAGATAACTATAGGCCAATCTCACTCCTTAATACGGATCTTAAAATACTCGCTAAGTTGATGGCGCTCAGATTAGGACCTATGCTCTCGACCCTGATCCACCCAGACCAGGTAGGATTTATGCCTGGGAGGCAAGCCTTTGAGAACACACGGAGAGCTGCAGACCTGATATGGTGGGCGCGCTCGCGAAAGGTGCCTTCTTTATTTCTCTCCTTAGATGCGGAAAAAGCATTTGATAGAGCTGAATGGCCCTTTCTTTTCCGTTTGTTGGAGAGGGCGGGCCTCCCGGAAAGTTTCTTGGCCCTTACCAGAGCCTTATATGCGACACCTATGGCACAAATTTTGATTCCAGGTACAGATCCGACCCCCTTCCCGATACGTAATGGTACAAGGCAGGGCTGCCCACTATCACCAACCTTGTTTGCCATCTTTTTAGAACCGCTAATGAGAATGATCCGAGCTGATGGAGACATCCGGGGTTTCCTGGTGGGGGGACAGCAGTTTAAGGTCTCAGCATACGCAGATGATGTTCTACTCTCGTTGACTGACCCGAGATCTCATTACCAGCCCTTATGAGCCAATTAACGAAATATTCACAGATCTCTGGTTATAAAATTAATATCAATAAGTCTATGATTCTCCCGATCTTGGTGCCCGCTAGGATGCTGCAGGCTCTGACAAGGGAGATGCCTTTGCAGATTTCCGCTTCAGAGCTCCCCTATCTGGGGATTAAATTGACTGGTCTCCCTGAACGCTTGTATGAAGTAAATTATGCCGCGATGTATGCCACGCTCAAACAGGACCTTGAATGTTGGGATAAATATGCTATTTCATGGGTGGGACGAGTGAACTGCATTAAGATGAATGTACTTCCACGCCTTTTATACTATTTCCAAACGATACCGGTGGCACTTGATCCCTCAGATGTACGCTCGATGCAAGGAGCAATCGATAATTTTGTGTGGGCAGGAAGGAGGCACAGGGTGGCTAGGGCCACTCTTTACCGGCCTAAACAGCTGGGTGGTCTTGGTCTCCCAAGCCTCTTTTCATACTATTATGCTGCTCAGCTTGCCCAGCTGGTGGCATGGCATGGGGGGGTTCATGCTGGCCGGTGGGTTGAGTTGGAGAGAGCGATTATGGCCCCTAATTTACCGCACCACTGGATCTGGTTGGCTAGAGAACACAGACCACTCCTATCCACGAACTGTCCTGCTATAATGAATACCATCCGCATATGGGACAAACTAGCGGCGAGGTGTGACCTTGCCACCTTGCCCTCACCACTGACACCAATATTTCGCAACCGGGAATTCCCTGCGGGTCTAAGACCTTTACCCTTTCAACAGCTGTGGGACGCTGGCCTCCACCGTTTATGCCATCTTTATCAAAAGGATCAATTTGTTCCCTCCATTATCATTGACCAACAGGAGTCCGGGACGGGGGGCCTGTTTCTGCCGGAACGACAGCTGCGAGCCTTTGCCTCCCGGAGACATATTAAAGCTGCCTCTCAGACACCTCTCTCATTTTTCGAATCCATTTGCTTAAAGGGTACCTATCCTAAGGGCCTGATCTCTACCTTATATTATAAGCTAACGTCATTGATTGACTGGAAAGAACTCCATTATATACAAGCCTGGGAACGCGACCTGGCAGAAGTACTGGACTCAGAAGACTGGCTCGACATTTGGGAAGCCTCCAAAGGGGTTTCACTATGCACTTCCATGCAGGAACAACCGCTGAAAATGCTCATGCGCTGGTACACCACCCCTACGCAACTTGCGCACATGTCCCCGAATCACCCGGATCTATGCTGGCGATCCTGCGGCTCCAAAGGCACTTTTATACATATGTGGTGGGAATGCCCACAAATTCAAAAGTTCTGGACTAATATCCTAACAATGCTCTCTGACGCACTGGGGAAGGACGTCCCCAGAGACCCCTGGAATTTGTTGCTTTCTCGACCCTTGGAGGGCTTCACAAGACATGAAAACAAATTAATCTCCAAAATCTCGATGGCGGCTAGACGGGCAGTGGCAGAGACCTGGCGCCACCAGGCTCTCCCCGTTATGGCCAAAGTTTCGGCTAAAATACAAGACACTAGAATCATGGACGAACTCACAGCCGTTGTGAGACACACCCTACCACAATTTCACAAAGTCTGGGACCCCTGGACTGATGCTGGTTTATAGGCTAGCCGATGCACCCCGGCAGACGTTCTTCACCTGTGATGCCTCAGATCATTTAAATGGTTAATGATATAGCTATGGTGACCCCCCAGTCCATCTTCTTCTTCTTCTTCTCTTTTTCTTCTTTCCCTCTTTCTTTTCCTCTCTTTCTATCCTTTTTCTCCCCTGTTTTATCCCATCCTTACCTTACCTTTACAACCTTTAATCTTAAACAAATGGCTTATAATTTGCAGACAGGAAACGTTTAATGTATCAGTGTTTACTTCTCACCCTGTCTATGTTACTATTTGTGAATGCCTAATAAAATTCATTTAAAAAAAAAAAAAATAATGTGTGGAGACTTTAACGTTTGTTTGGATCCAATTAAAGACCGATCGCATCCCTCAGGGACCCATTCGAGACAACAGACACAACAATTCATTCCTTTCTCAGACAACACCAACTGTATGACGCTTGGCGCGTGTTTCATCCCACAGAGAGGGATTATACTTTTCGTTCAGGGGTGCATAATAGTTATTCACGCATTGATTACTTTCTAATTCCAACCAACCTACTTCCACGCATTACTGACTGCAATATACTCCCTTTTACGTGGTCGGACCATTCCCCGATGACTATTGTTTCACAAGATGACTATAAATCGTACACTGGATCACCCTGGAGATTTGGGGAACGTTTACTTAAACATGAACCGGCGCTGACAGCGATTCGGGAAACATTAATTAATTATTTTAAAGAAAATGTGTCCCCTGAAATGAGCCCATTTACAATTTGGCAAGCTCATAAGACGGTGGTTCGGGGGATGTGTATCCAATGGGGGGCTAGACTTAAGAAATTATACATGACGCAACGTGTAACTATATTACGAAATATAAATGACATAGACACACGTAACAAAGCATCTCCGACTCCAGAATTAGCAGACGAATTCGACGCGGCGCTACGTTCCCTGACGGATTTAGAGGCTGATAAATATCGCATAGCCATGAATAGAATGCGTGCCAAATTTTATGCGTTTCAAAATAAACCGGGCAGACTCCTAGCACGCAGACTTAAACCCTCCCCTCCAAACGTTGGGATCTCACATCTTAAAACGGATGGTGGAATTATTTACAATCCGATGGCAATGGCAAATGAATTTGCGAGTTACTACGAAAAATTGTACAATCTGGAGGTGGATGACACTAATGTTCATCCCACGTCCGATACTATTGACGCTTATCTACGCAATATCAACCTCCCAAAATTATCGGCTACACAAGCGAATAAATTGGCCTCTCCCATCACCCAAGAGGAGCTTTCTGAAGTAATTAAAGCTTTACCGAAACGGAAGGCACCAGGTCCAGATGGATTGACGGATTTATACTATCTGACTTTCTCTCCCCAACTTTTCACACACTTAAGTAAAGTTTTTGAAGATGCAAGAGAGCAAGGTTCTTTTCCACCAGACATGTTACGAGCTCATATTATCACGCTCCCTAAACCGGGCAAGACCCCTGACATCTGTCGTAACCTTCGTCCTATATCGTTGCTTAATGTGGATATAAAGATTTACAGTAAGATACTGGCGAATAGACTGCAGCGTATTCTGCCCTCATTGATAGGACAGGACCAGGTAGGATTTATTTCGGGCCGACAAGGCCCAGACAGTATGAAAAAATTGATCAATCTGATGGAGGTGTTAAGACGATTGGGACAATCGTGCCTGGTCCTGTCCTTAGATGCTGAGAAGGCGTTCGATAGGGTGAGTTGGTTGTTCCTTCGTGTGGTTCTTCAAAAGTTTGGTTTTCCACCTCCAGTATTAGCTGCAATTCAGGCCCTATATGATTCCCCTTCCGCTAGAGTTGTTAACTCGGGATTCCTCTCGGAGGAATTTAGGATAACGAATGGCACAAGACAGGGATGCCCCCTCTCTCCCCTTTTGTACGCCTTAGTGTTGGAGCCACTTGCTCAGGCTATACGGCAAAATAATGATATTAGAGGCATCGCCGTTGGTCCGACGATTCATAAAATACATCTGTATGCTGACGATATTCTTCTGACCTTGACAGAACCGGAGGCTTCCCTGTCCGCCCTTTATGGGGAGCTGGAAGTGTACAGTAGAGTCTCATACCACTTAGTGAACTTGCTTAAAACACAAGGCCTCCCACTTAATATTCCACATCAATCACTAGACAATCTTAAAATGCATTATAATTTTGAATGGCGCAAAACATATTTAGTATATTTGGGACTTAGAATCACGGGACATCCAGACGGTCTATATAAACACAACTATGAACGAGTTCTTTCTGAGACTAGGTCACTAATACATCTGTGGAGATCGAGGGAAGTCTCATGGATGGGAAGGATGGCGGCAGCAAAGATGGTGATCTTACCGAAATTACTTTATGTGTTTCGCGCTCTACCGCTTAAACTACCTAGGTCATTTCTAGTTACGTTGCAGTCTATATTGGTGTCTTATGTATGGAATAATAAGAGACCGCGAATAGCGCGCAGACTGTTATGCTACAGACAAAGAGACGGGGGATTGAACATGATACATATCCAACATTATTTCTGGGCATCATGCCTTGCCTCCTTGTCAGAGGTGTTTCATAGCCGTCCTACGCCACAATGGCTCACCATTGAGGCAGCATACATGGAGGGACATGACTTGGCTAAAGTGTTATGGGTCCCTCCAAAGGACAGACCGCGGTTCCAGTCGCCGTTGGCTACCACGTCTCTGCATCTGTATATTTGGGATCGAATTTTCCCCCTTATTACGTACCATCACCCCATCTCCATGGCGATGCCAGTGGAAGCACTCCGCTACATTCTCCCACAAGGGAGATGCCGTCAATGGCTACAATATGGAATTACGAATCTCCACCATTTCTTTGACACGGCCGCCATTCTTCCTTTCGAGACTATATGCACCAAATTTAAAGTACCACAAACAATGTTTTTGTCTTATTTACAATTACAATCCTATTTTAGGTCACAATCGGTATTATCTAAATTGAGAGCTACTTTGCCATTGTTGTCTGAAACTGAACTTTTTTGCTTAGACCCTCTTGCAACCGCTAGACCGATTTCGCTATTTTATAGAGTACTTAACACGCCAACACGGACTGTGGTCTGGTCTTTCCAAAACACCTGGGAAAAAGAACTTGGTCGAAAATTTACACCTACACAATGGGCATCCGCCTTCATGTTCGCTGTGGGGGCGACTAGATGTGTTACTCTGATAGAGACTCAAAGAAAAATACTATACCGGTGGTACCTCACTCCGGACAAGATCAAACGATTTGCTCCACAACATTCGGATCTCTGCTGGAGGTGTTCCCTGGAGACTGGATCTATGAGCCACATATGGTGGTACTGCCCTCGGATAGCCCCTTTGTGGAGAGACATTTCGTCACTGGCGACAGAAATATTGGGTACACAGATTCTGCACTCACCTGAAGTCTTATTACTGGGCATAATTAAACTTCCACGACCTCAGCTACGGATGTTATTTATCCTCATTTCTACAACCGCCCTACTTCTCGCACGAAATTGGAGAACTATGCTGGTTCCCACTTGCAAACAGGTGACCGACCTTTTGGAACAATACCGTAGCTTTGATTCTAGGATAACAATGGCGGAAGGATTACATTCTCCCAAATGGGACCCATGGAAACTTTGGGATGTACACAAAATATATAAGGCATGTGGTCTCTAGTAAAAGTCTATGTTTGAGCTATATACCTCCTGCTGCAAACCCCTCCCCCCTTTTTTTTTTTTTTCCCCCCTCCCTCCTTCCCCCAAGGTTGTTGAATGTATGTATATTTTTCTTGTCTGTCTGGAAATATCCAATAAAAATGTAATTTAAAAAAAAAAAAAAAATCTGGCCTGTTAGTGGTCCTGGAGGACCAGGGTTGGGAACCACTGAAATAGGATGTTTATTAAATGCCATATAATGAGCTAATGTTATTTATAAGGTGCCAGCTTAGCCTAGGGTCAGACTAACGCATTTTTCGCGTTGTCCGTGAAAAAGTGCGTTTGAACGAATGGACGCATTTTTTCACGGAATACGCGATAGCGGTCATACGATGCGCATTTTCGTCCGTGATTTTGTACGGATCATCAATAAAACACTTTTTGTGTCTGGACGTTATGTTGGCCGGACATTAGCAGCGTCTGACATCTCCAAATCATGCACACACGCCGCTAGCGGCCGCAGCGCACTCTGTACGTCAGTACTAGCGGTTTGATGTTCTCAAAAAAATGTGTTCGTTTACCACTTGCGTTGCGCAGCCGCACTTTTGTGCGGCCGTTCTTTGTATGCTGCCTGGCATTGGACGTCATTTGCTGCAAGCACGGCCGTGATTTAGTGCTGCTAAACACACGTTGATACTGTGTTAGTCTGACCCTAGCCTTATACCGCAGGACTGTGGATATTACTGGTTGGCACGGCTAAATGAGTCATAAAGATTGTCAGTGAAGATTAAATGAGGGACAGAAATGATTGGTGGATAATCAAATACCATTTTACTACATTTGGTTCAATAACACAACCTCTTGCGTAGGATTTGTTGAATACAGATTAGAATAAATCATAAGCCTAGCAATGCTTTCATTGTGGCTGCCAGACGTCATGCACTGTTGGCATATAACTTGCTTGAGGATAGAACTCTATTGGACTTGTAAATGAGGGCATAAAGATCAAACCAAAACACAAGCCCCTGTAACTGTTACAAGGTTATTTGGCTCCAATATAACTTTGATACAATGCATTTGAGGCACACGTTACTGATTCTAACTACTGCTATACAAATATCCCAACGCATATAACGATGCATTACTTTACAGGTGTTGATCACTAAACTAAGAATCGATTAAGGAATTTGAAATACTGCAAATTTTACAGCAAACGTGCCAAGATGGAAAAACTTCCACATTAAAGAATTCTGACAATAGCCAATTTCAAATCAAATGTTGTTAGAACAACTTGTAAGAATAATCCTGCAAACTATTACACAGATAATGAGAGGTCTTTTAACAGATCATGAACATTAAACACTTTTTCAATAATAAGAAAATTTTCCAGATGGAAAATACACCACAATATTCCAGGCAGTTTCCACAACCCAGCCGTTTTTTAAGATATGACAGAATTTGCCACTGCAGCAATTAAGTGCCCGTAGTCAACACTGCAATCAGAGTCATGGTGTAAGAAAAGATGCTGGAATCTGTTTTCAAGTAACCACTACTAAAATAGAACAAAATAAACCCAAATTTGCATTCTTTTAGGTGAAAAATAAGATGTAGATCTCAACTACCCACAAGCCAAGTAAGAATAGTTTTTCTATGTAAACAAAATCTCCTACCCAACACAAGAAGACGTGTGCCACCAGTAAGACAGGACAACACTATACTAATATAAAAAAACAATTAAATCCATGCTTGTATGCCATTAAGAGCAGACAGGTTGGCTGCTCTGTTTTGGTGTTTGATTGCCTTCAGTTACTTATATTTGAGCTGGAGAACTGATCTAATATTGAATAATTGCATTTGAGACACCAGTTACTTCAATGGAGGCTGTCGTCTAAAGTTGATAGCTCTGCCATGGTTTTCTGGAATCATTACTCCTTTGTGCTTATGGACAATCCAGTAGGATTTCTCCTAATAGTAAGAACACAGAGCACTTCTTTCCTAGGCTGAAAATACATAGTCAAAACTCCCACTACATTAAATACCTCTCCATCTTCTTTTGTCAGCACCTTTTTATGTCGCCTTCTTTCTTCCCCCACAGTATTATTACCAATGCTTGGCTACATAACAATCATCTCTCTGCCTAAATAATGCTCCAGAACCCCCACTTTTCTCTCCTTTATGGATATCTACCATATACTTACCATGTATTCCAATCATTGTTTCCAATATTAAAACTCTCTCTGCTAATATCTTCAGCGCTTCTCTGATCTGCAGCATCCTCTCCCCCTGTTCAAGCAAGAGACAGACACAGCTGTAAGGGATTAACCCCTCCCACCCTCATAGAACCCATTGGGGATCAACATATCTTTATACCCCATGTACAGTGCTGACAAACACAAAGAGTTGAAAGGTCAGTCAGTAGAACACGTGCATAGGTTTGAGAGGAATACATTATTCAGAAATAATAACACAATACCCACCGGTTGCTGAATACGTTAAAACAATGTATAGAGAGAATACTCTTGTTCTTTGTAACTCTGCCGGTGACTTTCGAAACGAATATCATGCTGTAGGACATTTTGGAACTATAGGAGATTCCAAATAATAAGTGTCCTTGGGCAAGACACCTAACGGTACATACTCGCCACCCAGGACCTACTTGAAAACGAGAGACATCTCAATGTATCCTTTCTGGTAAAATCCTTTCTCAAAAAAAATAAAAAATACAACAATCCCACATGAAACAGACACGAGGTAACTTATTGATTGCTCCAGAAATTCTAGAGGACTGTCACAATAATTGGGCAATTACAAATTTTCTGTTAATTGATTCAGAAGTTGCTTCTCCAGTTTGTTTAACTCTGTTGGTGGAAAGAGATAAATGTATTTTTCCAGGAATTTGCGGGTTACAGCTTTGTCTTTTAAATTCCGTAGCTACTGTAATACTAAAGGTTATTCTCGACTGGAAAGTAAATTCCATGCAAAATGTAACTTAAAAAATTTACGCTAACCTGCAAATGAAAGTTTATCATGTTTAGCAATTTAGAAAGTTATATTGTGGGGAAGGTAGTAGTGCTATCAAAGAGCTAGCGAGCCTACAGATCCCTGGAATATAACATTATATCCAATGTCTGCATTCATTAATACAAAATGACCTTCGATGAATCAAGACAACCAGTCCGTTTGTACTAGACTAGTTCCTTAGATAGCTCTGAACCAAAAATGCAAACAGTTCTACAATAAAATAACTTCATCGTGGTTGATTAATTAAGTTCCTTATTCTAAGGCAAAAATAAAGATTCTACGTCCCATGGATCAGTTGACTAAAACCTCATTTCACTTGTCTGCTCATATATAAAACCATAAGTTGAATTCACCTGTCTTGCTTTCCTTTTTTTTTTTGAGAAAGGATTTTACCAGGAAGGATACATTGAGATATCTCTCGTTTCAAGTATGACTCCACAGGCTCTCTCCATGCAGAGCAGTGACATTGCCTCTACTCCACCCAGCCGGCCATTGCCTTCAGTCTATCTAATTAGGATCCTCCTAAAGGCTGGGCACTCAATCTGGAGTAAAAGTACAATGACTGGCTGCTTCCTTTAAGTTATATGTGTTATTTATCATAGTGGCTCCAGCAATCCGAAATTACATATAACCAAAACAAAAATTGGTCAAAAGCTCCGTGTTTTTCTTAATCTAAAACAGGGATCTCAAACTCTGGCCCCCCCAGATGTTTCTGAACTAAAACTCCCTTGATTGTCTGTCCAATATTTGCATTCAAAGAATTCAGGGAATTGCAGGCAATAAACATCTGGGGAGGGGGCAGAGATTGGTCTCTACAACAACATTCTAACCAGTATTGATCAAGCGTGAAACAAGACGAGAAGACTGGTTGTAATACCACTGTAGACCAAGTAAAACCCTGTATTTCATACAAAGACCTTTCTGATTTCGATTGCCTAAGAGCTCAACCCATGGAAAACACACCAGAGCTTGATAAACCTTCTGGATCAAGCAAGATGTTAATATACTCCAACAGGGGCCAAGCCAATTGAAAACGCTTGGGAACACAGGCCCACCCATATTTGTACAGAGAAAACAGAGTTCCCATTCAGCCCACACCCTGTAAAGCTTTTATCCAAGTTCCAATTAGATAATTCCTTGCCAAGTCATATTAGAGCTCTTATAATTATGATTCCCAAAAATCTAGCCATGTACGTATAACACAGCATCAAAATTGAGTTTGGAGATACTCATTAAATGCAGGTTGGCAACTGTTAGTTTTGGGGCACTGATCTTCGTGCATTCCTTTTATTATTTTTTTTAGGACTTGACCTGTGTAGTCCCTTTATACTTATCCATACAAGGAGTTGTGTTTTTTACTAATCCTAACTCTGTAGGTACTGTTGCCCTCATATGCAATATATTTACTACTATACGAATATGCATTTATCATGGTTATCTACAGGTCCAGCTTTATTCAACAGGCAATGCATCATTAGTTTTTACATGCAGAGTTTCTTTTTAGTTAATAAGAACCACCTCTTCTATCTTGTCTATTGTGAAATGGTTACATGGAAAGTTTATAGAAAATGAGAATTAGGAGGCTGTGGGGAGGAAGAAGAGGGTGAGACAGGGAAAATCCCCACAGCTGTATCAGTCCATACTTTAGAGACCTATTAACTTCATAGAGGTTTGGGAACTGCAACCCATATTCAATTTCACATTAAGGTATTATTTAAGGAATACATAAGATCAACAGACACTGTTATGGTCTGGGGCTTTACAAAGATATATGGTGGGGACAAAGAACTGAAGGCAATGACTGGTGTAGGACAAATTAAAAATATAAAGATGAGAAAACAAGAGAAATAAACACGGTGAAGAATCAGCAGGAATCATTACAATCTGATGTCACATGAAGCAAGGAAAGTTTTCAGACAGCTTGAGACATGGTTACATGTACGATATAGAACATAGAGATAAAAGTTTACCTCCACCAGCAGTCGGTTTTTAAGTCTCAGCTTTGTCAATCAGACATTGACAATTGCTAGCATTGTACCCAATTGCCAATGGAGGCATATGACAGTCTTTATACATCAAAGTTGTGTACAATTTCACAGCACCATATAATATGTAATTGTTATACATTGATTTAAATTGTGACACATGGACATAGTAAAGCTGAAAGTCTGGGCCAAACTCATGTTGATGTTATGCAAAGAGGGTACTGAATGTGGGGTGGGATCTAGTGGTAAGAAAAAAATACTTACAGGTTCCCCTCTTTCTCCTGGTTCCCCTTTCTGACCAGGAAACCCCTGGCAATCAAAGGGATAGAAAATAAAATGAAAGCAGAGAAATAAACTGGGGAGCAACAAGAGAATCTGGACACAGAAGAAAAAAGGTGAAGAGTTACAGTTACAAGTTTTTATAAAGCGCTAACAAGTTCCGTAGCGCTGTACAGTGGGAGGCAGAACAACAAATATACATACAGGTTCAACACACAGTACAGTAGGTGAGAGAACCCTGCTCGAGCTTACAATCTAAATGGATAGGGGTGACACACTAGGTGAGGGTTAATAGAGCATGGTAATAGCGGAGTGCATGTGGGCTGTGGGGTGGGAAGATGCAGTAGGAAATGAACGGAGGAGGATTAGGGATTGAGCTGATAGGCTTCATCTCTAAAGTAATGTGTTTTCAGAGACTTCTTGAAGGACTGGAGAGACGGGGAGAGTCTGGTGTGGGGAGGGAGTTCCATAGAAAAGGGGCAGCTCGGGAAAAGTCTTGAAGGCGGGAGTTGGGGGTGAGGGTACGAGAAGCTGATAACATCAGATCATTAGCTGAGCGAAGTGGTCGGGACGGGATGTACCTGTTAATAAGGGAGGAGATGTAGGGAGGGGCGCGGATATGGAGAGCTTTGTATGCGAGTACCAATATTTTGAATTGGATTCTAGAAGGAGACAGGAAGCCAGTGTAGAGATTGACAAAGGGGCGAGGTGTGGGAGGTGAGGTGGAGGAGTCTGGCGCAGGCCTTCATTACAGACTGCAGAGGGAGAATCTGGGATCTTTTAAGGCCAGAGAGAAAGCGGTTACAGTAGTCAAGGCGGGAGATAAGTGCTTAGATGAGCATTTTAGCTTGAGTCCTGATTAAGACAGGAGCGGATGCGTGCAATTTTTTTTAGATGGAAGTAGCAGGATTTGGTTAGTGACTGAATGTGAGGAGTAAAGGAGAGAGAGATCAGAGTCTAGGAAGACACTGAGGCACCGGGTCTGAGAGGTAGAAGTAATAGTGGCACCATTCACCTGAAGGGATATGGGTGCAGGAATGTTAGTTTTAGCAGGAGGGAAGACGAGAAGTTCAGTTTTAGAAAGGTTAAGCTTTAGAAAACAGGAAGTCATCCAGTTGGAGACAGCTGACAGGCAGACAGTAATCCGGTCCAACACAGGAGGTGAGAGATCGGCTGATTTGGGTATCGGCATAGAGATGATATTGAAGTCCATAGGAAGAGATGAGGTTGCCAAGAGAGGCGTTATAGATCGAGAAGAGTAGGGGACCCAGAACAGAGTCTTGAGGTACCCCAACTGAGAGAAGAGTTGGGGTGGAAGAGGCGCCAGTGAAGGACACACTGAAGGAGCAAAGAGAGAGGTAGGAAGAGATCCAGGAGAGAGTGGAGGCCAAGTTGACGCAGCGTGAGGAACAGGAGAAGGTGGTCTACAGTATCAATGCAGCAGAAAGATCGAGAAGAATAAGGAGGGAGAAGTGACCTTTGGTTTTGGCAGCAGCTAGATCACCTTGGTCAGAGCAGTTTCAGTGGAGTGCTGGGAGCGAAAGCCGGATTGGTGTGGATCAAGTAGAGCATTAGCAGTGAGATAACCGGTGAGCTGGTTATAGGCAAGGCAATCTAGGATTTTGGGGGCAAAGGGATCAGAGAGATGGGCTGGTAGTTTGAGAGGGAGGTGGGGTCAAGGGATGGCTTCTTTAGGATGGGGGTGATCAGAGCATGTTTGAAAGCAGAAGGGAAGACACCAGAGGAGAGGGAGAGGTTGAAAATGTGAGTCAGAGTGGGGACAACAACTGGCAAAACTGACTGGGGATGGTGCTAGGGGATGGTGTCAATCGGACAGGTGGTTGGGCAGGAGGACATGAGAAGTGCTGAGTCATCCTCAGAGAGCAGAGAAAAGGAAAACATAGAAGAGGGGGCAGGGAGTGACTGAGTGAATGAGTTTGAGTGGTTAGTGAAGGAGGGCAGTGAAGAGATTTCTAGTCTTAGTTTAGCAACCTTATCAGTGAAGTAGTCAGCAAAGCAGACAGCGGTGAGGTCCATGGAAGGTTGGGTGGACGTGGGGCACATTAACAGATTGAATGTGTGAAACAGACGTCTAGAATCATGAGAAAAGGTAGAGATAAGGGACGAGAAATAAGACTGTTTAGCGAGAGACAGAGCGAGACTGTAAGAGCAGAGCATGAATTTGTAATGGAGGAAGTCAGCTGAGTACGAGACTTCCTCCAGCCACGTTCAGCCGCCCTGGAACAGCGCCAAAGGTATCTAGTGTATTTGGTGTGCCATGGTTGATGGTTTGGCCTGCGATTAGTACAGAGACAAGTAGGAACAAGTTCCTTCAGTGATGAGGAAAGGGCGTAGTTGTAGATATCAGTGGCTTGTTCAGTGCAATTGGAGGTAGAGATTCGAAGAAGAGGATGGGTAGTGGTGGAGACTGAGTAGCTTAGGATTCAGGGCACCAAGGTGTCTCCAGGGTAGAAGAGGAGTGGGGGTGGAAGCAGGAGGCTGGGTAGGTGGCAACAGAAGGTTCCAGGAAAGGAGGTGGTGATCGGAAAGGGGGAAAGGTGTGTTCGAAAAGTAGGAAACTGTGGAAAAGGTTAGAGAAAATAAAATCCAGGGTGTTGTCAGCTTGGTGGGTAGAAGAGTCGGACCACTGTGTGAGGCCCAGGGAGGAGGTGATAGTAAGGAATTTGGACGTGAGGGGGTTCGTGAGGGAGAGAAGCAAAACGGGGGAAGGTGCAAGCATGTACATGAAGGAAAACAAATATATCTGGGAAGCCAGAGAAGGGAAATACACAAGGTGGTTGCTTGTATACACACTTACCATTTCTCCATTGGCTCCGGGCTGCCCTGGGTGACCTATTGGACCCTATAGTGCAAGATATGGACTGCGTTTCACAATTACTGCTGCACATGTCAAGGCACAATTTAAGAGTAACAAACTCCCATTCCGCATTACTACATCAATTTTTCTACTATTCGCACCTTTCTCTTCTGTTCTCTTCGTGTACAATATAATTATAATTTTCATTACTGTTTGTTACTCAGGGCATTATATGTGATTATTAACTCAAATTAACCTTACACAAAGTATGATAAGGACTTGATTTACATTAATACTCAAGACCTATTGTTATTTCACTCACGCTGTCTCCTTTCTCTCCTTCGACGCCATCTCTACCAGGTGCGCCAGGCAACCCCTGTAAAATAATTTTAAAAAAAAATCATATTAATATAGTCCACAACCACTCATAGCATTCTATATAAAAAAAAATAAAGCCCGTTCAAAAAACCTCTCTAGCGTGCATTGGTGTTACTTCAAACCACAGGACCACAGATGGTTTTAGACTACAACCATGAAAAAGAGGTAAATCAAGGTTGGTAAACCACAACAGCCTAACATATTTGTCTTTATACCAGAATTGAGATTTAATTACGAGAATGTCAGTATATTTGAAAATGATGGGGCCAGACCCTTAGTCCCAATCGGCCTGGTAGGCATCCTCCAAGTTTGGGTAGTCTGAAAAACTCAAACCCACCACGACATGGTACCCTGGAAGTCTGATTGAGCAGATACATTCTGATGTCATCTACAGTGATCCATTATTGACTATCACTTTAATTAGTTTTCAATATTTAATGGTCTACACACAAATCACCGGAATTTAATGCAATTTCAGTGCTTTGCTCTTCGACCCATTTTGTCAATTCTATTTCACAGAAAATACAGTGAATCCACTATTTAGCACATGGTCAGCAGATTTTTATGAAATTGTAGTAGCCGCAGCAGTTAGAGTTCGGTGAAAGCCAACGTGTTGTGCCGAATTGGCATTGGCATATTCCACAGAACTGGGGGGAAAAATTAAGTCTCCTATTCTCCTAATAGGAGCTTAGATCATTAAAAATATAGTAAAAACATGTCTAAATAATAAAAACCTGCTAATCAATGAAAAGGTCTGATAAATAAATAATAATAAAAGTATTTTAAAAAAATAAAACAAATCTTTCAAAAGATATAAAAAAGGTCTTTTAAAAAATAAAAAAAGGGTTTTTGCAAAAAATAATAAACTGTCTTTACAATATTTTTTAAAGATATTACATTCATTACATTGAAACCTATGGGATTCACCTGTTTAAACCTGTCGAATTGAAACACTGAAAATCAAGTAATTTTTCCAAAATTTCAGTGCAATTCAGCGGTCTGTGTATAGTCAAATTGATAGTTTCCAATGGGACAATTTCAATGCTGCTGAATCACGGCGAATTACACCGTATTTCAATGTCAATTCACCTGTATTTTGCAAACATCTTTGTGAATAGACAAACTGCCACGAAATTGCACCTCCATTGATATTCACGGTTCAGTGCAATTCGGTGCAAATTCGGAGGTTAGTGAATAACTCCTTTAATGATTGCATTTATGATTTATATTCCCTCTGCAGCCACTTTATATTAATAAGTGACTTCTTACAGGAAGCCGTTTACAACAGAAGATTACAAAATTACCAATCAAGTGCCCAAACATACACTTTGTCCTTTGAGTCCCTGTGGCCCAGGTTGTCCTTGTGGTCCAGATGGCCCTAAAATCAACAAAATCAATGGTAGTCAATTAACCTGAGAATTTTGAAAGTAGTATTATAATCAGGGCTTTTTTTCAGGGGGTACTTGGGGGGTACTCAGTACCGCACCTCACCACAAGGCCAGAACTAACAGGAGAGAGCATGACGCTCCTCCCTCCTCCTGCAGTGGCAGGCAGAGAATCGGAAGTGCTCGGCTCACGTTGCTCCTGAACGTTCCGTTTGTCAGGAGTGTATGTAGGGACTGATAACCCCCTCCCCCAGTAAGTGATAAGGGAGGGCTGCGCCCCCCTCTCTCTGCAGCCGCTGAAACTTTGAACAGCATGGGGAGGGGGGTGCAGCATGTTTACACACATCTGCCAGAGCTGCGGATTGTCAGACAAGTGGTGTGATCAGAGGAGCTGGCACTGTAAGGCGGTAGTGAGTTTTATTGCTGTGGAGCTCATACACGCTGCGCATTACTGTGAGTTTCATTGCTGTGGAGCTCATATACACTGCGCATTACTGTGAGTTTTATTGCTGTGGAGTTCATACATACTCAGCAAAACTGAGTTTCATTGCTGTGGTGCTCACAAATGCTAGGGGATTATCCACTCAGTGCCATCGTTGCAAAAAAACAGCTAACTGCCCTGCATTACAGATTTTTCTTGCAACAGAGGCACTTAGTGGATAACCCCCATAGGGTTACAACAATAGATGTAGCTCATTTAAAGGAACACAGTATTAAAAAATATGGCTCCCTTTTATAGTGTCTTCCTTTAAGTGAGCTGCTACAACTATTGTTTATTAGGACATGAAAATAGTCATAATAATCTGTTTTTCCCCGGGCATGAGAGTACCCCCACCTATTTTTCCAGAGAAAAAACACTGATTATAACAAAGACTGAATAATGACCAGGGGATATTTTAAAACTTGCCTACTGGTCCTGGGGGACCGCTTGGTCCCTGAACTACTTGTCCCCCGGTTTCAGCAAAACGGTTTGAGTTAAATATATCTGCAGAGAGAAAAAGGGTTTGAGAGTTTGTCACAAAATAAAAAATGTACTGTAATTCTATAATAAAAAAATATCTTTGAGTTTACTTATATATGTCATGTTACAAAAATAAATTATAAAAACTGCATTAAATCATAAAGGAAAAAGAAATGTTAACAAACTTTGGGCTCTATTCCCTAGTGAAGGTTAGTAAGGGTTAGCATCATGATACAGTGGCAAGAAAAAGTATGTGAACCCTTTGGGATTACATGGAGTTTTGCATGAATTGGTCATAAAATGTGCTCTGGGGGGGCGTGGCTGGACACCGAGCCGAGCGGACGTGTGGTGAGGGAGCTCCTGTTGCTGAGTGTAATACCGACTGATTCTATACCCGTAGCTCCCGGCCCGCAGATCGGTTCACCTCCGCAGCCACTGTGCAGTCACCCCTGATCGTGGTGTGCCTTCCTTGACCCCCCCGGGAGGCACTATTACCCGGATCCAGCACGTCTAACCTGCAGTGTCTTGCTGGCGGCCATCTTTGTTTGCGGCCTACTCCGCGGCTGGTACTTTCTGCCTGGATGGGGAAGAAAAGCAGGCGCCTGGAGGGATCGGAGGCAGCCGCTCAGCCGGATATTCGACTTTCCCTGGGGGCATCACGGACTGGTCCTGGGCGTCAGTATCGCGAGGTGACCCCGGACGTCGCTGTATCCCCGGATGGCTCACCCTGTCACAGTCCGGAGGTGCCTGACACTCCACGCCCGCAGCTGTCGACCAAAGACGATATCCGGCAGCTATATGGGATCTGAGGGCTGGGGCCCTGTGGCAAAATGACCTTACTCAGGTCAGAGCTGAAATTGCGGCCATCTCGTCTGGCTCTGTGTCTATGGGTGCCCGCCTGTCAGTACTGGAGGAGGAGAGACCGGGAGTGCAGGCCCAAATGGAAGACCTACGGAAACAGGTCACGGCCCTATCGTCCACAGTTTTGGACTTGGAGACTAGACATCGCCGGCGCAATTTGCGGATTAGGGGGATCCCTGAAACTGTAAGTGATGAAGCTCTGCTGCCATGTGTTTCGGGCCTGGTGGCCATGCTGCTGACTCTTCCTCCGGACTTCCCGTGCCGGTTACCTCTGCCTTCCGAGTGCGTAAGGCGGCTGCTGCGCCTGTCGCAGCCCCCAGAGATGTTATTGCCGTCACCACTGATGTCTCCGCTCATGCCAAAGTGCTTAAGAAGGCGGGAAATGTCCCGTCGGTGACCTACAATGATATGCAGGTAACCATCTACCGTGATTTATCGTTTCTTGCCCTGGCGGCACGTCGCCGTTTCCGTGACGTGACAACCCACATGAGAGACCGGGGACTCAGATATCGTTGGGGCCCTTCTGGCTCCTTGCTGATACTACACGGAGGGACTATGCACTCCGTGACCACACCGGACGAAGCACGGGCTCTACTGGACGTCGGCATACGCCCTCCAAACGCCACGGCGTCTACTTGCCATGGAAATAAGGCTGCAGATCCTCTACAATCGGACCCGGGCTGAAGACGTGTTGCCCCTCTTTGACCAGGAGCCTGACGGCACTGGTCGCCTGAGACTGTCTCGCCAGGGCTACTACGCCAATGTTTTACCAGCAGTGTATTATGCTGTTTTTTTATACCCTCTATTGGACTCTGCACCCACCCCCCTTGAGATGGTCCCATTCCTATGTTTATCGCTATGATTTCCTTCTATTGGACACTGCACTCCCCCCCCCTTGAGAGTCCCTATGTTTATTGCTATGACCGGCTGATTCCCCTCCCCACCCCCCCTTTTTATTGATATAGTTATCTTGAGTGAATATCAATACGGGCGGACTTCTTGCAGACCTTGGCACGTAGGACTTTGAGACCATTGGGACGTCAGGTATTCTGCCCTCCTCACACCTTCCCCCCTCCCCTCCCTTTTTTTTTTTTTTTTTTTTTGTGGCTGAGGGACACTGGGTGGTCCTGGGCGTGCCACTTGAGCGGCCACCATGGCTCTGGCCGTTTCTCCTGGCCCTAGGTCCCCCGGCCCCTGTGATCTCTTCTATGGCCCCCAGAATACCTTACGTTTCCTGGGGTGAGCCAGGAATGTCACACTCTTGGGCGATCCCCCCACTTCCCCCCTTTTTTTTTTTTTTTTTTTTTTTTTATTTTTTTATTACTTTATTATTTATTAGGGGGAGAAAAAAGAAAAAGAAACAAACTATCTTTCCTGATGTCCCTCTGCACCCTCTGCCAAGCTCTGTTTTTGATATCGTTTATCCTCCCTTGCCCCCTTTTTTACCTACGGTTTATTGTTATTCTCCCGCGATGTGTCTTTTGAAAGTGCGGATTACTGTATTGTTGACTTACATGTAAAATAAAACCTTGAATACCAAAAAAATAAAAAAAATAAAATAAAATGTGCTCTGATCTTCATCTACAGTTGTGTTCAAAATTATTCAACCCCCATTGCTCTAAAGGGTTTTAGGGAATTTAGTGTACATTTGTAATTGTATTCAGAATGAAATCCTACAAGGACTTTTTAAAGAACCATATGCAACTAAAATGACATCAATTGGTTTTGTAATACAGTAGTAAATGTTTCTTTTGTGAATTCTTCATTGACACAATTATTCAACCCCTTAAAGACTACCACTCTGAAGAACAGAGGGTTTCATTCAAGTGTTTTCAATCAGGTATTGAAAACACCTGTGGATGTCACGGAGCAGCAATAAAGCATAATAAGCACCAATTAGGCAGCTTTAAAATGACTGTGATACTCAGCTCCTTCTAGACATTTACTGGTGTGGTTACAAACATGGTGAAGTCAAGAGAATGGTCCAGGAAAGACAAGAGAAGAGGGGATTACTCTTCACAGGAAGGGCAATGGCTATAAGAAGATTGCAAAGATGTTAAACATACCAAGAGAGACCATAGGAAGCATCATTCGCAAATTCAAGGCAAAGGGCACTGTTGAAACGCTACCTGGTCGTGACAGAAAGAAGATGCTGACTTCGACTGCTGTGCGCTACCTGAAGCGTAGAGTGGAGAAAAGTCCCCGTGTGACTGCTGAGGAACTGAGAAAAGATTTGTCAGATGTGGGTACTGAAGTTTCAGCTCAATACGGCGCACACTGCGTAATGAAGGCCTCCATGCCAGAACTCCCAGGCGCACCCCCTTGCTGTCTCCAAAGAATAAGAAGAGTCGACTGCAGTATGCCAAAAGTCATGTGGACAAACCACAGAAGTTTTGGGATAGTGTTCTGTGGACTGATGAAACAAAATTAGAACTGTTTGGGCCCATGGATCAACGCTATGTTTGGAGGAGGAAGAACAAGGCCTATGAAGAAAAGAACACCTTGCCTACTGTGAAGCATGGCGGGGGGTCAATCATGCTTTGGGGCTGTTTTGCTTCTGCAGGTACAGGGAAGCTTCAGCGTGTGCAAGGTACCATGAATTCTCTTCAGTACCAGGACATATTGGATGACAATGTGATGCAGTCCGTCACAAACCTGAGGCTTGGGAGACGTTGGACCTTTCAACAGGACAATGATCCCAAGCATACCTCCAAGTCCACTAGAGCATGGTTGCAGATTAAAGGCTGGAACATTTTGGAGTGGCCATCGCAGTCACCTGACTTAAATCCGATTGAGAACCTCTGGTGGGACTTAAAGAAAGCAGTTGCAGTGTGCAAGCCTATGAATGTGACTGAACTGGAGGCTTTTGCCCATGACGAATGGGCGAAGATGCCCGTAGATCGCTGCAAGACATTTGTGTCAAGCTATGCTTCACGTTTAAAAGCTGTTATAACTGTAAAAGGATGTTGTACTAAGTACTAAGATTGAATGTCACTTGGGGGTTGAATAAAACTGATACTGATGTGAGCACAGAAAAGACATTTGTGGTTATATCATTATAAATGTTATGTTATATTTGTCTGACCTACACGTGCCTCTTTGATTTAATTGTAAGCAAGATGACTGAATGATCAAAATCAATGTCAAACTGGCCAAAACACTCAATTTCAGTGGGGGTTGAATAATTTTGAACACAACTGTAAGTCACAACAATTTGAAAAACACAGTCTGCTTAAACTAATACAACACAAACATTATATGTTTTCATGTGTTTATTGAACATAACATGTAAACATTCACAGTGCAGGGTGGAAAAAGTATGTGAACCCCTAGCCTAATGACTTCTCCAAGAGCTAATTGGAGCCAGGAGTGAGCCAACATTGAGTCCAATCAGTGTGATATTATTGGATGTGTTGCTGAAAGCTGTCCTGCCCTTTAAAAACACACACCAGTTTTGGGTTTACTGGTTTCAAGAAGCACTGCCTGATGTGAACCATGCCTCACAGAAAATAGCTCTCAGAAGACCTACGATCAAGAATTGTTGACTTGCATGAAGCTGGAAAGGGTTACAAAAGTATCTCCAAAAGCTTTGATGTTCATGTGTGTCCACGGTAAAATAGACTGTCTACAAATGGAGAAAGTTCAACACTGTTGCTACTCTCCCTAGGCGTGGTCGTCCTGTAAAGATGACTGCAAGAGCACAGCGCAGAATGCTTAATGAGGTAAAGAAGAATCCTAGAGTGTCAGCTCAAGACTTACAGAAATCTCTGGCACATGCTAACATTTTTGTTGACACATCTACAATAAGGAAAACATTAAACAAGAATGGAGTACATGGGAGGACACCACGGAGGAAGCCATTGCTGTCCAAAAAGAATATTGCAGCACATATGAAGTTTGCAAAAGAGCACCTGGATGTTCTACAGCACTACTGGCAAAATATTCTGTGGACAGATGAAACCAAAATTGAGTTATTTGGAAAAAACACACAACACTATCAGGGTTATCCAAAGAGATTCGAAAAGTCACCGCACGTTCGGTGACTTTTCGTTCTCTTCAATTCGGTTCCTTTTGCCGATTGCATTTCGGTGACCCTGCGGTGTATTCAGCAAAGAGCACAGGGTCCCCGAATTGCAGGGAAAAGCTGCCGAAAACCTGACGAAAACTAACCGAATGCACGCTGAAAACAAGCAAAAACATCTGGATTAACCTTCGAAAAAAACCGAACATGAGCCGAACAGGAGCCGAAAAGGAGCCGAATCACACAGAGCCGAAGCAGCTGTGACGTAGAGGAGGCAGTGAATAAATTAGAAAAACCATTTGTATGAATCTGGGAAAATGAAACGCTGTTTGCAAAGAAACTACTGAGCGAAAATGTCTGAAATTTTCACAGGAGGTCCAGGGAATGATAATAAAAGAGCTGTTACAAAAAAAATAAGTAAATTGGAAAAAAAATAAAAAAAAATCGGACTTTTTTAAAAAAAATTAAAAAAATCTGAAAAATGCTTAAAGTATCCTAAAAAATCTATAAATAAAGAGACTTTTTGCTGCAGAATTTTAGAATGAACGGTTTATTAGATATTGAATTAAAACGGGAATATTTTTAACATTGAAGCCTATGGATTCTCCTGAATAAATTTGCCGAATTAAACCACCGAATGGCAGGGCATTAGGGGAACCTTTCACTGCTGGTTTGTGTTCTCTGAATAGCCGAAGCAGTGCATTTTCATGGGGATTTCACTGCCCTCGAACAGGAACCGAACAGGCACCGTATGTTCAGGCAATTCGCCAGGATTTGGCGAATTGCCTGCTCTCTGGATAGCCGAATGGCCAGGAAAGGTAACCGAACGCTGATTTTCAGCATTCGGTTACCTTTCTCAAGCAATTCGGATCTCTTTGGATAACCCTGTATGTGTGGAGAAAAATGGCACAGCACACCAACATCAAAACCTCATCCCCACTGTAAAACATGGCAGAGGCAGCATCATGGTTTGGGGCTGCTTTGCTGCCTCAGGGCCTGGACGTATTGTTGTCATTGATGGAAAAATGAATTCCAGAGTTTATCAAGACATTTTGCAGGAAAACGTAAGACCATCTGTCCGCCAACTGAAGCTCCGCAGAGGATGGGTGACGCAACAGGACAATGACCGAAAAGCATACAAGTAATTCAACAAAAGAATGGCTTCAACAAAACAAAATACGCTTTCTGGAGTGGACCAGTCAGAGTCCTGACCTCAACCCGATTGAAATGCTGTGGCATGACCTTAAGAGAGTGATTCACACCAGACATCCAAAGAATATTGCTACACTGAAACAGTTTGTGAAGAGGAGTGGTCCAAAATTACTCCAGATTGTTGTGCAGGTCTGATCTGCAACTACAGGAAATGTTTGGTTGAGGTTATTGCTGCCAAAGGAGGGTCAACCAGTTATTAAGTCTAAAGGTTCACAAACTTTTTCCACCCTGCATTGTGAATGTTTACATGTTCTGTTCAATAAAAACATGAAAACATATATTGTTTGTGTTGTATTATTTTAAGCAGACTGTGTTTTTCAAATTGTTGTGACTTAGATGAAGATCAGAGCAATTTTATGACCAATTCATGCAAAACTCCACGTAATCCCAAAGGGTTCACATACTTTTTCTTGCCACTGTAAGGGACTTTAACGCATGCCCCTCATATTACCTTCCTAACACCTCACCTGGAAATCCTTTAGTGCATCGGTGATTGCGCAAGCTTGCGCGAGCTTACTTTACTTTGCCCATGCTATATTTAACATGGGAGCGCAATCGTTAATTAGCACTTCAATAAGTAAGGTTGTGACAGACCTCTGTACCTCGACAGGGTCACATCTGCCAATGCCGCCTTCTTGCAGGACCCCCCCATGTTCTACACAGGCAGACTCCCGTTCCTCCCTCCAGTCCTCAGACGAAACTCAAGGACCAGGACACATAGAGAGCCTGCTAGCATCCCCCAGAAATAAGACGAGGCTGTAGATCTGAGGTCTTTCAGGGTTAGAATGGAACTGTTTTAATCAGGGACACACACATACATTTATACGGTCACACATGGGTCATTTACATACACAAACTCCCCCTAGAAACTGCTGGGGGACCCAACCAGACCAAAACAGAAAATTGGACAACCATTTGCCTCTTGGAATGTGAAACATAATTAGACTAGGGACAGACAATTAAATCAAACATTATGCAACATTTCTGCAAAGAGTCAAGACAATGGGAATCGGGATGATAACAAATTACAGACTGCAGATTTACAAACTAATCAGAATATAAACAGATAAACACATTCTTGAGACAAAGAGTAGGCTGGCAGGTTAATCCTCAACAGATAGCGGATAACAGGATACACATGAACCCGACAATAGACAAATAGACAATAGCATTCTTGCATAATCTCAAATTACACAAACATTCTGCACAGGAAAGGCCGCTGAACGAATATAGATTATATGGCCTGCACCCTACAAATATGCCTCTATGCCCATGGACCCCAAATCCAAATAACGCACGTCACAAAAGGTATGACACAGTGCTAGTGTTAATTAATGCACTGATGGGTTAAAATAATTTTAACCGTCACCTAGAAGCTGGTGCTAACTGATTCTGCTTGTGCAAAATCATTTAGCACCATCTAAACCCCCCCAATAAATCCAATACCTCTCATCCTGCGACGAGAACAGTGGCCCAATCTGCTACTTCTTGGTGCCAGGAGCAGAGTGGGACTGGGGAGAAATAGTCCCCAGTCTCCCTCCGGGATCTCTCCGTGGCACTGTGCGATCTCGCACAACCCTCCATGAGCATCCCCAAGGCAGCAGAACCATAGCACGAGTATCCCTGAGGGTAGCGCATTGTTCCGGGGCAAGATGCTGAAGTAGTGCCTGCCTCGGAACCTCACGCCAAAATCAGGGAGATACGGGGAAACCTGCAGGCACAGGTTTTCCCTATTAGTGTCCCCATTTTAGCATTAGGAACAGAATAGGGCCAATTGTATTATAAAGTCCCTTAACTATCAGATTATAAAGTATGTTTGAAAGGGGAGCTCTTCATTACTTTGTCCTAGTTTAAAAATAAGCTAATTAATTTTAAAAAATGTCATAGAAAACTAGGGGTGACTTATTTTATTTTTGCCTATATATGTTATTGTAATTTTGTGTTTGTAAATTCTCATCCTACAGTACCTTTTAGAAAGCGTCAAACAGCCACCAGGAAAAGTAATGCGTCAGACTGTACTGGGAGTATTCTTATTTTATTCAACAGGAAAAGCGCTACACATTACACATCACTTGGCTTGTTTTTATAACTAGTGACACTTCCCCTTTAAATCAACTCTAGGAAAGGAACAGAAAAGGAATTTCAATTCATAGTCAAATTCTTTTACTTCCTAACTTCATTTGTATTGTTTGACATAATGGTTCTTTAATCACTTGATTACTGTAAAATGGCTTTGACATGAAATGACCGCTGAGATATTCTAATCTCTGTGAATGATAACACAAAAAGTTTATTAAAGGAGCAGAGAAATCATCATCATGCTCGGATTCTCCTTGCATAGGGAATGGCAGAATGATATCTGTTGTCCCTATATTCTCTTGTTACCAAAAGGATTAATGCTGAAACTGAAACCTGCCCCTGTCTCTAAAAACTGCCACGGGGAGCTATACTATACTCTGACCCAGGGCTTTTTTTCAGGGGGTACCCGGGGGTACTCAGTACCGGCACCTCACCACTCAGTACCGGCACCTCACCACCAGCCACAACTAACAGGCGAGAGCATGATGCTCCTCCCTCCTCCTGCAGTGGCAGGCAGAGAATCGGAAGCGCTCGGCAGCTCATGTTGCTCCTGAACACTTCCGTTTGTCAGGAGTGTATGTAGGGACTGATAACCCCCCTCCCCAGTAAGTGACAAGGGAGGGCTGCTCCCCCCTCTCTCTGCAGCCGCTGAAACTTTGAACAGCACGAGGAGGGGGGTGCAGCATGTTTACACACATCTGTGAGTTTTATTGCTGTGGAGTTCATACATACTCAGCAAAACTGAGTTTCATTGCTGTGGTGCTCACAAATGCTAGGGATTATCCACTCAGTGCCATCGTTGCAAAAAAACAAAAAAAAACAGCTAACTGCCCTGCAATACATATTTTTCTTGCAACAGAGGCACTTAGTGGATAACCCCCATAGGCAGTGGTGTATTTTGGCCTAGGCCAACAAGGCCTAGGCCTAGGGCGGCACTTTCCAGAGGGCGGCGGCCCGCACTGGTGGCCCCACCCCAAAAAATCTTTTTTTATTTTTTTTTAGTTTTGTAAAGTATTTTGCCAGGAAGGATACATTGAGATTTCAATAATTTTCAAGTATGTCCTGGGTAGGCAAGGCCTAGGCTTTCACTTTCCAGGGGGCAGCAAAAAGCCTCACCACTAAATGGGTTACTCACAGAGCACCGAAATGACACCAACATTTTGGTGTTCTGTAGTTCCGTGCACTTCGGGGAATAAAATTTCCCCACCCTGCAGTGAATTCACCATTCACCGCAGGGTCCCCAAAGTGCATGGAGTCGGCCGCTGAATGCTGTCACCGCAAACCTGTGGCCTGTTGTTTTCAAAAGAACTACTGAACCAAAATGTCTGGAATTTACATATAAGATCCTATGATTGATAATAAAAGGTTCTGTTACAGAAAAAAGAAAAAACGCTATTAAAAAAAAGGGGGGGAAATTTTGCTGAAAAATTACTAAAAAGGTACAAAAAAAAAATCAATAAAGACTTTTTACTGCAGATTAAAATAAATGGTTTATTAGATATTGCATAAAAATGGGAATATTTTTAACATTGAAACCTATGGGGTTCGCCTGAATAAACCTGCTGATTGAAACCACCGAACATCAGGGCATTTCACTGCCATTTCTCTGCTGTTCGGTGTTCTCTGAATAGATTAACCATTACTTCTCTATGGGGATTTGCAATGTCTTCAAACAGCACCGTACTTGCTGGCAGTTCGCCAAACTTGTGTGTGAGCATATCACAGAGCAGTGGTGTACTTAGGGGAGTGGCGGAGGGCGGGCAGCCCCAGGTACCAGTGATTATTTGGGTGTCATTAGGGGGTACTAGGAGGTGCCACTGTCACTGTGTGTCAGCTTTGAGCTGTGTTCTCAAACAACGAGCAGCGGAGCAGGGCGTTTGAATACGAAATAAAATCGAATAGAATAAAAATCCCCCTCTCCTCCCTCCATAGCTCCTCCCCTGCCCCGCAGCAGCTCTAGGAGAGGGGAGGGGGATGTGATTTGTGTGCAGAGAGAGAAGATGACAGTAAATGGCAAGTAAAGGGGGGTTATCAGCAGAATATGAAGCACCTGTCTGCTTACTGCTGTTTGAAGTGGACCTTTCCTTAACCAGCACTGCAGTGATAGAAATTTGTCATTGAGCTGCCTGGCTCCTGGTGAGGCTGCATGCGTGCAGGTCACGCGGTCCGGCCAGTCAGGTGGTACTGAGTCTCAGTACCACCTGACTGGCTGAACCACATGACACGCACGCAGCTGCCCGCCCTTTCGTTAACATGGACTCTCACTCTATTCTGGACTGAACACCCACCGGGAAGGGAATCAAAGCCACGGTGCACCCTCTGGCAGTGGCACCCCAGTGCTGACAAGATGGCTCCACGCACAGGCACAGCCACGATCCTAACGTGGTCTGGAGGGATCTCCTGGTGAGTCCGTACACAGTCCCTGCTGACTCTGCACACAGCCCTACCGCGGACAGAGGCCGGTAAATATAGAATAAATAATTGCTTTGTGCTCATATTCACTCGGTTTGCTGGGAGTCTTATTGCAGTGGATTCTGATGCACTCATACACATTGCATTGCTGGGAGTTTTATTGCTGTGGATTCTGATACGCTGACACACACCACACATTGCATTGCTGTGAGTTTTATTGCTGTGAATTCTGATACGCTGACACACACACACCGCACATTGCATTGCTGTGAGTTTTATTGCTGTGGATTCTGTGATACACACTGCATATTACTGTGAGTTTTATTGCCCTGGAGCTCTGGGATATGCTCATACACATGCACATTACTGTGAGTTTTATTGCTGTGCAGTTCTGATATGCTCATACAAAGTGCCCATTTCTGTGGGTTTTATTGCTGTGCAGCTCTGTGATACACTCATATGCAGTGCACGTTTCTGTGGATTTTATTGTTCAACCAATTAGAGCGGCTGTGATCCAGTATACTTGACATGCGTGACTGTTCTTTGTAAAAATGCTTGAATTTAAACATTTCATAATTTTATTTATCTCAATAGATACATTTGAAATGGTATACAAAATATACAAGTAGGCACTTGGTATCCACTTTTACTATAAAGAGAGGAAAAGGCGGAGCTCTAAGAGGAAAAGGTGGAGCTTAAAGAGGAAGGGTGGGGATTAACCAGGAAGAGGTGTGCCCTTGACAGTAAGGGGTGCCTCAAATTTAAATTAGGTGGTGCACGAGTTTAGTCAGGCCTAGGGCAGCACAAAACCTAAATACACCACTGCCCATAGGGTTATAACAATAGATGTAGTTAATTTAAAGGAACACAGTATTAAAAAATATGGCTCCCTTTTATAGTGTCTTCCTTTAAGTGAGCTGCTACAACTATTGTTTATTAGGACATGAAAATAGTCATAATAATCTGTTTTTCCCCGGGCGTGAGAGAGTACCCCCACCTATTTTTCCAGAGAAAAAGCACTGCCCTGACCATCTTGTGTGGAATAGGTACCATAGGTGTGCATTTACTACTTTCCAACTGTAAACTAGCATTAACCATTAATATTCAGCTCTTTAAATAAAAAAACCGAAGTACAGATAGTTTATTTTTTTCTTTAATCCTTTCAAATCAGGTTCATAATTGTTGAATGAAAAGAGAGATTCTAGAACAGTGTTTCCCAAACCTCTCCTCGGGACCCTCAACCAGGCCAGAGTTTGCAGCTCACCTTGGGGAAAAGCAATCTGAATCCTGCAATCACTGAGCAGCAAATGATATCACCTGTGCTGTGCTTCACATATCCTGCAAACCTGGCGACGCGGAGGGTCCTGTGAGGACAGGTTTGGGAAACACTGTTCTAGAACATAAAGCTACCCCCTACCTGGATAGTACCCCCCTTTTTTTTCTTCCCCCTCCCTTCCATGGTTGTAATCCCCAGTATTATGGGCCTGGTTGTTACATTGTATGTATCTGCAATGACCTGATATGTCCTCCGCTTTTGCTGATATGCACCTGTCTTCTGATGACTGTTAATGTATGAAAATCATGAATAAAGAATTTAATTTAAAAAAATAAAAATAAAGCCTTTGCCTCCTCTTTGCTTTCCATTTTTTTTAACAGAATGGTTTACAATACATTCTAGTGGTACAGAAAATTGATAAAAAAATGTTGCAGACTGGTGCAGACCATACTAATCATTCCCTCAGTAAAGAGTCAGAGTGCGCTTACTAGCCCCAGATGCTGCAGCCCACCAAGATGTTTGTTGGTATCTCACTGGGTCTGTCCTGGGTAGCATAAAGGGCCTTACATCTGTGGCACTTAGACAAGCTGCACAGAGTTTGGCAAGGGCCAAGGCCACTGGAGCCACTGGGCCCAGGAACATATCATAGGCTGTTACCCCCTGATGGCAGCCTTGTTTACATGATGTAAGTGTTTGTACCACTGTACTTTGAGTGGCACCTTTTTACTTTTATTTGTCTTAGTTCCTTAAGTTTGGCGCAGAACGTCCCCATATGTCTCACTGGTGGCTGCACAGCACAGCATAACGGAGGAGGCCAGCAGCCGCTCAGCCAGCCAAGTTAGCCGCCAACACGTCGCCGTTGCTTGCAGGAGTCAGGCTCTGAAGACCATTGTGCCGCCGGGTCTGGAAGGATTCCCTGCACAGGCCAGGCCAGCACATTATTTCTCGGTCAGTTGTTAACAGGCAGCGCTTTTATAATTATGTGTGTCAGTCTTCAATAATTCTAATGCTTCTAATCAATTGCTTGACCAGATTGTATATACTGGTGTTAGAGGGCCGTCGTTTGACTAGTAACCTTGGCCCTCCAGATGTTTTGGAACTACATTTCCCATGAAGATCAGACAATCTAATGAGTGACTTAAGCCGCGGTCACACAAGGGTAGAGGGAATGTCCATGAGAACAGGTGTTCTTTCCGCTTGGACGCCCGTTTGACCACCCTTGCTGAGTGCACATTAGTGCGCTCAGCCCTACAAAGCGCGAGCCTTCTATTGAGGATCACGGTTTGTAGATCTGTCCAATGAACCGTTTCAACAGTGAGGGTTTCAACACAACCATTGTAACGTGCGATACTATTACATGCATTAGACCGGGTGGCCCTCCCAGTCGAGCCGTCATGATGCTCTAATGGATGCCGAGAGGAGGGGTCACTACAGAGTGTGAGAAGAACTTTCTAAACATCTGGAGGGCCAAGGTTGCTGACACCTATCAATCCCTCAAGGGGGGGGGGGGTGTAAAATTGACACACTCCCCCAGTGGGACAGAATACCGATGAAAGGCTGTCCAGTGCAAGGTGGTTGACGGCCTACCAGATGGAGAAAAGCACGTTGAATTAATGCGATGGGAGAGGGGAAACACTCCGCTCACCGTGACCATTTAAACCACTGTAAATGGTTATGGTGGCTATCACCCTACCTGAATAGACTGCTTCCTCCAGCAGTTCCCTCATCCTATACCCTCCAATCCAGGACCTGCTCCTTACTTGCAATACCACAATACAAAATGAAAGTGGCTCAATCCTCATTTTCCTACAGAGCACCGCAATTATGGAATAACCTCCCAGACGCCATCAAATCTTCCCCCAGTCTTAAGTCACTCAAGAGTTCCCTATTAACATACCTCAATACAGAATGCACCTGTAAATATGTAACATAGTGACTATATACAGAATGCACCTGTAAACAGGTAACATAGTGACTATATACAGAATGCACCTGTAAACAGGTAACATAGTGACTATATACAGAATGCACCTGTAAACAGGTAACATAGTGACTATATACAGAATGCACCTGTAAACAGGTAACATAGTGACTATATACAGAATGCACCTGTAAACATGTAACATAGTGACTATTTTTCCTATATATTTATTTTCTGTGTTAATCTGTATATTTGTGCTGGCTTTTTTAAAAAAATATCTTGCTTTTTATTACTTTGTATTTCTGTAACAACTGCAACATTTCAATGTTCTTGAACCCAGGACATACTTGAAAACGAGAGAAATCTCAATGTATCCTTCCTGGTGAAATCCTTTATAAATAAATATACTGGGCCTTGGGGGGGGCGGTGAATAAATTGATATACTGGGGCTTGGGGTGAATAAATTGATATACTGGGGCTTGGGGGAGTGAATAAATTGATATACTGGGGCTTGGGGTGAATAAATTGATATACTGGGGCTTGGGGTGACTAAATTGATATACTGGGCCTTGGGGGGTGACTAAATTGATATACTGGGGCTTGGGGTGAATAAATTGATATACTGGGGCTTGGGGGTGACTAAATTGATATCCTGGGGCTTGGGGGTGACTAAATTGATATCCTGGGGCTTGGGGGTGACTAAATTGATATACTGGGGCTTGGGGGATGTGAATAAATTGATATGCTGTGTCTGTGGGGGTTGAATACACGTTGTACATTACAGTGAGTTTTATTGCTGTGGAGCTTTGAGATACACTCATACATGCTGCACATTGCCGTTAGTTTTATTGCTGTGCAGCTCTGTGATACACTCACACACCGCACATTGCTGTGATACACACACTGCACATCGCTGTGAGAAGTTGGAATTTAACTCATTGGAGAGCCTGACTAGGATTTGCTTTTAAATACTGATTCATAGTTTACTTGTTCATTAAATAAGTTTGAAATCATTTTCAAACATGTGAACACATTCTTGTGCAGTCCCTATGCCGAGCTATTCCAAGGCCATTCAGTTGATATGAATACTCCAATTCAAAAACAATCTGAAACATCTTAAAGGTGATGTTGTACATTAATTTAATGTATCATTTAACGTGACAGTTTGTTATCAGACTAAGGGACCCATCCTACACGACCAGTATATTTTATGTGTTTCCTACAGAGGTACGAGCAGGAAGATGCAGTGACAATGACATAAATGGAAATGAAGTGAGCAAAGGAAATTGCTTTTCTCTTGCCCTCGAAAAAAAAGTCTGAAATAGGTGCCAGGATACTGCGATTTGCACATACAATAAGCACATAAAATGGTTTAAACTGAGAGCAAATTGTACAGCTGTAGTTTCCTTATTATAGTTACAATTTCCCCATCCCTGTTTATAACAAGAGCAGGAAATGTGTAACCAGGAAAGGAAAAAAAGGAGTCAGAAAGAACTGGATTATGTTTCTGGGAGAAATGTTATCCTGGTGTATTATCTCAAGATATTAAAGTTTTTGGGTATAACCTCAGAAGAATGACAAATACTAGTGACCAATTCCTTTATTTAGAGGAACGGGCTGTATTCATATGCTGATACGTATATCTATCTATATCTACTGTATATCTATATACATACGACCAAAAACAGGATGCACATGAGGACTTCGCAGAAAATAAAACGTCGAACTTTAATGGTAATAAGCATTAAAAAGTTCCTGTAAAAATGCCCGACGTTTCGGCTCCTTCCGAGTCTTTATCAAGGTTATCTATATACATAGTTACAGGGTTTGTACAGGTTAAAAAAAAAAAAACCTCATAATCCCACGAGGTTAAACTGTCCCTAGTATCTCTACAGTGAGGGGAAAAATTATTTGATCCCCTGCTAATTTTGTACGTTTGCCCACTGACAAAGAAATGATCAGTCTATAATTTTATTGGTAGGTTTATATCAACAGCGAGAGACAAAATACCAAGAAAAAATACAGAAAAACGCATTTCAAAATAGTTATAAATTGATTTGCATTTTAATAAGTGAAATACGTATTTGACCCCTTCGCAAAACATGACTTTGTACTTGGTAGCAAAACCTTTTTTGTCAATCACAGAGGTCAGACGTTTCTTGTAGTTGGCCACCAGGTTTGCACACATCTCAGGAGGGATTTTGTCCCACTCCTCTTTGCAGATCCTCTCCAAGTCATTAAGGTTTTGAGGCTGATATATGGCAACTCGAACCTGCAGCTCCCGCCACAGGTTTTCTATGGGATTAAGGTCTGGACACTGGCTAGGCCACTCCATGACCTTAATGTGCTTCTTCTCGAGCCACTCCTTTGTTGCCTTGGCTGTGTGTTTTGGGTCATCGTCATGCTGGAATACCCATCCACGACCCATTTTCAATGCCCTGGCTGAGGGAAGGAGGTTCTCACCCAAGATTTGACAGTACATGGCCCGTCCATCGTCCCTTTGATGCAGTGAAGTTGACTTGTCCCCTTATCAGCAAAACACCCCCAAAGTATAATGTTTCCTCATCCATGTTAGGCGGTGGAGATGGTGTTCTTGGGGTCATAGGCAGCATTCCTCCACCTCCAAACTCAGCGACTTGAGTTGATGCCTAAGAGCTCAATTTTGGTCTTATCTGACCACAATATTTTCACCCAGTTCTCCTCTGAATTATTCAGATGTTCATTGGCAAACTTCACACGGGCCTGTACATGTGCTTTCTTAAGCAGAGGGACCTTCCCTTGTGGGCGATGCAGGATTTCAGTCCTTCACGGCGTAGTGTGTTACCAATTGTTTTCTTGGTGACTTTGGTCCCAGCTGTCTTGAGATCAGTGACAAGATCCTCCCTTGTAATTCTGGGCTGATTCTACACCAGTCTCACGATCATTGAAACTCCATGAGGTGAGATCTGGCATGGAGCCGAGACCGAGGGAGATTGACAGTTATTTTGTGTCTCTTCCATTTGCGAATAATCACACAAACTATTGTCACTTTTTTTTTTTGTGAAAGGATTTTACCAGGAAGGATACATTGAGATTTCTCTCGTTTTCAAGTATGTCCTGGGTGGCGAGTATGTATCGTTAGGTGTCTTGCCCAAGGACACTTACTGGAGAGGTTGCTCGCTGGGATCTTCTCACCAAGCTGCTTGGCGATGGTCTTGTAGCCCATTCCAGCATTGTGTAGGTCTACAATCTTGTCCCTGATATCCTTGGACAGTTCTTTGGTCTTGGCCATAATTGAGAGTTTGGAATCTGATTGGTTGATTGCTTCTGTGGACAGGTGTCTTTTATATAACAAGCTGAGATTAGGAGCACTCTCTGGGAGCCAGAAATCTTGCTGATTGATAGGGAATCAAATACTTATTTCACTCATTAAAATGCAAATCAATTTATATATTTTTGAAAGAAACATAGTGACTATATTTCCTACATATTTATTTTCCGTTAATCTGTATATTTGTTTTGTGTTAATTTCTTGCATTTTACTACTTTGTATTTCTGTAACAATGTTCTTGAACCCAGGGCATACTTGAAAACGAGAGAAATATCAATGTATCCTTCCCGGTAAAATATTTTATTTATTTATTTATTATATATTTATAAAGTAAAAATAAATGCGTTTTCTGGATGTTTTTGTTGTTATTCTGTCTCTCACTGTTAAAATAAACCTACCATTAAAATTATAGACTGATCATTTCTTTGTCAGTGGGTAAACACACAAAATCATCAGGGGATCAAATCATTTATTCCCTCGCCGTATTCAGTAGGTAAATAGAACTATGAAATGAAAAGGTTTTCTTACTTTTTCGAGACCAAATGCAAATCCGATTCTCTTCAAGACAAAAAACTACCTGTTTAATTTGAGAATCACCCAAATAAGCTTGATTTGCTAGGAACATATCCAAACTTTTTTTTGCTAAGGCATTGATCGAATAGGTCAGAACAATTGTTTTTACAGTATAGAATTCCTGCATAAATTTAACAGAGAATTACTCAATTTTTTCATTTATATGTGTTGGCAAAAAAATGCTAGCACATATTTGGAGTGATTCCCTGTCAAATGAGCCCATCTTTGCGTGGGCATGACAATGTCACTTTAAGCGTCAACATTTTTACTGTAACACCATACTATTGCCAGGTTCATAATTCAACATTTTACCATTTGACAAAGCTTAATTTAATAAGCAAAACTCGTTTTGGAATATTTCTTATATTGAAACCTATGGGATTCGCCTGATTAAACCTGTCGAGTGAAAGCACCAAAAATCTGGGCATTTCACTGACATTTTGGTGCTGTTCAGCGGTCTCTGAATAGATTAACCATTACTTCACTATGGGGAGTTGACTGCAATTGAAGATCACCATATTTCGCTAGCAATTTGCCGATATTTCGCGAACTGCCAGCTTTTGAAGAGCCGAATGACCACAAAATTACACCGTATGGGGAAATTCACTGTTCAGTGAAATTTCGAAGCCAATTTGTCGCTTTCTCTCAATAACCCTGTATATTTTCCCAGTAAATATGCACTATCAATATTTTACTTTCTTTGGAGATCCCACGTTCTTATGAGTGAACACAAAGAGCAAATCTTTACATATTTGCAGCACTGGACTCACATTTGATGGGCATAAATCAACATTAAATCACTGCATTCAGATGGTTAGTTATTCATCCCAGTAAATACTGTTCGAGGTTTGAAACCTGGATTGCATCACAGAATGTGCACGCAAGGTCACAGTCCATTGTTTTCGTATGACAGATAGGTCATTCCCTAGAATAGATGACATGACAGGAGGAAACAGGGCAAGTATATGAACAGTACTTCTATGTAATTACTCTTTAGAACTTAAAGGGTCACTACCACCAAAAACTGAAACATTCTTATTAGGAATGTGCATGACTTTTTTTTTCTCGTTTCGGATCATTTCGATTCGGTGATTCGGATCATTTCGGGTGATTTGGATCAGTTGGCTTTTCGCTTTTTTATGAGTTATTTCATTTTTTATTGCTTATTTAAGAATGGGAGGTAGATTACTACCAATAAAATGTGAGTTTCTTTACTTAATTATTCTTTTAGGATTATTTAGGCATTTTTTGGGTGAAATTTTAGGTTTCTTAACTTTTTTAAAGAAACAAGGCTTTTTAACCCATATAGATTTCAATGCAGCATATGAATCCACACACTACTGGGAAGTGCCTCTCTGCAGTATAATTAATGCAGCATATGAATCCACACGCTGCCCGGCAGTACCTCTCTGGAGATCGATTCATTGATTTGGATCGATTAATTTTTTGATCAGTTAGTTTTTTGTTTTTTAGGAGTTATAATTAATGCAGTATATGAATACTGCAGAGAGGTGCTGCCTGGCAGTGTGCGGATTCATATGCTACATTAATTATACTGCAGAGAGGTGCTGCCGTGCAGCGCCTCTCTGCAGTATAATTAATGCAGCATATGAATGCGCACACTGCCAGGAACTTCCCAGCAGTGTGTGGATTCATATGCTGCATTAATTATACTGCAGAGAGGTGCTGCAGCATATGAATCCGAACACTGCCGTGCAGCGCCTCTCTGCAGTATAATTAATGCATCATATGAATCCGCACATTGCCAGGAACTTCCCAGCAGTGTGTGGATTCATATGCTGCATTAATTATACTGCAGAGAGGTGCTGCAGCATATGAATCCGAACACTGCCGTGCAGCGCCTCTCTGCAGTATAATTAATGCATCATATGAATCCGCACATTGCCAGGAACTTCCCAGCAGTGTGTGGATTCATATGCTGCATTAATTATACTGCAGAGAGGTGCTGCAGCACATGAATCCGCACATTGCTTGGGAAGCACCTCTCTGCAGTAGAATTAATGCAGCATATGAATCCGCACACTGCCAGGAACTTCCCAGCCAGCAGTGTGTGGATTCATATGCTGCATTAATTATAAATCATAAAAAATGAAAAACTAACTTATCAAAAAATGGATCGATCAGAATCAATGAATCGATCTCCAGAGAGGTGCTGCCAGGCAGTGTTCGGATTCATATGCTGTATTAATTATACTGCAGAGAGGTGCTGCAGCATATGAATCCGAACACTGCCGTGCAGCGCCTATGAATCCGCACACTGCCAGGAACTTCCCAGCAGTGTGTGGATTCATATGCATTAATTATAAATCATAAAAAATGAAAAACTAACTGATCAAAAAATGAATCGATCAGAATCAATGAATCGATCTCCAGAGAGGTGCTGCCAGGCAGTGTACGGATTCATATGCTGTATTAATTATACTGCAGAGAGGTGCTGCAGCATATGAATCCGAACACTGCCGTGCAGCGCCTCTCTGCAGTATAATTAATGCATCATATGAATCCGCACATTGCCAGGAACTTCCCAGCAGTGTGTGGATTCATATGCTGCATTAATTATGCTGCAGAGAGGTGCTGCAGCATATGAATCCGCACATTGCTTGGGAAGCACCTCTCTGCAGTATAATTAATGCAGCATATGAATCCACACACTGCCAGGAACTTCCCAGCAATGTGTGGATTTATATGCTGCATTAATTAAAAATCATAAAAAATGAAAAACTAACTGATCAAAAAATGAATCGATCAGAATCACTGAATCGATCTCCAGAGAGGTGCTGCCCGGCAGTGTACGGATTCATATGCTGTATTAGTTATACTGCAGAGAGGCACTTCCCAGCAGTGCGCTGCATTGAAACCTATGGGTTAAAAAGTCTCGTTTGTTTAAAAAAAAGTTAGGAAACCTAAAATTTCACCCAAAAAAAAATTCAAAAAAATCCTAAAAGAATAAATAAGTAAAGAAATTTTTATTCTATTGGTAGTAATCTACTTCCCTTAAATAAGCAATAAAAAAACGAAATAACTCATAAAAAAGCGGAAAAACCAACTGATCCGAATCACCCAAAATGATTCAAATCGCCGAAATGATCCGAATCGCCAAAATGATCTGAATCGTCAAAATGATCTGACTCACCGAATCGAATCAATCCGAAATTTTGGATTGATCTGAAATTTTCGGATGGTCAATATTTTGTTTTCAGAAATACTCCCGAAATACGAAAATGGTGAATTTTGGCCGAATTTCAATTCGGAACGAAACTAATTGCACATGTCTAATTCCTATTGTGTTTATTTTATGTTGCTGATATCTTACATGTGCTTTTTATTTCTCCTGTATGTTTAGTTAAGAAAATATTTTACTCGAACAGGGTTATTCACAGTTCCCTGCACTTCTGGGAATCAAATTCCCCGACCCTGCGGTGAATTCAGCTTTCACCGCAGGGTCCCGAAGTGCAGGAAAAATATTCTTCCTGCATCCAAAAAACACTGCCTCAAACGGAAAAAACGCTGCAAGAACGACGTAAAAACACTGAAAAAAGCCAACCATCCGCCGCCAAACAGCCAAAAAAAAAACACGAACAGAGCGCCGACCACCCGCCAGAAAAAGCTGACAAGCCGACGAATGGGATAAAAAAAAACATTTGAAAGTGTCAAACTTGAAACGCTGTTTGCAAAAAAAACTACTGGATGAAAATGTGTGGAATTAACATATAAGGTCCTATGAAAGATAATAAAAAGGTCTGTGACAGAAAAAAAACACGCTATTCTGAAAAAATGTTTTGTCAAAAAATCACGAAAAATGTCTCAGACATCCTAAAAAAAATAATAAAGATTCTTTTTGCTGCAGATTAAAAGAATAAACGGTTTAATAGATATTAAATAACAACGGGAATATTTTTAACACTGAAGTCTCATGGGATTCGCCTGCTGAATGAAAGCACCGAACAGCAGGGCATTTCTCTGACATTTCTCTGCTGTTCAGTGTTCTCTGAATAGGTTAACCATTACTTCTCTATGGGGATTTCACTGACGCTGAACAGGCATGGTATTTCGCTGACAATTCGCCAAAATTTGGCAAACTGCCTGCTTTGTGAATAGCCAAATGGCCACAAAAATGTACCGTACAGGGAAATTACCTATTTGGCACATTTTCGGCTCTCTCTGTGAATACCCCTTATATGTGTCACTGGGTGCATTCAATTTGTGTTCATTTGTGATGTAAACTGCCCCCCACAGTATCTTTACATCACTCTGTGGCTTTGGTCCTGGACTGGAGTCTATGAGTCAATCACTGACTCAAGTCATTGTATTTTGTGGGATGTATTCAAAGGACATCACCAGGGAGTAGATTAGACGTATTTTAAGATCCCTGTCATATTTTATGCAGCTGCCATCTCTTATCTCAGGTAACAGAGGCAGGACAATAGCCCCCCTGCTGCCTTATCTAAACCTTAACTCCTCCACCTCATTAACTGTTAAATACTGTATAGGATAAAGTTCAACCACAAAGTAAAACTCACCATATGATCTTGGTAACTGTTCCATCATGGGAAAAATCCACAAAATGGATTCAGGAGATAAAAAAACTAATTGTATTTTTTTCTTTTTACATGCAATTACTTCAAGCAAAAAACCCAGAAACCAGCAGCATGTGTTTTATATTGCGGTTTAGTTCGTAATGCACAAGAAATCTAGTTACAGCTTAAAGGAACACTCTCCTTAAAAGTAAAGTGCCCCTTTTTGTACCCTTATATAGTTGGGCAGAGGCTGCTGACAGCCTATGCCCAATTATTTTTTAAATTTTTATTTTGCCCAGTTTTACTCACCTTTTGTCCCTCGCCACGAGCAGCTTTTCCTCTTCGGCTCAGGGACTCCCGAATATGTTAGTCCCTGAGACTTTTCAGTGCAATTTGCGCTAAGTAGCACAGGAAACGTGAATTTGCACCACAACAGGACTTGCGAATTTTATGCACGTACGTCCAGTAGCGCCTGTGCAGGACAATAAACGGGAGCTGCGTGTATGCTAACGTGATTGGTCTCAGAGATAGTGACGAAGGCACACTCCATGCATTCCGACATCACGAGTAGTAATCAGCAGCTGGGAAATTCAAATTTCCTGGCTGCTGGTGACGCTGGATGGGGTGGAGGAAACTCCTCTACTTCACCCAGCTTTTTAGCAAAAAGGGGGGGCACTCTTCACATCCTGACCATTTAAAAAATATAACGTGGTCAGGATGTGTACAGTGTTCCTTAAAGTAAGTGGTAGTGTCCCTTTAAAAAGCTTTCTTGGTCCCAGAGATAGTAAAGAAGGCCTTACAGCTACTTCAACTCTGTAACCCATTCAGTAACAAAAATATGTAAACTGGATTATGTATTTTAATTCAATTTACAACATAATCTACCATATAAAATCCCATTAGCTACATTTTTAATGCAAGATTAGTGAGGCCCCTGGGGAGGAACACATGTTTCTGTGAGATCTTACTCATTTCACCCAGTATTTACTGAAAAGAAGCTACAAGAAGCAGCCAGCCACCACCTTACCTGTAACAAAAAAAATGAACAAACTTTTGGAGATGTTTTGACCCAGTCATCTAGCCATCACTTATTGGCCCCTGTCAAATAGGGATGTGCGTTTCGGGTTTCGGAATTTTCACGAAATTTCCCGATTCGTGTCTTCGGATTCGGCCGAATTTCCGAATCGGGTCGGACCCGAAAACCGACAGATCCGAAAAGTTTTCCGAGCCGAAATGAAAAAATTTCGGATTTTTCGAATGGACTTGAAATGTGTCAAATCGAAATGTATTTTTGGTCTATTCATGATTTCGGTTCCATTCGTGATTTCGGTTCCATTTCGGTAATTCTGGACATCGTATATTTAACTATTATCGGTTATATCGCTGATTCTGTAAATTTTGTATTTGTAAATGCGTATCACTTGTTTCTTGTGGCATTCGGGTCAGTTTAGCGTTTTTTAAATCGTTTTGTTCATTGTTTTCGTTCCTTGGCTTTCATACCATTTTAATATGATTAAATAAAGTTGTGAAATGTATATTCATAAGAAAAAAAGGATCTTTATTTAATAAAAAAAAAACACGATAGAATCGCCAGAATTATCGTATCGACGGAATGAATTATCGGATCCGAAAAACAAACCAAAAATTTATTATAAAAAAGATATAAAGTATAAAAAAAGTAAACCATAGTAGTTTACATCAAAACGAATAGAGTTAGACACTTTGAAACGAGGAGAACAGACGTTCCGAAAAAACGAAAATTTCCGAAATCATGAAAAGTCGATACAAAAAACGAGCAAACTGACCCGAAAACACGAAAAATGGTCCATATTCCGAAAAAAAAATGTACACGAAAAACGAGCCGAACCGAACCGAAACAGAAATCGGTCGAAACGAGCCGAATCGAAAATTTTAAACATCCGAACATATCGAACCGAATCGAATCGAAAAAAATAAATAAATATCGGTGCACAAGCCTACTGTCAAAGTCACTGCTTGCCCATTCTTCCTGCTTCCAATACATGAAATTGAAGGACTGACTGTTCACTTGCTGCTTAATATATTCCACCCCTTGACAGGTGCCATTGTAAATGATATAATCAACGTTATTCACTTCCCGTGTCAGTGGTTTTAATGTTGTGGTGGATTAGTGTATGTAAATATTTGTATGAACATAAAACGATTCACTGAGACCTAAATGTAAAAAGATGGCTGTATTGTGCTTTTCTGGTATACAGTAACTTGGGCAGTTGGTGTTGCCATCTTGTATCACTCCCACAGGTGTGATAGGCAGGTGTACCAATCCAGTGAAGGTGTTGTTACACGTGGTCTGCCACTGTGAGGACAATTATCTGTCCTTCTTGTCCGCTCTTATTAGCCGTTGCACATTACAAACATTGCAGTTTTAACCGTTTCCTGCCGCAGGGCGTACCATGCCATCCCTGGAGCGGGTGGGCTTTGAAGACGCGAGATGTACTAATACACCCTGTTGACTTGTATGGGCCACCTCGGCCCCACCCAGCACTCGGCACTACTTCCTTGAAGTCAGACCCTGCTTTTATACCCCTCCCGGCGCACTGACATCAGTGCGATGGTTGTGATGATGTCAGTTTCAGGAGCCCCCCCTGGCAAATCCAGAAAAGTGTCTGAAGGGGGGGGGGGGTGAACGGGAAGAGATCGAGGTTCAACCTTTCCAGCGATGCCTCTCTTTAACCCCTTAGGGTGCCGATCGCGGACTTCTCCCGGAGGTGGCTGACATCTTAGATGTAAATACAGTATCCTGAAAGGGGACTTTTCTTTCTTTTGATACGTTTGATTGCCACAGTCTGTCTAGTAACACCACAAATTACTTTTGTTAAACTGTATGACTTGTCAGGCAGTCAGCAACTACAAAACCACAATTTCTATGCTGTCTGCAGCTCAGAATGGGGATTTTAGTGGATGTTGGTCTATGCTGGTGATGGAAATGCATTATAGCATAGAACGTCATATGGTCCTTAACTGGTTACAATCTTTAAACTCATACGTATTCTAATTCTTTACAGACTCTTACCACAAATAACACAGTGGCCATTCTAATTCTTCTAACTGCTAATCAAATTTTAAAAATGGAAATTAAGATCGCATTATGACAATACCAGCCTTGGCATGAGTAATCTTGACAGTATTTCGTTTTTGCAAATAACTAGTCTCTGCCTTCAGCCTTAACATTACCAAAACCACATGTTTCCTGCCATCATATATGATGGCTATGTTTGATGATCTCACCCTGCTCCAGTAGTTTCTGCATTCCCGGGGTGGGTAGTCCTGAGGGACCTGGAGGACCTCTTTCACCAGGTGTACCATCTCGTCCAGGTGGCCCCTGAGACCCAGGAGGACCTGTAAATTTAATGAAGCATCACAACAAGTCTGTAATGCTTTAAGAAAGGCCGCTTGGACCGAAAACCAGTTTCTTCAAGTTCAGTTTATTTTTAAAACAAAAACGACCCAGTTACCTCGGATGAAAATGGCAACTTGGGGTGGAAAAGGTATTAGGCTAGAGTCAGATGAACGCATTTTTCACGTCTACCGTCAAAAAGTGCGTTGATGCGTCCGAATGGATTTTTTCACGGAAGACGCGATAACGGTCATACGATGCGCAATTTCGGCCGTGGTTTCTTACGGATCCAAACCAGGAAACTTTGGGTGTCTGGACGTTATGTTGGCCGGACATGAGCAGCATCTGATGTCTCCTAATCACGCACACACACGCCTCTATGCGGACGCAGCGCACTTTGTACGTCAGTACTAGCGGTTCGACGTTCTTGCAAAAATGCGTTCGTTTGCCGCTTGCGTTGCGCGGCTGAACTTTCGTGCGGCCGTACTTCGTGTGTGGGCCTGCGTTGGACGTCATTTGCTGCTACCACGGCCATCATAAAGTGTGGGTAAACACACGTTCGCACTGCGTTCGTCTGACCCCAGCCTTAGATAAAGATACTTAACGGCAATCCATTGGTTTGTATCAATTTTCAAATATATAAATAGTTTATAATTCTTTTTACAAAGTTCATGACAACCAGAGAAGAATGGAAACACTGGCAATTTATTTGGGGTTAATAAACAATCCCAGTGTTCCTTACAAGATAAAGAAGGATTTTTCTGCTCTCCAACATTGTCTCATGTGAAACGGTCTAATATGGTCATTCAGGCTACATATGGCATTGTCACACGTTTACTCCTAATGTATGATGGAAGCACGTCAACCTATTTTTCCCATAGATTTTAATTTTTGTTGGCAATATATGCTTTCAACATGTGGCAAAGAGCATCTCACAGCTGCTGAACAATGTTGTATGTCAGTACATCGCATTAATGTTCTAATTACTACTACTGATTGTATCACCATTTTCTTTACGTCTTTGAAAAGGATTGCTAAATAATATTGTGTTACCTCTCTGTTTGGGTATCTTATTATTATTATTATTCTTTCTTTATAAAGCGCCAGCATATTCCGCAGCGCTGTACAATAAGCACAGTATAGACAGGGTTACAATACATTGAACAACATTTTACAAACAGTACAGGAGGAGATGAGGGCCCTATTCCCGTATGAACTCACAATCTGGGAGGGTTGGGGTTGGAAACAGGAGGAGAGGACTGTAAGGTGAGAGTGATTGATGGTTGTGTCAGTGAGTTGGGTGGTAGGCTTCCCTAAATAGGAATGTTTTAAGGGAGCGTTTGAAGGAAGAGAAGTTAGGGGAAAGTCTGACAGTACGAGGGAGAGCGTTCCAGAGAGTGGGGGCTGCGCGTGAGAAATCCTGCAGTCTATCATGGGAAGAGATGATGCGGGGAGAAGCTAGGCACAGGTCACTGTTTGACCTTAGGGAGCGGGCTGGGGTGTATTTGGTGATTAGTGAGGACAGGTAGTGGGGCGCTGAGTTAGTGAGGGTTTTGTAGGTAAGGATAAGGATTTTGAACTTAATTCTGCAGTGGATGGGGAGCCAGTGAAGGGACTCGCAAAGGGAAGCGGCAGAGACAGACCGGCGGGTGAGGTGAATTAGCCTGGCGGAGGCGTTCAGGATGGATTGTAGGGGGGAGAGGCGGGACAGAGGGAGGCCAGATAAGAGATTATTGCAATAGTCTTACACATTCCATTTGTTTCCTGGCACCTTTAGATTCAGTAGAATGATCTCAATCCCCTTCCTCTCTCCTTAACATTAAACAAAGTAGCGGACATTCATTTTCTGTGATTCAATAGGATAAGCATCTAAACTGGAGTCTGCAGTATCCTGAAGGCTGATATGATTGATATGGTCATAGTGACTCGAGTGACCTCACAACTGTCTCCAACTGGAGGTGGGGGGTCTCAGGGGGTTGATCCAGCACTTTGTGTGGGTGGTTTTGCTGTGCCTAGCAGCTGAAATCAAGAAGCGCTGATCTCTGCTTCAAGGATGGAGATGTGAAAGTGGGGCCCTTTTCGGCACTCATCTCCTTCCAATCTCCTGACATTGGATTGACTGGGCACGCCGAGCAGGGGTCAAGTCCCAAAAAACATACAGTAAGTTTGGGAACTCAATAAAATTTTCGCCCTTCAATTAGCAATTATCATGTCTCACTTAACACACTCAAATCTGATATATATACAGTATATATGTGCATGTTAGTAAAAATATATGATAAATCATATTTATTGTGGCTTAACAAGGAAATATATGACTGAATATCTAAATAAAAGCTTTATAGCAAATGGAAACAATAGGAACTCAGTTTCCTTTGAAAAAAAAAATTGTAGATGAACTACGGGGGTTATTCAGAGAGCACCGAAATGTTGGTGACATTTCGGTGCTCTCTCGTTCCCCGCACGTCCCTGCACTTCGGGGAATCAAAGTTCCCCAACCTGTGGTGTATTCAGCTAGCGCCACAGGGCTCCCGGAGTGCAGGGAAAACCCACCACAAACCCGCCGCAATCCAACCGAAAACCATCCGGAACCGCTGATCACAGTGCAGAGCAGACCAGCCGCCGGAAAAAGCCGACAAGCTGAAGAACAGGGTAAAAAGAAAACAATACGCTTGAAAGTGTCAAAATTGAAACTCTGTTTGCAAAAAAACTACTGAATGAAAATGCCTGGAATTTACATATAAGATCCTATGAATGATAATAAAAAGGGCTGTTGCAGAAAAAAGAAACTCGTTTAAAAAAAAAAAAAAAAAGGAAACATTTTTTGCCAAAAAAAAATGCCTAAAAGATCCTAAAAAAAATCTATATATAAAAAGACTTTTTACTGCAGATTAAAAGAATAAACGGTTTATTAGATATTGAGTAAGAATGGGAATATTTTTAACATTGAAGCCTATGGGGTTCGCCTGAATAAACCTGCCGAATGAAGCCAGCGAACAGCAGGGCACTTCGGCAACTTTTCACTGCTATTCGGTGTTCTCTGAATAGATTAACCATTGCTTCTCTAGGGGGGATTTCACTGCCGTCGAACACGCACCGTACTTGCTGGAAAGTTCCCCAAAATTTGGCGAACTGCCTGCTTTCTGAATAGCCAAATGGCCCCGAAATGGCACTGTATGGGGAAATTCACTGTTCGGTGACATTTCTGGGTCAGATCGGCTCTCTCTGAATAACCCCTTATGTTCCCACGCATTTCTGCTCGACTTGACCTCTGGCGCTGAAGGATATCGCTGGAATGTAGGTACACTTTTAAACTATATAAAGAGTTAAAACAGGAGGAGGGGTGTGGAGGAGGTCTGGAGGAATTAATGTTTATCCCCTCTGTTCCTTCCTTCCCATTCTAACCCTAGAATTTAAGATTAGCTTGTGATAGCTAGAAAATAAGTAAACTGCTTGAATTGCTAAAAGACTTATTTTATCAGACTAGATTTATTAAAGCTGACTTTAAAAAAAACGCTAAATTATTCAAATCTAAACAGCTATTATATATTTCAAGGTATATAATATATAATTCAATGTTCTTGAACCCAGGACATACTTGAAAACGAGAGAAATCTCAATGTATCCTTCCTGGTAAAATCCTTTATAAATAAATAAATATTGAAAAGAAGGATATATAGAAACATACTGTCATACATCTTAGTTTAAAAAAATGGTCTCGGGTCAAGCATTTCTGAATGATCATATTTCCATATTTATTTCCAAGAATGCCGTAGAGATATTTGTGCACAATGTGTACTGATCTGCTCTATAGAGTGCAGCTGTTTGACATTGTGTGAATTAAAGCAATGCCCAGATGTAGACAGCTGTTCCATGCCATTCGAGCTCTCACGACTGCGCTGGATTTATTTCAAAGATGAAAATTTCCCTGGAAGCATCCAGCAAAGTGCTAACGAAGCTACGGTAAGATAAAAAAACTCCCCACTTACAGAAATAAGTACTTTAAAAAGGACGGGAAACCCCTAAATGTCATAAGGAACAGTTTAAGGACATGTCCCATGAGTAGCTATTCAAGCCGCTCATATTCCCACGATATATTTATGTGTAAAAACATTATTAGTATATAGTATATAATATATTTGTGTATAAACATTATTAGTATATAGTATATATGTGTATAAACATTATTAGTATATAGTATATTTGTGTATAAACATTGTTAGTACAGTATATAGTATATACAGTATGTGTATAAACATTATTAGTATATAGTATATATGTGTATAAACATTATTAGTATATAGTATATAATATATTTGTGTATAAACATTATTAGTATATAGTATATATGTGTATAAACATTATTAGTATATAGTATATAATATATTTGTGTATAAACATTGTTAGTACAGTATATAGTATATACAGTATGTGTATAAACATTATTAGTACATAGTATAGAATATATTGTGTATAAACATTATAGTATATTAAATATGTGTATAAACATTATTAGTATATAGTATATTTGTGTATAAACATTGTTAGTACAGTATATAGTATATACAGTATGTGTATAAACATTATTAGTATATAGTATATATGTGTATAAACATTATTAGTATATAGTATATAATATATTTGTGTATAAACATTATTAGTATATAGTATATATGTGTATAAACATTATTAGTATATAGTATATAATATATTTGTGTATAAACATTGTTAGTACAGTATATAGTATATACAGTATGTGTATAAACATTATTAGTACATAGTATAGAATATATTTGTGTATAAACATTATTAGTATATAGTATATAATATATTTGTGTATAAACATTATTAGTATATAGTATATATGTGTATAAACATTATTTGTTTTAGTTGAGAAAGAAGATCGCTCCTCCACATTATCAAGTTGAACACATACTGATGGGAAGTTGGAATGGAGACAGATGGGGCTATTCACTAAACTTGGAATTGTACAGAAAAAAGGGTATTTCACGGGTTAGGTCAAAATAGTTGAGCCGGAAAAAAGAGAATGTTTCCAGCTCGGCCATTTAATAGCTTGGTGCATAGCCCCAAGAGCAATGACCCATTAGAAGCTCAGGCTGAATGCCCATTGATGTCCCTTTACAATAGGACAAACTAGAAACTTGGAAACCAAAGATGGCAACAGACACAAAACACTCTGTTAGAGACAGGGAACACGGTTTAGGAGAAAAAAGGAACAAGCACTTAATGGAAATCCTATCTGTCCTATAACTATATAAAGTATCAAAGAGATCTGAGATTCATTATTAGATCAGCTGCTACTTGGAAACACATTTTTACGAGTGGCTACATTAATCTTTCAGATACAGGGTTATGCACAGAGCACCGAAATTCCACCAGAATTTAGGCCCACGTCAGACGAGCGCACTTTTTGCGTCCGTCTGACCGGACTGTTTGCTGTCCGTCGTAGTTTTTCAAAAGAGTCAATAGAGAAAAACACACTAAGCACGTGCACACTTTTTCACGCCCGAGCAACGCATGTTGCAATGGACGCCAAAATGGCATCAACATGAAAAAGCTAGACGGACGTAGAGAAACCCCTGCATACAGTTCTTTTTTTCTTTTTCTCAACATCAGTCAAAACTAACTGATACAATGTAACCACAATCTCATCAGTTAAAAAGTACATCCTAATCAGTGCGCTCGTCTGACCACAGTCTTATAATCTACAAGTCTGTGATGTTGTGTTCAACCAAAAGCAGTACATATACAGGAATTTATCGGGCTAAGAAGTACTTAATTTTGGTTATAAGAAAGATGCATGTTATGACCTTCTGGCCAATGTTGGTGGAGAATACAGGCCTCCACTTCCCCAACCAGACCATAGATCCACTCCTACCTTTTGTAATTGCCCCCTCCCTTATTATTTGCCAAGTTAATGTGTTTATTAAGCATTTTATGGTATTTATATTTATGCTTACTGACATGACCTTATGCTTGTTGTGGATTCCTGCTTTTGGAACTAGTCTATGGAAGCAGTTCAGTCGCCGTCATATGTAGCCTTTGTTGAGTCTGCTTGTATCGTATAGAGATGTCATGTTGTGTTCAGCTGCCACATATTTTATTTGTACTTTTGTTGCATCTACTGATTTTACATGATGAAAATTCATCAAAATAAAGAGTTTGAAAAAACAAAAGATAGTGTTATGGGGAACAAAATAAAAGTTTATGGAGAGCACTGAGGAAGGGCAGCAGCACTAGTGTCCTGAACTTTGGTGTATCCCCACTCAGGTCTCAGAATTAGGTTTTGGCATGATGGCGTCATTACAGCGAAAACTATACCGTATGCAAATCAGACTGCTATAGCCCAAAACACTAGCCAGAACTGAAATGCCAAGGAAGTCTCCTCTGCACAAGAACTACAGCAATCCCCAATGACCATTTTGCCTGGAGTTGCATCTCATGCATAAAATGCATACCAGGAACCTAAGATACAATGCTCATCGCAGTATGGTAAACTCCATAAAAAGATAAAACGATATAAAGTAAAAATTGAATAGTAAATGTCATAATTATGGAGAAAAACCCACCTGGAGGCCCAGTTGGACCTTTTACTCCTGGTGACCCCTGTCTTGCAGGACCCCCAATTGGGCCATGTGGAATATTCCTTGGAGAAATCGCTGAAATGAATTCAAGAGGTGAGACTGAATCGACAACAACTGAAATAGCGGATATAAATGAGACCTGTATCACCTACCATCCTGATTTAAGTAGGAACCTTTTGCAAGCTGTGTCGCTGACCCTACAGGAGGAAAAGAGCAATTAGTGTTGGTGGCAGAGACAGATCATGGTTATTATGTGTGTTGACATAGTATGCCAAAAGTCATGCTCTACTAGTGAAACAGTAAGGGTGGGGTCCAAAGACTTGTGCATGGTGCATGGCCTACGACCTCTCCTGTCCCCACTTCCTTCCCTGACTACATGTGTGCAATGTCCTGTGACACATTTTCCAATACATGGAAATACAGGAACAGGCCAGGATCGCACATTAGAATAGATGGGGAGGAAAGAAATCAATCTGAGGGGTATGTGAAGGACTCAGTGTAGAGAACCAGATTGACAAAATATATACAAAAGAAACATACAGAGACAGGCCTCAGGGTAATTAAGAGATTGATGTATGGTATAAAATGTCAATAGTCAGTGGTAAAACCTCCCCTACCTTTTATGCCAACCTCTCCAGGGCTACCTCGTTCCTGTGGGCTTCCCCACAAGCCAGATGGCTGAGGCCCAAGCTCTTCTTCGACTGACAAATCAGCTTGTAAGATCCTTGCCACCTTTAGGCAAAGTAGATAGGATTAAGTGATGTAGAATGTGACATGCAGGTACCACCACGAAAACCCAAATCTGGCGCTATTATGTATTACTATACCTTGGCTTCCAGTACGTTCAGACGCTCAGACATTTCGGGAATTCGGCTGCAGTTCAAGCATCCTGCATCAACACAGATAATCATGAATAACAATGTGATCTAGAGTGTGTCCTACATCATGACGTTAGCTCTTGGGGGTACTTGTAGACACAATGAAGTCAGCCCTATTACAGCATTTCTCTGCAGTTGAGTGGAACCTCTGCATTGTTTTGTCGCCCTGCAGCGGCTGGTTGGAGATTAAAAAGCGGATTACAACAACTCAAGCGAAACAGGTTGACTAACCCTTATTAAAAGAAAGTTAAAGAGATGTTTCTGTCGCTTGCTCTGAATCCCAACCTCATGGGCAGCTATTAACCCTATGATTTATGTTCTAACCCCAGCTGGTAATTCTATCACAATGTTCTTAACCTTTGACCTTAAAAAGGCTGGAACTGAAAGCTGGTATCACTAGCATCCCTATATACACAAAACACACATCAGATACCAGATCATGAGTAATGTACACGTGGATCAAGATTACAAGGCTCCAACAGCTCTACCAACTGTTAAATACAGGGCTTTGTGTTTTCGTCTGCTTGAAATACACACGATTAAAGAGCAGCATATAAACCTCACTTTCTCTGTCATCTAGCTACACAGATGTTTTTCATTTCGTTTATTCAGTTTTTTTCCCCCACCCTTTTATTCAATTTCTTTGCACTTGTACCAACATCAAGTAACGCGGTGTCTCACATCTCCCTTCTTTTTTTTTATATCCACCTTTTTCATCCTTATCGGATTTTTTCCCCGTATATATTATTTTTTAATATTTGTAGTTTTCAATTTTATTTTTGTGATTCCCACTTCCACTTATTTCCCGTTTGAAGCATCTCGTCAATAAAGCCTTTCACCTTATTATAAATTCCAAAAGCATTTTCCGCGGTTCATTGTTGTTCTGCAGCTGATACACCTCCCTTTTCTACCAGCCCTTTATTTTCTTGCGCCCTTCAGTTCTCTACATTCGGTTTCTCTTTTTCCCCAACCCAACTATTATATTTACGCACTTGTATCCCACTCCCAGGCTTTTTATTTACTCCACTTCTCCTTGTCTCTTCTATTTGCCGGCCACATTGCAGTGATTGCCATGGCTACAAGTAGATGGCACTGTGCGGTGACAGCCCTACGGAGGGGGTCCCCCTACGCCAACCCCTAGAGGGTTATGGGAAACAGCCAAGACCTATTTTACGTTGCGTCTTCATCCAAGCTCTTTTTTTCTTAGCTCGTCCCTTGACAGCACTCTGAGAGTAGACAAATGTAAGTGCAGCAACAATATAAAACACATCTCCTACCTCCCCATCAGTTTAACCCCTCCTTTGTCACAAGACTGAGCATTAAATAAAGCAAATATACCCTCCAGGCCAATTTGGCTTTACGGGAATTAGTAACCCAAATCCATGAAAGGGTTAGTCCCTGTGCTGGCCAATTCCCACACGGCTGGCCACATTTTCCCAGCTGGCTTGGCACAGTTTGTGAACTGTATTTAACAACACCCCCCCCCCCCCGACCTAAGAAAAAAAGCTTTGAAATCAGGGAGGGTAAAAGCAGGACACACTCCCATAATCTTATACTACTAACTACACGTGCATGTACACTGTGTCAGATTTTATTTTATTTTTTTCATTTCTGAAAAACTAAAAAACTATGATATTATGTGTCTTGGAATAAAAAAAAAACATATATAGACAGACAGACAGACAGACAGCGCACACACACACACAAACACACACGCACACCCAGAATAGTTGCACACAACCTAAACAAAGGGGTGCTTCTGAGACCATATACACAACAAACCACATTCTGAGCGCTCCACTTGGGCTGCGGTCACACAAGCGAATTGAGTGCGTCAGTGTGACCGCACTTCCCTGCATCCGTCGCAGCTTTGTGAAGGCTGGACGGGGAGGGCCACACGGGGTAGCGTGCGCACAAATTGCGCACGCTACCACCAGACGTGATTTCAGCCTCCCCGTCAAAAAGCTACGACGGACGCTGACAGGGCTACAATGCGTGATCTTCATATGGAAGATTGCGCTTTGTAGAGCTGAGCGCACTAACTGCACTCAGCAAGGTGGCCACACGGGCGTCAGAGTGGAAGGAACGTCCACTCTCACGGACGTTCCTTCCACTCTGAAAAAAGCTCATGTGACCGCAGTCGTTGGCCTCCATCTACATTTTTGCGTTTTTTTCTTTTCTGGTTCATGATAAAGAACATGACCAGACTGCGTCGCGTCCACGTAACAGCCTGTGTGCGTGATGAGGTGATGTCAGACGCAGGGCATTTGCGACGTCCATCACGTTGACGCTCAGAAGATTTTTTGGTCTGGCTGACTGTACTTGTCTTTTAATTTTAATGAATTTTGTTTCCCATATTTCACTTTTCTCTACATGCGTTAAAGAAAAGGGGTGTTTAGTGACTACAGTATCTTCCGTCAGTACGTACGTCCATTATGTACGCACGCAGTGCGCTCAGACTGCGTTCGTCTGACATTAGCCTAAAATGTGGGCTGCACACACCTGTTATTAAAATTAAGGGGAGGACAAAAAAGTGAGAAAAAATCCTCCACTACACAAATTAAAAGAGAGCATATAAATCATTCTGAGACGCATTTGCACGTGTAAGGAAGGGCAGTTCTAGAACTTGATATTTGAGGGACTAACCAGGACTGGTGCAATGATGTTTGGGCGCACAGGTGAAGGTGCATTTTGCAGCCCACCCTATCTCCTAGTAAACTGTCTGTTAAATGTATGTACGTGATGAGAGTTGTGTGACTGTGTGCGCAGACTGCATTTGTGTGATAACAGTTGAGTGTGTGGCAGTGTGAGACAGGAGATAGTGTGGGGTTGTCTGAGTAGCATGGGTGTATGTTGCAGCTGTCTTTGACTGATGGGAGTATGAGAAAGAGGCAAGATAGGGGGTTATTGTGTGTGTTGGGTGGTCTGGATCAGTGGGGGTGTCAAGGTCAGTGTGGAGATGAGTAATGATCAGTTTGTGTTGAGGGACAGTGGGGCGGTCAAAGTTAGTTTATAGGAAGGGGTCAGGGCAATTGTGTGTGGGGAGGTCAGGGGTGGAGTGAGCAGAGAGCATCAGGGTCAGTTTTTGTACAGGGGGGCATGGTCTGTGGGGTGGGTCAAAGTTAGTGTGAGAAAGGAGTTAATGTCAGTTTGTGTGTTTGTTGTGAGGGAGGAAGCCAAAGTTAGGGGGGGGCAGAATGTGGAATGGAGTCAGGGTCAGTTTGCATGGGGGTTTAGGGTCAGTATGAGGAGATCAGTGTTTGGGGGTGTCAGGGGCAGTTTGTGTGAGGGAGTCAGTGTGTGGAGAGGTGTATATCTATTTTGAGTACGTACCTGTGAGTGCCTTAGTGTATTTAGCAGTGCATCTGTGAATGTGCACCTGTATGTGTCACTGTTAACATATGTATATCTTTGTGTATCTGTATTTGTCTGTACCTGTTAGTGTGCAGAAATGTGCACCAGTCATTGTGAGGCAGTGTGTAACTGTGTGCCTGTGTGTGTCACTGAATATGTGTATGTATGTGAGTCTGCAAAGGTATAAGTGTGTGCCTTCGTATGACTGAGACAAATTATAGTTTGGAATGGATTCAAAACAACTTGTGAAAACTACTGCGCAGCCAGAGGCGAGAAAAGTACTTTTTTGAGAGTAAGCATTTTATAAAGAAAATGTGTTTAAATGTAGAGCACTGCCTGTGTTTGCTATAGCTATAATGATAACTTATTAACTTTAAATTTAGGCTGTAAGGAAGGGAGGCTCCTAGTATGCTTAGGGCACCAGAAACTCTTGGGCTGACCCTATTCCTACCCAGAATTCCCTGCACTACTGCTATACAATGTAGCAAAGGAACTCTGTGGGGCAAAGCAAGTCACTGATTTGCTTAGACATGCAAATGTTATTCTGTAAAGACTTATATTATCGCTAGAAATAAAAACGCACACACATACATATATATTCAAACCATAGAATGGCTGCACTTGAGTAAAAAGAAAATAAAAGTTTATTCAAGCATCTAAAATATAAAAAAAAAGACATTTTGACTCATGCAGGAGCCATTATAAAGGTTACTATGGCATTCTGGCTGAGTGGAGTAGAGGTAACATCACTGCTCTATAACCGCGGAGACTGTGGAGACACAGGTTCGATCCTGGCAAGAGCACCTCTTCAGTAAGTGTCCTTGGGCAAGACACCTAACGGTACATACTCGCCACCCAGGACATACTTGAAAACTAGAGAAATCTCAATGTATCCTTCCTGGTAAAATCCTTTCTCAAAATAAAAATATAAAATATTCTCTAAGTATGTTGATATAGAATAAATTCACCGACCTTTAGACTTTCAAATATCCATAACATATATTAAGTTTTATTAGAATAGATGACCTGCAAAAACTATTTGAAACAGACATCCCCGGCGCATTCTTTGGTCGCATTGTGTTAATCCCAAACAAGGCAATGTAGAGCCACGTTTTTGGGAATGTGCTCAATGAGTCTAGGTTACCTGAGAAGCTTCCCCCTGCCCTGGGGGGCATTTTCCGAATGGAGGCGCTAATTCGTGGAGCTTCTTGTACCTCAGCCAAGGATCCGGATTCTGCAACAACAGAAGAGAGACGCTCAGGTCTGTCTATAAAGCGATGTGCTACACACATACATATACATTTGTCAGCATATACCACGGTTTTTACTATTTTTGTAAGTACATATTGAAACTGTATCTGTAAATATACTTTACAAGCTTAAATGTAAATTACGTTTTCGGTTCCGTGTCTGTTTAGGGGAAGCTGAAGAGGAGCTGATATGTCTTTACATCTCTACTGCTTTGTGGTATTCATAGATAGAGGCACATGATGTATCACCTCATAATCTACATATACATGGTACATAGATTATTTATGCACTGTCACACAGTAGCTATAGGGGTGTTGAGAGCTTTTCAATGTGTGAGACAAAGGTGCTAAATTTATTTTACAGCATGAAACACTGATCTCTTTTTTTGAGCCCCTTCCTTGTGTTCAGCAGCATGAACTACACATCTGTTACCTTGAAGACCCATGGAGGGAGTGTGGGGGGAGAAAGAATGTAAAACAGCAGCAGAAGAAAATAGATTATAATAGAATTTGTCTTATATATATGTAGAATAATACATTACAGGTCACAGAAGAATTTCAAGTCAACATGCAAGCAGGGGGCCAAAAGCCTACCTATCTATCTCAAAGTTCATGCTCATTCTTCAATATGACTTGTTCATATTGTAACCTTATTCCTAAAATGTGATTGCCGCTATCATTTCCACTGGAAAGTTTTGGTTATTTACTGCCCTTTCTGTAGAACTGCACTTGCTTTTCAGACCTGAAATTGGAAAGTAGGAATGAAGGAGGACATGTATGGAAATCTGAAAAGCCGGATCAAGGAGGCAAATAGTATAGGTATATTGATGATATTTCCAGCCGATGCTGCTCAGTGCAAGCCATTATAAGGCCGTATCTCCCAGACAGGAGTTACCTCTGTCTGCTTAGTAATATAGGCTGGTCCTCCTGTGCATTGTATTATGGGGAGAACAGTATAGATTTATAATCTCATGACACACAGTATTTACGCTCTGTAATCTTCGCTTATGAGAAATAATCATATAGGTTGAATTTAATGGAGCTCTTGTGTATCTTATTTCTCACTGTCGCCTCCCTTGCCCATATGAGAAGACAACACCCATGGCCAAATGACATCAAAAACTCTGTTCTCTCAGACCATATTAACCTCTTCCGTTAACAACTGTTGTGAATTTGATGCAAGAGGAGAAAATAATCAACATTTCTAAGTGTAGATCCCCCCCCCGTTTTTTTAATTAAATGCAACTTGCTCCCATAGGCCAGTCCCTACTGCAATGTCAGTCAACTAATTAGATGTCAACAACTAAGTAAAGTAATGATGTAAGGTACACTGGAATAGGTAATGGTCCGAATAGGCTTCCAGGATTCTTTTTTTCAAACAGGGTAATTTATGGATGCATATGTGTATTCCTAGTAAGAGATTGCTAAAAAGATGTAACATTGCTCTGTTAGTATAGAAGTTGTGTACTGAAGGGCAACGCATTCATAATACGATTGTGTTGAACAAGCAAATGATCATGTTCTTTAGAAACATTCACTTGTCTATCAATCATCAGTCATTTGTTAATATTGTGAGATATTATGGGCTCTATTAACTTCTTCGCGCAAAAGCACACGCGCAGCGCTATTTTATTTTGTGCGCAGCGTTAAACGTTAACGTGAGTAAATTAACGCTGGTATTACAATCCGAGCGCATTTTTTCATCCGCCGAAAAATAACGCGCGTTAAAAAGACACGCAAAAACGCGCGCGCATTAACGCTGCGCACATAAAACGGTGTGCAGACTGTTTTTTCACGCGATTCAGCCACTCTGAATTAAGAACCACAATTGTCTCCCATTAAGTTTTTGCGCCTGTCAAAATCAATCTGAGTATATATGCTGCAGCAATAATAAAAACACGCACAACCTCTCAATTTTATTGTATGGGTATGTGTAGAATGTGTAACTATACTGTGCTGTATTTTTTTTTTGGGCTGGTGTATTTGGGTTCGGCCAGGACGTTCCGATTTGCCATTAACATCAGCTTTTAAAAGATGTTAAAATTATGCGCTGCAAACGTTGCCCGTTTAAATTTGCGCATAGATTGTAATACCATCCGCGTACCAGCGCACAAACGCATTTGCGCTCACGATGTTAAGTATAGGACGCGCAACGTACATTACGCTCGCAAAGGGTTCGCGCAGGTTCACCAGCGGTAGACGTCAACGCGCATTTTTTGCGCGGAAATTGTAATACAACGTTCTGCGCAGAGGGTTTTTCCCTCTCGCGTTAATGCGTTTTTGCGCACGTGTTATCGTTTGCGCGAAGAAGTTAATAGAGCCTTATATGTTTATTTCTCTAGATCTTTTGATTAAAAATTACCTCTAAAACCTTTGAGAACCCCCTACATTAGTGACACCACAGATGTTTCTGAACTACATATTCCATGATGCTCAGCCAGCCTAAAGTGTGGCTAAGCATCATGGTTAATGAAGTTCTGCAACATCTGGGGCACCAAGGTTCAATGTCCCTATTTATATTATTTTTTAAAGAACTCAGCTGGAAATGTATGAAGCTGACAATTGAAATGTCAGCTCAATAACTATATAATGTTATGATTCTGCCATTGGCTGAAGGAGAATTATAGGGGGAATTATAGGGGAATGTCATCCAAGAATAGCCCATTCCGATCACTCCTCAATCTAGCACCATTCATGATCCTTTCCAGGAGATAGCAGAGCTCTGCATTGTGTTTGTAAGGAAATACTGTGTGGGATCCAAGGAGAATGGTACAGGTCAAGAATTATATTAGCCTAAAACCATTGCAGATTTACATCTTCCTTCTGTCAAAAACAGGAAGGGTTGCAGATGCTGTCATTATGTGTTCAACGCCCCTTAAGTACGGTACAAAATCCATTCTCTGGAGTATTCTGCCATTTCTGGAAAATGAATAATTTGTTATTTTTGACCAAGAAAGATATAGCTGTTTCCAAAACAAACAAAATTTGTGATCTGCGTCTCATGGACACAAATGTATGGTCTCCGATCCATGTATACAAACAAAATTGTAAGAAACCATGCCGTAAAATGATGACTGTTTACAAGTAGTTTTTTGTTTTAAAATCTTAATTTTCATATGTTCCTCAGGAGAAGAATCCAACACCAAAAAATTTTTCATAAAGGCAGCACTTTTATACTGTGGTGAAATTAAAAATGTGGATTCTGCTACAGAATGAATAAATGTTAAGACATAGATATGGATGGATGGACAGTCATATAGCGATAAACATATTGTATCTATCTCTATATGACTGTCCTTGCATCCGCCCGTTTATATCTACAGTATCTATCAATCTGTATCTATCAAACGGATGGATTCGAGGACAGCCAGATAGATAGAGAACAGACATGATAGCATTTATAGAAACACAACTTTGGCTTTAAAGGGACACTATGACCACTTAGATAAACTGTAAATAGATTACTTTTGCATTACAGACAAAACCACCTTATAAAACACATGCTGCTGTTTTTTTCTTTGAAGTAAATTGCATGTAAAAAGGAAAATTAAGTTAGATTTTTTTATCGCCTGTTTCCATTTTATGGATTTTTCCCATGATGCAACATTTACCAAAATCTGTGCAAACATTTTACCTTACTGCTGTGGTTTAGTTTAGACAGTATTTAACAGTCAGTGGAGTGGAGGAGTGAATGTTTAGATATGGCTATTGGGATGTCCAGGCTATTAGATAAGATATGGGAGCTTAAAAGACTTCTAATCTACCCCCTGGTGATGTCCTTTAACTACATCCCACACAATACAATGATTGAGTAAGTGTTCGACCCATTCACTGCATTCTATGGCCAAAGCCACACAGTGAGGCACAAGTGATGGATAGCTATGGGAGGGGGCATTTTACAACAAGAAAGATCACACAATGGATACACCCAGTAACACATATAGAGTAAAATATTTTCTTAACTAAACATAACAGAGAAAAACAAAGCACATGTAAGATGTCAGCAACATAAGAAAAACACTATAAGGACATTTCATTTTTTGGTGGTAGTGGCCCTTTAAACGCCATTTGACCCATATAGAAAGCAACTGCGCAACAAATATGCCCACACTGGATATTATGTAGTCTCATGCTTTAGTATATAGTATGGATTGGGGTTATTAGGCTTTATATGAAAATCCACCAAGACATTATGTTGCCATGAAATTTTAAGTATAATGGACCCTACGCCCTTGTTAATGCTAAAATAGGGACTCTAACGGGAAAACCTGCGCCTCCAGGTTTCCCCATAGTGTCCCCATTTTAGCGCTAGATTCTGGGGCAGGCACTACTTCAGCACCTTGCCCTGGAACACAGCGCTACCCTCAGTGATACTTGCGGTAGCACATCCGCTCCACCAAGAATATAACCTCCTGGAGTCCATAGGACCGTGAGCCCTGCGCGATCTCGCTCTCGTGAAAATCGCGCAGAGCCACGGAGTGATCACCCCTCTCACTCTAATCTCGATGACAAGACGCAGCAAATCGCACCGCCGTTCTCGCCTCTCGGATGAGAAGTAAGTATCTGATTTATTGCAGGGAGTTTAGGGGGTGCTAAGGCTAGGGTCAGACTAACGCATATTTCGCGTTGTCCGTGAAAAAGTGCGTTCGAATGAATGGACGCATTTTTTCACGGAATACGCGATAGCGGTCACACGATGCGCATTTTCGTCTGTGATTTTGTACGGATCATCAATAAAACCCTTTATGCGTCTGGACGTTATGTTGGCCGGACGTGTGCAGCGTCTGACGTCTCCCAATCACGCAAACACACCGCTATGCGGACGCAGCGCACTCTGTACGTCAGTACTAGCGGTTTGACGTTCTCGAAAAAATGCATTCGTTTGCCACTTGCGTTGCGCGGCCGCACTTTTGTGCGGCCGTTCTTCATATGCTGCCCGGCATTGGACGTCATTTGCTGCTAGCACGGCCGTGATTTAGTGCGGTTAAACGCACGTTAAAACGGCTTTCGTCTGACCTTAGCCTAAATGATTCTACAAAAGTGGAATCAGCAGCAACTTTTAGATGTTGCTAAATCTTTGGTTAGCGCATCGGTGCGGTAATTAGCGTTAGGATAACTAAGGTATTACAAAAGCGGGAACAGATTTTTACAGGGGTTTAGCGTTAGGGATGTAATATGGGGGGGCATGTGTTAACGCCAGGATAAGTGACTTTAACATTTACCCATCTGAATGCTATCAGGGTTATTCAGAGAGAGTGAAAAGCAGGAGAATGACTGGAGAATGAAAAATTCTAGGTCAAAATAGCCAAACCAGAAAAATTCTCCCATTTATCTCACTTTCCAAATCGGCTATTTTGACCTAGAATTTTTCATTCTCCAGTCATTCTCCTGCTTTTCAAGCTCTCTGAATAACCCTGTATAGTTAGCGTTTCCTAGGGAAAAGGGCTCAATGTATTTAAAATATCTTTGTACACTAAGGGGTCTATTAACAGCTTCGCGCAAAAGCGCACGTGCAGTGCTATTTTTTGCGCGCAGCGTTAAACGTTAACAAGCGTAAATTAACGCGGGTATTACAATCCGTGCGCATTTTTTCATCCGTTAAAAAATATCCTGCGTAAGAAAGACGTGCAAAAACGCGCGCGCATTAACGCTGCGCACAGAAATCAGTGGGCGGACAGTTTTTTCACGCGATTAAGTTTTTGCGACAGTCAAAATCAATCTGAGTATATATGCTGCAGCAATAATAAAAACACGCACAACTTCTCCATTTTATTGTTTGGGTATGTGTAGAATGTGTAACTATACTGTGCTGTATTTTTTTTTGGGGCTGGTGTATTTGGTTTCGGCCAGGACGTTCAGATTTGCAGTTACCCCCAGCTTTTCAAAGACATTAAAATTATGCGCGCAAACGCTGTGCACAAACGCTTGCACTAAGATTGTAATACCATGCGCGCACGAGTGCACAAACGCATTTGCGCTCACAATGTTAAGTATGGGATGTGTGCACGGACTTGCGCTCGCGCAGGGTTCGCGCAGGGTCACTCGCATTAGACGTTAACGCGCATTTTGTGCGCGAATGTCATAATACGACGTTCAGCGTGAAGGGTTTTGCCCCTCACATTAATGCGTTTTTGCGCACGCGCAAAATTGTGCGCGAAGAGTGTAATAGTGCCCTAAAGCTTTAGACTTTACGCAGTTCAAGCAGTTACAGTTGACAACAGATGATGATCTTCATCAAAGTTTACTCTTGGCACTATGCAGTCAGGCGTTCAGGATTTCACTGGCATCTTCTGACAATGTTTGCATGATGAGGTTGCAGGGAAGAAATACTTTGTTTTATGCCGTGTGAGTGGCTGAAATAGGGGTTGGGGAGTTACATACTTTTTCTGGTTATAAGATATATTTATGTCATGCTCTTTTACCTTCCTCACAGTTGAGTCCTCTGTATCCTGGGCAGCACCTCCATTCCAGCGCTGTCACAGTCTTGTAGCTGAGTCTGTAGGTTGGTCTTACAACTGACCTGTAACTGATCAAAACAACCAGGATAAGACTGTAAGATGGGCAATTGGGCGTGAGGTCAGAAAGACAGTTCAGCCACAAAAAGGAAAACTGTAGAGTAAAAACACCATGCCTGGAGGCCATTGTCATATGGATACGACAACACTATTCGAGATTATGAGGTAGAGAGTATAAAGTGGCAGATACATTGAAAGATGGTAAAATAATCATATAGTCACCTTCCTCCGGAGCAGCCCGCTGCCCAGTGACAGTTTTGGTAGACTCTCTGCATAAAGGTGCCATTTTGAACTTGGCATGAGACTGTCCGACTGACAGGCATCGAGCACCAGTTCCTGTAATACATTAATTTACATTTACATGCATACTTATGAAATTATGATGCCTGAGTCCGAAGCTAAAAATGCATTCCAGTTCCAACCACCATACCATATTTTCTCAGCTCATACTCAATTGTTTAGGTGCCATCTTTAGGTACTTACTCACTAGTTACTAGCAACATGCACCTCTCTCATGAATACACCACTACTAGCCACATACACCACTTATAACATATGTAACTGGTCACATACACCATTTATACATACGCAAGCCTAACAAGCCATATATACCACTTATACATACATATACCACTTAAACACATACCTATCTAGCAGCATACACCATTCATTTACGTACATGCCTAGACATATTTACTACTCATATACCTAACTAGCCACATTCACACTCTCAAATACATACATAACTAGACACATACACCACTCAGATGTGCATAATTACACGCATACGCACTTATACACATGCTTACGTATAATCCGGCAACCAGGGGGGCAGCATTCAAAACCTTTACTAAGCATAACGAAGGGGCACTTCTCATGACAAATAAATAGACACAACATACCAAGGGGTGAGCACTCCATTACACAAACTGTAAAAGTTTGTGTAAAGGAGTATTCTCCTCTTAGTTTGTTGTATTATAAATATTATCCTTTATTTATATAGCGCCACAAATTCTGCAGCGCTTTACAAGATCAGTTTACAAGGGGTTGATACATTCTGATTCATGGGGACCCTGTTCCCAAGCAAACTTTACAAGCTATCAGATGTACAAGTATTTTGTGAGACATGTGTCTTGCCCAAGGACACTCGCTGGTGGCGTCTTCTGAGTGGGATCGAGTCAGCTTTCCATGATAGTAGAGCAGCGACCTGGTGGTTAGGTTGAACCCGCTTCTCGTTAAGTCGAGACTTCTCCACAGTTGTATTGGAGGATGTTCTGAACGGGATTTGATTTGCTTCTCCACAGTGGAAAGGTAGAGACATTACCACTGGACTCCACAGCTGATATTGTGTGATAGGCAAGTATGTACCATTAGGTGTCTTGTCCAAGCACACTTACTGGAGAGGTGCTTAACTAGCCACATACACACATACGTAACTAGCTAGCTATAGGCTTCATTCATAACTAGCTACCTATACTACTCATATACATTCATAACTAGCCATACACCCCACTAATTCTTGTATCTCATTCATATACTTGTATAACCACTCATACATTCATATACTCTTCATGTCCTCCTACTACTTGTCATGTCCCCCTCTAAGAAGTAGAAAAGGGTCCTCCAATCTGCTGTTTATGGTTTATAGAAGAGTGGAAGCAGAAGGCCCCTGCATTAAAGACTTGCTCTCCTTGGGGTTCAGATAGCAGTGAACAGGCCCACTCCTGCTGCCTGCTGTAGTACAACCATGGTTTTAATGGCAGCAATGCCACATGCTGCATTTTAATGAATGTATGACGAGCAGTTAGTGGGTAACAAGTCTGACATCATGAAACGTCAGCGCTATCCACCACCCTTCACACAAATAAAGCAGATGACAAGCAGAAAGTGGTTATTATTGTCACACATAGCACCTAAAGAACCATTATAGTGCATGAAAGGCTAAGTGGGCAAAGCCACAATCATTAAGGAGAATGAAGAAAGATACCTGCCCACTGGCATAGGGCAGCATAAAGCTATATGGTACCTTCTATATGTGCCAGTGGGGATCTTTAAACTCACTGCGAGTCCCTTGGAGGCTTAGTGCTGAGTTGTATTAGGAGACATCTCATTTTGGAATAAAGATGATTCTTTCGCCTCATTTCAGATAGTTTTTCCCACTTTTTATCAGAAAGGTAAACATATAGGAAACCTTTGCATTTTATGCTTATTTTCAACCTACATTACTCTGTAACTATAGCTTTATATGTAAATCTAAAACATAATTCCTTTCATTGATTGTCTTATAGAGAGCTATATTGGGTGGGTGTCTAAGAAAATCTCTACGCCAGCGTACATGAACAGCATCAAATCCAGTCAGAGTTTATGTGAATTTTCTGCTGAATTTGCCTCAAGGGAGCAGCCACCCTCACAAGGGGAGGGAGTGTCAGAGACATACAGAGTGAGTCTGAGACTGCTCCGGGGGTAAACACTGAAATGCTCCCACTATCTGTATGCCAGGGACCCCTGCAGCCACAGCGTGCTTATGCAAGCAAGGTGAACGTGTAGGAAGAGGTGGGTGGGCAGGTGACATAGGGGGAGACAGGAACTGCATGACTATATTGAAATGATATCTATGGGGAAGAGATGTGATAAATATCCAGTATTATGCAGCTGTCTATAATACACAGATCCAGTACCAAGCATTTACCTGGGCGGGCGAACATCTTATTATACTTTATTCGTATAGCGCCAGCAGATTTTGTAGTGCTGTACAACATAACATTTTACGTTTTGCATGTATTAACTGCTGCACAGCTGCAATGGAATACAGCATGAACCTTTAAACAAGGGGTCATCAAACGTGGCCCTCTAGATGTTTTGGAACTACATCTCCCATGATGCTCAGACACTTATTAGGATAGCTGAGCCCCATGGGAGAAGATGTAGCTCCAAAACATCTGGAGGGCCAAGTGTGATGACCCCCTGCTTTAAACCAAGAGTCTGCAACCTTGGTCCTCCAGATGTTTTGGATCTACATATTCCATGATGCTCTGCTACATATTAGGTTGGCAGAGTCTCATGGGAAATGTAGGTCCAAAACATCTGGAGGACCAAGTTTCCTGATCCCTCCTTTAAACTATAATACATTACATAAAGAATTCTATTATGGGAAGTAAAATACTTTGACCATCTTCTAAATTACATTTTTATTTACACATATGTCCGTCTGAGCAGGAAATCATCTTAAATAGTAGTGCTCAACATCGCCACCCCCCCCCCCGATGTTTTGGAACTACATTTCCCAGAAGGCTCTGTCGATGTTATGAGTGGCTGAGTATCATGGGAGATGTAGTTCCAAAACATCAAGAGGGCCAAAGATGAACACCCTTGATCTAAAGCAGTGTTTCCCAAACCTGTCCTCAGGACCCTCTGCCTCGCCAGCTTTGCCAGATAAGTGAAGCCCAGCACAGGTGATAGGATTTGCTGCTCAGTGATTGCAGGATTCAGTCTGCATTTCCCCACAGTGATCTGCAAAAACCTGGCCTGGTTGAGGGTCCCGACGAGAGGCTTGGGAAACACTGATCTAAAGGTATTGGAAAGATAGTGACTTTATCTTTGGCCACATCTTCAGCAACATGTCCTTTGAGACATTGAGGCAAGTTTATGTGTCAGTGACATAAAAAAGCACCTGCTATTGATCATGAGAAACCTACAAATCATCTCATGATCCAACATAATGATACAGTATATCTTTTTCTTCACTTTGCTTTATAAGAATTGCAGTGACTGTTGATCATAAAACACTGGAGCCTATAAAATGCACAATAATAATGCAGTATTGAGCAGTGCGTTATAGGAAAATCGCAACCTTGTGGGTACAACTCCGAAAGACACAACACAAAAGACGCAGATTGAAAAATTTTCTCAGATGCTAGGGAAAAAAAGTCGTATTTGGCTGGGGTCAGACTAACGCATTTTTAACGTGCGTTTAGGCGCATTTAATCACGGGCAATGACGGCCAATATACGAAGTACAGCCGCACAAAAGTCCGGCCGCGCAACGCAAGTGGAAAATGAACGCATTTTTTCGAGAACGCAGAAACCGCTAGTACTGACGTACATAGTGCGCTGCGGTGGCATAGCGGCGTGTTTACGTGATTAGGAGATGTCAGACACTGCTAATGTCCAGCCTACATAACGTCCAGACCAAAAAGTGTTTTATTGATGATCTGTAAAAAATCACGCATGAAAATGCGCGTCGTCTGACCGTTTTCGCGCATTCCGTGAAAAAATACGTCAATGCGTTCGGACGCACTTTTTGACGGTCGCTGCGAATAATGCGTTCGTTTGACCCTAGCCTTACACTCGCAACTACGGAGAAATACTGTTGGGGATACAGCAGTGGTATGTAACATGTGGTTTAAGACTCAAATTTGGGACAACATGCTAATTTAGTGCACCCAGAATGGTGGGAATGGGGTATCGAACGAAAGTTTTTTTTCCTTAAAATTTATTTTAAATTATATTTATTATTTAATAAATAAATATAATAAAGATTATTTATTAATTATTTAAAATTATATCCAAATTGATAAGATGATATCACTAATAATTTTTCGATACTGTGTCACCAGGCTAGAGCCAAGTACACTATCTCAATATGTGTTAAAAGAAAACACTTCAAAATAATAATAAATAAAATAAGTTTAAAAAAAACACTATTTTGAGATAGTGAGCGCTAATCGATGGATAAAGCCACGTTTTCAAGGTGCATGGAGGCTGCGAGGGTGAACCCTGTATTAGCATTGACAGAGCAGCTTTCCACAGACACATTGTTTATCTCTGCTCTTCCTTTGTTGATTTTCTCATGTAAACTGTTAGTGTTCCCACTTCAACATCCTCAGGCCACAAATATCCAGCCAGTGAGCTTGCTCCAGCCACACTGGACATAATTTGCTATGGAGAGGAGGAGGGAGCTGGATCTGAGCAGCTGAAATCCTGCACACACTGGCATTTTAATATGAAGCGAACACATTTCGACTAATCCCATCTCAAGGGGCTCACCGCCGTCTATCTTCAATCGCTGGCAGTGAAAGGGTCCTTTCATGTGTGTCAAACCATTAGCCGTCATAAAGCAGCCAGTGCTTACACATGTATCAAAATTCCAAAACATCCCAAATTGTACTAGAAAGGGTCCCTCAACAAAGCATTCAGATTGCAAGCTCTTAGGGTTCACAGAGATTTTCGTGTAAATGCCCCTATATATGTGCCATATAAATTATTTTGCAATCACAGCATGCATGATGCGGGGCATATTCAGCATTATATAGGATGATGAAAAATTGGTAAATTTCTTGGTACTTGCAGAAAATAAATAACATATAAAAATAAGATTGTTGCTTATTTCTCTGAAAGGATCTACTAGTATCTCTCTATGAGCTAGTGAAGGATCTGGGAGAAAAAAATACTATCCGTGTGTTCATTCAGTGGAAATTAATTAATACATCTATTCAATCAGATACAATAAAGTCCCCTGGTTACCTTTTTGGGGTGTTGAGGGCCTCCCTGGTTTTAACTTGCAGCGCTGGAGTATATCGGTGATGAGTATTAGATGTCCAAGTGCAAAAACCTTTATCCAGAAGAGCCCAGAGGCATAGAAGAACATGCCAGCAGGAGTAAGACAACCCCAAGTTCATGGTTCAGTGACACAGTCAATTCCGCTATACGTTCCCTTTTGTGCGCCTGATTTACCTGCGCTGGGCAATGCTTGTCAGGAAAGAGTTAAACGTTCATCAATGTTCCCTTATCCATAGGCACGGGTGATGACCAGCGTGCATCCAACTCTCGTGGGGAAACCGGGTGATGATCCTCAATAAACTCCCTCAAAGTCACTGAGGACAAATCCGGCCTCTGGCCAGCCCCTAAGTTATGAGACTGACTCCCCTACCCCCTGCCTCACTCAGAATCTGCCCCCCAGGCTGCAGAAAGGACATAGAAAAAGAAAATCTGCACAAACCCTGGCTGCTTGCTTTGGATCGGCTTAGGAACCCGAAACAATTGAGTGTTTTTAAATCTCTGGGACAACATCCCCCTCCTCACCCTCTCTCCTCCTTCTCTTACCTACCATTCTTTCCTTCCCCTCCTCTTTTCACTTCCTAGCTCCCTCACTTTTTTCTGCCTTCCTTTTTTTTCTTGCTCTTTTTCCTTTCTTCCCTCCTCCCCTTTCCCCTTTTTCTTTACCCCCCTCTACTTTATAGTCCTTTCTGAGACATCGAGACAATTCATGTCCTTTGTGGACTCTTTTAAAATGCACAAGATCAGTCCTGTCCGTCTCATTTTTGCTTCTCTCACCCACACTCAGTGTTTCCCCCCAGTAGCGCTCGTTCCTTCTCCCCCCTTTCCCTTCATCCTCCTGGCTGCTCTCACAGTACGTTTAATTCAGGCCCTGTAATTATTATTATTATTTTTTTTACAGAAACAGTAAAAATCTGCGTTGAAGGAAACTGTGGTTTTAATCAACATTTGTGTCTCGATATAAAAATGCTTAAAATACCGAGACGGCCACAGAAGAAGAAAGCCCGGTTGTATGTCTCGACACACTTTACGTAGGCGCTATGCGTGTGTCAGGGTTGTATGAACATACAAGAACCTACTGCAGTCTGGCAGTATCATGTACACTTTCACAGGCGTGTATAAAACCCCTTGTGAGACTTTCAGAGTCACATGCCTGAGGAAGGGATTCCCGTCCACAGAAAGTGTCACGAATACCCTGGAAACAGAGGTCTGTCCAGGTCCACAGCAAACCTGTCTACCAAGATTTATGGATCCATTGACAGATGGAGATTGTCTGTCCTCTGTGTGTGTGTGTGATAATTGTGTTTTATTCTCCAAACTGGGATTTGCAGACATTTGAGAAGAGGATCGAAATTTTTAGGTCATAATAGCTGAACTGGCAAGATTCTCCAACTCAGCAATTTTGGCAAGAATAGGCTGTTCTCATGTCAATTCTCTGTTATTCCCAGTATAGGGGAAAAATGCCCAAGAGAGATTGTTTTCGTATGTGTGTGTGTGAGACTGGCAAACACTTACAGTTGTGTTCAAAATTATTCAACCCCCAATGCTGTAAAGGGTTTTAGGGAATTTAGTGTACATTTGTAATTGTATTCAGAATGAAATCCTACAAGGACTTTTTAAAGAACCATATGCAACTAAAATGACATCAATTGGTTTTGTAATACAGTAGTAAATGTTTCTTTTGTGAATTCTTCATGACACAATTATTCAACCCCTTAAAGACTACCACTCTGAAAACAGAGGTTCATTCAAGTGTTTTCAATCAGGTATTGAAAACACCTATGGATGTCTCGGAGCAGCAATAAAGCATAATAAGCACCAATTAGTCAGCTTTAAAATGACTGTGATACTCAGCTCCTTCCTTTAGACATTTACTGGTGTGGTTACAAACATGGTGAAGTCAAGAGAATGGTCCAGGAAGACAAGAGAAGAGGTGATTACTCTTCACAGGAAGGGCAATGGCTATAAGAAGATTGCAAAGATGTTAAACATACCAAGAGAGACCATAGGAAGCATCATTCGCAAATTCAAGGCAAAGGGCACTGTTGAAACGCTACCTGGTCGTGGCAGAAAGAAGATGCTGACTTCGACTGCTGTGCGCTACCTGAAGCATAGAGTGGAGAAAAGTCCCCTTGTGACTGCTGAGGAACTGAGAAACGATTTGTCAGATGTGGGTACTGAAGTTTCAGCTCAGACAATACGGCGCACACTGCGTAATGAAGGCCTCCATGCCAGAATTCCCAGGCGCACCCCCTTGCTGTCTCCAAAGAATAAGAAGAGTCGACTGCAGTATGCCAAAAGTCATGTGGACAAACCACAGACGTTTTGGGATAGTGTTCTGTGGATTGATGAAACAAAATTAGAACTGTTTGGGCCCATGGATCAACGCTATGTTTGGAGGAGGAAGAACAAGGCCTATGAAGAAAAGAACACCTTGCCTACTGTGAAGCATGGCGGGGGGTCAATCATGCTTTGGGGCTGTTTTGCTTCTGCAGGTACAGGGAAGCTTCAGCGTGTGCAAAGTACCATGAATTCTCTTCAGTACCAGGAGATATTGGATGACAATGTGATGCAGTCCGTCACAAACCTGAGGCTTGGGAGACGTTGGACCTTTCAACAGGACAATGATCCCAAGCATACCTCCAAGTCCACTAGAGCATGGTTGCAGATGAAAGGCTGGAACATTTTGGAGTGGCCATCGCAGTCACCTGACTTAAATCCGATTTGAACCTCTGGTGGGACTTAAAGAAAGCAGTTGCAGTGCGCAAGCCTTAGAATGTGACTGAACTGGAGGCTTTTGCCCATGACAAATGGGCGAAGATACCTGTAGATCGCTGCAAGACACTTGTGTCAAGCTATGCTTCACGTTTAAAAGCTGTTATAACTGTAAAAGGATGTTGTACTAAGTACTAAGATTGAATGTCACTTGGGGGTTGAATAAAACTGATAATGATGTGAGCACAGAAAAGACATTTGTGGTTATTTCATTATAAATGTTATGTTATATTTGTCTGACCTATACGTGCCTCTTTGATTTAATTGTAAGCAAGATGACTGAATGATCAAAATCAATGTTAAACTGACCAAAACACTCAATTTCAGTGGGGGTTGAATAATTTTGAACACAACTGTATATAGAATTCTAGATCAGTGTTTCCCAGCCCTGGTCCTCAGGACCCTCTAACAGGCCAGGTTTTAAGGATCACTTTGGAGAAATGCAGACTGAATGCTGCAATCAATGAGCAGCAAATCATATCACCTGTGCTGTGCTGTGCTTCAGATATCTGGCAAACCTGACCTGTTAGGCCGGGGTCAGACAAGTGCACCAGTGACGTGCGGTGAGGTCAGTGGCTGCTGAGGCATTGGCTAGTATCAGAGCCAGATATACACCGGGTTACGCAGTCACAATTTACGTATTTGATTATCGTTATATAGGAGAATAGAGTTTCACTATTTATAAAGTAAAGTTCGCGTTTTGTTTTTTACTGTTCTAAGAGCATGCACTTACAATACTGACCAATAGAGGGCGCTATTACAACTCTTACTTTAAAGTAAAGTCTGCATTTTTTTTTACAGTTCTTAGAGCATGCACTTACAATACTGACCAATAGAGGGTGCTTTTACAACTCTTACTTAAAAAAAAAAGCGAACTTTAAAGTAAGAGTTGTAATAGCGCCCTCTATTGGTAAGTATTGTAAGTGCATGCTCTTAGAACTGTAAAAAACAATATGCAAACTTTACTTTACAGTTCTAAGAGCATGCACTTACAATACTGACCAATAGAGGGCACTATTTCAAATGAACTATCAAATGGATATCAAGTAACTATCGAATTTGAAATGAACTATCAAATGGATATCAACTATCGCGGCAGTGGCAATTTCACCTTCATGCTATATATATATATATATATATATATATATATATATACACACTGACTCAGTATATAGCATGATGGTGAAATTGCCACTCTATGTATCAGTAGTATATCTCTATTTTTTACAGATACATTACCTGCAGGCGTCCTGCATCCGGTTCCCACCTCCAGCTGCGCAGTCTGTCTCTCTTCTGCGCTCCTGCACACAGTACAATGGACAAGTAGTCAGACACGTAACTGACACTCATCTCATCTCTCTGACACTGCCTGACTCAGACAGAGTCAGACAGCATCAGTAGTTGAGGCCACACCCCCCTGCAGCACACACACAGTCACACATGCTGACTGCTGAGCTCTGCCTGCCCCCCCCCACGAATGATGAGGACAGTCACATGACTGTCCTAAGTCAATCAATCCATGGGGAGCTCTGCCTCCCAGGGGGGGTGTTTTTTTTTAAAAAAGAAAAGAAAAGATTTGCTTGAGACCAATGGAGCTTTCCCATTGGCTCCAGCTTTCATTTGCTCTCAGTGCCTCTCAGAGGCACTGAAGAGCGTAGAACCAGGAAGCCAGCTTGAGCTACGCAATTAGCGTAGTGTTCAGCTGCGCAAATTGCATAGGCTAGGCTGGCTCAGTGCTGCCCCTGCTGTCTGTGTAGTGAATCACACAAACACACACACACAGCAGCCGGCAAACTGAAAGTACGAGGGGAAAAAAAGCGGAGGACAGAGAAGCACAGTGAGGGAGCGTGGAGAGGTGAGTATGAGAACTTTTTTCAATGAATAACATTTTATTTACAGATTAAATATACATACATGTCATTACAGCACAATGAGCACATTAATTTACTGGAATGGCTGGGGAGGCCCTGCCTCCCCTGCTACCCCTGACTGCACGTCCCTGAAGTGCACTAGGTGCACCCGTACTGACGTGCCTCCCGTCGTCTGTCGCAGCATTGTGACGCTTTGACGGGCCAGTCACACGATGTAGGGCGTGCACGAATTGCGCGTGCTACAAGCGTCTGTGCTGAAAGCCTCCCCGTAGAAACGCTACGATCATGGGCGTCTTCAGCATGGGGCATTTGTCCCCCCTGGATCAACAGGCTTAAATTATGATAATTTATTCACTGCACGGCTGCAGTTCCTGGGCTCTCCACTAGGCTGCACCAGCATCACATCCCTACTCCACCTCCAATCCACCACGTGCTCCCACTCACTTTGCATGCTGGGAGAGGCAGGGCTGAGATGCAGGTGCAGCTGCTTCTATGGGCCACAGGCTGGGATGCTGGCCACAGGAAAAAAGGTAATGATTGTCAAATAAATACATTTTTATTAAGCTTGATGCCAGTGTCTTTATTAATGAGAGGCCCCTGATCTGAGGTCTAGTTTATCTGTCTGGGGAGGAGGGACACAAAATGATTAATAGTAATCTGGTGGGGGGCTGTGTTAAGCTCACAGAGCTTGCATGAGGTACAGACCAGGGCAATATTGGCAGTATACAGGCGCTCTAGGCAGGGTCTTGCCTGGGCAGTGGGGATGAGGACCCTGCTCCAGATCTTACAATCTAAGAGGAGAGGGGACCCTGCTCCAGAGCTTACAATCTAAGAGGAGAGGAGTTATGTGTGTGTGTGTGTGTGTGTATGTGTCAGGGAAGGTGAGTGTGTATAAATATATGTGTATATATACACCTGCTTAGTTTTGAGGTTGAGTTCAACCTTTTGCTGTTTTGTATTTTATATATATAGGGAGCTGACAACTCCCATTTGGTATGCACCCCTCCCTGTTCACAGGTGCTCCACCATGACAGCCTAGGAAAGTCTCGAGCTGCCGGGGAGCTCCAGGGTGAGTAAATCCTGTACGTGCGGACTCGTTCAAGTTAGGTAGGACCTGTCAAAGATGGGGTACACTGGCGACTGTGACAGGCTTAAGCAAATTATGATCATAACTCTGTGAACTGAATCCCCATCATTTTACCTCAGTCAGGTTTTTTGAGCAATTTTTAAAACTGATGTTTTTTTCACAGAAAATGATGGAAGAAGGTGGTCAATAATATGGAGTGCTCTTCCTTGGTGTTTTGAATTTGATGTCTTAGATTCACCTGCTTAGTTTTGAGGTTGAGTGCAACCTTTTGCAGTTTTTTTAATATATATATAGGAAGGGGGGCTGATGTGTGTGTGTATATATATTTATATATTTGGAGTGGGGAGCCTGGTGTGGGTGCCAGTATCTGGGGGGGGGGGGTGGGGTCATGGTTTGTGTATACAGAGCTGGCTCTTTGTATACAGAGATGGCCTTAAAAAAACACTTTGTTAGTGCCTTGATCCTGGGTGTATGACTAGTGTGGTGCATTAAATGGCGTTAACAGACTAGAAAATGCAACACTCAGATCAGACACTTACACCTTTATTCTTCTATTAGACTTGCATCATGTTTCACAGCCTCTGTATTACTATGCTATGATTTTTTTTTTTAATGTAATACTTACCCTAAAATCCACTTATTTCCAACGGCGTCCTTTTTTTTTTTTATATACACTCACCTCCCTCCTCTTCCGCTCCCGTCCTTCTAACTTTCACTTGGCTAAGGTTTACGTGAGAAGCGCGCATGCGCACCTCTCACGTAAGCCAGCCAATCAGCAGGCTTCCTCCCGGCTCCATCTTCTTGGATTAGTGTTGCGCGCAAGAGGATGCACGCAACACTAATCCTCAGCTGCTGCCGCCAGCTACTGCGGCGAGTTGGAGACGTCATCGCGCTGAAAGCGCGATGACGTCTCCTACTCGGCAATAGTCGGCAGAAGCGGGAAATATGAATCCCGCTCTGCTGACTGACAGCTGGGAGGGCGGAGTAAACTCCTCCACCTCTCTCAGCTGTTTTCAGCTGGTTCAGCCGATCGGCTGAGCGGAGGGAGGGGGGACAGACAAGGGCATTCTCAGGGCATCATGACCACCTAAAAAAGCTTAGGTGGTCATGTTGCCTAGAGTATCCCTTTAACACTGGGCTAAATTGTGTCTGCAGATTGTTTTTGTATTTTGATTTACAATTAGTGATTATCATGATTCCGTGTATCAGCAGTGGCGTAGCGTGGGGGGGGCCAACGGGGCGGTGGCCCCGGGCGCAATTTTTTACGAGCATTTAGGGGTGCAAATTTCAAAATTTGCGCCCCTAATATTTCCCAGCCGATCGGCCGCGGCGCGCCGAATGAAGGGAGGAAAATCCGGAAGTGCAAGCACTGCTGTGTCACGTGACGCCGCCAGCGCGCCGGCGCCACGCTTTTCAGAGCAGGAGGGGAGGCTCTCATCATCATGGAAGGCTGCAGCACATCACATGGCAGCCGGAGCGAGGGGCAGCGCCTGCTTATCTGCGCAGATGGATGGACCGGGACTGGCGGCACGTGCACTGTGAGGTTTGAAAGCAAAAAAAAGTCCTCCACGCTCCTCACCACAGGCCCCCTGCCCCCCCCCTATCACCAGCTCGATGGGTGGTGGAGAGAGGGTGATCTGTAACTGTGTCGCTAAGACACTAAACTAGGTGGAGGCAGGGTGTAAATGTCAGCCCACGGTGAAGCTCTGTAGCTCCACAGATTTATGGCTTTTTCAAGAACCAGCACATTAACACTAACCTGCCTGGCTCCTGATAAGGTCCTGCAATGCAGGGGACCAGGCAGTGTTAACTCTGTGCTGCCTCTGCCCAGCTGCATTGAACTAAGCTATAGGCAGCCCTGGGGAAAGTGTAAAGAATAGGGAGGGGGAAATCTTAAATAAATTAAGAAAAAAAACAAATGAAAAAGTAAATTTAAAAAAAAAAAAAATCCTAGTATACAGCACAGCACCCAAAACCCCCCCGAAATTTCTTACCCCCCTAAATAACCATGCAGCCTCTCCCAAAAACAAAACCCATAACAATATTTGCCCCCCCCCATACCAGCTCAGCAACTCCTGTCACACAAAATCAACAGCCTCAAACACACATCAAACAGACTCCCATCACACAGAACCAGCCACTTCAAACACACACAAACTGCCATCACACAGAACCAGCCACTTCAAACACACACAAACTGCCATCACACAGAACCAGCCACTTCAAACACACACAAACTGCCATCACACAGAACCAGCCACTTCAAACACACACAAACTGCCATCACACAGAACCAGCCACTTCAAACACACACAAACTGCCATCACACAGAACCAGCCTCTTCAAACACACACAAACTCCCATCACACAGAACCAGCTACTTCAAACACACAAACTATATATGTGTGTTGTTTGTTTACTTATTTTCTTTGCTGTGTTGTCATTGGACACCCAATTTACCCACTGCGTGAGAACACACACACACCAGGGCTGGATAGATTTACATTAAATGTAGGAGACAGGAAGAAAATAGTGAAGCCAACTAGATGTTTTTAGATGCCAAAGACGGCTTTTAGATTTGGTGTAAAATAAACTGGAAATTTAGGAGCTAGGAGTAAAATTCTAGGAGCCAGTGGCTACCAAGCTCTGGCGTAAGGAGTTCAATGCTCTAATGGTGGACGGGAATCAGGGCATTCTAACGTGTCCACAGGTTAAGGGGGGCGCACAATTCTTGGCTGGCCCCGGGCGCTGGCATCCCACGCTACGCCACTGTGTAACAGTGCTAGGAGAATGGGACACATTTCTGTGTTTAGAGGCAGAAAGGTACCAGCACTCTAAAAACAATCCAGTGACTTTTAATGGAAGACGTGATGCAATGTTTCATTCGATTCAGTGAACTTTATCAAGCTTGTACTCGCTTCAAAAGAAGGGTCAGAATCTGTTGCCTAAATGGAGCAGAATGATAAGGTTTAGGGTTAGGCTTTACCTTAATCCTAAATGTTACTTTTGCACTAAAACATGCACCAATAGTAACCTAGCCCTAATTTCTAACCCAAACCAGAGGATCAATTCAGCCACGGCAAAAGTGGAACATTATTTTTAAGGACCCAATTTTTTATATTTACACGTCTATTTTTCACAAGTCTTTTTCAGCATCTTTTTTAATAGGATACCCACACAGGTAAAAGGCATACATAGAGACCAGTGTCAGATCCCCCTTCACCCTACAGGGTGCATGTCTGTACTGATCACGCCCAAGACCACATGTCATTCCCTTTCCATGGCCAAATTCCATTTAAGTTCCTTTTGGTCCCCAGAGCCAAAGTTAGTTCCCTTTTATCCCACCCAACCCCATATCACTTTCCTTACACCCCCCACCGCACACTTGGCAGTTCCTTTTCACCCCTCACAAATCATACATATCACAGACCCTATGTCAGCACCCACTCACCTATCAGACAACATATATCCCTAAAACTTAATATTTCAGCTTCTTTTCTCCTCCAGACCGATGTCAACACCCTAGAACCCCATGTCAGTCTCCTTCAACCCACTATATCTTATGATTTCCCCTATTCCCTTCCAGATCTCATGTAGGCCCTTCCAGACCCCACATATGTTTTCCCCACCTGAATTTTTTTTCAACCCTAATGTCTGCAGTCACTATACCATTGCAGCTTGGACATTATGGCCACTTACTGTAAGCTAACAGTTTTTATACAGGAACCGATAATTTGCATTCAGAAGGAGAAGAACACACTATTCCAAAACAGCTTGCTCTTCATATCTGAAAGAAATACTGGCTTTCAGAACTTGCTTTTGGAAAATCACTTAACACTTGCCTCCTACACAATATCGGCTGTGGATTCCAGTGGTGACATCTCTAGCCTTCATCCTTGGAGAAACATGTCAAATACCATTCAGCATATACCTCTAAAACAACTGTGGAGAAGTCTCGACTTTATGAGAAGCGGGTTCAGCCTAACCACCTGGTCCCTGATCTACAATCATGGAAAGATGACTCGATCCCACTCAGAAGACGCCACCAGCGAGTGTCCTTGGGCAAGACACCTAATGATATGGATGCACCTACCACACAAAATACTTGTACATCTCATAGATTGTAAGTTCCCTTGGGAACAGGGTCCCCCTGAATCAGGTCATCCATGTGTGGTATTCTAAAGTATCAACCCCTTCTACACTGATCTTGTAAAGCGCTGCGGAATATGTGGCGCTATATAAATAAAGGATAATAATTAACACGTTAAGATAAAACCCTGAAAAATCCCATGGTGAAGAGGGCAGCATGATCTGCCACTTCTTCTCACTGTATGCAGTAGAAGACTGGAAGAAATAGTTCCTAATGTTCTTCAGTTGTCCCTGCGTGACCTTCCTCTCGCCAGCTTGTGGTAAGGCCTCACCTGGCTCCATGGAGACCAATGGACTCCAGGAGCCAATACCAGCTCCTTGTTAATTTTACACGCAGACTTGGAATCTAGCCGTTTTTCTCAAATGATATAATATATGATATATTTTTTTTATGACTAGATTCCAAGTCAGATTCAATAAATTCTATGGATCTGGTAGCAGAGCTCTGGTTAGGTTTACACCAGGCTTGGATCTAGTCCCTGGATTCTTTCTCTTACACATATGGCTTTTTCGTACGCAGTGTGTAATGTGTTGGTCTGGAACTAGTTATATAAATATAATTGATGTAAGGATAATACACTATTCTATGGAGTAGTAGTTTCCAGCTGTGCTATTTCCATCTAGATTTCGCCCATTCACCACAAATACCTCATTAAGATACTGATCTTAAAACAAAAGTTTTTCTTTTCCAGCTGAAGATTCATTCTCCTGTCTTTTGCACATCCCTGATGTCACACACATGGTTATCACTGCAATATACGAGCTTCCCTTGTCATTATTTAAAACTCATCCCAGCTAACTTCCAAGGGGACTTCATTCTGTTTGCGCAGTCATCCATCATTCTTCATTTCCAGAGAAATCTGCCTCTAAACATTTTAGGAAAGAAGAACATAATCATAGGCTGAATATATGCTACCTGGTTCTATAAATAAAACATACATACAACAGTATAGAAAGAATATTCAGTAATGTATTTAAATGTTTTATATGCACAGCACATACAAAGATTTCATTAATGGGGAGCAGCGGCTAGATTAGTGCTGCCACCCAATGGTCCTTTGTTGAATTTTTTGTTATGAAAAATTACCCTGATTTATTGCTGCTGTTGTGAAAAACTGCCACAAAAACGCCGAATTGAACGAAAAAAACCCACCACGAAATCACAGAAAAAACATCAGATCGACCTGATAAGCCGCCAAAAAGAGCCGAACACACCCGATGATTTACCGCAAAAACGCTGAACACATTCAAAAAAGGCCAACGATTTGCCGAACAGAGAGCCGACCAGCCGCCGAAAAAAGCCGCCGAAAGGGGTAAACAATAACCCACGACAGCTTTTAAAACACATTTGCAAAAAAACTTCTGGACGAAAATGCCTGGAAATAATATATCAGGTCCTATGCATAATAATAAAAAGGTCCGTTAGAGAAAAAAAACGCTATATAAAATAAAATAAAAAGCAAAATTCACCTAAAAAAATCCAGAAAAATAAATAACTAATGAGACTTTTGCTGCAAATTAAAAGAATAAACTGTTTAATAAATATTTAATAAAAACGGGGAATATTTTTTATATTGAGACCTATGGGATTCGCCTGATTAAACCACCAAAAGTCAGGGCATTTTTTTTTTGAGAAAGGATTTTACCGGGAAGGATACTTTGAGATTTCTCTCTTTTTCAAGTATGTCCTGGGTGGCGAGTATATACCGTTAGGTTTGAAGACATGCAACTATTCTTATGTGTTTCATTGTGTTATTTGCACAGGTTTTCATATTTATTTAAATATTTAATATTTATTTGCACAGGTTAATAATAATAATATATCTAAGGTAGATGGAATGTTAAGTTCTTGACGGCAGCTCTTTTCATGTACTGACAATAGGGTGCACAAGTGAATGCAGTTGTGGGTAGTAGGCATCAACAACCTTGGTACAATTGATAGATTGGAACTGCATATGCCACAATGCTCAGAAAACTTAAAAAGTATAATGGGAAAACATAACATGATGTCAGCACGAAAGCAGGGTCAGTAGGGGGGGCACTTCACGCAGTCTGACCACTTTAATAAGCTAAAGTGGTCAGGGTGCGTGGAGTGTCCCTTTACAATAATTTCATGAACAAACAGCAGGAGGAAGGTCTGGAGGTGGAAGAGAGTGAGTTTGGGCAAGGGACTTGACCCAAGTATGAGAAAGAGTGGGTTTGGGCAAAAGACAGGACCTGAGTGTGGGAGGGAGTTTGTAAAAAGGGACCGGAACAAAGGGAGAGAATGGCAGCTCCTGACCAAAGAGGGGGTGGCAGGCAGGTGGGGTGGTGGCACAGGACTCTAGCCTCAAGGAAGTAAAAACCACCAGCATTACAGTGCTCATACCCCGTGGCAGTATCCCAGGGTTTGTGTTATAGCACTGCTACAGTTGTAAACTGAATAAAAACAAACTGGAAATGTCTGACATAAGCCTAGACCTACAGTCAGGTCCATAAATATTGGGACATCGACACAATTCCAACATCTTTGGCTCTATACACCACCACAATGGAGTTGGAATGAAACAAACACAATGTGCTTTAACTGCAGACTGTCAGCTTTAATTTGTGGGTATGTAAATCCAACTCAGGTGAACGGTGTAGGACTTACAGCAGTTTGCAGATGTGCCTCCCACTTGTTAAGGGACCAAAAGTAATGGGACAGAATAATAATCATAAATCAAGCTTTCCCTTCTTAATACTTGGTTGCAAATCCTTTGCAGTCAATCACAGCCTGAAGTCTGGAACGCATAGACATCGCCAGATGCTGGGTTTCATCCCTGGTGACGCGCTGCCAGGCCTCTACTGCAACTGTCTTCAGTTCCTGCTTGTTCTTGGGGCATTTTCCCTTCAGTTTTGTCTTCAGCAAGTGAAATGCATGCTCAATGGGATTCAGGTCAGGTGATTGACTTGGCCATTGCATAACATTCCACTTCTGTCCCTTCAAAAACTCTTTGGTTGCTTTTGCAGTATGCTTTGAGTCATTGTCCATCTGCACTGTGAAGCGCCGTCCAATGAGTTCTGCAGCATTTGGCTGAATGTGAGCAGATAATATTGCCCGAAACACTTCAGAATTCATCCTGCTGCTTTTGTCAGCAGTCACATCATCAATAAATACAAGAGAACCAGTTCCATTGGCAGCCATACATGCCCACACCATGACACTACCACCACCATGCTTCACTGATGAGGTGGTATGCTTAGGATCATGAGCAGTTCCTTTCCTTCTCCATACTCTTCTCTTCCCATCACTGTGGTACAAGTTGATCTTGGTCTCATCTGTCCATAGGATCTTGTTCCAGAACTGTGAAGGCTTTGTTAGGTGTTGTTTGGCAAACTCTACTCTGGCCTTCCTGTTTTTAAAGCTCACCAATGGTTTACATCTTGTGGTGAACCCTCTGTAATCACTCTGGTGAAGTCTTCTCTTGATTGTTGACTTTGACACACATACACCTACCTCCTGGAGAATGTTCTTGATCTGGCCAACTGTTGTGAAGGGTGTCTTCTTCACCGGGGAAAGAATTCTTCAGTCATCCACCACAGTTGTTTTCTGTGGTCTCCCGGGTCTTTTGGTGTTGCTGAGCTCACCGGTGTGTTCCTTCTTTTTGAGAATGTTCCAAAAATTTGTTTTGGCCACGCCTAATATTTTTGCTAACAATTGTAATTGGGGTAATGAGGGAATATCACACACCTGGCCATGGAACAGCTGAGAAGCCAATTGTCCCATTACTTTTGGTCCCTTAACAAGTGGGAGGCACATCTGCAAGCTGCTGTAAGTCCTTCACCGTTCACCTGAGTTGGATGTACATACCCTCAAATTAAAGCTGACAGTCTGCAGTTAAAGCACATTGTGTTTGCTTCATTCCAACTCCATTGTGGTGGTGTATAGAGCCAAAGATGTTAGAATTGTGTCGATGTCCCAATATTTCTGGACCTGACTGTAAATCAGAACGACTAAGGCTGGGGTCAACCGAGCGTTTTGAAGAGCAGAAGGAACGTCCGTGAGAGTGGACGTTCCTTCCACTCTGACGCCCATCTGGTCACCTCCAGGTAGAGTACTCAGTGCTGCAAGGCTCGATCCTCCTATGGAAGATCGCGTTTTGCAGCCCCGTCGAACATGGATCCTAGTGCTTCAACGGGGAGGCTTGCGGGACCGCCGCAACATGGCCACTGTCGCGCACGCACTTAATGTGCGCGCAACCACATGTGGCCAGCCCCAGTACGGGCGCACATAGTACACTCAGCTCCAAAGCAGACTCTGAGGTTATAATGTTTAACTCAGTCCGACTCTGAGGCTGGATTCAGACAAGCATTTTTAAGAGCGGATGGAACGTTCGTGAGAGTGGATGTTCCTTCCACTGACACCGTCTGACGCCCGTCTAGCCACATCCTATTGAGGATCGCACTTTTGCAGCCCCATCGAAAGTGTGTCCTAGCACTTCAACGGGAAAGATTTCTAAGGCTAGGGTCAAACGAACGCATTATTCACAGCGACCGTCAAAAAGTGCGTCCGAAAGCATTGACGGATTTTTTCACGGAATGCGCGAAAATGGTCATACGATGCGCATTTTCGTGAGTGATTTGTTACGGATCCAAATCAGGAAACTTTGGGTGTCTGGACGTTATGTTGGCCGGACATGAGCAGCGTCTGACGTCTCCTAATCACGCACAGACGTTGCTATGCCGACGCAGCGCACGCTGTACATCAGTACTAGCGGTTTTGCGTTCTCGAAAAAATGCATTCGTTTGCTGCTTGCATTGCGCGGCCGCACTTACGTGCGGCCGTACTTCTAATATAGGCCGTCATTGCCCGTCATTTGCTGCTACTGCGGCCGTGATTAAGTACACCTAAACGCACGTTAAAAATGCATTAGTCTAACCCCAGCCTAAATGGACGCAGTACGCCTGCAGTAGAGCACGCAATTCGTGGCCGACCCCGTTGCAGTGTCACAACGCTGCGACGGACACCGGAAGGCACATCAGTACGGGAGCACAGAGTGCACTCGTTTGACCCCAGCCTAAACAACCAGTGTGTGCTGTACACAAATTGATTAATCGATAACCGATTATTAATTGATAATGAGAATAGTTGACAGCTATTTTCATTATCGATTAGTTGGCGATTAATTGATCAGTTGTTTCAGCCCTAGATTAAAGTTTTGGAATGGCCCGGCCAGAACCCAGACGTGAATCCGATGGAAAATCTGTGGGGTGATCTGAAGAGGGCTGTGCCCAGGAGATGTCCTCACAAAATCTCACAGATTTGGAGTGTTTCTGCAAAGAAGAGTGAGCAAATATTGCCAAGTCAAGATGTACCATGCTGATAGACTCATACCCAAAACGACTGCAGGCTGGAATAAAATCAAAAGCTGCTTCAACAAAGTATTAGATTAAGGGTGTGCACACTTACGCAACCATATAATTTTTGTTTTTTATTTCCTCAGCCTAAAAGATTTCAGTTTGTTTTTCCATTGAGTTGTACAGTTTATAGGTCACATTAAAAGATGGAAAAAGTTCTGAAGTGATTTATCTTTGTCTCTTTTTTACATCGCAGAAATCTGACATTTTAACAGTGGTGTGTAGACTTTTGCTATCCACTGTGTGTGTGTGTGTAGATAGATAGATGTGTGTATAGCTAGTGAAGGTCTCTGACTTGTGAAGTATATTATACAGATTCCCTGGTTCTCTGTGAGACATACTAATGAACTTTAAATGAGCTGTTATGATTATACATGTTGCCTGGCTGCTGTGATGCTCTATCAACAGGATATAGTCCTGTTCTGTCTGTTTCTCTATCTCTATGTCACTGTTAGGAGCCAGTATTCTTAGAGACTACATATCCTATCATACCAAGCCAACAAGTAGAGCTGTCAGTTTATGGTGGCTCTGCATAGTATGAGATTCATTAAATTAAATATCAGCACTTAAAGCCTTAGCACATTTTACCTTCAAACAGAAAGGGGTGTGAAAAAATGTTAAACATTAACCTCCTCGTCCCCATTTTAACCCTTTCGTTTCCTTTAAAATTCTACATGTATCCAGCAGAATGTGTAAACCATTTGCCAAATTTCTGTGGAATGTTGATCAAATTGTGAATATGTGTCACTCCCCTTCCTGCCTCCTCTGGCTAAGACCCAATCAGGGAGCCGAGGCAGGACTAGGGAGGGGCTCCTATGACAGACAGGCATGTAGTGCGGCATATCATTACGTCCATGATTCTTTCATATTCAAATGATTTTATAGCCACAGAGAGGCAGAGAACTAACCTACCTACATTAAACGCAGGGCAGATTACGCAGAATCCTCAAAACTGCCCAGAATCTAGAGCCTCAGGCATGCTAATTACTTGCTTTACTTGATGGGCAAAATAACCTGTTATTTATTTTTAACATATCTGTGTGTGCTCAATTGCTGTTGCTGCAATCAATCTAAAATGTAATTAGATAAACAAACATAGGGTAAAACCCCTTTACACCTGAGCGCTATAGCAATGCTAATTTTGCACTCACAAACGGTAATTCAAATCAGGTATGCAAGTGACCAATGAGGGTCTGATTTCCCCGTTGGATCATATCATTTCATTTCCACATGTATCACCAGTTCGTCGTGTTAGAAAAGGAGAAAAAAGTATGCAATATTGAAGGACAACAGCGATAATTTAAAACAATCCTAATTTATTGCGCGTACTCCATAACAAGTTAAAATCACATATAAAAGTCACCCACTTCCAGAGGCACACATCGGGTCCAAGTCCCATGGTACCAAGGTCTACCACTCGTCGCGTTTCGTCCTTCCGACTTCCTCAAGAGTGCAATCAATCTAAAACCGTAACAGTTTTTTTAAATTACAATCCACTGCCCCAGGAAAAAATTCTAGCCTTGAGGTTACATACAATTTTATATCCCAAAAATTAGTGGGGTGCAGCCCCTAGTGCCCTAATGGATGAGCCTCCACTGCTTAAAAATACAGTATACTTCTATTTCTGTAACATTTAATCAATACAAGTGCAACCCTGGTTGGGCTTGTGTACTTGACCCTGGTGCCCACATATTCTCTTCTGTTGCTCCTCGTGGGAAACGGGCAGCACTGGGCTCAGGCAACGTATGCATGAGATTTAGGGGGACATTTTGCGACTTCTGTGTTCAGTGCTGCCCTTACCATTTGAAGGCTCTGAGTGAAAGACATAGGTAAAATCTAAATCCCTATCTTCTTCCCCATATGCCCCACTCCACCCACAAAAATTCATTTGCAAATACTTTTCACCCATATACTTGACCACCCACATAAATGCAGTATTCATATACTCACACAAACTATATACCCACATGCATACACAAACAAATACCCTTATTCATACAAACCCATGTACTCACACACCCATACAGCTACATGCATTCACACTAACAGACCCCTTGTGCATACACACCCATGCCGTGATGATGCACACAGTCCCATATATCATCATGCATAGACTCCCATATACCCACATATACAAACACCTATATACCCACACATCCATTCCATGTACCCTTCTACAAACACTCTCATGTACCCTCCTGCACACACACATTTTTAACACGAATAGATACACTCATACATATATTCACAAAAAAAACATGAGTTGTAATACAGGATAATGTACAAAACTAAAGGACAGACATATAGGAGGAGCAGGAATGTTACAGTAACAGAGGCTGGAAAGAAGAGAACAGCAATATACCAAGAAGGGTTGAAATGGTACATAGAAATATATGAATCAGGAATGGGGCAGAAACATTAAGACAGAGATCCAGGAAAAGATGGGAAACTATTCCCATGCGACCCCCACTGTTCAAGAAACAATGCCCTTGTGTGGTCGGTGGTCAATTCACCCAGTACACCCAATGGCAGAATGAAACCAGCAAGAGCGTACAAAAATAACCCAAAGCACCCCACCCTAACTACACTCTGTCCTGCCCCTTATTCCCCTTGCTAAATACTACCCAGAGACACAATACAAAGAAACACATACAGAGACATGAAAACAGAGACAGGATGCAGACAATGAAACAAACTGGGGAGCCTTTAATCTGCGGAGGTTGAAGCCTTTAGGGCAGGTATATGGTATAACAGGCAGTAACAGGATCAAGCACAATACCTTCAGACTTATATGTCGAATCCAGGGAGTATTACAGGAGAACTAAACTGCTACTAAAGCTCCAAAGGTTTCGAGACCAATGGACAACTTAGAGCACCCAACAATACAGAGGATAGCAAAACTTGAGCTTCAGAACTAGAAGGTATTTGGCAAGACAGAATGAATTGTGCAAGCTGCAGGGCAGCACTCAATACTGATAAAATAGTACAGACTCACGAACCAGACACTCCCAGCCAGGGAGTACAGATAAGGTCCTGAGTACCACTCAACAGCAAATTGGCTTTGTGGCCAAATGTCTGCTGAGTGAAAACAGCTACAAAATGCACAAACACAATAATACCTGAAACAGACAAGGTTAATTACTAGAGAGGTCCAAAAATCCAAGCCAGAATTTCATACACAGAATATCAGAAATACATCAGGGAACAGACAAGAGAGAAATCCAAGCATAGGAGCCAGAGGTCATACACGGGATATCAGAAATACTTCAGGGATCAGACGAGAGAAATCCAAACATAAGAGCCAGAAGTCATACACGGGATATCAGAACAAGAGTAACAATGATACAGCGCACAGGAACTAGGTAGAATAAGGTCTAGCCTGGTCCAAGGGAAATCCTGGCCCTACATACAATTGTGTTCAAAATTATTCAACCCCCACTGAAATTGAGTGTTTTGGCCAGTTTGACATTGATTTTGATCATTCAGTCATCTTGCTTACAATTAAATCAAAGAGGCACGTGTAGGTCAGACAAATATAACATAACATTTATAATGAAATAACCACAAATGTCTTTTCTGTGCTCACATCATTATCAGTTTTATTCAACCCCCAAGTGACATTCAATCTTAGTACTTAGTACAACATCCTTTTACAGTTATAACAGCTTTTAAACGTGAAGCATAGCTTGACACAAGTGTCTTGCAGCGATCTACGGGTATCTTCGCCCATTCGTCATGGGCAAAAGCCTCCAGTTCAGTCACATTCTTAGGCTTGCGCACTGCAACTGCTTTCTTTAAGTCCCACCAGAGGTTCTCAATCGGATTTAAGTCAGGTGACTGCGATGGTCACTCCAAAATGTTCCAGCCTTTAATCTGAAACCATGCTCTAGTGGACTTGGAGGTATGCTTGGGATCATTGTCCTGTTGAAAGGTCCAACGTCTCCCAAGCCTCAGGTTTGTGACGGACTGCATCACATTGTCATCCATATCTCCTGGTACTGAAGAGAATTCATGGTATCTTGCACACGCTGAAGCTTCCCTGTACCTGCAGAAGCAAAACAGCACCAAAGCATGATTGACCCCCCGCCATGCTTCACAGTAGGCAAGGTGTTCTTTTCTTCATAGGCCTTGTTCTTCCTCCTCCAAACATAGCGTTGATCCATGGGCCCAAACAGTTCTAATTTTGTTTCATCAGTCCACAGAACACTATCCCAAAACTTCTGTGGTTTGTCCACATGACTTTTGGCATACTGCAGTCGACTCTTCTTATTCTTTGGAGACAGCAAGGGGGTGCGCCTGGGAGTTCTGGCATGGAGGCCTTCATTACGCAGTGTGCGCCGTATTGTCTGAGCTGAAACTTCAGTACCCACATCTGACAAATCTTTTCTCAGTTCCTCAGCAGTCACACGGGGACTTTTCTCCACTCTACGCTTCAGGTAGCGCACAGCAGTCGAAGTTAGCATCTTCTTTCTGCCACGACCAGGTAGCGTTTCAACAGTGCCCCTTGCCTTGAATTTGCGAATGATGCTTCCTATGGTCTCTCTTGGTATGTTTAACATCTTTGCAATCTTCTTATAGCCATTGCCCTTCCTGTGAAGAGTAATCACCTCTTCTCTTGTCTTCCTGGACCATTCTCTTAACTTCACCATGTTTGTAACCACACCAGTAAATGTCTAGAAGGAGCTGAGTATCAAAGTCATTTCCAGCTGCCTAATTGGTGCTTATTATGCTTTATTGCTGCTCCGTGACATCCACAGGTGTTTTCAATACCTGATTGAAAACACTGTTCTTCAGAGTGGTAGTCTTTAAGGGGTTGAATAATTGTGTCAATGAAGAATTCACAAAAGAAACATTTACTACTGTATTACAAAACCAATTGATGTCATTTTAGTTGCATATGGTTCTTTAAAAAGTCCTTGTAGGATTTCATTCTGAATACAATTACAAATGTACACTAAATCCCTAAAACCCTTTACAGCATTGGGGGTTGAATAATTTTGAACACAACTGTATTTGGACCGCTGTAACTCGTATATGGTGTCATTGGAAAGGGCAGATTATGGCCTTTCCAATGATATCCAACATGACCAAATTCAGTGTAAAATAAACGTCATAGCAAATTAAATATAAAGGTGCATGTAAATGTTTTCACAGGATTGAAATGGTTCAGCAGTGAAGAGGTGACCATTCAGACTATATATAACACTAGAAAATAAAATCAGCCAAAAATTAAGAAATGCAGATACAAAATACAATTGCAAGGATAGCATATTGTGGAGTGCGCTGGCGGCCATCATGTTGAAAACTGGATACCTGGAGTGTTCTTAATATGCTTGCTGCAGGGAGATTAGTTTTTCCTCACCATTAAATGGACTTTCTAAAAGCTACCATTATTTTCATCATATCGTATAATTTACTATTAAAAAAAATGTATGAAATCTGAAAAAAGATAGAAAAACACGCTTTTTTAGAACTTTGACCCCCAAAATTTACAACAGCCAAAAAAGACCGCAGCTAAGTAGTACTGAAATTGTGTCTTGAGATTAGAAATACAGTGTTCACATGTTTTTGCTTTTTAACCCCTTCACTGCTGAGCCTTTTCACCTCTGTGTGTTGAGTAGGGATGAGCCAAACACCCCCATGTGCGGTTCGTATTCGAACTCGAACAATTTCAAAAGTTCGAGTTCGAACACGAACCGAACTCAATGCAAGTCAACGGGACTCAAAAGTTCGATTTTTAGAGTGCCCTGCAAGAGGGCATATATGCAAGATATTTGCCATAAAAGGTGTATGGGGGTCCGGGTAGTGCCCTGGGGGACAGGAAACAAGGAAAAAAAGTTTTAAAAAAAGTTTTTAAAGGGACAGTGAGTTTTCCATGAAATAAAGGTTAAAAATAAAAATGAAAAATTCCTTCAAATATCATGCCTAGGAGGTCCCCATAACCTGCCCGTGAAGTGGCAGATTTGTAGGATGTATAGAAACATTTAAAAACAAAAAAATGACGTTTCAAATGACGGTTTTCCTTTAATCTATTCATAAACAACTGCTTGGGGCGGCAGTCTGCATTAAAAAAGGAGCCATTTTCGGAGACGCAGAACAAGTTTAGTGATTTTTTGGCAAAATTATGGTGAAACTTATGCAGGCTTTGGATGAAAGTAACAATAGGTGCTTTATAATTGGGCCTTTAGTGTCGGCAACAGTGCCGTCACACCGTAACCCCTCTGTGGTATTGTGGAAGAGTGCAGGGTTGGACCCTGCGGTCCAAAAAATTTAAATGATATAAATCTGGTAATATAGGTGTCAGTCTCAGTGCAGCCAAATATTGTGCCTTCGGTGGCAGCAAGTGCCTTCGCACCGTAACCCTTTTGTGGTATTGTGGAAGAGTGCAGTGGTGGAGGTTTTGTGAATGCAGAAGAGATCCCCGATCTATTCCGTTACGTCAGCATCAGGGGATTGATAGCTGCTGATCCAGGACTGATTCATTTTATAATTCTTTTGTCTGTGACAAAACCTCCAGCGCACTGAACGTCCTTTCAGAAAGCACGCTGGATGAAGGGCATCCTAGTAGATGCATAGCATATTGGCTAAGTTCTGGCCAGTGATCCAATCTCAACACCCAGTAAGCCAGTGGATCATCTACTGGAAAGGTATCCAGGTCTGCCCTTGCCCCTAGGTCGGGTGTCGGCAACCCGCGGCTCCGGAGCCGCATGCGGCTCTCTTTCACTTTTCCGCGGCTGCCCGCAGCTCCCTCCCTTTGCGTAGCGTGGGGGAGCTGGGGGGGCCGTGGCCCCGGGCGCAGTTTTGTTGGGGCGCATTCGCGCCCCTAAAACTGGCCGGGGGTTGAGGGGACCCAGATGCCGGGCAGCGCGGGAGCGCCTGCCCGGTCTTGAACAGTCCGTCCTGTGAAGTGGTGCGGCTGTGTGCGTGCGCAGCCGGTCACGTGGTCCGGCTAATCAGGTGGTACTGAGTCTCTGTACACCTGACTGGCCGGACCATGTGACCGGCTGCGCACGCACACAGCCGCATCCACTTCACAGGACGGACTGTTCAAGACCGGGCAGGCGCTCCCGCGCTGCCCGGCATCTGGGTCCCCTCAACCCCGCCGGAGCTGCCTGGGGCAAGTATCCAGGTGAGAGCTGGGGGCAAATCCATGAGCTAGCTGGGGCAAATCTATGAGCGAGCTGGGGAAAATCCATGAGCTGGGGGCAAATCCATGAGCTGGGGGCAAATCCATGAGCTGGGGGCAAATCCATGAGCTGGGGCAAATCCATGAGCTGGGGCAAATCCATGAGTGAGCTGGGGGCAAATCCATGTGTGAGCTGGGGGCAAATCCATGAGCTGGGGCAAATCCATGAGTGAGCTGGGGGCAAATCCATGTGTGAGCTGGGGGCAAATCCATGAGCTAACTGGGGCAAATCCATGTGTGAGCTGGGGGCAAATCCATGAGCTAACTGGGGCAAATCCATGAGCGAGCTGGGGCAAATCCATGAGCTGGGGCAAATCCATGTGTGAGCTGGGGCAAATCCATGTGTGAGCTGGGGCAATCCATGAGCTGGGGGCAAATCCATGTGTGAGCTGGGGGCAAATCCATGAGCTGGGGGCAAATCCATGAGTGAGCTGGGGCAAATCCATGAGCTGGGGCAAATCCATGTGTGAGCTGGGGGCAAATCCATGAGCTAACTGGGGCAAATCCATGAGTGAGCTGGGGCAAATCCATGAGCTGGGGCAAATCCATGTGTGAGCTGGGGCAAATCCATGTGTGAGCTGGGGCAAATCCATGAGCTGGGGGCAAAATCCATGAGTGAGCTGGGGCAAAATCCATGAGCTGGGGCAAATCCATGTGTGAGCTGGGCAAATCCATGAGCTGGGGCAAATCCATGAGCTGGGGCAAATCCATGAGCTGGGGGCAAATCCATGAGTGAGCTGGGGCAAATCCATGAGCTGGGGGCAAATCCATGAGCTAACTGGGGCAAATCCATGAGCGAGCTGGGGCAAATCCATGTGTGAGCTGGGGGCAAATCCATGTGTGAGCTGGGGGCAAATCCATGAGCTAACTGGGGCAAATCCATGAGCGAGCTGGGGCAAATCCATGAGCTGGGGCAAATCCATGTGTGAGCTGGGCAAATCCATGAGCTGGGGCAATCCATGAGTGAGCTGGGGCAAATCCATGAGCTGGGGCAAATCCATGTGTGAGCTGGGGCAAATCCATGAGCTGGGGCAAATCCATGTGTGAGCTGGGGGCAAATCCATGAGCTGGGGCAAATCTATGTGTGAGCTGGGGGGCAAATCCATGTGTGAGCTGGGGCAAATCCATGAGCTGGCGCGAAATCCATGTGTGAGCTGGGGTTTTACATTGTTAAGTGAAAAAGTCTTTTTTTTCTTCAGATTGACAGCTGACTGCACGATCCTGTATATAGCATTAAGGTAAGAAACAATATATGCAGTGTTAGATTTGTTTTAAATGTCGCAATGGTTTTGCGGCTCCAGTTTTTTTTTCATCATTCGGAAACGGGTCCAAGTGGCTCTTTATGTCAAAAAGGTTGCAGACCCCTGCCCTAGGTAGTCCTGCATCATACGGTGAAGACGCTGGCTACGGGTGCCTACATTTGACGTCCCTGGGCGTCGTGGACTAAAATTTTTAAAAAAGGCATCAGTCAAGTGGCCCCGGCTTTCACCGCTCTTCCTCTGATCATCCGCAGCCTCAGAAGCACCTGTGTCATCACTTGGTAACCTACCAGTGTCTGGAAAGGTGTTACACAAGTGTCGCTTTAGAGCGTTCTCAATTTGTTTCATCCTGTGCTCCCTCTGTGCGGGCAGGATGAGCTCTGCAACTTTACCCTTGTATCGTGGATCAAGAAGGCTTGCCAGCCAGTAATGATCCCTCTCCTTGATAGCACGAATCCTGGGGTCCTTTACCAGGCTTTGCAGGATAAGGGAACCCATGCTGCGTAGGTTGGAGGTGGCACTAACTTCCGAGTCTTCCTGGTCAATGAGGATGACCCCATCGTGCACTTCCTCCACCAAACCACGTACTAGTCCTTGGGTTTCTGGTCACACAAAACCCTCCCTTGAGGAATCCCCACCTTCAATGCCCCCACTACCTAAATATTCCTCCTCCTGTCTGATCTGAGAAGGAGCCGCTGGAATGCTGTCTGCGGAAAGACTGGGGCTTTGAGAGCTAGGGAAAGCCTCCTCTTCCTCCCGCTGCTCTGCCTCTAGAGCCACATCTATAATTCCCCACAGAGTGTGCTCCAGCAGGAACACTAAAGGAATTGTGTCACTCATGCATGCACTGTCCCTACTCACCATCCTTGTTGCCTCCTCAAATGGTGACCGCACAGTGCATGCATCCTTGATCAACAGCCACTGCGGGGGGGGAACCAAGTTGACCTGAACCTGTCCTTGTGCCATACTCACACAGGTACTCGTTGATGGCCCTCTGCTGCTTGTGCAGACGCAGCAGCATTGCTAATATCGAGTTCCACCTGGTGGGCATGTCACAGATCAGACGGTTTGTGGGAAGGTGGAATTCTCTTTGAATTTCTGCCAGGTGAACACTTGCTGGGAATGACCGTCTGAAGTGGCTGCAGACTTTTCTGGCCTGGCTGAGAAGCTCTGCCAGCCCTGGGTACCTGGTTAGGAAACACTGTACCACCAGATTTAGGACGTGTGCTAGGCATGGTACATGCGTCAACGTACCCTGGCGTAGGGCGGAGAGAAGGTTGCTGCCATTATCACAGACGACCATTCCCAGCTGAAGCTGTCGTGGCGGTAACCATCTCTGCATCTGCCCCTGCAGAGCTGACAGAATTTCTGGCCCGGTGTGGCTCCTGTCCCCTAAACAATCCCAGCTCAAGCACAGTATGGCATCTTTTTGCTTGAGCCATTGCGTAGCCCCTGTCACGCGTCGGTTTAACTGCCACTTCGCCAGAGACAGAGAAGGAGGAGGAGGAGGAAGAGGTGGTGGTGGAGCAGACAGACCTCATACAAACAGCTTTCTGGAGGCGTGGTGGATGAACAAGCTCCAGCACAGAACCCCGTCTTGGATCCCTCCCAGCTGCAATCAGAGATACCCAGTGTGCCGTGAAGGAAATGTAACGGCCCTGTCCATGCTTGCTGGACCACATGTCTAAAGTCACATGCACCTTGCTGCTGACTACCTTTCCCAATGACTCCATAACATTGTCTTCCACGTGCTTGTATAGTGCTGGAATGGCCTTCCATGAAAAGTAGTGGCATTTTGGAACCTGCCACTGTGGTACAGCACATTCAGCAAATTCACGGAAGGAAGCAGAGTCCACCAGCTGGAAAGGCAGCAGCTGCAATGCGAGTAATTTTGCTAAGCTGGTATTTAGACGCTGTGCTTGGGACTATATTTTTTCTTACGCTGCAGCGGCTGGGGCAACGTAATCTGACTGCGTAAATCTTCAGATGATGGGATGCTGTTACATTGTGAGGAAGGACCTGGTACATCCATTACTGTAGCATCATCCTTGTCAGTGGAGGTTGGAGTCAATGACATGGCAGGACATATAATGGGGGTAGAGACAGGTGAGGAGGAGCTACGCAAAGTTTTGCACCAACGGGATGCGTGGCAGGTGGTCGTATGTCGCCTCAAGCACGTGGTACCCAAGCATCCGGTGTCTTTCCCACGCTTGAGCCTCATCTGACATAAATTACAAACAGCAATGGTGCGGTCTGCTGCACATTTCTTAACCCCTTCACTGCTGAGCCATTTCACGTCTTAAAAAAAACAGTTTTTCTTTTCTTTTTTTTCTTCTTTACTTTAAGCATAGTCATGTTTGATATCATTGGAAAGGCCATGCTCTGACACAGATTACAATTCCCAGAAACCACCTACAAGTCAGTGAGACCCCCTGATAGGACCCCCTGATAGCTGGCAACAGTGACAAGACACAGATTACAATTCGCAGAAATCTGCTAGAAGTATGTGGGACCCCTTGATAGCTGACAGTGAGAAGACACAGATTACAATTCCCAGAAACCTCCTATAAATCAGTGAGACCCCCTGATGGGTGGCAGTGAGAACACACAGATTAGAACAATTCCCAGATATTTTGTAGAAATGAAACCCCCACAATTGCTGGTGGGAGTGAGAACACAAAGATTAGAGCAATTCCCAGATATTTTGTAGAAATGAGACCCCCACAATAGTTGCTGGCAGGGAGAACACAAAGATTACAACAATTCCCAGATATTTTGTAAAAATGAGACCCCCAAAATAGTTGCTGGCAGTGAGAACACAAAGATTACAACAATTCCCAGATATTTTGTAGAAATGAGACCCCCCCCCCCCAATAGCTGCTGGCAGACTGGCAGTGAGAACACACACTAACAATCTCCTCTCAAAAAACACGTGCTGGGGCTGCAAGGTACGCCGTATATAGTGTGCTGCAGGACTTAGCTCTGTGAGCCCATGATTGGGCAACATTTCCCCAATCAGGACTCTGAGCCGTGATTGGCATAGTCTTGCACCTAAACTGTGGACAGGTGCAGGCTGTAGCCAATTACAAGCTTCAGGCCAGTGGAAAAGTGTATTGTGGTCCATTGTGGTGCATTGTGGGCGAACATGCGGCGAACACGCGGAAATGTTCGTAGTTCGTGAACATGCGAACGGGCGATGTTCGAATCGAACTCCGAACACATCGAACCGAACAGCTCATCCCTAGTGCTGAGCTCATTTTGACCATTTATGCTCCTAATGTTTAAAAGTAATTCGAAGTCCTATTTTATTATACAACCTTGATAATTTTGTCCAATTTATTGGCAATTCGTTTATTCAGAAAGCTTTCAATTTGCCAAATACTGGCAAAATACGGCGCAGTTCACTGCAATTCGGCAGCAGCAAAATTTTTCATAGAGAAGCATTGGTTAATTTATTCACAGAATGCCAAACTGCACAAAAATGTTGGTGAAATGTCCTGATTTTTGGTGATTCAGTTCAACAGCTTTTAGGCTGGTGTCAGATGAGCGTAGTGTTCACGTCCGTGATTGCACCTAAAAGTACGTCCGTGATAGCATGACAGAAAGCCCATCGGAGCCCGTTACACGAAGTACGTCCGCACTGAACTGCGGACGCACAACGGCCGCGGCCCACGGACGCAAGGCAGGCAAGAACTTACAACTCCTAGAACTGCCGCACAAAGTGCGCTGCGTCTGCAACGTCCGCATAGCTTTGTGTGTGAGTGATGGAACGTGGTCAGACGGACTGTATTTATACGTCCAGCATTTTTCACGGACATAATGGTTTTGCTTTTTATTTTATTTTCTCTCCTACATCCGTCAAAATATACGTCAGTGATAAACGGACTGTGTGGCCACTACTGCGTCTTCCATACTGACGTACGTCCGTGTACACGGACGTACAGTCCGTAGAAATCACGCTCGTCTGACCATAGCCTTAACAGACGAATTCCATAGGATTCAATGTAAGAAAATTTTATTTTTATTCAGCGGTTTAATGCTTTTCATTTTCAGCAAAAAGCAGTTTTATTTGTTTTGTAATTGGGGAGGGGTTTGTATTTTTAGGCAAAATTTTTGATTCCCAATTTTTTTTATTTTGTAAAAGACTGTTTTACTATTATTTTATAGGACTTTATTATTTCCACACTTTTTCATGCAATTTATTGTTTTAAAAGCCTTTTAAAGAACTGTGTTTCTTTTTAGTAGGTCTCCGGTGGCTTTCGGCAGGCTGATCGTCTGCTTCCGTTCGGCGCACTTTGGGGACCCTGCGGTGAATACTCAATTCACCGCAGGGTCTTGGAACTGAAATCGCCGAAGTGCACCAAACGAGAAAGAACCAAAACTCCAGGGCTTTCTGATTTAACCCTCTTAATAAATAAAGGTGTAATATCTGACTAAAGAGTCACAGGATTTCATGATGGTTGATAAACTCATAAGGAAAAGAAGAAGAGACCTTGTACACCATTTGGGATCCGGCAAGAGCAACTTTTATTAAGTTCTCGTGTGCAGTGGCGTAGCGTGGGTTGTCAGCGCCCGGGGCCAGCCAAGAATTGTGCGCCCCCCCCCAACCTGTGGACACGTTATCGATATTGCCCCAGCTCACACATGGATATTGCCCCAGCTCACACATGGATATTGCCCCAGCTCACACATGGATTTGCCCCAGCTCACACATGGATTTGCCCCAGCTCACACATTTGCCCCAGCTCACGGATTTGCCCCAGTTCACGGATATGCCCCAGCTCACACATTTACCCCAGCACCTCATGGATTTGCCCCAGCTCACACATTTGCCCCAGCACCTCATGGATTTGCCCCAGCACATGGATTTGCCCCAGCTCACACATTTGCCCCAGCACCTCATGGATTTGCCCCAGCACATGGATTTGCCCCAGCTCACACATTTGCCCCAGCACCTCATGGATTTGCCCCACCTCATGGATTTGCCGCAGCTCATGGATTTGCCCCCCAGCACATGGATTTGCCCCAGCACATGGATTTGCCCCCCAGCACATGGATTTGCCCCAGCTCACAGATTTGCCCCAGCTCACACATGGATTTGCCCCAGCTCACGGATTTGCCCCAGCTCACGGATTTGCCCCAGCTCACGGATATGCCCCAGCTCACACATTTGCCCCAGCACCTCATGGATTTGCCCCAGCACATGGATTTGCCCCAGCTCACACATTTGCCCCAGCACCTCATGGATTTGCCCCAGCACATGGATTTGCCCCAGCTCACACATTTGCCCCAGCACCTCATGGATTTTCCCCAGCACATGGATTTTCCCCAGCACATGGATTTGCCCCAGCACATGGATTTGCCCCAGCTCACGGATTTGCCCCAGCTCACGGATTTACCCCAGCTCACGGATATGCCCCAGCTCACACATTTGCCCCAGCACCTCATGGATTTGCCCCAGCACATGGATTTGCCCCAGCTCACACATTTGCCCCAGCACCTCATGGATTTTCCCCAGCACATGGATTTTCCCCAGCACATGGATTTGCCCCAGCACATGGATTTGCCCCAGCTCACGGATTTGCCCCAGCTCACGGATTTACCCCAGCTCACGGATATGCCCCAGCTCACACATTTGCCCCAGCACCTCATGGATTTGCCCCAGCACATGGATTTGCCCCAGCTCACACATTTGCCCCAGCACCTCATGGATTTGCCCCAGCACATGGATTTGCCCCAGCTCACACATTTGCCCCAGCACCTCATGGATTTGCCCCAGCACATGGATTTGCCCCAGCTCACACATTTGCCCCAGCACCTCATGGATTTGCCCCAGCACATGGATTTGCCCCCCAGCACATGGATTTGCCCCAGAACATGGATTTGCCCTCCAGCACATGGATTTGCCCCAGCTCATGGATATGCCCCAGCTCTCACCTGGATATTGCCCCAGCTCCCGGGCAGCGGGAGTGCCTGCCAGCTGCCCGGTCTTGAACAGTGAGTCGAGTCCGTCCTGTTGATTGAAGGGGAGGCGGCTGCGTGCGTGCGCAGGTCACGTGGTCCGGCCAGTCAGGTGGTACAGAGACTCAGTACCACCTGATTAGACAGACCACGTGACCTGCGCCTGCACGCAGCCGCCTCCCCTTCAATCAACAGGACGGACTCGACTCACTGTTCAAGACCGGGCAGCCGGCAGGCACTCCCGCTGCCCGGGAGCTGGGTCCCCTCAACCCGCGGGCCCTTGAGCGGCGCCCGAGGGCCCGCGGGTCAGTCGGGCCACAAGTTTTAGGGGCACATAATTTCAAAAGAAATTATGCGCCCCTAACAAAACTGCGCCCGGGGCCACGGCCCCCCCAGCCCCCCCCCCACGCTACGCCACTGCTCGTGTGCAACGATTCGGCTCTGAACACAAACCTTTCACAAGTAGTGATGAGCCGAACACCCCCGTGTTCGGTTCGCATTCGAACTCGAACAATTTCAAAAGTTCAGGTTCGAACGTGAACACGAACCGAACTCAATGCAAGTCAATGGGACTCAAACGTTCGATATTTAGAGTGCCCTCCAAGAGGGCATATATGCAAGATATTTGCCATAAAAGGTGTATGGGGGTCCGGGTAGTGCCCTGGGGGACAGGAAACAAGGACGAAAAGTTAAAAAAAAAAGTTTTTAAAGGAACAGTGAGTTTTCCATGAAATAAAGGTTAAGAATAAAAACGAAAAATTCCTTCAAATATCGTGCCTAGGAGGTCCCCATAACCTGCCCGTGAAGTGGCGGATTTGTAGGATGTATAGAAACATTTAAAAACAAAAAAATGACGTTTCAAATTAATGTAAATGGTTTTCCTTTAATCTATTCATAAACAACTGCTTGGGGCGGCATCCTGCATGAAAAGAGACGTTTTAGGACACGCGGAACAAGTTTAGCGATTTTTTTTTTTGGCTAAATTATGGTGAAATTTATGCAGGTTTTGGATGAAAGTAACAATAGGTGCTTTAAAATTGGGCCTTTAGGCTGGCGGCACACTAGCAAACATTTTGCGTCCGTCTGACCGTACTGTTTGCTGTCCGTCGTAGCTTTATAATGGAGTCAATTAAACACACCACACGAAGCCCCTGCGCACTTGTTCACGGACGGGCAAAGCATAAAGCCACGGACGCAAAAATAACATCGACGTTAAAAAGCTAAATGGACGCAGAAACAACGCTGCCATGTATTTTCCTAGGGTGTGGAGACATCAGACATTACGGACGCACTTTATGCAGTACTCACAATATCTCCCGTGAAAAAGCGCGTCCGTAATGGACGCAGTACAGTATGCTCGTGTGCTGGCTGCCCTCACACTGTAACCCCTCTGTGGTATTGTGGAAGAGTGCAGGGTTGGACCCTGCAGTCAAATATTAAAATTATATGAATCTGGTATAGGCGTCAGTGCACCCAAATATTTTGCCTTTGGTGGCAGCAAGTGCCTTCACACCGTAACCCCTCTGTGGTATTGTGGAAGAGTGCAGTGGTGGAGGTATTGGTAATGCAGAAGAGATCCCTGATCTATTCAGTTACATCAGCAGCTATAACAAAACGGGGTCAGCAATGTTTAGGCACTTGTACTGCGCTACTGTATATGGTGAGAATCGGCGCACACCAGTAGCAACAGGAAGCAAACCGAACAGGCAGGGAATACACAGAGAGAATAGTCAAATGGCAGGCAAAGTCGGCAGCAGATCGGGTCCTCAGAACAAGCAGGGTGTCATGCCTGCTACTGCTCCTGCAGTATGGCCTTCCCAACAGAGAGGGCGCCAGTCTTTGAATCAGGCCACTTTGTATGCCACACCTGGTCAGGGATCTAGGCCTTTAAATATCAGTTCCAGTCTGTGCTCTGAGCCCTGACGTGGTTATTTCTAGCCTTCAGCGCGTTTCTACAGCTTATGATTATTGATTTTCTGGTTTGACTTCTGGCTTGTATTTTGACTGTGTTTTCTGCTTTATCCCTTGGCATATGTTTACCTCGTGTACCGACCTCTGGCTTGTTTATACTACGATATCTCTCCTGTCCCTGATCTGTACTTCTGTGTATTCTAGATTAGTACCTGGCCATTCTAAGGACCAGCTTCTCAGTTTAGGGTCCTTTCTTGCCTTTCTGGGTTTTGTCTGCGTGCTGGGTGACCCTATATCCTTACATTACATCAGGGCCATGGACCCTGCAGACATTGCTCAGCAGTTTACTGCTTGCTGTACCCATATAAGGGAGGCTGATGCCAAGATGTATCGTTTTGCAATGTTGCTGGAAACGCTCTTGGAGAATACAGAATGCATGCAGTCTCCTTCACCTGCTCCTATAACCCATTCTGACACTTCGATGGTTAACTCTGCTGTTCCAGTGCAAATGTTGCCCTCTGTTACTTTCAGTGGTGAGGCTGCTGCATGCAGAGGATTTCTGAAGCAAATTGATTTATGTTTTGAGTTAAATCCTCTTATGTGTACAACTGACAGAGCTAAAGTATGTTTTCTTTTTAACCATCTCAGAGACAAGGCCTTAGACTGGGCTACTGCATTTTGGGAGTCTAATGATCACATAATAAATAACTACGAGGAATTTGTTTCCACCTTAAAAAGTGTGTTTACCCCTTCCAGAGGAACAAATCCTGCTATGAAACGGTTAATGAGGTTAAGTCAGGGAGACAGACCTGTGTTGGAATACGCTGTTGAATTTCAGACACTTGCTGCCGAGGTTAATTGGGATAATGAAACTCTGGTGTCCTGTTTTCTGAAGGGTTTATCTGACTCTTTAACCCTTGCTATTACAGCAAGAGATCTTCCTGGGAATCTGAATGATCTAATTCCATTCTGTATGGAGATGGAGGATCAAATCAGGAACATGTGTAAAACAAAAGCGCAACCTAATAGGTTAATGCAGTATGTGTCTCCAGAGCTTAACCCTGCTGCATCTGACAACTCTGTACCTCAACCAATGCAGTCTGGAGAGATTAAACCGTCAGAGGAGAGGGGACTGGTATCAGAGGTCATGACATTATCTCCTTCTGTTATAGAAAGCGATGTTACTTTACTATTATGATTGAGGTGGGTTCCTCCATTATTCAGGTAGATGCACTTCTTGATTCAGGGGCAGATGACAATTTTATGGACACTACTTTTGCATTGGAGAAAGGGATTCCCTGTGTGGAAAAAAACCCACCTATAGCTATTCGTGCTATAGATGGCAGACCCCTTTCCAACCCATATATTTCTAAGGAGACCAGTCCTATTTCCATGTCTGTAGGAGTTATCCATAAAGAGACTGTGGTATGCCAACTCCTATCATCTTCTTCATGTCCTGTTGTTTTGGGGTATCCCTGGTTACAAAAACACAATCCAGTCATAGACTGGAGAAGAAACACTGTTCTGTCATGGAGCAAGTCTTGTTTTGATTCATGCATGATTCCTGTCAAGTCTGTGCACACTATAAATGTACCCACTGCTGCTCCTTTATCTGTATTGGTTCCTATACAGTATGAGGAGGTCAGGGAGGTTTTCAACAAAGGAGGGGCTGAGACTTTACCTGAGCATAGACCCTATGATTGTGCTATTACTCTCCTTCCTGGCACTTTTCCTCCCAAGGGACGAGTGTATCCTCTGTCTCAACATGAAAACCTCATATTAGAGGAGTACATAAAGGATTCCCTTGCTAAGGGCTTCATAAGGAAATCCACATCTCCTGCTGGTGCTGGGTTCTTTTTTGTCTCTAAGAAAGAGGGGGACTTAAGACCTTGCATAGATTATAGGGGTTTAAATAAAATAACTGTGAAAAATGCCTATCCATTCCATTGATTGCTGAACTCTTTGACAGGTTAAAAGGTTCCCAGATTTTTTCTAAGCTTGATTTAAGAAGCGCGTACAATTTAGTGCGCATTAAGGATGGTGATGAATGGAAAACCGCTTTCAATACCAGATCTGGTCACTATGAGTACCTTGTAATGCCCTTTGGGCTATGTAACGCTCCAGCTGTGTTCCAGGATTTTATAAATGATGTTTTGCGTGATTTCATACACGACTGTGTCATCGTGTATTTGGATGATATACTTATTTACTCACCTGATCTCGCTACTCACCACTTGCAGGTTAAAAAGGTTCTTCAGACGTTGTTGAACAATGGCCTTTACTGCAAATTGGAGAAGTGTCTCTTTGACCAACCTAAGTTAGCATTTCTAGGTTATGTCATTTCCAAAGAGGGATTTTCCATGGACCCGGCTAAACTTACTGCTGTTACTGACTGGCAATGTCCTATAGGGCTTAAAGCTATTCAGAGATTCATAGGGTTCGCCAACTACTACCGCAGGTTCATACTCAATTTCTCCACAATACTGGCACCCATTACCAATATGACCAAGAAGGGAGCCAATACCCGTATTTGGTCCCCTGAAGCCGTTAAAGCCTTTGAGACTCTTAAAGAGGCTTTTTCTACGGCCCCTATACTTGTCCACCCTGATCCAAGGAAGCCTTTCATCCTAGAGGTTGATGCCTCTGAGACAGGAGTGGGAGCTGTTCTTTCCCAAAGAGAATCCCCTGACCAACCACTCAAGCCTTGTGGCTTCTTTTCCAAGAAATTATCTAGTGCTGAAAGGAACTATGATATCGGTAACCGAGAACTCCTGGCTATCATTTCTGCTTTGAAGGAGTGGAGACACCTACTTGAAGGAGCTCCTACTCCCACTATGATTCTGACTGACCATAAAAACCTGACCTTTATTGCCGATGCCAAAAGACTGTCATCCCGTCAAGCCCGGTGGTCGATGTTTTTGACTCATTTCAATTACATAATCACCTATAGGCCCGGTAACAGAAATGCGAAGGCAGACGCGCTTTCCAGGCAGTTTGAGGTCACAGAACAGCAAGATAGACCAGTGGAGTCGATTGTTCCTCTGGAGAGAGTAGTGGCAGCTACTCATCTCACCCTTACTTCTACACTCCTTACTCGTATCCAAGCTATGCAAAGTACAGCTCCTCCTGAGACTCCTTCTGACAAGTTGTTTGTTCCTGACGCAGAAAGAAAGGAACTACTCTCTTGTTATCATGCCTCCAGGCCAGCCGGTCATCCTGGTATAAAAAGGACATTGTCAGCCCTTACACCGATGTACTGGTGGCCAGACATTGCCAAGGATGTGAGAGAATATGTACAGGCATGTGTGGTATGTGCACAATCCAAAGCCTCTACTCAATGTCCTGCAGGGCTATTGCAACCACTAGCCATCCCTGACAAACCATGGTCACATATTTCTATGGATTTCATAGTAGATTTGCCACCTTCTGAAGGGCATACAGTGATTTTGACCATTGTTGATCGCTTTACTAAAATGGTTCATCTGGTTCCTCTCAAGAAATTGCCAACATCTAAAGGTCTAGCCAACATATTTGCCAAAGAGGTATTCAGATTACATGGTTTGCCTCATGAAATTGTCTCTGATCGGGGTCCACAGTTCATTTCTAGATTTTGGAGAAATTTCTGTTCACAGTTGGGTATTAAAGTATCATTTTCTTCTGCTTATCACCCACAGTCCAATGGAGCTGCCGAACGTGCCAATCAGTCTAGTGAGAACTACATTCGTAGCTTCTCTTCTCAAGGGCAAGATGATTGGGTATCTTTGCTTCCTTGGGCTGAATTTGCTCTGAACAGTAATGTTAATGCCTCGTCTGGTCACTCCCCGTTTTATGTTGCCCATGGTTTCCAGCCTACTTTTTTGCCATCCCCTAGTGCTGACACTGGTCTTCCTGACTTGGACTCCTATGTTCAGTCTCTTCATAAAGTGTGGACTTTGGTACGTTCCAACCTCTGTCACGCTGCAGTCCAACAGAAGACCTATGCAGATAGGCATAGGCGGATGGGTCCTTCCTATGTTCCAGGCCAGAGAGTCTGGTGTCTACCCGTAACATTAAGTTACGTGTGCCATCAATGAAATTTGCTCCGGGTACATTGGTCCATTCAAAGTCCTAAGACGTATCAACGAAGTCAGTTATGCGCTGGACCTACCTCATACCCTCCGTATACCGAATACCTTTCACACCTCCTTGTTGAAGCCCCTTCTGTGCAATCGGTTCACCACTGTTATTCCTCGACCACGTCCTGTTCTGGTCCAGGGACAAGAAGAATTTGAGGTCCAGTCCATTGTTGATTCCCGTCATTCCCGTGGTGGTCTTCAATATTTGGTGCACTGGAGAGGTATGGCCCGGAGGAACGCTCATGGGTTCCTACTTCTGATCTCCATGCCCCCCGTCTGGTCCGTGCCTTTCACCGTTCTCATCCCACTGCTCCGGGATCTCGGCGCCCAGAGGGCGCTCGTGGAGGGGGGGGTACTGTCATGCCTGCTACTGCTCCTGCAGTACGGCCTTCCCAACAGAGAGGGCGCCAGTCTTTGAATCAGGCCACTTTGTATGCCACACCTGGTCAGGGATCTAGGCCTTTAAATATCAGTTCCAGTCTGTGCTCTGAGCCCTGACGTGGTTATTTCTAGCCTTCAGCGCGTTTCTACAGCTTATGATTATTGATTTTCTGGTTTGACTTCTGGCTTGTATTTTGACTGTGTTTTCTGCTTTATCCTTGGCATATGTTTACCTCGTGTACCGACCTCTGGCTTGTTTATACTACGATATCTCTCCTGTCCCTGATCTGTACTTCTGTGTATTCTAGATTAGTACCTGGCCATTCTAAGGACCAGCTTCTCAGTTTAGGGTCCTTTCTTGCCTTTCTGGGTTTTGTCTGCGTGCTGGGTGACCCTATATCCTTACACAGGGTCAGTAACAAGTATACAAACTGATTCGGTAAGCTAGCGATGCGGGAATAAAGGCTGAGACACACTGAGCGTGTAGCGACGCACAGCGTAGCGAAGCGAAGCAAACATTTTGCAGGCTTGACTTCACTCCGCTCTGCCTCGCAGCGTGTCTACACTGCATTACGTTTGCTTCTCACCGCACTGGACAGGAATTCACTAACTAAATTAAAATGTACACACAAAACCGTTTTATTTTCACAAAGCACGTGTTATATAGGCAAAAAAAGTTTCTACTCAATAAAATACATCAAAAATTACTGTTAATTTAATAGGAATAGTATAAAAATATAAAAAAAAAGGTAACCCCTGATAATATATATTATAGGGATACAGAGCGCTGTGTATAAGTAGGGATGCATTGATACCACCAGGGCCGGCGCTAGTGTAAGGCGGCACAGGCGGCCGCCTTACTGTCCTGGCTTGCTGTCAGTGTGAGGGGCAGAAAAATTCTGGTTTTAAAATACCGGAAGCGGAGCTATAAATGATCTTCAGACATCAACCAGGGGCCCGGCCCCTGTGATCCTGCTATCTACCACTCTCACTCTGTTGCTGTGGTCCACTGTCCGACTCCAGGTCTCCAGAAGCAGACTGGCAGCAGGGTCCTCGTCCTCTAATTCAATTCACTCCCCCTTAATTCATTTTTCCCCTTTAATTACTTTCACCCCCTTAAATTCATTTCATATAGCGTATGACAGAGCTCCACAGCAATAAAACTCAGTAATGTGCCGATATCAGTTTACTCAAACCCCCCAGCAGAACATTACACAAACACACACACAAACCCAGCAGAACATTACACACCCCTCCAACAGAACATTACACACACACCCCCAGCAGAACATTACACCCCCCAGCAGAACATTGCCCCTCCCAGCAAAACATTACACCCCCAGCAGAACATTACGTCCACCGAGCAGAACATTACACCCCCCGAGCAAAACATTACACACATACACACCCCTCCCCTCCCTCATTTTATTCAAACCTTTTAAAAATCTTCTCTCGGCCTCTCTGCCCAGTCCTCCTTCACACTACAGTGGAAGCACGCAGGCTGACTCTGCTGCAGGGCCGCACCCTAAGCTTTGGGGTTTGTCCTCCAGGCTTTTCTGCTGCTGCGTGCCCTGGTTATGCGTGTCACGTGAGGGGGGCAGTGCCAAATTATGCAGTGTGCCTGCTCATGTTTAGAATGTGGGACTGAGGCAGGCACACTGCATCGGTTTGAGAGTGCGCGGCTGGGCCCCTGGTTGATGTCTGAAGATCATTCATAGCTCCGCTTCCGGTATTTTAAAAACAGAATTTTTCCGCCCCTCACACTGACAGCAAGCCAGGACAGTAAGGCGGCCGCCTGTGCCGCCTTACAATAGCGCCGGCCCTTGACTATAGACTCCATCCCGCTGCGTAAAGTGCGAGTCAAAGGGGCACATCTCCCCTGGGTTACAGCTGACCTCACACAAATGTACCAGTTTAGAGATTCACTTTGGTCAAATTTCAAGAGTACTGGATCCATGAACGATCACTGTGAATACCGAAAATGGCGGAATGCATGCACAAAAGAAACAAAAATGGCTAAAGCCCAATACTTCAATGAAAATCTAAATAATAACATATCAAACCCGAGAAAGTTTTGGAAAATCATAAGTAACATACAATCACCCCCTGTCCACTCCCAACCAGCTGCTGTCAAAGTAAACGACCAAACCCTGCAACACCCCCTAGATGTAGCAAATGCCTTTAATAACTATTTTGTTGGATGCGCCAACACCCTGATTGCTAAACTAGCAATTGAAACACATTCAGAAAGGCAGCACACAAGTCAGATCCTTCCAACTGTGCAAAAACCCTGTATCAAAGGGAAATTCAGTTTTAGACCGGTGCCTGTCAGTGCCATTACTAAACTTCTCTGTAACCAAAAAATGAAACACCAGTCAGGACCTGACCAAATCCCAGCAATGCTGCTGAAAATCAGCGTGCCGGCAATTGCAAAACCTGTCACAACCCTAATCAATGAATCACTGGCGACAGGATATATACCCAAAATCTGGAAGACTGCGAGAGTGGTACCTTTCCATAAAAGTGGCGACAATACTTTGGTATCCAACTACCGCCCAATATCATTGCTTCCTGTAATGTCAAAAATTCTGGAAAAATGTGTTTACGCTCATTTACGCGATTACTATCAGTATTGGAACTATTTAACCCCAGATCAATCCGGCTTCCGTCCAAATCATTCAACCACAACTGCCCTTTTAAAAGTTTGCAATGATATCCAGGCTGGTATGGAACAAGGAAACCTAACTGGAGCCATCTTCCTTGATTTTGCCAAGGCCTTTGACACAGTAGACCATGGCATCTTATTACAAAAACTTAAAAACTCCGGTATTGGTGATCGCACGCTAACCTGGTACCAATCATATGTGTCTGATCGGTCGTAATATGTGTCCATTTCTGACAGCACTTCCCTCCCAGTCACCTCCGGTGTACCCCAAGGCTCGATACTCGGCCCCTTACTATTCACAATATTCATAAATGATCTGCCCAATGTCTGCAAAGCCTCAACTGTACACATGTACGCAGACAACACTGTAATCTATACCAGCAAACCAGATCTCCCACAGCTGGAGGCTGTGCAGCAAGAACAATTCACAGAGCTAGAAAAGTGGATCAAACACAACAAACTTTTTCTAAATACTAACAAAACTGTAACGATGCTCTTTGGAACAGCACCTAAACTACACAAATTGCAAACACCCCATCTATGTGTTGGGACAAGATCAAATGGCACAGGGGCGTGGCTTGTGCTCCATCCGGAATGGCCGCGTGAGTGAGAAGCTCCGCTCAGACTCCAGCACTATACGGCTCCCCTGCACCCCCTGACCGGCGATGGGGAAATCTAATAAGACCCCCCAGTGCCCAGAAACCTCAAGGACCCGACCGGGCGTCAGACACTCCATCTCTCCGCCGGTTTTTGGTGGGGCCCTCGGATCTCTCAGTGGGTCCGCCGGACAAAATGGCGGATGAGGTGAGGACACAGGCGGATCCTGAACCATCCATGATCTCCCCATCACGCACAGAGGAAGTTACCTCGGCAGACCCAGCGGTTTGGCTCCCCTTACTCCGCAACTTACCCATGAAGTCGGACTTAAAGGAGGCCAACGCAGAATTACGCACCTCCATCATGGCGGAACTGCAATACGTGCGGCTGCCGACACACATGGGCTGCCGACAAAATTAAATACCTAGGCATCTGGCTCTCATCTCAAGGTTCCCACCTCTTCCGAGCAGGGCCGGTGCTAGACTATTTTGCACCCTAGGCAAGACCAGCTACTTGCGCCTCTCCCAGAAAAACTTGTCAACTTTAAATGTGGAGGGGAACACACACTGCGCCCGTGGGGGGACGACACACACACTGTGCGCGGGGACATGCACACACACACTGCTGGGGACGGCACACACACTGTGCATGGGGGCCGCAGACAGTTGTTCGGTGCCCATCTTACCCCTCCACTGGTCGGGCCCAGGATCGGTATATGCCTTTCTTTCCTCTGCCCTCTGTGCCTCTTTCTTTCTTTCGTGCCTTTTCTTTCATCTGCCTCTTTCTTTCCTCTGCCGTCTGTGCTTCTTTCTTTCCTGCCTTTTCTTTCATCTGCCTCTTTCTTTTCTTTCTTTATTCTGTGCCTATTTTTTCTTTCTCTCTTTCTTTCCTGCCTTTTTTCTTTCTTCTGTGCCTTTCTTTCTTCTTCCTCTTTTTTCTGTCATCTGCATCTGGTGGCGCCTGCGCGTCACCATAAGACGCCCACCTTCTGCGCGCTAGCTACACGAGTCCCACAATAAGGAAGTGGTACAATAATGGAATCCAGGTTGGGGCTGGCTGCGCCCTTAGGTGGCAGTGCGCCCTAGGCGGTTGCCTAGTTTGCCTAGTGGAAGCACCGGCCCTGCTTCCGAGATAACTTCCCTCCATTACTTACACTCTTGCAGCGTGACCTAGCCAATTGGAATTACCCACACATCTCTTGGCTGGGACGTATCGCAGTAATTAAGATGAACGTACAACCCCGACACCTATACTTGCTACAAACGATACCTATTGATCTTCCTCGGGCGTTTCTTGCTTCCCTTAGGTCTCTAGTGGCCAATTATATTTGGAGAGGTAACCGCCCCAGGACGAGCTACCAGGTACTCACTAGATCTAGAGCTGCGGGGGGCTTGGCCCTACCCAATTTTAGCCTTTACCATCAGGCCTGTCACTTACAATGGGTGGTTGAGTATTCAAGAGAGGGATCGGTTAAATTGTGGAGAGCAGTGGAGCAAGAATTGGATGGGAGGCCGATGACAGTTCTTCCGTGGCTGCCATTGAAAGAAGGTAGGAAACTGGCCAATTCCTCGGCATATGTGGGGGCAACGTACGGAATATGGCGCCGGATAGCGCTTAAATCTAACCTCACCTCCTTTCCCTCTCCCATGACTCCAGTGATACATAATGAAGATTACCTTCCTGGCCTAGACCCCCACTCGGTCAGACGGCTGATACCCGCCCCCACACCTCGCATAATGCACTTTTTCAACGCCTCGGTCCGCCGATCACTGACAGACATAATGCAAGACAGACATGTTTCATTCCTTCACTCATTTCACTACGCTCAGATACGGCACTACCTTGATGGCATACCCCAAAAACACCAGCTGGGGCGCCCACTATGGACATTTGAGAGACTATGTCACAGCATGGGACCTCTCTCACATGGTCTATCTCTGCTGTACACGCTGCTCAGAGATGCAACCTCTGCCATTCCACCGCCATACATGAGAAAATGGGAGTCCGTATTAAATATCACACTTTCGGACGACCAATGGTCCAAGATATGCGAATTAACACATCACTGCTCCACCTCCTCCAAATTGCAAGAAACAGCATACAAAGTCCTTAGCTTTTGGTACCGGACACCGGACATAATTAATCGTTATGACCCACAGGTTCCTGCGCTCTGCTGGCGATGTAACGATGCAGTGGGTGATATTTTGCATATCTGGTGGGAATGCCAAATAATCCGACCTTTCTGGGCTAGAATATACAACATACTCAAAGAATTCATAGACCCTCTTCCAGAGTTCTCACCTGCCGCACTGCTCCTACATCATAATAATTACTCGATAGCTTCATACAAACGCACGCTGGCCATCCGGGTCTTGAACACCGCCAAGGCCTTAATACCCCTGTTCTGGAGACAGCTCACTCCCCCACCCCTCACACTCTCGTTTACCCGCATGGAAGAACTCCATTCCATTGAACATCTGATATACAAGGCCTACGACCAATTACCCCTATACTCCGAGATATGGTCGAATTGGGTTCTCAGATCCTCGGCCACCTCATTCAGAGCATTGCTGATCCTCCCCGAATAGAAGAAAGTTCCTAGAGAGCTTCGTATAAGCGAATGACATGATGCTCACCTGATGTATGCTCTTACCCTCCTTTACCTTCCCTCACCCCCTGTTTTCCTTTTTAGTAATATGTAAGCATTGTTGCCTCACACAGGACCTACGTGTCCCTAAATGCTTGTTTACAATCTCTGAGAACCTGCGTGTTCATTGATTTATGTGTTTACCTTGAAATTTAATAAACAGATATTTACAAAAAAAAAAGATCAAATGGCACGCTGACCACCATAGGCGACTCTACAGGGGGGCAAGGGGGGGCAATTGCCCCATCTAGGTTATTCCTTGCCCCCCCATGTGCTCCCCCACCAAAAATCATCATCCAGCTTCCCACACTTCTTCGGACCAACGTATCTCCGTAGCTATGCATCATATATGGATGATATAGGTGTCATTTGAAAGGGCAGATTCTGGCCTTTCCAATGATACCCCACATGACCATATTCAGTGTGATGTAAAAGTCATAAAACATCAAATAAAAACGTGCACTTAAACGTAAACATTTTCACAGGGTTGAAATGGCTCAGCAGTGAAATGGTTAATGTTCAGACTATACATTACATTGTGTATTACGTTAGTTTATGCCTTGGTTTAGTTGTATATTAAGGGTTAATGGGCAGGCTTCATCCCTCACAGTATACATTTGTTTTTTCCTTGATTAATGGCATTTTAGGGGTTAATGGGTTGGCTACATGCCTCAGTGTATTCATTTCATGTTTTCCCTTGATTAATGGCATTTTTGGGGTTGAGGGGTAGCTAAATGCCACATTGTTTATTATTTTTATTGCATTTCTCTGGGTTTATGGCATTTTAGGGGTTATTATGGAAGTTAGAATCTAAAGGGTCTAATGATCTGTAGATCCTCTGCTTTCCGTCACATTTCGGGGAATTTATTTTGCAGAAAATAAGGTGAATTCCCTATTTAGCGAATGGTCACTGTAATTTGCTAAAAGTGGAGTCGCTGAAGCAGTTATCAGACATTCAGCGGAAACTGCCAAATTGCGTCAAATAAAATATTGAATTTAAGTATCAGGTTAGTACAACAAAAAGGCATCATTGCATCACATTACTCTGGGGTTTTGTAATCTTATTTATATATATACTTATTTAGGGCACTATTACTTGGTGTGAGATAACCCTTGCGTCGGCGTGATTTTGCGTTAGCGCCAGGTTAATTCAATCTAGCGCCTGACCAACAGATCGTTTGCCTCCCGCTACAAATGGCAAAAATCACTTTGCGCGTCGCTATTAGCGATTTGTACCGCGAGCTTACTGTACTTTCCGCGTCCTATACTTAACACGGGGAGTGCTAGATATCTTTACAGATCACTTGGTGCCAGCACTAAATTTTTTGAGGTGCACAAATTGCAACATTTTACCTACTGCTCAGCCCTGGTGCTAACTCCAAAAAAACAGAAAAAACAGGTCCTCGTCCAAAATTAACAGGCAATTGAAAGGAATGCAATACAGGTGTTCTCTTGGCCCCATACACCATAGTAATGGATATGGTCAGCAATGTCGCTGCTGTTGCAGTCGGCTCTATTATAAATGTATCCTTTATCCACATATATCCTAATTCTAATATATTGCCTAATTTTAAACATTTTATGCTGGGGGCTATTCATAGTATGTAAGCAGTTGATTATTAGGGTGACTGTGTGGACCATGTTTAAAGGAACACATGGATAAGTCTTGCCCTGAAACATGTATTGTTTATATGCTGTAGCAGGGAAATTTTTGTCGCTCACCTGGCCTTCCTTTTGGATCTATTAAATGCAGTGTAATGATTCAACATGCTGCTGGGAGGCATTTATCATGCAATGCCCATCAGCCTTAATATATGTGTGCATCAAAACATGGATGATACGGCCACCGTGGAGGATTTTAATAATGCAGGGGTGAGAGGTTATTCACTGGATGTGTTCATATTCAAGCTTGTGAGGGTGGGGGATAGGTATGGAAAAGAAAAAACGTTCTATCCTGTACACAACCGCATTAGAGCTGGGTCTCAACTTGGGTCTTAGAGTTTAACCTGGCGTGCGCCAAACGACCTTGTTCATGGACTACTGCAGTCAAGGTGATCTGTTAGTAGGTCGTCAGGCACTAACAGGGTTATTCAGAAAGCGTTGAAAAGCAGGAGAATGACTGGAGAATGGAAAATTCTAGGTCAAAATAGCCAATTCTTTGACCAAGAATTTTCCATTCTCCAGTCATTCTCCTGCTTTTCACCTCTCTGAATAACCCTGTAAGTTTTAGCGACTCACACTAAATTTTTCCTTTAGTGATGGTGTTTTAGCTCACACCAGGTGATAGGGCCCTTACTTTTATTCAGTGGTATGATTTAGTGGTGAAAATTATTAGTGCCCCCCCAGTTTTGACTGCGGTATCTTCTGTGCCCCCCCTAAATATTGTTCCTAGAGTCGCCACTGCTGACCACAGTCACTTCTCTCAAATATCTAGGTATGTGGTTAGGCCCAAATCTATCCTTTGGCCCCACATCGAAAAACTCTCATCTAAACTTTACCCCAAACTAGGTGCCCAGTACAGAAACAAATCCTGCCTGAGCCCCGCGGTAAGAAAGCAGATTGTACAACAAATGCTTATGCCAGCTATTGAATTCGGAGAATGATGTACAGGGTTATTCAAAGAGCTCCGAATTGCTTGAGAAATGTAACCGAATGCTGAAATTCAGCGTTCGGTTACCTTTCCCGGCCATTCGGCTATCCAGAGAGCAGGCAATTCGCCAAATCCTAGCGAATTGACTGAACATACGGTGTCTGTTCGGTGCCTGTTCGAGGGCAGTGAAAACTACATGAAAAAGCACTGCTTCGGCTATTCAGAGAACACAAACCAGCAGTGAAAGGTTCCCGAAATGCCCTGCCATTCAGTGGTTTAATCCGGCAAATTTATTCAGGAGAATCCCATAGACTTCAATGTTAAAAATATTCCCGTTTTAATTCAATATCTAATAAACCGTTCATTATAAAATTCTGCAGTAAAGAGTCTCTTTATTTATAGATTTTTTAGGATATTTTAAGCATTTTTCTGAATTTTTTTTTGTAAAAGTCCGATTTTTTTTTTTTAAAGTTTTCTTCTTTTTTCTGGACCTCATATGTAAATTTCAGACATTTTCGCTCAGTAGTTTCTTTGCAAACAGCGTTTCACTTTCACACATTCATACAAACTGTTTTGCTAATTTATTCACTGCCTCTTCTGCTGTGTCGAAGGCTGCGATCGGCTCCTGTTCGGGTTTTTCTGTGGTTTTCGGCAGGTTAATCCAGATGTTTTTGAGGGTTTTCGGCGTTCATTCGCTGGGTTTTGCAGTGAGTTTTCGTCAGGTTTGCGGCAGCTTTTCCCTGCAATTCAGGGACCCTGTGGTGCTTGCTGAATACATCGCAGGGTCACCGAAATGGGATCGGCAAAACAAACCGAATTGAAGAGAACGAGAAGTCACCGAACGTGCAGTGACTTTTCGAATCTCTTTGAATAACCCTGGTAGTGTATGGAGCCGCCCCGCAAACTCACCTTCATAAACTTACTACATTGTATAACTCATGCTGCCGCTTTGTGCTACAATGTAACTACATGACCTACCGTTGTGACATGTTAAAAGAGCTAAACTGGCCATCGCTGGAATCTAGACGCACCCTTCACCTTTCCAACCTGGTGGTTTAAGAGCTTTTCTGGGAAGCTACCACCCTACCTGAATAGGCTGCTTGCCCCAGCAGCTCCCTCATCCTATAACCTCTTATCCAGGACCAGCACCTTACTTGCAATACCACAATACAAAAAGAAAGTGGCTCGATCCTCATTTTCCTACAGAGCACCGCAAATATGGAATAACCTCCCAGACACTGTCAAATCTTCCCCCAGTCTTAAGTCCCTTAAGAGCTCCCTATTAACATACCTGTTCCTACAGGAATAGGGCCCTCATCTCCTCCTGTACTGTTTGTCAAATGTTGTACAATGTATTGTAACCCTGTCTATACTGTGCTTATTGTACAGCGCTGCGGAATATGCTGGCGCTTTATAAATAAAGAACAATAATAATAATAATACCTCAATACAGAATGCACCTGTAAACCTGTAACATAATGACTTTATTTCCTATATATTTATTTTCTGTTAATCTGTATATTTGTTTTGTGTTAATATCTTGCATTTTATTACTTTGTATTTCTGTAACAACTGTAATAATTCAATGTTCTTGAACCCATGACATACTTGAAAACGAGACAAATCTCAATGTATCCTTCCTGGTAAAATACTTTATAAATAAATAAATAAATCTGTGTGTATTCATATACTGTATATACATTTTGTCTGTGTTTAACACTACTTTGCACGGTCAAGTAAAAGGATTAAATAGAAGCAGAATTCATCGGATATCTATCTATCTGTCTATATCTCTATCTGTCTATCTCTATCTGTCTATCTATCTATCTATCGAGGGCTCTATCTATCTATCTGTCTATCTATCTATGTTATCTATCTATCTATCTGTCTATATCTCTATGTGTCTATCTATCTATCTATCTATCTATCTATCGAGGGCTTTATCTATCTATCTATCTATCTATCTATCTGTCTATCTGTCTATCTATCTATCTATCTATCTAACGAGGGCTCTATCTATCTATCTATCTATCTATCTAACGAGGGCTCTATCTATCTATCTATCTATCTATCTGTCTATATCTCTATGTGTCTATCTATCTATCTATCTATCTATCGAGGGCTTTATCTATCTATCTATCGCTCTATCTATCTATCTATCTATCGAGGGCTCTATCTATCTATCTATCTAACGAGGGCTTTATCTATCTATCTATCGCTCTATCTATCTATCTATCTATCTAACGAGGGCTTTATCTATCTATCTATCTATCTATCTATCTAATAAGGGCTCTATCTATCTATCTATCTATCTGTCTATCTATTGAGGGCTCTATCTATCTATCTATCTATCTATCTATTGAGGGCTTTATCTATCTGTCTGTCTATCTATCTATCTATCTATCTATCTATTGAGGGCTCTATCTATCTATCTATCTATCTATCTATCTATCTATCTATCTATCTATCTATCTGTCTGTCTGTCTATCTATCTATCTATCTATCTATCTATCTATCTATCTGTCTATCTATCTATCTATCTATCTATCTATCTATCTGTCTGTCTATCTATCTATCTATCTATCTATCTATCTATCTATCTATCTAACGAGGGCTCTATCTATCTATCTATCTATCTATCTATCTGTCTATCTATCTATCTATCTATCTACTATCTATCTATCTATCTATCTATCTGTCTATCTGTCTATCTATCTATCTATCTAACGAGGGCTCTATCTATCTATCTATCTATCTATCTATCTATCTATCTATCTATCTATCTAACGAGGGCTCTATCTATCTATCTATCTATCTATCTATCTGTCTATCTATCTCTATCTATCTATCTATCTATCTATCTATCTATCTATCTTATATCTATCTAACGAGGGCTCTATCTATCTATCTATCTATCTGTCTATCTATCTATCTATCTATCTATCTATCTATCTAACGAGGGCTCTATCTATCTATCTATCTATCTATCTATCTATCTATCTAACGAGGGCTCTATCTATCTATCTATCTATCTATCTAACGAGGCTCTATCTATCTATCTATCTAACGAGGGCTCTATCTATCTATCTATCTATCTATCTATCTATCTATCTATCTATCTAACGAGGGCTCTATCTATCTATCTATCTATCTGTCTATCTATCTATCTATCTATCTATCTATCTATCTATCTATCTATCTCACTATCTATCGCTCTATCTATCTATCTATCTATCTATCTATCTATCTATCTATCTATCTATCTATCTAACGAGGGCTCTATCTATCTATCTATCTATCTATCTATCTATCTATCTATCTATCTATCTATCTAACGAGGGCTCTATCTATCTATCTATCTATCTATCTGTCTGTCTGTCTGTCTGTCTGTCTGTCTGTCTGTCTGTCTGTCTATCTATCTATCTATCTATCTACCCCCTCAGGCCTTTTCATTCCTGGTGCTTTATTATACCATGAGGTTCCATATTATTGGTGAATGTGCAGCCAATCCTGCATGTAACATATGTGTGTGTGTATTATGTATGTATAGGTAATGGAATGTATCTGTGTATGCGTCCTGTTTGTGTGTATTCTGGGTTGTATAAAGAGATGTTTGTGTTCTGTAGAGGTTTGCTGTCATTCTCTGCCCCCTCACTCACACTCAGTCCTCTATATGTGTCCCTGGAGTGACTGCAGAGATTGCTGTGCCCCCAGACCCCGAGAGACACACAGAGAGGAGAGAGAGCAGGGCTTGCCTGTGACAGTGTGAGAGAGGAGAGGAGCCGTGCAGGGCATAGGAGAGGCAGCGCGGAGCCAGTGGCACTCACAGACTCCGGTGGTGTCCACTCAGCCAGGGGAGCCGGTGCCCCCACATGACAGGTCCCCCCCTCCCCCCGCGATCTCTCAGCACACCCCCTCCACATCGCCGGGGCTGGAATTTGCAGCGGGATTGCTGCAGCCAGGTTCCCGAGCACGGGGGCGTGTAGGAACCCCCTCTCCATGGGCCAAGAGGGGCATCTACCTGGGAACATACAGCCTCCCCCAGCCCCGGGGACACCGAGCCTGAGCCCACCCACCGGGGACACAATTTCCTTCATCCTCTGGGAGACTCCCCCGCCATCCGCAGGGAACTGCACGGATTCCACCCGGAGAACCGAGCCAGGCACTGGATCACACAGCGCGCCCAGGCTCCAAGGTACCGCCAATATGGCAACGGGCGCAATGTATGGAGTGAAGGGCCATCCATCCATCATCCATCCATCCACCATCCATCCACCTATGATCCTGATTAACCGATCACATTTTCCTACAGGTGTATGTCCCTTTACACAATTCAGGGATCTGCCTGTAATCTGTCATCCAGCTTTAATTCTTCATCATATCCTCTCTCTATGTTCTCCATCATATCCTCTCTCTATGTTCTCCATCATATCCTCTCTCTATGTTCTCCATCATATCCTCTCTCTCATACACTCTCTCCATATAATCTCTAATATACTCTGATATTTCTCCATCCTATTCTCTCTCTCTCATATAACCTCATATGTTCTCCATCATATTCTCTCTCTCTCATACTCTCTCCATAATATTATCTCTCTCATTTTCTTTTATACTCTCTCATATTCTCTCTCTGATATTTTCTCCATCATATTCTCCCTCTCTCTCATAGACTCTTTCCATAATATTATCTCTCATCTTTTCTTATACTCTCTCATATTCTCTGTGCCTCTAATATAATCTCTATTTTCCCCATCATATTCTCTCTCTCTTCCTCATGTCTCTCATATTCTCTCTCTCTTCCTCATGTCTCTCATATTCTCTCTCTCTTCCTCATGTCTCTCATATTCTCTCTTCCTCATGTCTCTCATATTCTCTCTCTCTTCCTCATGTCTCTCATATTCTCTCTCTTACTCATGTCTCTCATATTCTCTCTCTCTTCCTCATGTCTCTCATATTCTCTCTCTCTTACTCATGTCTCTCATATTCTCTCTCTCTTACTCATGTCTCTCATATTCTCTCTCTCTTACTCATGTCTCTCATATTCTCTCTCTTCCTCATGTCTCTCATATTCTCTCTCTTCCTCATGTCTCTCATATTCTCTCTCTTACTCATGTCTCTCATATTCTCTCTCTCTTCCTCATGTCTCTCATATTCTCTCTCTCTTCCTCATGTCTCTCATATTCTCTCTCTTACTCATGTCTCTCATATTCTCTCTCCTCATGTCTCTCATATTCTCTCTCTTCCTCATGTCTCTCATATTCTCTCTCTCTTCCTCATGTCTCTCATATTCTCTCTCTCTTCCTCATGTCTCTCATATTCTCTCTCTTACTCATGTCTCTCATATTCTCTCTCTTCCTCATGTCTCTCATATTCTCTCTCTTCCTCATGTCTCTCATATTCTCTCTCTCTTCCTCATGTCTCTCATATTCTCTCTCTTACTCATGTCTCTCATATTCTCTCTCTCTTCCTCATGTCTCTCATATTCTCTCTCTCTTACTCATGTCTCTCATATTCTCTCTCTTACTCATGTCTCTCATATTCTCTCTCTCTTACTCATGTCTCTCATATTCTCTCTCTCTTACTCATGTCTCTCATATTCTCTCTCTTCCTCATGTCTCTCATATTCTCTCTCTTCCTCATGTCTCTCATATTCTCTCTCTCTTCCTCATGTCTCTCATATTCTCTCTCTTCCTCATGTCTCTCATTCTCTCTCTTCCTCATGTCTCTCATATTCTCTCTCTTACTCATGTCTCTCATATTCTCTCTCTCTTCCTCATGTCTCTCATATTCTCTCTCTTCCTCATGTCTCTCATATTCTCTCTCTTCCTCATGTCTCTCATATTCTCTCTCTTACTCATGTCTCTCATATTCTCTCTCTTCCTCATGTCTCTCATATTCTCTCTCTTCCTCTTGTCTCTCATTCGCTCTCTCTTCCTCATGTCTCTCATATTCTCTCTCTTACTCATGTCTCTCATATTCTCTCTCTTCCTCATGTCTCTCATATTCTCTCTCTCTTACTCATGTCTCTCATATTCTCTCTCTCTTACTCATGTCTCTCATATTCTCTCTCTTCCTCATGTCTCTCATATTCTCTCTTCCTCATGTCTCTCATATTCTCTCTCTCTTCCTCATGTCTCTCATATTCTCTCTCTTCCTCATGTCTCTCATATTCTCTCTCTTCCTCATGTCTCTCATATTCTCTCTCTTACTCATGTCTCTCATATTCTCTCTCTTACTCATGTCTCTCATATTCTCTCTCTCTTCCTCATGTCTCTCATATTCTCTCTCTCTTCCTCATGTCTCTCATATTCTCTCTCTTACTCATGTCTCTCATATTCTCTCTCTCTTCCTCATGTCTCTCATATTCTCTCTCTCTACTCATGTCTCTCATATTCTCTCTCTTACTCATGTCTCTCATATTCTCTCTCTCTTACTCATGTCTCTCATATTCTCTCTTCCTCATGTCTCTCATATTCTCTCTTCCTCATGTCTCTCATATTCTCTCTCTTCCTCATGTCTCTCATATTCTCTCTCTTCCTCATGTCTCTCATATTCTCTCTCTCTTCTCATGTCTCTCATATTCTCTCTCTCTTCCTCATGTCTCTCATATTCTCTCTCTTACTCATGTCTCTCATATTCTCTCTCTCTTCCTCATGTCTCTCATATTCTCTCTCTCTTACTCATGTCTCTCATATTCTCTCTCTTACTCATGTCTCTCATATTCTCTCTCTCTTACTCATGTCTCTCATATTCTCTCTCTCTTACTCATGTCTCTCATATTCTCTCTCTTCCTCATGTCTCTCATATTCTCTCTCTTCCTCATGTCTCTCATATTCTCTCTCTCTTCCTCATGTCTCTCATATTCTCTCTCTCCTCATGTCTCTCATTCTCTCTCTCTCCATGTCTCTCATATTCTCTCTCTTACTCATGTCTCTCATATTCTCTCTCTCTTCCTCATGTCTCTCATATTCTCTCTCTTACTCATGTCTCTCATATTCTCTCTCTTACTCATGTCTCTCATATTCTCTCTCTTCCTCATGTCTCTCATATTCTCTCTCTTCCTCATGTCTCTCATATTCTCTCTCTTCCTCATGTCTCTCATATTCTCTCTCTTCCTCATGTCTCTCATATTCTCTCTCTTCCTCTTGTCTCTCATATTCGCTCTCTCTTCCTCATGTCTCTCATATTCTCTCTCTTACTCATGTCTCTCATATTCTCTCTCTTCCTCATGTCTCTCATATTCTCTCTCTCTTACTCATGTCTCTCATATTCTCTCTCTCTCTCTACTCATGTCTCTCATATTCTCTCTCTCTTACTCATGTCTCTCATATATCTCTCTCTTCTTCCTCATGTCTCTCATATTCTCTCTCTCTTCCTCATGTCTCTCATATTCTCTCTCTTCCTCATGTCTCTCATATTCTCTCTCTTCCTCATGTCTCTCATATTCTCTCTCTTACTCATGTCTCTCATATTCTCTCTCTCTTCCTCATGTCTCTCATATTCTCTCTCTCTTCCTCATGTCTCTCATATTCTCTCTCTCTTACTCATGTCTCTCATATTCTCTCTCTTCCTCATGTCTCTCATTCTCTCTCTCTTCCTCATGTGTCTCATATTCTCTCTCTCTCTTCCTCATGTCTCTCATATTCTCTCTCTCTTCCTCATGTGTCTCATATTCTCTCTCTCTCTTCCTCATGTCTCTCATATTCTCTCTCTCTTCCTCATGTCTCTCATATTCTCTCTTTCTTTCTCATATTCTCTCTCTTACTCATGTCTCTCATATTCTCTCTCTCTTCCTCATGTCTCTCATATTCTCTCTCTTCCTCATGTCTCTCATATTTTCTCTCTTCCTCATGTCTCTCATATTCTCTCTCTCTTACTCTCATGTCTCTCATATTCTCTCTCTCTTACTCATGCCTCTCATATTCTCTCTCTCTTACTCATGCCTCTCATATTCTCTCTCTCTTCCTCATGTCTCTCATATTCTCTCTCTTCCTCATGTCTCTCATATTCTCTCTCTCTTCCTCATGTCTCTCATATTCTCTCTCTCTTCCTCATGTCTCTCATATTCTCTCTCTCTCTTCCTCATGTCTCTCATATTCTCTCTCTCTTCCTCATGTCTCTCATATTCTCTCTTACTCATGTCTCTCATATTCTCTCTCTCTTCCTCATGTCTCTCATATTCTCTCTCTCTTCCTCATGTCTCTCATATTCTCTCTCTCTTCCTCATGTCTCTCATATTCTCTCTCTCTCTTCCTCATGTCTCTCATATTCTCTCTCTCTTCCTCATGTCTCTCATATTCTCTCTTTCTTCCTCATGTCTCTCATATTCTCTCTCTCTTCCTCATGTCTCTCATATTCTCTCTCTCTTCCTCATGTCTCTCATATTCTCTCTTTCTTCCTCATGTCTCTCATATTCTCTCTCTCTTTCTCATGTCTCTCATATTCTCTCTCTTACTCATGTCTCTCATATTCTCTCTCCCTCCTCATGTCTCTCATATTCTCTCTTCTTTCTCATGTCTCTCATATTCTCTCTCTCTTTCTCATGTCTCTCATATTCTCTCTTACTCATGTCTCTCATATTCTCTCTCTCTTCCTCATGTCTCTCATATTCTCTCTCTCTTCCTCATGTCTCTCATATTCTCTCCTCTTCCTCATGTCTCTCATATTCTCTCTCTCTTCCTCATGTCTCTCATATTCTCTCTCTCTTCCTCATGTCTCTCATATTCTCTCTTTCTTCCTCATGTCTCTCATATTCTCTCTCTCTTCCTCATGTCTCTCATATTCTCTCTCTCTTCCTCATGTCTCTCATATTCTCTCTTTCTTCCTCATGTCTCTCATATTCTCTCTCTCTTTCTCATGTCTCTCATATTCTCTCTCTTACTCATGTCTCTCATATTCTCTCTCTCTTCCTCATGTCTCTCATATTCTCTCTCTTCCTCATGTCTCTCATATTCTCTCTCTTCTCATGTCTCTCATATTCTCTCTCTCTTCCTCCATGTGTCTCTCATATTCTCTCTCTTACTCATGTCTCTCATATTCTCTCTCTTACTCATGTCTCTCATATTCTCTCTCTCTTCCTCATGTCTCTCATATTCTCTCTCTTCCTCATGTCTCTCATATTCTCTCTCTTACTCATGTCTCTCATATTCTCTCTCTCTTACTCATGCCTCTCATATTCTCTCTCTCTTACTCATGTCTCTCATATTCTCTCTCTCTTCCTCATGTCTCTCATATTCTCTCTCTTACTCATGTCTCTCATATTCTCTCTCTCTTCCTCATGTCTCTCATATTCTCTCTCTCTCTCTTCCTCATGTCTCTCATATTCTCTCTCTCTTCCTCATGTCTCTCATATTCTCTTTCTTTCTCATGTCTCTCATATTCTCTCTCTCTTTCTCATGTCTCTCATATTCTCTCTCTTACTCATGTCTCATATTCTCTCTCTCTTCCTCATGTCTCTCATATTCTCTCTCTTCCTCATGTCTCTCATATTCTCTCTCTTCCTCATGTCTCTCATATTCTCTCTCTCTTACTCATGTCTCTCATATTCTCTCTCTCTTACTCATGCCTCTCATATTCTCTCTCTCTTACTCATGTCTCTCATATTCTCTCTCTCTTACTCATGTCTCTCATATTCTCTCTCTTACTCATGCCTCTCATATACCCTCTCTCTCTTCCTCATGTCTCTCATATTCTCTCTCTCTTCCTCATGTCTCTCATATTCTCTCTCTCTTCCTCATGTCTCTCATATTCTCTCTTTCTTTCTCATGTCTCTCATATTCTCTCTCTCTTTCTCATGTCTCTCATATTCTCTCTCTTACTCATGTCTCTCATATTCTCTCTCTCTTCCTCATGTCTCTCATATTCTCTCTCTTACTCATGCCTCTCATATTCTCTCTCTCTTCCTCATGTCTCTCATATTCTCTCTCTCTTCCTCATGTCTCTCATATTCTCTCTTTCTTTCTCATGTCTCTCATATTCTCTCTCTCTTCCTCATGTCTCTCATATTCTCTCTCTCTTCCTCATGTCTCTCATATTCTCTCTCTCTTACTCATGTCTCTCATATTCTCTCTTTCTCATGTCTCTCATATTCTCTCTCTCTTTCTCATGTCTCTCATATTCTCTCTCTCTTCCTCATGTCTCTCATATTCTCTCTCTCTTCTCATGTCTCTCATATTCTCTTTCTTTCTCATGTCTCTCATATTCTCTCTCTCTCTTACTCATGTCTCTCATATTCTCTCTCTTACTCATGTCTCTCATATTCTCTCTCTTCCTCATGTCTCTCATATTCTCTCTCTCTTCCTCATGTCTCTCATATTCTCTCTTTCTTTCTCATGTCTCTCATATTCTCTCTTTCTTTCTCATGTCTCTCATATTCTCTCTCTCTTTCTCATGTCTCTCATATTCTCTCTCTCTTCCTCATGTCTCTCATATTCTCTCTCTCTTCCTCATGTCTCTCATATTCTCTCTCTCTTCCTCATGTCTCTCATATTCTCTCTCTCTTTCTCATGTCTCTCATATTCTCTCTCTTACTCATGTCTCTCAGAATATGAGAGACATGAGTAAGAGAGAGAATATGAGAGACATGAGAAAGAGAGAGAGAATATGAGAGACATGAGGAAGAGAGAGAGAATATGAGAGACATGAGGAAGAGAGAGAGAATATGAGAGACATGAGAAAGAGAGAGAGAATATGAGAGACATGAGAAAGAAAGAGAGAATATGAGAGACATGAGGAAGAGAGAGAGAATATGAGAGACATGAGGAAGAGAGAGAATATGAGAGACATGAGTAAGAGAGAGAGAGATATGAGAGACATGAGAAAGAAAGAGAGAATATCTCTTTCTTTCTCATGTCTCTCATATTCTCTCTCTCTCTTACTCATGTCTCTCATATTCTCTCTCTTCCTCATGTCTCTCATATTCTCTCTCTCTTCCTCATGTCTCTCATATTCTCTCTTTCTTTCTCATGTCTCTCATATTCTCTCTCTCTTTCTCATGTCTCTCATATTCTCTCTCTCTTCCTCATGTCTCTCATATTCTCTCTCTCTTCCTCATGTCTCTCATATTCTCTCTCTCTTCCTCATGTCTCTCATATTCTCTCTCTCTCTTCCTCATGTCTCTCATATTCTCTCTCTCTTCCTCATGTCTCTCATATTCTCTCTCTCTTCCTCATGTCTCTCATATTCTCTCTCTCTTTCTCATGTCTCTCATATTCTCTCTTTCTTTCTCATGTCTCTCATATTCTCTCTCTCTTTCTCATGTCTCTCATATTCTCTCTCTTACTCATGTCTCTCATATTCTCTCTCTCTTCCTCATGTCTCTCATATTCTCTCTCTCTTCCTCATGTCTCTCATATTCTCTCTCTCTTACTCATGTCTCTCATATTCTCTCTCTCTTCCTCATGTCTCTCATATTCTCTCTCTCCCCCCATGCTATTCTCTATCCCCCATCATATTCTATTAGTTATCTGTTTATCCATTCACATATCTTGCAATCCACATCACTCTGTAAAGCTGTTGCAAAATATTCCAGACAATAAATATCTATGTTCATGGATGAAACACACCATGTCCTAAATCCGTCCCTACGTTTTTATTCTGGGTGTAATCTCCAGTGGTGTATAAGTGAATATATGTATATGAACATTCTGCATTATGTTGTACAAACACACTAGAAAACACATACAGACATGAGATGGGTTTACACTCTGATAAGCTCATATAGAAGTCCAGGTCTCCTGTCCATAGCTCACTAATGACTGAATTTTAGAAAATGAAGTGTTTATGCACGCAGCACATGTGAAATCCCATACAATAATGTGTTTGGTTTCAGATATACTGGTATTGATGACGCAATACTAAGCATCATATTTGCAAATCCAAATTATGTATCCTTCTAAAAATCTTTTGTTTATTTTGTGTTGTCTCTTACAGGAGTCTTAATCTTTCATCCCAACCTTTAATCTGAGAAATAGATCCTCATCCAGAGCCGATCCTTCAATATGAATAGTGATAATTACAGGAACCATTGGACATCTTAGGCACCTGTTGAAGTACTCCAGCATGTAGTCCCTAAATAAAAGATTGGAGGCAAGCCCCTAGCAGTAATTGTATTCACTAATATTCCTGAACATTGATGCCAAAGGGTGTCTTCGTAGAGCAACGCGATTTTCAGAATGGCTCATACTGGAAAAGGACTTCAATGGCTGTGACCACCTGGTATTATCGATGTAAAGGACCTGTGCTGGCTCTGATTCCCATATTGCATTCAAAGATGGAAACGTCCCCACGAATGTCACGTTTTAAGCACCATATTTAGTGATTTTACAGGATTGTCCATTTGAAAGCTCTGCATGGATTGTGTTTAAATTCTGCCCATGCCTGGTTGATACTGAACTTGACGTTTAGGGTGAACACGTTCCTTGTCTCCCTCTTGCCATGTCACGTCCAGGAGTCCTTTTGCCAGTCGGAGGGCAGAATTTTGGAGGTCAAGGGGCTCCACCTCGTGTAGTGGTCTGGGAGTGGCTGAACGAGCATGGACGTTGGAGACCCTATACCGCAACTGTGTGTCACCATATTGAGAGCGCCCTACGGGAGGATGGCAGGGGGCGAGTGGCATTAGGGCAGATTGATACTCAACTTGCTCCATATATTATTGACCTACAAACCATGCACCAGTACCGTCAAGATACAGGTAATGAGATGATAGCGTTATTGCTGGATTCCATACAGTCCCCAATAGGTGTAATCATGATCCAACCAACATGTCTCTGTTGTTTATGCGTCCGGTGACAGTTGAATTTATACTGTTCTTATTTCCGATTGGTTACAGAGTTCTAAGACTAATGTCAGAAGAACGCAGCGATCACGTCCGTGTCGCCGCACAGTTTAACGTCCGTCGTAGCATAGAATCATGATCAATAGAGACCCACACGCGAAGTACGTGCGCACCGAACTGCGCACGCACAACGCACGTGGCAAACGGATGCAAGTTAGGCAAGAACGTAAAACCGCTAGATGCACACGCAGAGTGCACCATGTCCGCATAGCGTTCTGTGTGATGAGATGTCAGACGCAGCGCATTTGCGACGTCCAGCACCTTGATGCTCAAAATGACTTTTCATATCCATTTCAAAATTTTATCATTTTTCATATTTTATTTCCCATAGTTCCTTTTTTTTTTTTTATGTCCGTCAACAAAAACGGACCGTGTGATGTCTACGGTATCTTCCGTCAGTACGTCTGTCCGTTATGCACGCACACAGAGTGCGCTCAGACTGCGTTCATCTGACATTAGCCTAATTTAGAGCATCGGCATGAAGATTGTTTTAGTCTGGGCATTGGGTGATGTAATAGATTTGGATAAATAATTAAGTACGCCTTCTGTCCTACACGCATTCTTCCATACATGTATTTATACTGGGCCCCGACAGCAGTTTAAACTTTAAATGATTTGCATTTACCTTAATATGGGCAGCATTCCTCACGATGTAGTTTCCCAACTGGGCGCTTGTTTAGCTGCACCATAGAGCGATAATTACATTATTAATACATTTGGGTAAAATTAGTAAAACCTTGAACACATTTTGGTCCATCCATACTGATGTATTTCATTTTACTGATGTAGCCAATTTTTCACTTAAAAATCTCACCATGAATTCTGTCAACTTTTTGCGTTTGCAGTTAACCTTTATAATATGAAAAAACACTTTGTTAACCCTATGTTTATTATATAAATTAGTACTTGTGTATCCCGCACTCAACAGCTCCACAGGTTTCTGCCTGGTGCAGGTTGACTTGCGCATGTACAAAGGCAAAACTAAAGAGAGGTATTCCAGGGGCTTTGACTCTGTATTATAAAACTTTAATATTACAAAACGTCAATGTTTCAGTCCCCTGCGTCGACTTTCACCAGGCAGGAACATGGAAATTCTTGATGAAACTCCCTGAGAGGTTTGAAATGTCAACATTTTATAATATAGGTGTTTTATAATACAAATTCAGGTTCAAACAACGTGCTTCGGTGTGGTTTGAAGACCTTGCCTACAAACGTACACTATAAAAGAAGGATGGAAAACCACTTATGTTGTTTGCATATTGTGTTTATTACAGATAGTATAATTATTCGAAGATTTTTTTTTATAAATCTTAAATTAAATAACTTTTAAAGGACTGTTAAGAGAGCACAAGGCGTAGGACATTCCAGAATTGTGGGGATGCTGGCAAAATGTCTTGATGAGGAGCTTGGTGAGTTGTAGGTCCTACAATGGCTTTAGGGGTGAGTAATACAGTCAGATTTATGGGAGGAGTCTGTTTGTGTATGTGTGCATGTGGGATTTACAAGTTCGTGGTCTAAAGGGATACTCTAGGTCATGGCTGGGACAAAAAATCAGTCCTGGACTTCATAAAGACCGGCCCACTTTACTTATGCAAACACACAAAAATAGTATATAAACCAACCTGATCGTTCAACCAATTGCTCTACAGAGTTGCTGCAGAGCGATTGGGTAAAGAAACGCAGCGGCTCTGAGGTTGAATGCGCACTATGTCTTAAGGTGAGGTGGATGCCCAGCGGTTTTCACCAGCACAGTGGCCCCAATATGAGACTGTGGCAGACTGTTCAGTTTTACAGATGGTGAGGAAGTTCTCACCTCACCCATTAAGGGCAGTGCGATCCATGCGGCGAACCAGCATTCACACCGGCCCACTGAGCCATCAGCCCACCGGCAATCTCCCTGTAGTGCCTATGGCCAGTACATGTCGGCTCTAGGTTTACAACAGACGGGAGAGCGGGTGAGGGTGGATGTCCAAATAACATTGAGTAGTCACAGTGCCTAGAGCAGGTGTCTGTGACCATGGCCTTCCAGATGTTTTGGAACTCCACCTCCCATGATGCTCAGCCAATCATTAAGTTGGCTGACCCTCATGTGAGAGTGAGAACCAAAACATCTATTTATTTTTATCAGTTTTCATCGTGCTTATATTTTTATTAATCGGATTTTCCTCCACTTTCTGTTTTGTTACTTGCGGGTGTCTTGTTGTTTTTGCATGTTGGGTCTCCGTAGGTGAAACTGTTGCGGCTATTTGCATAACTAAGCAAAATAAAGTACATAATACGATGTTACATATTTTAACACAAACTTGTGAGTAAACCATCTTTTCATTGCACATCCTGATTTACCTCATGAACACCCTTACTCTGTGGAAGTGGTCTTCTCAAATGTCCTCTTTTGTAAGAAACCCTAAAAGGCGGAAGGAAGGATGTTCCATTTCTAAATTCTGAGGTGGCCTTCTAAAAAGTGTGCTCAGAGTTTTTTCCAACCGATTGAAAGGGCAAATGGTTCTTCTGACTACAGAGACCTCAAAGATGGCGGCTGTCATAGAGCAGAGGTGAGCCAGGATATGCACTGAAAGGAGGGATTTACTTTCTGTGTATTCAGTGCAGAATAATATACCAATGTTATTATAATTTAAAAGGAAAGATTACATTTCCATTCTTTTATTTTCAATCATAATGAATATGCTGATTTTTTTTTAAAAAAAATAATTCTACAATGATATAATAATGCAGATGCATATACTCCAATTTTCATTCTGCAGGAAGTCCAAAATATTCATTTTTCACCCCTGTTCTTTAGACTGGAAAACTCGCCTCTCTTAATTTCTCGTTTGAAAGCTAAGTGTATTTTATAAAATGAACAGGTGCTGCAGTATGAGAAAAACATGACTAGGAAACACCAAGTCAGCTGAGCATCATGGGAAATGTAGTTCATAACAGGTTTTAGCCATCACTGCATTATGCTTTATAATTTTTTTGTGGTATAAATAATTTTAACCTAACACACAATACAAACTGACGGATTTAATATTGTACTAGTAGTGAACACAGCGAAACATCAACACAATATAACACGTGTGTGTGTGTAAATCATAGGAAATTATCTTGTTCCTAATGAGTGCAGGAGTTTGCAGGTTAACATATGTGATGCACGGCTATCAACAGGTAATTGGTAATTGTGCAGTGCTCCCTATTGTTATTTTTCCATCTCCCCCATTCCTTTTTTAAATGCTCATTTTTTTCATACATCAAGCCTCCCCCATCTACCATCATGCTGTAGGTTGCAGAGAAATTACGCAGCATCTCGCGCATCTCATTAGGAAGGATGCTGCAGCCCTTTTCTATTATCTCTTCCGAGATGATAAGCTGACACATAGAGGCTACAGAGGTCTACTTTACCAGGATGTGTACCAGGACTCTCCTCATTGCAGAGAAGGCTTCAGCGCCATTCCATAAATCAAATTTGCTGGCGTAAGCTGTGTATAGTAACCGACCTGGATTGATTCAGCATAGGGATGCAGCTGCTTGTGCGAATGCTATCACAGGATGATTATTTTCATATAATATACACGTGACTCCCCCACATTGGTACATCCATTTTCAAAAAAAAAAATGCATTCATGTTACATTTCCAAAAATAAGTTGCGACTTCACCAGGAAATCCCTTATTAACCATCTTTCGGAGAAATCAGTCCGTTGCGGGTATTTTTGTTGCTCGCCAGGCGTACATGATTGGGATAAAACTGCTCAGTGACGGGTAATTCAGCAGACAGCATAACTTGCTGCATTGAGACATTCAGGGAATGCCTGTATCAGATACAGTGCAGCAGCACTTGGTACACTTGTAACGCTTTACAGCTGCTTTTGGTTTATCGCTGCGGCCTGTTGATGCATCCTTTCCTGCCCAGGGACTCTTTAAACCAGCTGGCCTTCTGGGACAGATCTATCTCTTACACGGCACACACACAACTTAATAGGATTATTAATTATCCTCTTGTTTTTGTGGCCGCAGACCTGCAGACACACGAGAGAGGGAGACAGCATTTTAGAGAAGACAAGAAATAATATAATGGGTTCTGGTATTTACCAGCCACTATAGTTCCATCATTTAAAAACAGATTAACCCATTTGTGGCTACATCATCCCATAATTCAAAAAGATTTTGCTTCTGTAACCATGAAGAGAAAACGGGTTAAGAAGATGACATTTAATTTCTGTTACTATTTTAAAAATGGGTTTAGCTCCTGAAATCAGTTTAGACTAATTATGGGGATGTTTAATATTTCATATATTCTATATGAGAGGTTTTCAGCTCTAGGATTAAATGAGAGTGGCATGTAGCAGATGGTGTGCAATGACATGCAAGAAAGGTCCAGACCATTCAAACCGTGACTGCTACGTTTGAGACTTGCCCCAGAATAGTCCCTTAGGCATAGACATTTTGTTACATGTAAACAAACACTAATTTACTGGATGCAGAAAATGATTTATGTTTATTTTTCTCATAGAATATTCTCGAACAGGAATATGTCCAAACTGGCAGGACTGGCATGTTTTGACCTAGGGAAAGGAGAACTAAAAATAAATAGCCTCTTTGCAACTGAGCCAAATCATTATGCCCTATCAGCTGAAAAATGGGGCTTGGAGGTTGTGGCCCAGACACAACCCCTGTATGTTGGTGATTGGGCTATTGCACCATTCCTCCCGTCACCTCACCCTTGTGTCCAGTGGGACAAGGAACTTGCAGGGCATGTGCTTTATGATTATGCCATCAATTATGATCTTGGGCAGGTGTTATGTTTTGTTATTATGGAGGTTGTTTATGTGAGTTACGTAGAGATGCCATGGCTGATCTTTCCCCTTTTTATTTCGATTTTTGACATTTAGAAATATGTTAGTCTGGGTAGATGAATTAACCGATTCATGTATGACATCATCTTGTTAACTCTTATTTATAGCTAAACATCCGATTTCACCAGAGTAAGAATGACGTGGGAATCAGGAAAAGCCCTGCCTCCTTACATTACATATGCTTCATAGATATAAACACTGTTTGTTTTTCAGTATCAACAATTTTATACATTTTAATTTTTTGAGATCTCTTTAGGATCACCCCTCTTGTCCTCAATGGTGCTGTAAGTTCCAAACTCACCTGGGGCTTGAGCCCAAACTGAAACTCCATATCTTCTCTGGTTCCACCCTACAAAATAGCATCAGTCAATGCAGTTATTTACAATTTGCCCCATAAATATAAAACCGCTATAATAAATGCACAGAGTCATTATATAGCCTTTATGTTTCTGGGAAGATAAACTTGTATACAGAGGACTATATAAACAAAAAACAGAGAGGACTATATAAACAAAAAACAGAGAGGACTATATAAACAAAAAACACAGAGGACTATATAAACAAAAAACACAGAGGACTATATAAACAAAAACACAGAGGACTGTATAAACAAAAAAACACAGAGGACTATATAAACAAAAAAACACAGAGGACTATATAAACAAAAACACAGAGGACTATATAAACAAAAACACTAGTAAGCAAAAAAAAATTGATTATGCCCATAAAAGTGTGTGATGATCATGATATGTCAATGCATGCAGTCATTGAAAAGGACACAAAAACATGCTCCGATGTAGCTGAAGACAGAAGAAAAATACATTTGAGCACTGGAAGATGCCATCAGAAATCCTCACAGACTGAGGATAACATAAAAACACACTGATACGCAATGACAGTCATTATGATTATTATATACAGAGGTGAAAATAGGAAATAAAAGCATGCTTCAAATCTGGATAGACTCAAAAGAACAAAAACATGTTTATGAGAACCTTGAAAACGTGCAGCAGTGCTAGTGGTCTGCCACACAGCGGTTTTAGCTCAGTGGCGCCATAACAGAGAAGACATACATGATAAATGTTGCTTCGCAGACCAAAACATTGCACCATCTTCCATGAAAGCCATTTGAATTGTTTTGGAGTGGAGGTTAGTATGCCTGTACTTTGCTTAAACATATATCATTGGGTCCTCATGCACTCATCCTTGCTGGAGCCCTATATTTGTGCTTTGCTCAATACCGCACTTTGGACGCCCATAGAGATGGCATCTTCTCTTCTTTAGTGGTCTTCCCACAGGAAGTTCGGATCCAAGAGAGATTCAATAAGGGAGAGGTATACCTCAATATTGTAATAAAAATTAAACTTACAAATACAATAAAGGATCAAACAAATGATAAAATAAATAAAAGGGCTTCCAATAAGTCATATAAAGTACTTTATGGGCCACCAAATGAGCCAGCACAAATACAGACATACTGTCCTATGTCCAGTATCCTCTGTTCTTAATCAAAAGGAGGTAAAATTGCAGTACAGAGAAGCAGCGCCTTTCCAAAGGGTACATGGCTTATGACACAGAGCCAATTTGATATATCAGGCTCTTAATCATGTGAGTCTGTGTTTTTTTTTTTAAACAATCTTAAGAACAGCCAGTTGTTTTTATTGTGTTACATTATATTTATATTTTCTCTGTTGTTCCTCCATTGTTTTTTTGCAAGGAGCGGACACCTGAATCTGGGGAGAATAAAGAATAAGTAATTTTTTTTCTATAGTTTTTGCATTGGGCACTGTATAAGAAAAAATGAAATTCTCTAAACACGAGTGTTTACACATATTGTATTGTTTTATTTTATGTATACTTCTCAAGTTTTTATTGCGTCTAGGACATTTTTCAACATACGTGTTTTTTGTGACAGTCATAGCACATCACTCAGCATGAAAGGGTTAAAGCTCTTTGATTTATTTGCCTATGCTAATGAGGTCATACACAGCTATCCGGTCACAACATAAATCGCTGCCTGTTCTCATTTCAAGTTTTTGAATCTGTAATGGTTTAATGGCTTAGTTATACTATGTTGTAGGAATTATATATGTAAAATAAATAGTGACGTGACCCAGATTCTTAATTCCTTCCAGCAGTATAATCAGATAAGATGGACTAGAAGTAAAGAAATCACACAAGAGGCTTTTAAGTCTAGGTTATAAGACACATATTGATCGTGAACTATTTTACTATAATTGATTTCCTGATAATGTAATTAATTAAAAAAATAGCCTTGGCAGTGTCTGACAAAATACTACACTTCTAAAACCTCAACCAAGAGATGAGGAGGTCTTCTATGCAATGTTTGTGACTGTATTATGTTTTTGGAACATTAGCATCAAATGTATTTGTGTGAAATAAATTCTGATATATTTATATGTACTAGGTACGTTCTGGACTCAACATTTTCCATAGACACCTTCGCTACTTTGTATGGAAACATTGCAAGCTGTATTTTTATTAGAAAAGTATATATCATAATACACACTTCCTATAAAGGGTTTTCATATTAATTTTCTCTGCACTACTATTTCCGCCTTTTGATCCTGGCATGTGTAATGCATAGACCGATTGATCATTGCTTTATTTATCAGAAAAACGGGAGGCGTGAGCAGCCCATGTCATTATGGTGTGCACCCATGGGACATTTATTAATTGCAGTTGTATATCAAAACACGAATTACACACTTTGAATAAAGTGTATCATCAATTTCCAACTTAACTTATCAAATTTATCTTATGGGCACACACAGGACTACATGACCCTTGTTTTAAGTTGTGCATCGTCCCTGTATATGATTGTGAAGGTGGTGATGAATAGAAATGTATTCTTCATTCATACACCTTATCAATATCAATATACCTTGACTTCATGATCATAATCTACTTGATAATTTCACTTACAGTTGCACCATTGGTAACTGAATGTATTATTGTTAATATATGTGTGGACAGATGGGTAGATTTGATATATTTTGTGAACCAGACGTATGAGTAAAGTAGTCCAAACTGGAGTCCCGATCTCATATATGGGTGGCTTATTTTTTTTCAGTAGCCTTTATATATGTGTATACACACTTTAGTTCTACATGTAGTAAATAAAACTGCTTGAGGATGAGGAGGTTTGTATGTGTTGCCAATGCCAGTAAGGTTAGGTGAAAGTCCACCATTGATCTGACTTTGTCACTTTGTTACTTTTTGTTGAATGACAAATTAAATGGACTGTAGTCTCTCACTTTTCTCTTCCTCCATTAGGGACTGTCCGACCAGTAAGGCGTAGTTTTTTTGAGCCGTCCTCGGCCCCTGGGAAGGGCATTGTGTGGGAGTGGGAGAATGATGCAGGTTCCTGGACTCCTTATGATACTGAGATCTGCATTGCCATCCAGAATGCTTATGAAAAGCAACACCCATGGCTGGACCTCACGACTCTTGGTTTTTGCTACCTGGTCCATTTTCACAGCATGTGCCAAGTCAACCGCCAGACACACCGCAAGCGTCGGCTAAGAAGACGAATGGATCTGGCCTACCCCCTTACCATGGGATCCATACCCAAGTCCCAGTCCTGGCCTGTTGGATCTGGATCAGGGTTACCATGCTCTTGCACTCAGTGCCTTCTGGTCAACAGTACTAGAGCAGCTTCTAATGCTATTCTGGCCTCCCAAAAAGTTAAAGTTCCACCTGGGCCTCCACCAGCCTTGCCTCCTCCACCACCGCCTTCAATACACCAGCCAACATTGAGGCAGAGCAGTACCTTTAGCGGTGGAGCAGCAGGATGGGGCAGAGTAGGGGAAGGTGGACGTTCTGTTGGGACCATTAGAAACAGTTCTGGATTCTCCAGGAGTCAGAGCGTCCCTGGAGCAGCTCCATATCCAGGCCAAAACAATCTGAACAGGCCTGGTGTACAGAGGACTAGTGGGAGTAGCAGCAGAGCATCTATTCCACCAGGGTAAGTACACAATTGCTCCACACTTGATGATTATATATGATGTGTGCTGCAACTATGTGCATGCGTAAAGTATTGAATATGAAAATAGTGATATTATAGCACTTAGAAATAAAAATCACCTTATATATACAGGTAAATCAGACTTAATGGATAATACCAAAACAGTGAAAAGTAATTAAAACCAAATTTTTATTTGTGCAACATGAGAGAAGACCCATGCAAATTTAAGATAAAAGGCCAACCACGAAAATAATGCCGTACAGATATGTTCAAGTAATTGTCTCTAGAATACCATTTTGTGAGTTTATTCATTCGCTCTAAGTATCTGTGGACATTAGCAAAACCTTAGAGCAAAATAAGGGGTGCTGCCCAACTATTTCAGTATTACAGGGATTTCAATGACTGGTGACCTAGCTGTCATTCCATCAGGTGATGCCCCCCCCCCCACACTGACACACTGTAGAATGTCATCCCTCTCTGGTTACAAACAGACACATTCTGCTATAACACATTCCTGCAAACGTGTACACAAAATAACAGTCTATGCAAATCAACCTACGTATTCATTTGCATGCTGACAGTTCACACAAATACACTGCTGCATTCTCATCTACTAACTGAGCTGTGTGAGCCTTTATTTTTTAAAATCTATTGACTGATTTGTTGTACAACAAGTGGGGACTTGTTTTTCAACTTTGCTAAAACTTCATTAACTCTACAATCACTTCTGATTTTAATATTTCACCTGTATAGTCAATGTCTGTAGTAAAATTGATTACAGTTATACAGGTATTTGGGCTGCCATCAGAAACTCTAAGACCCAGAACCGCTCCAAACATCCCACATCTAGCCATAATATATGTCCACATAAATCAAGCAAAGGCCTTTAAGGGATTGTATCAATGTATGTGTCCTATGGCATTTTGGCTTGCATTGTCTATGTTTAGCATTATGTTTGTACTGCATTTTTTTGAGGGATTTGGTTTTACGAATATGTAGCATAGTACGATAAAATCCCCAAAACTAAAGTTCCTCACTGTATCCCATTTGTGACATGCGTCATTTGGACTCGAAGTACATGGGCCTAGAAATGTATTTGGGAGATGTGGGCCTGATGTTTCATATTGTTTTCCTGCTGTTTCCTTTGTTAAAGTCACCCTGGATCTACAATATTAGATGCAGGGTGTTTGTGTTTTCTATGTGCTCTATTACCTGATGTCTGTGTTTATATTAATATTCCCTTATGTGTTTATTCATGTAGAGTATTATTTCTGTGTTCCTTCTCTCTGTATAGTGTACATATCTGTATTAGCTGTCTTCTGTATAGTGTAGAAAGATTTCCTTTGTTCTCACTGCTTCTCTCACCCCCCTCCTGCTAGGTCTATTCCATTGTTCTTTACTGATGTTATTTGATCTAATCTGTAGTGTATTCTGGAAGGGAGGGGTTGTCCCTCAACTATGATCTACCTGTGTGAGTTCTCAAATTAAGAGTCAGTCTTTCTTATGCTGTTCCTAAAGATGGTTCTGCCTGGAGCATTGGGGTACATCTTCATTATTTTTGGGCAGAAGTTGCTGGATTTCGGACGCCAGCTGGAGAAAGCTAGAGGTTTGACAGAAGCACACGGTCGGTGGGACAGGCAGTCTTTTACACCATTCGTTCCACGAGAGGTATTAAATCAGGACAACATAACTTGAGACCTTTGTCATATTGCAACACGCAATTAATTCATTTTCAACAAGTTGAGGCCACTGTTGAGCATACATGTCATTGGTGCTTTGTGCTACCCTACCCCAGTAGGGGTAAGGACTGCTTCAGCACTGAAGGACCAGTGACCAACCTGGATTAATACAAAGTTGCAAACCGATATTATTTCCCAAGGAACACTAAAGTCTTTTGGTAAAACAATTCTAAAATATCTGTTTAATTGCCACTTGCCTCGAGGTCTATGTTATTTTACTCCACCAGCCTTACACATCTATATCCCTTAAACTCTCACTGCAAAGGTGTGACTTGCCTAGTTATCACTATACCAAGCTATCTCTACACCAACCCTTTCGATGTGCTAACGCAAATCTTTCTTCTGCAACACTGACTTAAGCAAACATAAAAATGAATGCAATGAAACTTGCTTTGTGGGCCAAAGTATAATAGCAGATAGAGGGCTAGACAAAGCAGTCCATGCCTTCCCTCACTCCATAGCTGACATGATTTGTAGGTAATAACTGAAGAAGAGTTGTTCAACACCTTCCACCAAATTACTCAGGGTAAGAGAGGAGTGATAAATATATGAAGGTGGATCTTGGGATCCTCAACTTAGAATCAAAAGAATAAGAGTGATAACCAGTACTTGGTTCTTAACTGCATGGATCCTATATCCCAGTATACGTTTCAGATCCAGTTACCTAAACATATGATATAAATGTAGCTGGATTTTGTTGCCTGTTCTAGCTGAGGAGACAACTTTACTACTCCATTGCACAGCCTTGTGCGTTTGTAATCAATAAGCACTCCTTGTGCATTTTGGGGGAAAGTCTAACATAGTCGCAAGAGTGGACTGACCATTAGGGCCCCTAAAGCTTGGTCAGAACCAGCCCCTTTCAGCAGGCACCCATACAACGGTAGATAAAAATCAGGGGGAAATAGTATCAGCAGTCAAATTTAATGCTGGCCACTTTTAAACAGTGAAGAGAGATGCAGAGGAGTGGTGCTCCCAGGCTTGTGATGCTTGTGCATGCATATTGAATGAAAGGTCTGGCGGTGCTCTGGGCCACACTGTTCTTTACAATTCACTGAAATGACTGTAGTGATGGCTGCCGTTAGGTGAAGCCCCAGCCTTCATTTTTAAAATAGGTTGGAGACATAAATTCTCTAATGCAATTATGTACATAACTACATATGGGTGGTGCTTGTATGTGGGTGTGGATTGCGCGTCGGCCTCTATTTAGAGAAATGGCTTAATAATTAAACAGTCATATATAAAAGGTGTCTAATCTCTTCTTCACATCAATATCTGGACTTCACTTGATGGTTTAAACCAAACAGAAGGCTTAAAGATAATGATACATAAAATCAAGACGTGTCACAATATCTGGTTTCATTAGTTGGTACTACGAATAGTTCCACATTATAACTTTAGTAGTGTTTGCTCAATGTGCATACACGTCTGTTGTTTTTGCGCCAATATTCTACGTCATTCCAGTATGATCCAGACACCTGCTTAGAAAAAAAGGTTTGTGTCAGCAGTTGGAAGCAGAACTAGGAAGATATGAAGATTGACATTAGCTTGTATTAGTCTATTGATTAAAGGGTTCAAAGGGACAATTTAGTTGATTTTGAACTTCTCCTAAACCAATTCAGCCTAAATATAACCTCACTGATCTAATTTATGCCCATTCGCTCGTAAGTAGAGCGTGCGTCTACGTCAAGAAGTAGAGGTCTGCGGACTTTTCTTTTAAAATGGGAATAAAGAACTTGCTAAAGGTAGGAAATTAATAACTTATGTAAAACAAATACTTGTCTTATCATGTTGAATTTAGGTAGGGTTCAAAAACCATTAGAATGGTCCATTAGTATACAATTCTAGCAATTACTCAGCCTTTCTAGGCAATTTAATACCGTATAGTAGAAAAAAAACCTCATGTGGTTGTTAATAATATGCCAGAATTCTTTTATGTTTATTTAAGTTGAATTTTTTTTATTTGCATTCATTTTTATTTCTAGAATAAATTCAGGAAAGGTAAACATAGCTAATACTGTTGCGCCTGCACACTGAATGAAGAAAGACACAATTTAATGACTCGGTATTAAGTCAAAACCATGAGCAAAAAATTACATATATAAACATGATTACTGATTTTCTAAATGATTACCACAATGTACAAGAAAACCAAATATCAAAACCGGAAACTATGTTATTGAAAGTCTTGTATTATGGATTGTATTGCCTAATGCTTTATTAGTTTATCTCCCTGGTGTATGGTAAATTAACATTATACTTAGATTTCTTCCTGAGGTCATGTTCCGTAATAAAGCACTCTGATTAAATATAACACAGGTTGACACCCCTTTCAATCATAACAATTACCTCCTTCATTAAATCTACCAGTCAATATTTAGGCTCTGCTGTATCTCCATGACAACTTTAGTGATTAACATTTCACATTGTCTGCAAATGGAGTTTTTAAGTCTCCCAAGTAGCTCGAGGCTTGTGTGAGTAATCCTGTATTATAAGCACGCGGCCCCATTTTAAAGTAACGAGTTTTTAAGGTATTACACAAAGATGATTGATTACACCGGCTATCCACCATGGAAAAGGAGGATGGGAGAAAGGAGGACAAGAAAAAGGAGGATAGCAAACCAAAGACATAATTTGATGAGCTATCTGCTGGGAGATTGAATGTCCTGTCAGTCCCTGAAGAAGCCATTTTTAGCGTAATATACAATACGGTACTACCCTAGGCATGTGCTTCTCTTATTTTACAGTAAATGTACACAAACTGTTAACTTTCATGGACTTTTTCATGAACCAATTAAGAAAACCCCAAAACGTGTAGCTGGAAACCTAATAGGAGCAATGAATTGACCGTACACACCCTTCTACGTATGTCATACTAGTAGATCCTATGCATTGCCTGAAGCTGAGTGATTCCTTCCATTGGAGCTATAGGACATAGATGGTTTAGGGTTTACTATGAAAAGGTATTATTACATTGCTTGTTCTCTGTAATGTTACGCTGTTTTCTACTTCCTGTTTCCTGTTCACCTTTGACGTAGATGTTTTTCTGTATTAGAAGATGGTTCTCAACACACACAGCTTGAAGTGTCGTTTTATTAGCCTGCATAACACAATAATAGGCTTCTCATCTCAGTTTGAGGTCTAAGCTCAAAAATGTAGCTACGGGTAGATAGTGAAAATAAAACACATATTTCCCTCTTCCTGCTAAGCTTTGCTTGCGGCTCAGACATAGCGCGTCATTACTGTAAATTAACGTCTCTTATACTTTGTATTGTTTTCAAGATCGGTTCTATGGAGAGTGCAAATTGCTGAAGTATATTTTTGTTGCAAACAATGGCAGAACAGCTATAATTTACTTACTTTATGGAAGCATTACAGTGGTATCATTGTTTATAGCAAAATTGCCTGCCGTTGGTGAATTTCCCCTCTGTGGGTAGTCGAGGTTCACTACAGTAGCACGTTAGTCGTTAGTGAATAACCCATTTAGTTTAAATTACAGGACAATATAAAGAATTACTACCCTAAGAATTGTTGTGTGATATATGAACATCATGGACATCTCCATCATAATAACATGCAATTCCAAATGGGCGTTCCTCTAAATCAGTGGTTCCCAACCGCGGTCCTCAAGTTCCCCTAACAGGCCAGATTTTAAGGATCACCTTGGGGAAATGCAGACTGAATCCTGCAATCACTGAGCAGCAAATCATATCCCCTGTGCTGTGCTTCAGATACCTGTCAAACCTGACCTGTTAGGGGTACTTGAGGACCGCGGTTGGGAACCACTGCTCTAAATGAATGGTGATGAGAAGTTTAAGGAATCTCATCTTCCTTTCCTGTCTTAGGAGAACAATTTGTTTTCTATACAGTATTAATAATTCTAGCCTATCATAAGACCCTAACTATGAGCTACTAACAGAGAAAAGTTGCTATTAATGTTAACAAACAGTGAATGCAACTGCAGAAACTGCTAAAAATGATGTGAACAATAAAGCATTTGTTTTAAAAAAATATTATTTAAATATGAGTATTTAAACCAAGGTAGCGAGTGGGAGGAGAGTTCATTGCCTGCTGGATTGAAGGGAATTGTCCTTTCAATGGTTGTATGTGAAAATAATTATGAAAAAGCAAATGGTGAAACAGATTTTATTGTTGGAAAATGACGAGTTGTCTACAGAAGAAAATATTTTTTTTGAGGATGCTTTTTGCACGGTCAGATGTGTGGTCTAAAAAGGGGACAGGAAGGTAACCAATATTTAATTCCTCACATACAAAACAAGGAGCTGGAGTCCCTTAGGACCAATGAGCACTGATGTGCAAATTGTGGTTTGAATGTTCTCGCTTATAAGGTGCAGACACCCATTTCTGTAAGTGGGGCTGGTGCTGCGCTTAATGACTACTGAGATCTAGGCACCATTATGTGCGCTTTTAACCTCTTCACTCTCTTCTTGCTGTGATAGAGAATATACTGGTGAACCTTTGGCTCTGGAAAACATGTTATGGGCAGGGGCGGACTGACAAGTAATGGGGCCCCCGGGCAATAGGAGATCATGGGGCCCCCTTGTTCCGCACCCACAGGAGGCCACACCCATAAAAACCACACCCCCTACAACGCAACACACACATGTACATTATTGTGCTAAAGAATTTATTTCTGAACTCCTTAAAATAACCTTTTTGAAAATTGTGTGAAGAAAATCCACTTGGACCCAGCAGCGAATTGGGGAATCGATTGTGCCTCCTCCAGACTTAGAGATGGCCACTGCTCTACTGCAGCAGCCATCACCAACTCACTACAACAAAGACAGCACTGTGGCACAGAATGTCCCTGTGGCAAATGTGGGAAACTGTCGATCACTTTAAAAGATACTGTACATTAATGAAACACTGCATATTACAGAGCTCCACCGCAATAAAACTCACAGTAATGTGCGGTGTGTATGAGTGTATCACAGAGCTCCACAGCAATAAAACTCGCAGTAATGTGCGGCATAGGCTCAGTACGCCGCCAGAAGCAAAGAGGTTAAAAGGTGGTAATATTTGAGTAGGGTGCCCATTTAACCTCTTGCTGCCCCGCACAAATATTTAGTCTCCTACCTGTACCTCATGATGCTGCCGACACGCCTTCTGTCATTCTTACTTTATGGAGTGTAGGCAGCAGATAATAATATGGCAATTTTAGGAGCAATACCAGCCTTTTGGATGCAGCATAAGGGGGCAACGCTGGACTGCGACAAGGACACAGGCGCAGAATGTTACGCACAGCAGCCTGTTTAAAGACAAATACATGCATTTACACACACAGCCATACGTTCACCTACATAACCATATATCCCCTACACCTCGGGGGTATGTAGCAATTAAACCTCACAGTAATGTGCGCTGTTTATGAGGTCATCAAAGAGCTCCACAGCAATATAACTCACAGTAATGTGCGGTGTGTATGAGCGTATCACAGAATCCACAGCAATATAACTGACAGTAATGTGCAGTGCATATGAGCGTATCACAGAGCTCCACAGCAATATAACTCACAGTAATGTACAGTGTGTATGAGCGTATCACAGAGCTCTACAGCATTTATTTACACCCCCCACACATTCTTTTCCCCTTCGTCCATCCCATTCTTTTTTACACCCTTTCCCCAGTCAGTCCTTCACTCCCCCCAGCAGGCCCCCTCACTTTATTGCCCCCTCAGCATGCCCCCTCACTTTATTGTTCCCTCCCAGCATGCCCCTTCTCTTTATTGTCTCCCATCAGAAGGCCCCTCATTTTTTTGTTCTCCCCAGCACAGGCCCCCTCATTTTATTGTTCCCCCAGCACAGGCTCCCTTATTTTATTGTCCCCCTGAGCACAGGCACCCTCATTTTATTGACCCCCAGAACAGACTCCCTCGTTTTATTATCCCCCTGAGCACAGGCACCCTTATTTTATTGTCCCCCCCCCAGCAGAGGCACCCTCATTTTATTGTCCCCCTGAGCAGAGGCTCCCTTATTTTGTTGTCCCCCTGAGCAGAGGCTCCCTTATTTTATTGTCCCCCTAGCACAGGCTCCCTCATTTTATTGTCCCCCTGAGGACAGGCTCCCTCATTTTATTGTTCCCCTGAGCACAGGCTACCTCATTTTATTGTCCCCCCAGCACAGGCTCCCTCATTTTATTGTCCCCCTGAGCACAGACACCCTCATTTTATTGTCCCCCTGAGCACAGGCACCCTTATTTTATTGTCCGCCTGAGCACAAGCTCCCTCATTTTATTGTTCCACCCCCAGCACAGGCTCCCTTATTTTATTGCCACTCCAGCACAGGCCCCCTCACTTTATTGCCCCCCCAGCAAGCCCACCCCCTCACTTTATTCTCCCCCTGGCCCCAAATCTCATAGGATGATCTCATCCATCCTGCAGGGCACAAATCAATATAGTAATAGTAGTCAGTACTGTCACTCACCCACTCGCCATCTGTAATATGTAAAAATATTTCTCAGCCTCCGTTCTCCTGCCCAGTGTGGAGTGGACGCAGGCTGGGCTGGCTCTGCTGATCTCCGCCCACAGGCTCCACTTGATGCTGCAGCACCCTGTGATGTGACACTGCTGCACTATGCGTCAGGTGATTAAGGGGGCGGCGCCAAAGTAACGTGCTTTGAAGTGGGAGGCATGCAAACTGGAGGGATGCCGTGGCTGTCTGTGTGAGTGAAAGCGAGCAGTGAGGGATTAAAAAACTGGCCCACAGAGCCAACCAGTACACGCCAAACCGGGCCCCTACCAACCCGCGGGCCCTCGGGCAGTGCCCGAGTGCCCAATGGGTCAGTCTGCCCCTGGTTATGGGGGCTTGTTAACAGGAAAATCTGGAAGATCTGATGCCAGTTTAAAGCTCCTACTCCAGATCTGATCAACTTATAAATATATATTTGTAATTCATATAATGCAGTCATGGTGATAGGGATATATATATAAGTTATGTTATATGTAAGTTAGGTCCATATATATTTGGACACAGGCACAATTTTAGTTTTTTCCAGTATTTACCAAAACATATTCAAGCTATAGCTATATAATGGATATGGGCTGAAAGTGCAAACCCTCAGGTTTAATTTGAGGGTATGTACATCCAAAGTGGAGGAAGGGTTTAGAAATTACAGCTATTAAGAGTAGCCATCCCTCCTTTTTCAAGGGACCAAAAGTAATTGGACAATTGAGTCAAAAGCTGTTTCATGGCCAGGTGTGGGCTACTCCCTCCTTATTTCTTCATCATTTAATCAGGTGAAAGGTCTGGAGGGGATTCTAAGTGTGGTATTTGCATTTGGAATCTATTGCTGTGAACCTACATCATGCGTTCAATGGAGCTGTCCATGCAAGTGAAACAGGCCATTATAAGGCTTCAAAAACAAAACAATTCCATCAGAGAGATAGTAGCAACATTAGGAGTGGCCAAATCAACAGTTTGGTACATTCTGAGGAAAGAGGAACTCACTGGTGAGCTCAGCAACATAAAAAGACCTGAGCATCCACGGAAGACAACAGTGGTGGATGATCGCAGGATCCTCTCTATGGTAAATAAAACCCATTCACAACATCCAGACAAGTGCAGGACACTCTCCAGGAGGTGGCCGGCCGTATCATTGTCAAAGTCTACAATCAAGAGAAGACTTCAAGAGAGCAAATACAGAGGGTTTACCACAAGGTGCAAACCATTAATAAGTCTGAAGAATAGAAAAGAAAGATTAGACTTTGCCAAAAAACATCAAAAAAGCCAGACAAGTTCTGGAAAAGCATTCTTCAGATGGATGAAACTAAGATTAATCTTAATACCAGAATGATGGGAAGAAAAAAGTGTGGAGAAGGCTTGAAACAGCTCATGAGCCAAAGCACACAACATCATCTGTAAAACATGGTGAAGGCAGTGTGACGGCATGGGCATGCATGGCTTTCAGTGGCACTAGGTCATTGGTGTTTGTTGATGATGTGACAGAAGACAGAAGCAGCCGGATGAATTCAGCAGTGTTTAGAGATATACTGTCAGCCCAGATTCAGCAAAGTTGATTGAACGGCGCTTCACAATACAGATGGACAATGATCCAAAACACACTGCAAAAGCAACCCAGGAGTTTTTGAAGGAAAAGAAGTGGAATATTCTACAATGACCAAGTCATTCACCTGATCTCAACCCAACTGAACAGCATTTCACTTGCTGAAGGCAAAAATAAAGGCAGAAAAACCCACAAACAAATAACAACTGAAAACAGCTGGAGTTAGAGCCTGGCAAAGCATCAGAAATGAGGATACCAAGTCTTTGGTAATATCCATGGGTTCCAGACTTCAGGCAGTCATTGCCAGTAAAGGATTCTCTACAAAATATTAAAAATGAACATTTTATTTATGATTATGTTCACTTGTCCAATTACATTTGAGCCCCTGAAAATTGGGTGTCTGTGTATAAAAACGGTTGTAATTCCTAAAATTTGTACTTGATATTTATGTTCAACCCCTTGAATTAAAGTTGAAAGTCTGCACTTCAAATTCATTTGGATTTTTTCATTTAATTTTATTCTGTTGGCATACAGAGCCAAAAGTATGAAAATTGTGCCTGTATCCAAATATATTTGGACCTACAGTTGTGTTCAAAATTATTCAACCCCCACTGAAATTGAGTGTTTTGGCCAGTTTGACATTGATTTTGATCATTCAGTCATCTTGCTTACAATTAAATCAAAGAGGCACATGTAGGTCAGACAAATATAACATAACATTTATAATGAAATAACCACAAATGTCTTTTCTGTGCTCACATCATTATCAGTTTTATTCAACCCCCAAGTGACATTCAATCTTAGTACTTAGTACAACATCCTTTTACAGTTATAACAGCTTTTAAACATGAAGCATAGCTTGACACAAGTGTCTTGCAGCGATCTACGGGTATCTTCGCCCATTCGTCATGGGCAAAAGCCTCCAGTTCAGTCACATTCTTAGGCTTGCGCACTGCAACTGCTTTCTTTAAGTCCCACCAGAGGTTCTCAATGGGATTTAAGTCAGGTGACTGCGATGGCCACTCCAAAATGTTCCAGCCTTTAATCTGCAACCATGCTCTAGTGGACTTGGAGGTATGCTTGGGATCATTGTCCTGTTGAAAGGTCCAACGTCTCCCAAGCCTCAGGTTTGTGACGGACTGCATCACATTGTCATCCAATATCTCCTGGTACTGAAGAGAATTCATGGTACCTTGCACACGCTGAAACTTCCCTGTACCTGCAGAAGCAAAACAGCCCCAAAGCATGATTGACCCCCCGCCATGCTTCACAGTAGGCAAGGTGTTCTTTTCTTCATAGGCCTTGTTCTTCCTCCTCCAAACATAGCGTTGATCCATGGGCCCAAACAGTTCTAAATTTTGTTTCATCAGTCCACAGAACACTATCCCAAAACTTCTGTGGTTTGTCCACATGACTTTTGGCATACTGCAGTCGACTCTTCTTATTCTTTGGAGACAGCAAGGGGGTGCGCCTGGGAGTTCTGGCATGGAGGCCTTCATTACGCAGTGTGCGCCGTATTGTCTGAGCTGAAACTTCAGTACTCACATCTGACAAATCTTTTCTCAGTTCCTCAGCAGTCACACGGGGACTTTTCTCCACTCTACGCTTCAGGTAGCGCACAGCAGTCGAAGTCAGCATCTTCTTTCTGCCACGACCAGGTAGCGTTTCAACAGTGCCCTTTGCCTTGAATTTGCGAATGATGCTTCCTATGGTCTCTCTTGGTATGTTTAACATCTTTGCAATCTTCTTATAGCCATTGCCCTTCCTGTGAAGAGTAATCACCTCTTCTCTTGTCTTCCTGGACCATTCTCTTGACTTCACCATGTTTGTAACCACACCAGTAAATGTCCAGTAAATGTCTAGAAGGAGCTGAGTATCACAGTCATTTTAAAGCTGCCTAATTGGTGCTTATTATGCTTTATTGCTGCTCCGTGACATCCACAGGTGTTTTCAATACCTGGTTGAAAACACTTGAATGAACCTCTGCTCTTCAGAGTGGTAGTCTTTAAGGGGTTGAATAATTGTGTCAATGAAGAATTCACAAAAGAAACATTTACTACTGTATTACAAAACCAATTGATGTCATTTTAGTTGCATATGGTTCTGTAAAAAGTCCTTGTAGGATTTCATTCTGAATACAATTACAAATGTACAAAAATTGAATAATTTTGAACACAACTGTAACTGTAAAGTGACAAGCAATAAAAAATGGGAACAGAGAATATGTAATAATACGTATGAGCAAATATAAATGATGTATTCAGGATTAAAAAAAGCATTTATATATAAAAACTAAGTCATAATAATAGGCATTGTAAGAAAATCAGCTCAACAGGATGAGGCATATTAAGAGAGTTGGTAAACAACAATTTCCTGATTTAAGTCTAGAAAGTGGTGGGGAGAAACGCTTAAATGTCAACCAGGTAGATAGATGAAAGCTATTGTTACTCATGTTTGAAATTTGTAATTCACAATATGCGTGACACCGTATAGTGAATTGTGGCCCAAATAATTTCCTTATTGACACATAAGATATAAGAGTACGTATATATATACAGGCTATATGCACAATGCGTTGTGAGGTCTGTCCATTTAATGAGTCTGCCCTATGCGAACACACAATAAGAGCTTAGATGGATGCTGCAGTGCAGAAGATTTGCTGCTTGTTACCATGGTAACGGATCTCAGGTGCTGCTCATAGCAACAGATTCTACTCTGCAGCCACAGGCGAGAAAGATCCCTCCCCAACATGTCATGCAACAGCAACACATTACCTATGTGCAAATTTATGCTGTTTAGTCAGAACGCTCACTGTGCATCTAGAAGTTGCCATATGTTCAGCCACGCCCCGTTCATTTTCATAGCGGGGTATTGAGTGATACACTGAAGAGTAGGCCTGCTCATTGTTGCTGAAGTGAGATGTCTGACAGACCTCGCAGCTGAAATTCACCATTTTGTACCCCAGGGATATCAGAGGAATTATGGGATGCACACTGGATTTGTGTGTGGGCGGCCCAGTTTTCAGTCTGGAAAAGAACGGAAGCAAACTGCTTCAGTAAATAAAAAATAATTAAAGCTGTAATCACATTTTTACATCGATGCACAGTACCTTTGTACATGATACAATATACAACCTGCCCTTTGCGTTTGGACAGTTAGTGACAATTAATTGATTAATACAGTGTCTTGGAAAAGTATTCAGACTCCAAGAAAATAATCGTTATTTTCTGAATTGCAAATGATACACACATAGACGTGTGCAGAACATTTTATTTGGATGTCTACCATTGGAATATTTATAAGATATTAACCCCTTCACTACCAAGCCCCATTTCCTGAAAACATTTTTAACATAATACTATTTATTTTAAACATGGGATGAGAAGTTAACAAGTGATTGTTCTAAAATAGTTAAAAATAATGTAAAATTTGCTCATTTTTAATTTGTCATGTTTTCGTTTATTCTGATTTGATGGAATGAAAGGTTCTGAACTGTACATGGTGTCTGTTATGCTTCAGTGTCACAAAATATCTGCATTATCAGCAAACATACAGAAACTAACTTTTATGTCAAATACAGTAAATGTGAGAATGACGGATAACTTCGTTTTGGTAGTGAAAAAGTTAATGCAATTTGATCTAATTAAACCAGAGAAGTAACCATTTGTTGGGACCCACCTGGCCATGCTCGGCTCCTTGTCCCACCGACGTCCGGTGCATGCTAGCACACTGGGTCCTAACTCCAGCGCGAGTTGATCCTGCTGTTCATGCTTCCTGTCCACAGCATCACTTGAACGTGGCAGTCAGCAACGGGACAGTGGTACAGGTAGCGGAATCAGTTAGCACCAGGTTATAGCTGTGGTTAACTTCTGAGTTAACCGCAGCAGGACGGTAATTAGCGATTGGACTTTGTAATTCGAACAATAAGTAACACTTTGTGCTCCCCATGTTAAGCATAGGGAGCGCAAAGTACAGGAAGATCCGTTAGTGTTCGGATTGTAATATGGTCTGCCCGCGGGAGGGCAACCAGAGCTAACGTTAACGCTCAGACGGGTGAGCACTAATGTTAGTGTTTTGAATTTAATATGGCCCTTGTTGTTTTAAAATAATTAGGAATCCAAATATTTTACTAAAAAATCCCAAAAAATTATTTAAAAAATCCTAAAGAATAACAGGGTTATTCAAAGAGAATCGAAAAGTCACCGCACGTTTGGTGACATTTCGTTCTCCTCAATTCGGTTAGATTTGGCGATACATTTCGACAACCCTGCGGTGTATTCAGCAAGCACCACAGGTCCCCGAATTGCAGTGAAAGGTCGCCGCAAACCTGCCGAAAACTCACCGCAAAACCCAGGCGAATGCACACCGAAAACCCACAAAAACATTTGGATCAACCCCGCCGAAAACGCCAGAAAAACCCGAGCAGGAGCCGATCACACGCAGCGCAGCCACCGGAAAAAGCCGACACTGCAGGCGAATGCAGTGAATAAGTTAGAAAAACAGTTTGCTTGAACGTTTGAAAAGTGAAACGCTGTTTGCAAAGAAACTACTGAGCGAAAATGTCTGAAATTTACATATGAGGTCCAAGGAATGATAATAAAAAGGGCTGTTACAGAAAAAATAAGTAAAGTTTAAAAAAAAAGAAAAACAAAAATCGCGAAAAATGCTTAAAATATCCTAAAAAATCTATAAATAAAGATACTTTTTACTGCAGAATTTTATAATGAACGGTTTATTAGATATTGAATTAAAACGGGAATATTTTTAACATTGAAGCCTATGGGATTCGCCTGAACAAATTGCAAAATCCCCATCTATGTGTGGGGACAAAATCAAATGGCACGCTGACCACAGTCACTTCTCTCAAATATCTAGGTATGTGGTTGGACCCTAATCTATCCTTTGGCCCTCACATCGAAAAACTCTCATCTAAACTTTACCCCAAACTAGGCGCCCTGTACAGAAACAAATCCTGCCTGAGTCCCGCGGTAAGAAAGCAGATTGTACAACAAATGCTTATGCCGGCTATTGATTACGGAGATGTAGTATACGCAGCCGCCCCACAAACACATCTTCAGAAACTTACTACATTATATAACTCATTCTGCCGCTTTGCATTACAATGTAACTACATGACCCACCATTGTGACATGTTAAAAGAGCTAAACTGGCCATCGCTGGAATCTAGACGCACCCTTCACCTTTCCAGCCTGGTGTTTAAGAGCTTTTCTGGGAAGCTGCCACCCTATCTGAATAGACTGCTTCCCCCAGCAGCTCCCTCATCCTATAACCTCCGATCCAGGACCAGCACCTTACTTGCAATACCACAATACAAAAAGACAGTGGCTCGATCCTCATTTTCCTACAGAGCACCGCAATTATGGAATAACCTCCCAGACACCATCAAATCTTCCACCAGTCTTAAGTCACTCAAGAGCTCCTTACTAACATACCTCAATACAGAATGCACCTGTATACATGTAACATAATAACTATTTTTCTACATATTTATTTTCTGTTAATCTGTATATTTGTGTTTTTTTTTTTTAATATCTTGCATTGTATTACTTTGTATTTCTGTAACTGTAACACTTCAATGTTCTTGAACCCAGGACATACTTGAAAACGAGAGAAATCACAATGTATCCTTCCTGGTAAAATCCTTTATAAATAAAATAAATAAATAAACCTTTCAATGCTGGTTTTTGTTCTCTGAATAGCCGAAGCATTGCTTCTTTATGGGGAGTTCACTGCCCTCGAACAGGCACCGTATGTGCAGGCAATTTGCCAAGTGCCAGCTGGGTGGAGTAGAGGTAACATCACTGCTCTGCATGGAGAGAACCTGTGGAGACATGGGTTCGATCCTGACGAGTACCTCTCCAGCAAGTGTCCTTGGGCAAGACACCGAATGGTACATACTCGCCACCCAGGACATACTTGAAAATGAGAGAAATCTCAATGTATCCTTCCTGGTAAAATCCTTTCTCAAAAAAAAAAAAAAATTGGCGAATTGCCTGCTCTCTGGATAGTCGAATGGCCAAGAAAGGTAATCGAACACTGATTTTCAGCATTCGGTTCCCTTTCAGGAGCCACTTGGATCTCTTTGAATAACCCTGTAAGTAAATTAGACTTTTTGCTGCAAGTGAAAAGAATAAACGGTTGAATAAATACTTAATAAAAACGGGGAATGTTTTTTACATTGAAACTTTTGGTAGTCGCCTGTTTAACCTGTCGAATGAACTAATGTTTGAAGCTCTGTTTAAACATTCAAAAATCAAAGATTTTTTTTTGCATCATTTGTCTTTAGTCATCCTATTTTTTTTTTATGTTTTGTTTACACATGTGGGCACTATTCCATAGTGAACGGTATTGGAAACATTCGGATGAATAAGTGCTAATGCTAGGATAAGTGAATTTAAAGCATGCCCCCATATTATCTTCATAACGCTAAACCTGTAAAAATTCTCGTATCAGTGATTGCTCTAGCTTCCGTGAGATTACTGTACCTTACCCATCCTATACTTAACATGGGGAGTGGAATCAGAAATTAACCTTTTGATAAGTAAGGTATTACTAACAGCTGTTGCTAAATAATTACACTTTTGCAGAATAATTTATATCTGATACTCATCTCCCGTAACGCGAGGAGAACGGTGGCCTTGTCTGCTGCTTCTTGTTCCCTGAAGCAGAGTGAGACTGGGAACAAATAGTCTGAGACTGGGAACAATAGACTGGGAACAAATAGTTCCCAGTCTCCCTCCACGAACACTATGGGCGCCATGCAATCTTGCAAGATCGTGCAGGGCTCGCGGCCCAGTGGCGCAACCCTCAATGGATTCCTATAGACTCTAGGAGGTGATACTCGCAGCGGTGCCGAAACGCTACCGTGATTATCACTGCGGGTAGTGTTGTGTCCCGGGGACAAAGTGCTGAGACAGCACCTGCTACCGAAATATCTCACTGAAATAGGGATTCTACGGGAAACCTGCAGCAGGTTTTCCACATTAGCATCCCCATTTTAGTGCACAATTTGGAATAGGGCCCAGGACATTTAAAAATTCTGTGCTGTTGTAATATAGGTGCCATCACTGTAACTGGTTTGGTCACAGCCATAACTTCAGAGCATTTAAAGTGGCATTAAACCCTCAGATTTTCGAACATAAAACGGTACTATAATGTGAGCCTTACTGTAATCCAATGTAGTTTTCCTTCTCTTTGCTTCTGTTTCTTTTAAATCCTCATCTCTAATCATGCTTGGCAGGACTTCCTGTTTTCAGGCGACCACCGCTTCTCTGTAATGCCTTATGGTGTCAGCGTTTTCACCCAGAACTACAAGAGGACGTCCTGCAGACATCCACATCCCCGCCCACTTTCCTTGCATTGTGAACTGTGCAATGAATAGGTTGTTTATGATAAAACATAAGCAATAAAGTTTGTTAAAAAAAAGAAACAAAATACCTAGCTCTGATTATGAGAATCTGCAGAACAGAAAAAAAAAACACAGCACGTTCAGACAGCAGTTGTCAATCACAAGTGGGCGGGGATGTGGATGTCTGCAGGACGTCCTCTTGTAGTTCTGGGTGAAAACGCTGACAACATGAGGCATTACAGAGAAGCGGTGGTCACCTGAAAATAGGAAGTCCTGCCAAGCATGATTAGAGATGAGGATTTAAAAGAAACAGAAGCAAAGAGAAGGAAAACTACCCTGGATTACAGTAAGGCTCATATTATAGTACTGTTTTATGTTAGAAAATCTGAGGGTTTAATGCCACTTTAATTTTCTGTGTCTAATTTTATTAATTGTAGCTAAAATATTGAAACTGCCTGGCAATTCCAAAAATAACGTCAGAGATTCTGTAACCTAGTTAACACGGTTGGTTCATGGTGACATCCACTGCTGGAGGGGAAAAAGTTCTGTCTTTGATAAAGCTGATCATTTGGAGATTAGCAAATATCACAAGAAACACAGATCAAAGCAAAATCCTTGCAAACATGGGTCATGTGGCATTTTCCTGTGAAAAGCTAGTTAACTCTTTGAGAGCCAATACACACTTCTGTGGAATTTACTGTTTCGTAAAAAAAAAAACCTCTACCGTACCTCAAGCCCTTGTATAACAGTCACCTACTAAATGATTGTGGTAGTCGAAAAATATTTCCAAGCAAGTCCAGTAGATATGATTAGTGCTGATTGGATTAATAATAATATACACTGCCTGACAAAAAACAGTTACACACTATTATTTTGTTGGATCACCTTTTGCTTTGATTACGGCACGAGTTCGCCATGGCATCATTTCGACAAGCATATGCAATGCAACAACATTTATTTCCATTCAGAGTTGCATTAATTTATTACCAAGATCTTGTATTGATGGTGGAAGAGTTGGAGCTCTGCATAAAGTCTTCTCCAGCACATCCCAAAGATTTTTAATGGGGTTAAGGTCTGGACTCTGTGGTGGCCAATCAATGTGTGAAAATGATGGCTCCTGCTCCCTGAACCACTCTTGCTACAATTTGAGCCCAATGAATCCTGGAATCATCACCTTGGAACCAGTGCCGGATTTGCATCTCAGGAGACTGTAGGCACAAGACTGTGGAGCGCACCCCCCCCCCAAAAAAAAAAACACTTGCCAAAATGACTTTTCACATTTTTGTTTTGGGGCAAACTAAGAAAAGGAAAAAAAACATTTAAAAAAAATGAAAAACAGTTTCTCTCTGCATCAATCAAAAGAAGGGGCAGAATCTGTTAGGGATGTGCATGACTTTTTTTTCGTTTAGTTTATTTTCTTCAGGGCTTTTTTCGTTTTGGGTCATTTCGGGCAGTTTTTGCCTAGTTTCGATTCAGGTTTTCGGATCGATTTATTTTTCGGATCAGGTAGTTTTTCGTTTTTCATAGGTTATTTCAGAATGGGAAGTAGATTACTACCAATTGAATGCAAGTTTCCTTACTTATTTTTTTTTTTAGGATTTTTTAGGCATTTTTGTGGTGAAATTTTAAGTTTCCTTACTTGTTTAAAGAAACAAGGCTTTTTAGCCCATAGGTTTCAATGCAGCATATGAATCCACACACTGCTGGGAAGCGCCTCTCTGCAGTATAATTAATGCAGCATATGAATCCGCACACTGCTGGGAAGTACCTCTCTGCAGTAATGCAGCATATGAATCCGCATACTGTGGGGCACCACCTCTCTGCAGTTTAATTAATGCAGCATATGAATCCGCACACTGCTGGGAACAGGAAGTACCTCTCTGCAGTAATGCAGCATATGAATCCGCACACTGTGGGGCACCACCTCTCTGTAGTATAATTAATGCAGTATATGAATCCGCACACTGTGGGGCAGCACCTCTCTGCAATATAATTAATGCAGCATATGAATCCGCACACTGCAGGGTAGCACCTCTCTGCAGTATAATTAATGCAGCATATGAATCTGCACACTGCAGGACAGCACCTCTGCAGTATAATTAATGCAACATATGAATTTGCACACTGCGGGGCAGCACCTCTCTGCAGTATAATTAATGCAGCATATGAATCCACACACTGCTGGGAAGTACGTCTCTGCAGTATAATTAATGTATCATATGAATCTGCACACTGCTGGGAAGTACCTCTCTGCAGTAATGCAGCATATGAATCCGCACACTGCTGAGAAGTGCATCTGCAGTATAATTAATGCAGCATGAATCTGCACACTGCTCGGAAGTACCTCTCTGCAGTAATGCAGCATATGAATCCACACACTGCCAGGCCGCACCTCTCTGCAGTATAATTATTGCAGCATATGAATCCACACACTGCTGGGAAGTTCCCAGCAGTGTGTGGATGCATATGCTGCATTTATTATAACTCATAAAAAAACGAAAAACTAACTGATCCGAATCACCGAATCGATCCGCACAAACATTTGATTAAAATTTTTGGATGGCCGATATTTCGTTTTCAGAAATGCTCCTGAAATACGAAAATGGTGATTTTCGTCCGAATTTGCATTCGGAACGAAACAAATTGCACATCTCTAGATTCTGTTGCCTTAGTTGAGTTAGTGCACTAGCATTGTTTGTTTTATATGTTAAAGCATATATTGCCTCTGCCGTAGAACAAGAAAATAAATAAATTTAGCATTTCCTTTTAATCTTTTATTTGTACACATTACATGGTCATGTTTGGTATCATAGTAAAGACCAGACTCTGACCTTTCTAATGACACCTCACTTAACCTTGTACACTGTACAAATCGTAGATGCAGGTTCCAAAGTCCCCCTGTCCCTCCTCACTGCACTGCAGTGACGTGCGGTGAGGTCAGTGGCTGGTGAGGCACTGGCTTGTATCAGAGCTAGATATACACAGGATATTGCCCCAGCTCTCATGGATATTGCCCCAGCTCCTCTCATGGATTTTGCCCCAGCTCCTTTCATGGATATTGCCCCAGCTCCTTTCATGGATATACTGCCCCAGCTCTTCTCATGGATATTGCCCCAGCTCCTTTCATGGATATACTGCCCCAGCTCCGCTCATTGATAATGCCCCAGCTCATGGATTTGCCCCAGCTCATGGATATGCCCCAGCAGCTCATGGATATGCCCCAGCACATGGACTTGCCCCAGCACATGGATATGCCCCAGCTCATGGATATGCCCCAGCACATGGATATGCCCCAGCTCATGGATATGGGATATGCCCCAGCTCATGGATTTGCCCCAGCACGTGGATTTGCCCCAGCACATGGATTTGCCCCAGCACATGGATTTGCCCCAGCTCATGGATATGCCCCAGCTCATGGATATGCCCCAGCAGTTCATGGATATGCCCCAGCAGCTCATGGATATGCCCCAGCTCATGGATTTGCCCCAGCTCATGGATTTGCCCCAGCAACGCATGGATTTGCCCCAGCACATGGATATGCCCCAGCAGCTCATGGATTTGCCCCAGCAACTCATGGATGTGCCCCAGCACATGGATTTGCCCCAGCACATGGATTTGCCCCAGCTCATGGACGTGCCCCAGCTCATGGATTTGCCCCAGCAGAGTCACAGGGTTCCTGCAGGGGAGGGCTCCTTACTTACCTGAGACAGCTCCTCACTGGCTGTGCTGTCCAAGAGAGAAGAGGTCGGCTGCTTCCTGTCCCACGTGTCTCTGTGGTGCTGGCACGAGGTCAGGTGATGTAGGAGGAGCTGCTGGAGCTTGAGAGTGTGTGACTGTGACAACCCCCCCCCTCCCTCTGTGCTGAGCGCATGTGTGCTGTTTTTATCACACACACATGCGCTCAGCACTTTCTGGAGGGGTTTGTCACAGTCACACTGCTGTGATCTCCCTGCCCGCCCCCCACGATTGACGAGGACAGTCACATGACTGTCCTGCGTCAATCAAACCATGGGAGCACTGCCTCCCATGGTGGGTTTTTTTTAAAAAAAAAAAACTTGCTTGAGACAATGGAGCTTTCCCATTGGCTCAAGCTTCATTTGCTGTCATTGCCTGGAGGCAATGACGAGCTTGCCTGCTACCAGCCTGAGCTCTGCAATTAGCGTAGCGTTGGGCTGCGTAAATTGCGTAGCCTAGGCTGGCTCAGTGCTGCCCCTGCTGTCTGTGAAGTGTATTACACACACACACAGCAGCCGGCAAACTGAGAAAGTGAAAGCTGCAGGAGAAAAAAAAAGCGGACAGAGAAGAAACAAAGCACAACGAGGGAGCGAGGAGAGGTGAGTATGAGTATAAATAACAATTTATTTACAGTTTAAATGTACATACACACACATCACATGTCATTACAATACACACAATGAGCTCATTAATTTACTGGCATGACAGGGGAGGCGGAGCCTCCCCTGCCACCCCTGAGTGCACGTCCCTGCTGCACTGCCACAGTCTAGGTGGTCAAAGAAACAGTGCATTGCATCATCAGCTCCACACTTGACTTGCTGGCAGTGTCGGAAATGAGAAGGTGAGTTAGTGCCGCATCACTGTTCACTTTATGATTGTAAACTGAATAAAAGTGCTGCATTACAAAAAAAGTGAAAAATATAATTTTGTTATTTAATTTTTATTTAAATCTAGCCAGTGTTCATTTTTTTTCACGGCCATAATCTGGCCTTTCCAATGATACTTCATATGTCCCTCTAGCCCCCTCGGCGCCAGAGATACAGTGGTCTAAGGCTAGGGTCAGACGAAAGCATTTTTCCCCGCGAACGTGAAAAAGTGCGTCCGAACGCATTGACGTATTTTTTCACGGAATGCGCAAAAACGGTCAGACGACGCGCATTTTCGGGCGTGATTTTGTACGGATCGTCAATAAAACTCTTTTTGCATCTGGACGTTATGTAGGCTGGACATTAGCAGTGTCTGACATCTCCTAATCACGCACACACGCCGGTATGCCGCAGCTGCGCACTCAGTACGTCAGTACTAGCGGTTCAGCGTTCTCAGAAAAATGCGTTCAAATTCCACTTGTGTTGCACGGCCGGACTTTTGTGCGGCCGTACATCGTATATTGGCCGTCATTGCCCGTCATCTGCTGCTAGTGCGGCCGTAATTATGTGCGCCAGAACGCACGTTAAAAGTGAGCTGGTCTGACCCCAGCCTTAATGATTGCAAATTGTAAAAAAAAAAAAAAATTTTTTTTTAAGCACATGCCTACTCTGCCTATTTATAAATAGGGATGAGCCGAACACCCCCTGTGTTCGGTTCACATTTGAACTCGAACAATTTCAAAAGTTCGAGTTTGAACACGAACCGAACTCAATGCAAGTCAATGGGACTCAAAAGTTCGGTTTTTAGAGTGCCCTGCAAGAGGGCATATATGCAAGATATTTGCCATAAAAGGTGTATGGGGGTCCGGGTAGTGCCCTGGGGGACAGGAAACAAGGACAAAAAGTTTTAAAAAAAAGTTTTTAAAGGGACAGTGAGTTTTCCATGAAATAAAGGTTAAAAATAAAAATGAAAAATTCCTTCAAATATCGTGCCTAGGAGGTCCCCATAACCTGCCCATGAAGTGGCGGATTTGTAGGAGGTATAGAAACATTTAAAAACAAAAAAAAGACGTTTCAAATGACGGTAAACGGTTTTCCTTGAATCTATTCATAAACAACTGCTTGGGGCGGCCGTCTGTATTAAAAAAGGAGACCTTTTATGACAGGCAGAACAAGTTTAGTGATCTTTTGGCTAAATTATGGTGAAACTTATGCAGGCTTTGGATGAAAGTAACAATAGGTGCTTTAAAATTGGGCCTTTAGTGTCGGCAACAGTGCCGTCACACCGTAACCCCTCTGTGGTATTGTGGAAGAGTGCAGGGTTGGACCCTGCGGTCCAATATTAAAATGATATAAATCTGGTAATATAGGCGTCAGTGTCAGTGCACCCAAATATTGTCCCTTTGGTGGCAGCAAGTGCCTTCACACCGTAACCCTTTTGTGGTATTGTGGAAAAGTGCAGGGTTGGACCCTGCGGTTCAAAAAATTTAAATTCTATAAATCTGGTACAGGCGTCAGTGCAGCCAAATATTGTGCCTTTGGTGGCAGCAAGTGCCTTCACACCGTAACCCCTTTGTGGTATTGTGGAAGAGTTCAGTGGTGGAGGTTTTGTGAATGCAGAAGAGATCCCCGATCTATTCCGTTACGTCACCATCAGGGGATTGATAGCTGCTGATCCAGGACTGATTCATTTTTATAAAGGTCAGCCGGTCTACAGAGTCGGTGGACAGATGCACTCTTTTGTCTGTGACAAAACCTTCAGCGGCACTGAACGTCCTTTCAGAAAGCACGCTGGATGAAGGGCAGCCTAGTAGCTGCATAGCATATTGGCTAAGTTCTGGCCAGTGATCCAATCTCAACACCCAGTAAGCCAGTGGATCATCTGCTGGAAAGGTATCCAGGTCTGCCCTTGCCCCTTGGTAGTCCTGCACCATACGGTGAAGACGCTGGCAATGGGTGCCTACATTTGACGTCCCTGGGCGTCGTGGACTAAAAAAATGTAAAAAGGCATCAGTCAAGCAGCCCCGGCCTTCACCACTATTCTTCTGATCATCCGCAGCCTCAGAAGCACGTGTGTCATCACTTGGTAACCTACCAGTGCCTGGAAAGGTGTTACACAAGTGTCGCTTTAGAGCGTCCTCAAGTTTTTTCACCCCGTGCTCCCTCTGTGCGGGCAGGATGAGCTCTGGAACTTTACCCTTGTATCGTGAATCAAGAAGGCTTGCCAACCAGGATTTGCAGGATAAGGGAGCCCATGCAGCGTAGGTTGGAGGTGGCATTAGCTTCCGAGTCTTCCTGGTCAATGAGGATGACCCCATCGTGCACTTCTTCCTCCCAGCCACGTACTAGTCCTTTTGTTTCTGGGCACACAAAACCCTCCCTTGAGGAATCCCCACCTTCAATGCCCCCACTACTTAAATATTCCTCCTCCTCCTCATCCTCCGCCTGTCTGATCTGAGGAGGACCCGCTGGAATGCTGTCTGCGGAAAGACTGGGGCCTTCAGAGCTAGGGAAAGCCTCCTCTTCCTCCTGCTGCTCTGCCTCAAGAGCCACATCTATAATTCCCCGCAGAGTGTGCTCCAGCAGGAACACTAAAGGAATTGTGTCACTGATGCATGCACTGTCCCTGCTCACCATCCTTGTTGCCTCCTCAAATGGTGACAGTACAGTGCATGCATCCTTGATCATCAGCCACTGCGGGGGGAAAACAAACCAAGTTGACCTGAACCTGTCCTTGTGCCATACTCACACAGGTACTCGTTGATGGCCCTCTGCTGCTTGTGCAGACGCTGCAGCATTGCCAATGTCGAGTTCCACCTGGTGGGCATTTCACAGATCAGGCGGTTTGTGGGAAGGTGGAATTCTCCTTGAATTTCTGCCAGGCGAACACTTGCTGGGAATGACCATCTGAAGTGGCTGCAGACCTTTCTGGCCTGGCTGAGAAGCTCTGCCAGCCCTGGGTACCTGGTTAGGAAACGCTGTACCACCAGATTTAGGATGTGTGCTAGGCATGGTACATGCGTCAACTTACCCAGGCGTAGGGCAAAGAGAAGGTTGCTGCCATTATCACAGACGACCATTCCCAGCTCAAGTTGGCGTGGTGTTAACCATCTCTGCACCTGCCCCTGCAGAGCTGACAGAATTTCTGGCCCGGTGTGGCTCCTGTCCCCTAAGCAAACCAGCTCAAGCACAGTATGGCATCTTTTTGCTTGAGCCATTGCGTAGCCCCTGTCACGCGTCAGTTTAACTGCCACTTCGCCAGAGACAGAGAAGGAGGAGGAGGAGGAAGAGGTGGTGGTGGAGCAGACAGACCTCATACAAGCAGCTTTCTGGAGGCGTGGTGGATGAACAAGCTCCAGCACAGAGCCCCGTCTTGGATCCCTCCCAGCTGCAATCAGAGTTACCCAGTGTGCCGTGAAGGAAATGTAATGGCCCTGTCCATGCTTGCTGGACCATGTGTCTAAAGTCACATGCACCTTGCTGCGGACTGCCTTTCCCAATGACTCCATAACATTGTCTTCCACGTGCTGGTATAGTGCTGGAATGGCCTTCCGCGTTTTGGAACCTGCCACTGTGGTACAGCACCTTCAGCAAATTCACGGAAGGAAGCAGAGTCCACCAGCTGGAAAGGCAGCAGCTGTAATGCGAGTAATTTTGCTAAGCTGGCATTTAGACGCTGTGCTTGGGGATGGTTGGGACTATATTTTTTCTTACGCTGCAGCAGCTGGGGCAATATAATCTGACTGCGTAAATCTTCAGCTGATGGGATGCTGTCACATTGTGAGGAAGGACCTGGTACATCCATTACTGTAGCATCATCCCTGTCAGTGGAGGTTGGAGTCAATGACATGGCAGGACATATAGTGAGGGTAGAGACAGGTGAGGAGGACCTACGCAAAGTTTTGCGCCAACAGGATGCATGGCAGGTGGTCATATGTCGCCTCAAGCACGTGGTACCCAAGCGTCCGGTGTCTTTCCCATGCTTGAGCCTCATCTGACACAGATTACAAATAGCAACGGTGCGTTCTGCTGCACATTTCTTAAAGAACTCCCAGACAGAAGAGTTCCTGGATGTGTGCTTTGAGACAACAGCGCTCTGCACCTGAGCAGCTCTGGCATCTGATGCCTTGGACTGGCTAGTGCTACGGTTGGTCATAGGGGACGTTGTGCCTCGTGTTTGTTGTGCCTCCTCCTCACTTGACTCCTCTGTTCGATCAGGCATCCAGGTGGAGTCAGTGACCTCATCATCATTGTCATCACCCCCTATCTCCTCGTCACAGGAGCCAACTTGGCAGTATGCTGCAGCTGCTGGGGCAACATGAGTGCCAGTTATTTGTGTGTCATCACTGGCACCCCCTTACTCTAGGTTGACTATACTCCCTTCCTCAACCTCAGAGATTGAATCAGAGCACTGTAGTTGCGCATCCTCAAGCAGCAAGTCACTGTCATTGTAGTCAAACAATTCAGCTGACTCCTCTGTGTGTGATAGTGAGGCTACGGCAGGAGTAGCTGTGGACATGGAGGCTGCATTAGATGCTTTGGCAGCTGAGGTGGACTGTAAAGCACTACAAGCCTGGCTGGCAGAGGACTGGGAGGATGAGGATGGCCTGGTTAGCCAATCCACCAAATCCTCTGTATGTTGCTGCTGCTTAAGACGGCCAGCACCAGTTAGAAAGGACAAGTGTGCCCCTGCAGAGGATGCACCACGTCCACGACGACCAGAGGCACAGCCTTCCGACACAGATGCTGCTTGCCCTCTTATCTGTGCCTGGGAGCGTCTGCCTGTCCTTTTTGGTCTTTCTGACATGGTGAGTGATATATAGATTAAAGATATACAGAACTCTGATTCAACTCTGTTATAAAAATTGGAGATATGCTGCAGAACTCTGATTTAACTCTGGTATAAAGATTAAATATTTCCAGAACTCTGGTATAACTCAGTGAGACACCCTGATAGCTGGCAGCCAGTGACAAGACACAGATTACAATTCCCAGAAACCTCCTATAAATCAGTGAGACCCCCTGATGGGTGGCAGTGACAAGACACAAATTACAATTCCCAGAAACCACCTACAAGACAGTGAGACCCCCTGATAGGACCCCCTGATAGCTGGCAACAGTGACAAGACACAGATTACAATTCCCAGAAACCACCTACAAGACAGTGAGACCCCTGATAGCTGGCAGTGAGAAGACACAGATTACAATTCCCAGAAACCTCCTATAAATCACCAAAACCCCCTGATGGGTGGCAGTGAGAACACACAGATTAGAACAATTCCCAGATATTTCGTAGAAATGAAACCCCCAAAATTGCTGGTGGCAGTGAGAACACAAAGATTAGAACAATTCCCAGATATTTTGTATAAATGACTGACCCCCACAATTGCTGGTGGCAGTGAGAACACAAAGATTAGAACAATTCCCAGATATTTTATATAAATGACTGACCCCCAAAATTGCTGGTGGCAGTGAGAACACAAAGATTAGAACAGTTCCCAGATATTTTGTAGAAATGAGACCCCCACAATTGCTGGTGGCAGTGAGAACACAAAGATTACAACAATTCCCAGATATTTTGTATAAATGACTGACCCCCAAAATTGCTGGTGGCAGTGAGAACACAAAGATTAGAACAATTTCCAGATATTTGTAGAAATGAGACCCCCACAATTGCTGGTGGCAGTGAGAACACAAAGATTACAACAATTCCCAGATATTTTGTATAAATGACTGACCCCCAAAATAGTTGGTGACAGTGAGAACACAAAGATTAGAACATTTCCCAGATATTTTGTATAAATGAGACCCCCCCCCCCCAATAGCTGCTGGCAGACTGGCAGTGAGAACACACACTAACACAACAATCTCCTCTCAAAAATCACGTGCTGAAGGCTGTGTGAAGCCTTATATAGTGTGCTGCGGGACTTAGCTCTGTGAGCCCATGATTGGGCAAAATTTGCCCAATCAGCACTCTGAGCCGTGATTGGCATAGTCTTGCACCTGTCTTGCACCTGACCTTTGGTCAGGTGCAAGGCTGTAGCCAATTACAAGCTTCAGGCCAGTGGAAAAGTGCATTGTGGTGCATTGTGGGCGAACATTTGGCGAACACGCGGAAATGTTCGTAGTTCGCGAACATGCGAACAGGCGATGTTCGAATCGAACTCCGAACCAATCGAACCGAACAGCTCATCCCTAATTATAAACCCGGCCCTGCTTGGAACATGCCAGTGATGGAAAAACCTGTTCATTTGGTATATTCAGGGAGTCAGCTGAGCTAATCTTTTGCCTGCTGAAACATATTAATCATTTGCATGATCCAATGCAAAGCTCTTACCTATTTACTTAGTTAAATCCAGGAGGTGACTTTTGTATTGTATAATATACAGTGTCAAGAAAAAGTATGTGAACCCTTTGGGATTTTGTGGAGTTTTGCATGAATTGGTCATAAAATGTGCTCTGATCTTCATCTAAGTCACAACAATTTGAAAAACAGAGTCTGCTTAAAATAATACAACACAAACATTATATGTTTTCATGTTTTTATTGAACAGAAAATGTAAACATTCACAGTGCAGGGTGGAAAAAGTATGTGAACCTTTGGACTTAATAGCTGGTTGACCCTCCTTTGGCAGCAATAACCTCAACCAAACATTTCCTGTAGTTGCAGATCAGACCTGCACAACGATCTGGAGTAATTTTGGACCACTCCTATTCACAAAACTGTTTCAGTGTAGCAATATTATTGGGATGTCTGGTGTGAATCGCTCTCTTAAGGTCATGCCACAGCATTTCAATCGGGTTGAGGTCAGGACTCTGACTGGTCCACTCCAGAAGGCGTATTTTGTTTTGTTGAAGCCATTCTTTTGTTGAATTACTTGTATGCTTTGGGTCATTGTCCTGTTGCATCACCCTTCCTCTGCGGAGCTTCAGTTGGCGGACAGATAGTCTTATGTTTTCCTGCAAAATGTATTGATAAACTCTGGAATTCATTTTTCCATCAATGACAACAATCCGTCCAGGCCCTGAGGCAGCAAAGCAGCCCAAACCATGATGCTCCCTCCGCCATGTTTTACAGTGGGGATGAGGTTTTGATGTTGGTGTGCTGTGCCTTTTTTTCTCCACACATAGTGTTGTGTGTTTTTTCCAAACATCTCAATTTTCGTTTCATCTGTCCACAGAATATTTTGCCAGTAATGCTGTGGAACATCCAGGTGCTCTTTTGCAAACTTCAAACGTGTTGCAATATTCTTTTTGGACAGCAATGGATTCCTCCGTGGTGTCCTCCCATGTACTCCATTCTTGTTTAATGTTTTCCTTATTGTAGATGTGTCAACAAAAATGTTAGCATGTGCCAGAGATTTCTGTAAGTCTTTAGCTGACACTCTAGGATTCTTCTTTACCTCATTAAGCATTCTGCGCTGTGCTCTTGCAGTCATCTTTACAGGACGACCACGTCTAGGGAGAGTAGCAACAGTGCTGAACTTTCTCCATTTGTAGACAGTCTGTTTTACCGTGGACACATGAACATCAAGGTTTTTGGAGATACTTTTGTAACCCTTTCCAGCTTCATGCATGTCAACAATTCTTGATCGTAGGTCTTCTGAGAGCTCTTTTCTGCGAGGCATGGTTCACATCAGGCAGTGCTTCTTGAAACCAGTAAACCCAAAACTGGTGTGTGTTTTTAAAGGGCAGGACAGCTTTCAGCAACACATCCAATAATATCACACTGATTGGACTCAAGGTTGGCTCACTCCTGGCTCCAATTAGCTCTTGGAGAAGTCATTAGGCTAGGGGTTCACATACTTTTTCCACCCTGCACTGTGAATGTTTACATGTTATGTTCAATAAACACATGAAAACATATAATGTTTGTGTTGTATTATTTTAAGCAGACTGTGTTTTTTCAATTTGTTGCGACTTAGATGAAGATCAGAGCACATTTTATGACCAATTCATGCAAAACTCCACGTAATCTCAAAGGGTTCACTTACTTTTTCTTGCCACTGTATATGTAGATGACACACATGGCTCTCCAAATAGAAAATAATCACGATGCCTGTAAAAATCTCAAGTTCTTCGTGATTGTGCCATTACAGGGACAAATGCTCCATATGCAAATCAGCCTGCTCTCACCCAGAAAGGGTGGCCAGTACTGACTGCCAAGGACGTCATCCCTGCACAAGAGATGCAGCAACCCCCGACGATCGCAACCCCTCATTTTTTTTAAACTAGGCAGGTCCCTTTTATTAAAACTAGGCGGGTCCCTGTTTTTTTTAAACTAGGCAGGTCCACATTTTTTTAACTAGGCAGGTGCTGTTTTTTGTTTCTAGGCATGTCCCCATTGTTTTAAACTTGGCAGGTCCCGTTTTTTTAAAACTAAGCAGGTCCCATTTTTTAAAACTAGGCATGTCCCTGTTTTTTTAAACTAAGCAGGTCCCCGTTTTTTTAACTAGGCAGGTTCCGTTTTTTAAACTAGGCTGGTCCCGTTTTTAAAACTAGGCAGGTCCCCCCCCATCGCTAATCGCCAGATTGTGCCTCGGCTGCTCCCCCATGTTGGCTCCGCTCTCGTCTTCAGAGCTGGTGCCTCCTCTTCTCGCGTGTGTGATGTCATGTTAGTGGGTCAGGTGACCCGCCAAGGTGAATCTCGCAGGTCACGCGAGAGGGGGTGGCACCAATGTAGCGTGCAGTTCCCAGGTTCGTGTTACGAGTGTGGGAGGCACACTACAGCGCCACCGCTGACCAGAAAGCTCCGGATTTAGACTCCCAGAGTCCGATACTGGAACTGTCGAATAAGAAGAAAAGTAATGGTCTGCTGGCGGTGAGGTGCTGGTACTGTGTACCGTCGCATACAGCCTCAAAAAAAGCCCTGTATATATACAAGTGTAGCGCTCACTCCCGGAGGAGCCGCTGAAAATGAACCACGGGTCAGTCTCCCCGCACTAGGGAATAAATATACTCCAACACAGTTGTGAGTTTTTATATTTATATAGTTTACTAAAATATTTGAGCAGATGTTGAGACACGGTACTCACAAGTATTATTACAGTATTTTCGTATCCCGGTAAAACGTGTAGCGGAAAAGAAAACGAAACACGAGGCTTCGTATTTCGGAAAATAAAATATTCGCAACCGAACATAAAACAAATGCAATTTCCCAATAGTTCAGAAAAAGGGACACGTAGCAAAACCCCAAACATACAATCCCTTCGTATTACGGCAAACGCGCAGCGGAAAAGAGAAAAATGTATTCGAACGTAATCTTTGTCTTTAACCCCCGTTCCGATTCGCAAAGGAAATGAGTCCTGCACAGGTTAAGTCCCAGAATGTGAAAAGTGTATCTGTGTATGTGTGGTACCCGGTATGTTTCAACTGGCCAGTGAGTTTATTAAAGGAAGGTCTTCGACTAGTCAGTTGGGGCCCTGTGGACTTTAAAGAGAAAACAGCAGAGCGTCCTTTAATCATAAAACAGCCTTGGAGGCCTCTCACCCATCCGACGATTTCTTTAGGCTCCGCTGACCCAGGACGTCTCTCCACCCGATTTTGACTGGGGGATACTAGCGGCCCGATCCGTTGTCTGACTCCACACAGCTTTTCCAGCTCACCGCCTGCTCTCCGTTCGATTCCTCCGGTCTGCAGCAATGCCTGGATCCCGGCGGGTCTTCTTCCTCCTCAGCTTGGGTGGTCCTCTCTGGACCAACAGGTCTCTCTTGGTCTCTTCTTGGTCTCTGGTGGTCTCTGGCCTAGGCCCTCTCGTGATCTCTTCGATGCGTCTGCTCTCTTCCTTCCCTGGCGCGCTCTGGCACTTTCTCCACGAGGCAGAGGATGTAAGTCTCCAGTCCTGTCAGGGTTTCCTACCGCAACCCCTGGACGGTGCTCCAGTCCCGGGCGTTGGCGGGCATCACGGCGCTCGTGGCGTTCATCATTCCTCCTCCCTCGTGCCAGGATGCGGTAGTGGACCGCGCATGTGCGCGCCTTTCCGGGCTAACAGCGAGCGCGAGACGCCGGAGTGCTTAGAACAGCTGACGGCGGCGCACACGTCATCAGAGACTGCCCCGGAGGTTCCCCATAAAGAGTCGCTTGTCCAAGAGTTCGGTACTAGTTTATTCTAGTCTGTTGCAAGAGAATCTCTGTTACCATTGACCGTGATCCTGACCTTTTGCCTGGAATACCGATTACGCTGCCCGCTTTACTCCTTCGACCTCTGCCTGGAATACCGATTACGCTGCCTGCTTTACTCCTCCGACCTCTGCCTGGAATACCGATTACGCTGCCTGCTTTACTCCTTCGACCTCTGCCTGGAATACCGATTACGCTGCCTGCTTTACTCCTTCGACCTCTGCCTGGAATACCGATTACGCTGCCTGCGGTGCACCTGCAACACCTGCAGATATCACTCAGCTCTCCCACCGCTTCTTGACAAGGTACGTCTTGCATATTGGTTCCAACACTACCTTCGCTATGTGCAACCCTGACATAATAAACTAGTCCATCATGGAACCAGCAAGTGTACCAGAGACTTTAGCCGCCATCGCTCAACAGCTCCATATACTGACTCAATCCGTACAGGCCTTGGAAGCTAATCAACAGCGATGCAGGTACATCAAGAGCGTCTGGAACAAGGACTGACAAGCAGCGGTACCCCACGGTCTATGGTCGAGCCTCCAACACCCGCTGGATAACACCGCTACAGGTCCAGAACCCTACGTATCACACCCGAGAAATTCGACGGTGATAGAAAACAATTTCGTTGCTTTATAACGTCTTGTCAGATAAATGTTCTCCCTCCAAAGACGGACCTACAATACTGACTTCGCACGAGTCAGATCCGTGATATCGTTACTGGTCGGGCGGCCTCAACGATGGGCTCATCATCTGTTACGAACCCACAATCCCGTGTTAAACAGTTGGAGCACTTTCTATGAAGCCATGGAGGAAATGTATGACGACCCTCACCGGACAACAAACGCGGCTCTGGCTCTTGACAACCTAAAACAAGGGAGAAATGACGTGGAAGAATATATCACAGATTTCAAACACTTGGCCCTTGAGTCAGAATGGAATGAACCAGCTCTTATAGCCCAATTCAGGAAAGGGCTGTCCTCCAAGCATGTGACGCTTAATTGCCCTTCACGTAAATTGGGGCCTCGCTTTTTGGTCCTTTCCGATTGACAGAGTTGTGTCGTCCTCAAGCAGTAAGACTACGCCTGCCCGTTTGAGTACAAAGTCCACCCGGTGTTCCATGTATCTCTCCTCATCCGTCGAATCCGGATCCGTTCCCTGGTCGCACCCCTTCTCGTCCAGTCCTGTGGTGGCTGTATCCGAGGATGAGTATGAAGTACAAGAGATATTGGATTCTCGTTTTCGACGTCGTCGCCTAGAATATCTAGTTCACTGGACTGGCTATGGTCCTGAGGAGGACTCCTGGGTTTCTGCCGCTGATGTCCACGCTCCTGATCTTGTTGAAGCTTTCCACGCGGCTCATCCGACACGCCCCCGGAGGGGTCGTCTTGTTGGGGGGCTCTGTCAGGGTTTCCTACCGCAACCCCTGGACGGTGCTCCAGTCCCGGGCGTTGGCGGGCATCACGGCGCTCGTGGCGTTCATCATTCCTCCTCCCTCGTGGCCAGGATGCGGAGTGGACCGCGCATGTGCGCGCCTTTCCGGGCTAACAGCGAGCGCGAGACGCCGGAGTGCTTAGAACAGCTGACGGCGGCGCACACGTCATCAGAGACTGCCCCGGAGGTTCCCCATAAAGAGTCGCTTGTCCAAGAGTTCGGTACTAGTTTATTCTAGTCTGTTGCAAGAGAATCTTTGTTACCATTGACCGTGATCCTGACCTTTTGCCTGGAATACCGATTACGCTGCCTGCTTTACTCCTTCGACCTCTGCCTGGAATACCGATTACGCTGCCTGCTTTACTCCTCCGACCTCTGCCTGGAATACCGATTACGCTGCCTGCTTTACTCCTTCGACCTCTGCCTGGAATACCGATTACGCTGCCTGCTTTACTCCTTCGACCTCTGCCTGGAATACCGATTACGCTGCCTGCGGTGCACCTGCAACACCTGCAGATATCACTCAGCTCTCCCACCGCTTCTTGACAAGGTACGTCTTGCATATTGGTTCCAACACTACCTTCGCTATGTGCAACCCTGACAAGTCCCCACCCACTTCCTGTCTTCTCGCAAAGCATGCCGGGCATTGTAGTCCCAATATCCAGTATCTCTGATCGCGACAGTCTCCATCTTGTGGCCAAAAATAGGTACTGCCACAGCAAGATTTTACCACAGCGCTACACTCTCCCCTCCTAAAACTTCTGGGTCTCTCCAAGGAGGTACAACAGTTACATTACATTTCCACAATATTTAAATACAATTTACACAACGTGTACAGGTTCAGCAGCATACAGGCAGTGGGTTAGGAACACTTCCTCAAGTTGACTCATATTTTGGGCTACCTCAGCTAGCATAGCAGACACTTCGGGCAACCTCCGCACCGTGGTGATGGCCTCTTCAGTGCTATGTCCTGGTGAGTCGTAGGTGAGTCGTTGGGGCGGTCGAACAGAGCGTTTTGGTTCTGGCTCAATCAGTTCCTCTTCAGGTGGAAGTACTATAGGCGTCTCGCTCAATTCTTCTCTCTATCACTGGAGCAGACGTTTCTTCAGAGTATGATCCCTCCAGTGAAGGCATAGAACTGTAATCACCTGAATAAGCTTCCGGAGCTACCGGGATCCCCACAGCCTCAGGGACTTCCAACTGAAATTCAAGAGGCTCAGGGATATCAACAGTCTCAGGGACTTCCAACAAGAATTCAGGAGCTTCAGGCCTCAAATTACTCTCCCATCGTTCAGGAACTGAGGTAATCTCTTCAGGCTCCGGTGAACGTATCCAGTTCAGACAGAAACTTTCTTCCTCACTGTCCCTTTCGCTCTCTTCGACAACCCGAGTCTGTTGAGACCGGGTAACAGGAGGCACACATGGAACAGGCGGATTTGGCAGAGGCGGTTCATCCCCAACTGGCATTCTCACAGCCTCCCTCAAAGGTAACAAATGATTCCGGTGCCAGTTCTTGAGAGGCCCAGCCTTTCCATCCGGGCGAATCTGATACACTGGTAGACCTGGTAGCTGTTTGCAGACAATGTAAACCTGGGAACTCCACCTATCTGCCAACTTGTGTCTTGCAGCAACACCCAAGTTCTTCAATAGGACCCTATCACCGGGTTGTAGATCTTGTATCCGGACCTTCAAGTCATAGTTCCTTTTGTTTCTTTGCTCCCTGTTTCCCGAGGTCAACCGGGCCTGTTCAAATGCAGAAGCCAAATTTTTTCGAAGTCTATCCACGTAGTTTCTATGGAAGCTACTGACGTCTGGTCTAGAGATAACCCAAATGCCAAATCAACCGGCAGTCGAGCCTCTCTTCCGAACATAAGACGGTACGGTGAATATCCAGTTGCATCGCTCTCCGTACTGTTATATGCATGCACTAGAGTAGCTATGTGACGACTCCAACTCTGCTTCTCCACATTCGACAAGGTCCCCAGCATGTTTAGCAATGTGCGATTAAACCTTTCAGGCTGAGCATCACCTTGAGGGTGATATGGTGTGGTTCGGGTCTTTTGGATTCCCAACAGCTCTAACAACTGCCCCACCAGTCTGCTTTCAAAGTCTCTACCCTGATCAGAGTGTATCCTCCTTGGTAGTCCGTAGTGAACAAAGAACTTTTCCATCAACACCTTGGCTACAGTCGGAGCGCGTTGATCTTTCGTGGAAAAAGCTTGGGCGTAACGAGTGAAATGATCAGTCACTATTAGAATGTTCCTTGCCCACTAGCATCCGGCTCTAAGCACAAGAAGTCAATGCACACACCAAATCCATGGGTCCCTGGCTCTGCAGATGGCTCATTGGAGCAGTTCGGGTCGGTAGAGTCTTTCTCTGAATACACCTCAGACAGGAATGACAATAGCTTTCTACTTCAGCCCTCATACAAGGCAATAGAACCTATCTCGCACCAGCTTAAAAGTTCTCTCTGCACCCAAATGTCCATGCTCATCATGTAGTGATCGCAGCACACTCTCCCTATGTTTAGTAGGGAGGAATAACTGTTGAATCTCTTCAGAGTTGGCTGAGGGGCCCCTTCGGTAGACCACCCCATCCAACATCTTTAACCGCTCCCACTCTTTGTAGACCAATCTGGCTCCACTCGGGGAGTTGGTTAACAAAATCTCTCGCTGGTTTGCAGACAGAGCCTTTATGGTCAAGGCAATTAAAGGGTCTCTGGCCTGATCCGCTTTCAGGTCCTGTCTCGAAAAGGTAGGTAAACTTTCATCCCTTAACTGCGTAGGGTTACAGTAGAACTCAGGAACAGCCGCAGCCATAACTCCTATGGCCTCTGCTTCAATCCTCCTTTGACCCGGCGCTCTGTTCCTTGGCACAAAGCTTGCACCCCGTCTGGAGTCAAGTGAGTCCATTCTGTAGTGTAGGGTCTTCTCGATAACGCATCAGCATCTCATTATTCACCCCAGGGCGATACTTCAGGCTGAACCGAAACCCTGACAGAGCGGCCAACCACCGATGTCCCGTTGCGTCCAGTTTTGCGGTAGTAAGGATGTAGGTGAGAGGATTGTTATCCGTCTTGATCACGAACTCAGCTCCATACAGATAGTCTTTCAACTTGTCCACCACTGCCCACTTCAAAGCTAGGAACTCCAGCTTGTGAGTAGGATAGTTCTTCTCTGAAGGCGTAAGGCTCCGGCTCACGTACGCCACAGGCCTCAGCAATCCACCATACTCCTGATATAGGACTCCTCCCAGACCTTCTCGGCTGGCATCCACATGTAGTTCATACGGCTTGTGAGGGTCCGCATAGGCCAAAACAGGAGCTCGGGTTAGGCTCTCTTTCAGCTTTACGAAAGCTTCTTCACATTGACTGGTCCATTCACCTTGTATAGACTCTCGAGCTTTCCTTGGCCCCGGAGCTGACGGGTTTTTGTCAGAGACCTTGCAGCCTTCTTCTGTGGTTTCCTTCTGCAGGAGTTTGTTCAGTGGTTGGGCTATTTTTCGCGAATCCTCCCACAAATCTTCGATAGTATGAACAGAATCCCAAGAAAGATCTAAGCTCAGTGACGTTTCGGGGTCTAGGCCAAGAAGCTACGGCCTCCAACTTCCGAGGGTCTGTTGAAACACCTTCCGCTGAGACCACATGTCCCAGATACGTAACAGATGGTAGGCAGAATTGGCATTTCTCCAGAGACAGTTTCAGCCCCTCTTCATGGAGCCTCTTCAAGACCTTCTCCAAACGTTGCTCATGTTCTTCCAGAGTCTTCCCAAACACAATTATGTCATCCAGGTACACTAATACTTCGATTAGATTCATATCCCCGACTGTCTTCTCCATCAACCGTTGGAACGTGGCTGGAGCCCCCGTAAGGCTTGAGGCATCCTGTTGAATTCAAAGAACCCCAGTGGACAGATGAACGCAGTTTTCTCCTTGTCTTCAGGATGCATTGGTATCTGGTGATACCACTTCGCAGGTCTAGTACACTAAACCACTTTGCTCCAGACAAACACTGTAGGGCATCTTCAATCCGAGGAGTGGCATACTGATCGGGGATGGTTCTCCGGTTCAATGTGCGATAGTCTATGCATAAGCGGACAGAACCATTTTTCTTCCGGACCAACACTATAGGAGATGCATACGGGCTCCTGGACTCTTGAATCACCTTGGTTTCTGTAACTCGTTCAGCTGCTCTCGCAGATCATCTAAGTCTCCTAGCGGAACTCGCCTTGATCTTTCGCGAAACGGCTTGTCTTCTTGTAATCGAATGCGGTGTTCAGTACTCTTAGCTAGGCCCACATCGAACTCATCTTTTGAAAACAATTCCTTCCACTTTAGAACTTGAGACTGAAGACGTTTCTTCCATTCAGGTGAAATAGGAGCGTCCTTGGGGTAGAATCTTTCATCTGGAATCTCTTTACCCTCTCCCCCTCCTGAATCGGTAGCGAGGGGTGTAGCAGACTCTACTTGCCCAATAGGCATTCGTGCTTTAAGGACTACTGGAAAATCCGTCACGTTGCACACACTGACCGAGACTCTTCCGCGTGTTCTCTTCAGAGCTTTGGTGGAGATTATTTCAGGAATTACTTCGACTCCGGTTTCACTCCCATGATCAAAATCGGTTCCCAGCACCACATAGGGGCCTGGTTGCGATCCATTCAACTTGACTGAAGCCCGGAAACTCGCTACTTCTCCTGCTTGCAGAACCTTCTCTGTTCCACCCAGTCTCCACAGTCTTCCCACCTCGGCAGGTGCCTTTCGTTCTTCGACCATCCTCTGATAGACCGGACGTAACATTGGGTGTACTCCTTGAGTTGAACCTTCTTCCAACACGATAGGCGTCAGGAGACGCCGCACTAGGTCAGTATTTGTCCCCACTATCAGGGAGCGTCTGTTCGCACCCGAGGGTCGAGGACACACAATAGCCAATGCATCACAACCCCCAGACTGCCCGATGACTTCAGATCCGATCTCCAACTTCACTTGCAGGTACCCGTCATAAGGGAGTTTCTCAGTGCCGATACCCCATATTTCCAAATCCTTCAATTCTTGCAGAGGAATGTGCTTTAAGTGTTTCTTGTAGAAGTCTCTGTAGATCAATGTCACTTGAGCCCTTGAATCCAACAGGGCTTTGGTGTAGACTCCTTCCACTTGGATTGGCACAATAGGAGAAGGACCTATCAGTTGGTCGGGAAACTTGGTGGCAGTATCCGGACACTTAGACCCAGTTTGTTGTACCCTGGCCTTTTTCTTGGCCCGTGCAGGTTTTGGGTGTGCATTGCTTCCCCATGACATAGACCCGGATGCTAAGGGAGTGACTCTTTCAGTCCTGGCAGGCTCTACGGTCGGCTCGGCTTTGGGCCTTTTCGCCCTCTTAGCCTTGGCTTGATTTCTGGAGCGGGGTTCAACCCTCGGGCACTCAGGTTGCTCCTTCACTGGTGCCCTCTGGCGTTTCCCGCCGGTGAGGTAGATAACAGTCCCTCCAGGGCTTCCAACAATCCCTTGACTCTATCCTTCTCAGGCTTTCGGCCTTTGCACTGTGCGCGGAAATGGCCCATTTCTCCACACCCGAAACATCTCTTCTTAGAGAGCGGAGACGTAGTTGCTTGTTGAGATTTGGTTAAAGGATTTGGACCAGACGCCACAGCAACTCCCGTCGTCTGCATACCTGTGAGGAATTTCTGCATTTCTGCCTGCATCTCTGTCACCTTCATCAATACCTGGCACAGTTCCGCATGCGCTTGCTGCAATTCAACTTGAGCTTCCTGAACCTTCTTGACGGTCTTGGACAATTCACCCCGTTCAGGGAGGTTCGACTCTTTGGCTGCCTTCTCTGTAGATTTAAAAACAACTAGATGTTCTTGTTCGTCCTCGTCAGATCCATAGGTATCTAGAGAGTCGCTTTCAGGTTGCAGGCCGTCGTTATGTCTCACAGGTTGTGCATAAGCCCTTTCCCCCGCCTGAAAGATTTCTCTTCTAGTAAAGCCTCTTCCTCTCGTACAACTCGGATCAGTTCCAGGTACTTTAACTCTTGGTTACCTGCTCTGCTTCTCAGCTGCATCATCACTGGATCTAGAGGTTGAGAGCCCTCAGGATCTGTTTTATTCGGATCTTATCTACTTCGGCCGGTTCGGCCCCTTTCTTCAGGAGTATCTGGTGTAGAACCTTATCCAGGCGCCTCATGTACTCGGTCATCCTTTCACCTCTTCTCTGATAGGTGTGTTCGTACTGATATACCAATTCGGCGCCTTTTCAGTTCGCCCAAAAACTTCTTCAAGAACGTTTAAATAATCCAAAGCAGTACAATCTTTTCTACTCAGTTTTAGGTTTCTCACCGCTTCTGACGCAGGTCCCTTTAAGCTCTCGGTGATCCTTTGCTTTTTCTGGGCCTCAGGGACATCCCACTCATCCAGAGCCTGCATCGCCTGTTCCACCATTCTTCAAAGGTTTCTTCTCCCGCCGGAGTTGGTACGTTTCCTGTAAAATTTCTTAACCGTCGATAACCGAAGTTAGTGTGAGGAGGGCTTGTTTTCTGACATTTAGCCAGTAGATCTCCAATAGCCACGATAAATTCAGGCCCTATCATGGCCAACGGACTAGGCGCGGAAACACTTGCGGATTTGCCACGTGGCGTACTTGGCTTAATTAGTTGGACTTCCACCTCTTCGGCCAGTTTCACGCTCGTGCCCTGAAAACATGGCGGAACAACCCTTTCTCCATTCAAGAAGAACATACATGTGAGAAGTATGGGTTTTTTTCAATGTCCAGTATTAACCCCCGATGATCTGGTGCTAGCGTGGCCACGGCCTGGCGAATCTGATCTTCAGCCCAAGTGTCTGCTGGAATATCCATAACTATACAACATTCTGACTGGCTACTGTGCTCCCCACACCACTCGGCAACAGTGTCTGGATCCATATTTAACCCTTTAGATGCAGTTTTTCCAGAGACTGGATCCCGGAAACGAGCCCCCACGTGTAGCGCTCACTCCCGGAGGAGCCGCTGAAAATGAACCACGGGTCAGTCTCCCCGCACTAGGGAATAAATATACTCCAACACAGTTGTGAGTTTTTATATTTATATAGTTTACTAAAATATTTGAGCAGATGTTGAGACACGGTATTCACAAGTATTATTACAGTATTTTCGTATCCGGTAAACGCGTAGCGGAAAGAACGGAGGAAACGTGGAAACGAAACCGAGGCTTCGTATTTCGGAAAATAAAATATTCGCAACCGAACATAAAACAATGCAATTTCCCGATAGTTCAGAAAAAGGGACACGTAGCAAAACCCCAAACATACAATCCTTCGTATTACGGCAAACGCGCAGCGGAAAAAGAGAAAAATGTATTCGGAACGTATCTTTGTCTTTAACCCCAAGTTCCGATTCGCAAAAGGAAATGAGTCCTGCACAGGTTAAGTCCCAGAATGTGAAAAGTGTATCTGTGTATGTGTGGTACCCGGGTACTGTTCAACTGGCCAGTGAGTTTATTAAAGGAAGGTCTTCGACTAGTCAGTTGGGGCCCTGTGGACTTTAAAGAGAATACAGCAGAGCGTCCTTTAATCATAAAACAGCCTTGGAGGCCTCTCACCCATCCGACGATTTCTTTAGGCTCCGCTGACCCAGGACGTCTCTCCACCCGATTTTGACTGGGGATACTAGCGGCCCGATCTGTTGTCTGACTCCACACAGCTTTTCCAGCTCACCGCCTGCTCTCCGTTCGATTCCTCCGGTCTGCAGCAATGCCTGGATCCCGGCGGGTCTTCTTCTCCTCAGCTTGGGTGGTCCTCTCTGGACCAACAGGTCTCTCTTGGTCTCTCTTGGTCTCTGGTGGTCTCTGGCCTAGGCCCTCTCGTGATCTCTTCGATGCGTCTGCTCTCTTCCCTTCCCTGGCGCGCTCTGGCACTTTCTCCACGAGGCAGAGGATGTAAGTCTCCAGTCCCCACCCACTTCCTGTCTTCTCGCAAAGCATGCCGGGCATTGTAGTCCCAATATCCAGTATCTCTGATCGCGACAGTCTCCATCTTGTGGCCAAAAATAGGTACTGCCACAGCAAGATTTTACCACAGCGCTACACAAGTATAATCCATGAGCCCCATGCTCTATAGTAAGGCAGCGTTTACCTGCTCTGATGCAGCCAATATATTGTAGATACAAACTCCAAAGGAAGAGGTGCACACTGAAGGCTTGCTTATAAAAAGTACGAAAAACATTTATTCCATCTTTACTGAAAAAAGACTTTATCAAAAGTCCAGAAGAGGACTGAAACGTCGACTTGTCTTTTTTCACTTAAGATGGAATACATTTTTTTTGTACTTTTTATAAGCAAGCCTTCAGTGTGCACCTCTTCCTTTGGAGTATGTATATATATATAAACAGCACTCAACCTAAACTAAGCATTCAGTGGGGGTGCGCCTCAAAAATAAAATACAGAACAAAACCAGGGAGAGAGCACTCCAGTCAACACATTCAAAAACCAGCAACAGCAGCTTCATGCATGGGTACATTATACCAGATTTTACCACATGTTGAAGAATTCTTAAATCTGAGCTTTGTTGAATAAAATGGTGGAAATTTAGTTTGCAATGAATGGCCATTTTATTCAACAAAGCTCAGATTTAAGAATTTTTCAACATGTAGTAAAATCTGGTATAATGTACCCATGCATGAAGCTGTTGTTGCTGGTTTATGAATGTGTTGACTGGTGTGCTCTCTCCCTGGTTTTGTTATATATATATCTAATTGTAATATATAAGGTCAGAATTCAATCTGCTTGTTTATTATTTCAGCAGTGGGATATAGTTTTTTTTCAATAAATAGTGCTGTTTATACTTTGTGGATTTCGCAGAACTTGAATAGCTTCCTAACTTCTGACCTACAAGTTCCATTCCCATCATGTCCCTACGTGAGCATATATAAATAGCTGCGTGCATCTTTTCAAGTCTCAGATCCAGCCTTCAGCGCTTAATCTCCCATAATCCTTGTTTATCAATGGGGTGAGCAGGTGGTGTGTTTGTTAGGAAGCTCCCGTTACGCAGTATGTGATGTCATGAACAGAGGGGGGGGTGAGAGGTTCACAAACAGGTATAAATCCATCTCATACAGGTTCTGAATCTATTACCTGCACACCACCTGCTCCCTACTGCACGCGTATAGATCACAGCACGCAGATCTGGAGTGATGAAGGTGACACCACGCATACGGTGAGTGTGCTGGGATTCACAGTAGGCTTGTGCACCGATTTTTTTTTCGGTTCGATTCGGTTCGATTTTTCGGATTTTTAAACTTTTCGATTCGGCTCGTTTCGACCGATTTCTGTTTCGATTCAGTTCGGCTCGATTCGTTTTTCGTGTACATTTTTTTTTCGGAATTTCGACCATTTTTCATATTTTCGTGTCACTTTGCTCGTTTTTTGTATCGACTTTTCGTAATTTCGGAAATTTTCGTTTTTTCGGAACGTCTGTTCTCCTCGTTTCAAAGCAATAAATTTCGATTTGACACATTTCAAGTCCATTCGAAAATTCCAAAAATATTTCGTTTCGGCTCGGAAAACTTTTCGGATCTGCCATTTTCGGATCTAAAAATTTTCAGAAATTCGGCCGCATCCGAAAACACACATCCCTAATTCACAGGACAGGCTCATTCTAATGGGTATTAATGTATGCAGAGATAACATAATAACATAGTTGTGTAGATTGAAAAAAAGACCACTGTCCACCAAGTTAAATCTTCCACACATCATTGTGGCTGTTGTTGATCGTAAAGAAGGCTACAAAACCCCTTTTTGGCGCATTTTCTAATTGTGTCCAAAAGAAAAAAAATATTTCCTTCTTGATTGCCTGATTTCCTAATGACAGTTGGATTTCTCCTTGGATAAACAATAAATGCATTAAAATTATATACAGTATATATATATAACATTTATATTGTATATTACCAAAAACAACATCTTTAGGAATATAGTTCCATATTTTAATTGTTCTAACTGTAAAAAAACATTTGCAGTAGACAAAATCATCTTATTGCAGTCTCCTGTCCTTTGCAATGTCCTGTTAATGAACAGGTCATCAGACAGCTCTTTCTATGTATTTGAGCATTGCATTTGAGAGTTGAGGCATCTGAGACTCTTAGACTAAATAAGTATAATTTCTTTATCTTCCTTCATAGCTAAAATAAAGTCAATTATCCTGCTCGTTTTCTTAAACCAGATAAACATCTCAAAATCTGCTCCTAGAGACTAAAAGGGGAACAGGCGGGACAAATTCACACAGCCACACCCCCTTCGTATATCTAAGGTTTAAATGTTGAATCTGAATAGCTGATTGTAGGCTTTCATTATTACCTACATTAAAGTCGGTCTGTTAGACGCTATAAAATATTAATTGCTCAATTTAGGCAATTTTTATGTTTTTTTTAGTAACAAACAAATAAGCTTATAATGGGAAGTTACTGTGTGGTTTAACGTTTGCAGCACTTTTATATATAAATCTACATAAGAAGAATGTTGAGATAGATTACAGCATTTTACCCTGTCTGTTGGTTTTATTAAGAGTGAATCTATTGAATCTTCTCCTTTTCAAACAAGTTGATAATGACTGTGTTTCCTGATGCAGATTAATGAAGCGGATGTCTTGAATGGTACAACGTGTATACATGATGATATGATAGTACTGTAAAACAAAAAACAATACAAAACACAACATTTCAACTACATGGCCTTCATTTGGCTTTTTCTTTTAATACTGTATATATATTATCTCCATCAAGAACCACCAGGAAAATACATATTGTACCCGGGTGGGACATCACTTCAAACTAACAGGCCACTCCATCCAAAACCTCAAAATTAAAATCCTCAAAGGACATTTTAAAGACCACCGTGAACGCAAAACGTATGAAATGAAAATGATCACATATTTTAACACTATAAATGCTGGACTCAATGTGGATTCCGGATTTTTAACCCATTATCATAACGTCACATAACAGTCAAAATTCTGGCTGATGCTTTGTTTCTTCTTGTTTTCTTTTTTTTCATGTCTCTTTCAGACTTCACTGTTTTCAGTTTTTTTTTCTTTTCCCCCTTCTTTTTTTTTCATTTCATTCAAGTTATCTCTGTTGTTTTATTATGGGCCCAAGATCCCTCATGCGTTTATTTTCCCATTTTGAACATGCCATTTGACTCTCACCTTTTATGACATCTAAATCCCCCCACCCATGTGACCCTTAATGTCCTAATGTTCTATTCTAGGAACTGATCATTATAGCTTACAGACCTGAGGAAGAGAGTAATCCCCTTGAAAGCTTGTCTTTTAAATGTATCGTTAGTCCAATAAAAAAGGTATCACTACGTACTGCTATACTCGTGACTTTATATATATATATATAGCGAGTTTAGAAAAGGGAAGGCGGCACTCCAGGACGATAAACAAACAGAAAGTTTTATTCCAGAACCGTCAACGTTTCAGCCCTAACCCAGGGCTTTCATCCTGATGAAAGCCCTGGGTTAGGGCTGAAACGTTGACGGTTCTGGAATAAAACTTTCTGTTTGTTCATCGTCCTGGAGTGCCAACTTCCCTTTTCTAAACTCACTTGATATCCAGCCTAAACTCGGCAGGCACCGGGCACCAAGGGAATGTGGAAGCTGGAGTGCTCAGCTGTTGTTCATTATATATATATATATATAATATATATATATATATATATATATATATATATATATATATAAAATTTCTACCACCATATTTAAACCCTGGGTTACTGCACAGGAAGTAAGTCATAAACACTGTTATCAATCAAAACAGACATACAATATTTAAGATAATAAAAAAGTCTAAACAGGCTTGTTCAGTGTCATTCTAAACAGGACATATGCATCCTCCTAAGTAGACAAGACAGGACATCTAATTAAATGTTAACCCCTACCAAATAATACAGATTTAATGCTCTTTAGAGAAGAAACTGTAAGTATTATATGATAATGCACTTCTAGGCTTGAAATTAGAGTGTCAGTCTGAATCTGCTCGCTGCTTTCCTGAATTGTCTATACTCACACTAACTCTCGTTACAGTGTCCCTGCTCTCCCTGTGAAGAATCTGAACGGGACAGGCCCAGTGCACCCAGCCCTGGCAGGTCAGTAGCCCAGGGAAATGCCTTGAAAAGTCTTTCCTCTTATTAATTGCACCTTTATGGAGTACAATGTCATGCAAGATAGCTTTGGTAGCCACGTCCAGTTACCCAGGCTGTCATTGTCATTCATTTCTGCTATGGAGTAGGCCTTGTATATATCTAGATTTGTCATTTTATTGGTAATTATGCTAGTAGCATGTTGTTTTCCAGTAGGAAGCCAGTGATAACATCATGCATCTCTTCCATATATTCATGGTTCTGCGAGGTATGGAGATCATAAGAAGAGCATATTGGTGCTCCAGAACTCATTTGTATGGGTATATGTGTCATATAGAATGATTATAGCAGATCTGTCCCTTGCACAGAAACGGCATGTACTGAAGACAGCAGGCGATCATGTCTGTGTCAGCACTCCTGAGTGAAATAAAATTGCTCAAAGTAGAGCACATTGTTAACCTGTTTTTCAGCCAATATAACTGAAATCAGAACAGAATCATTCTTGCTTATTATTCATTATATACAGTTGTGTTCAAAATTATTCAACCCCCACTGAAATTGAGTGTTTTGGCCAGTTTGACATTGATTTTGATCATTCAGTCATCTTGCTTACAATTAAATCAAAGAGGCACGTGTAGGTCAGACAAATATAACATAACATTTATAATGAAATAACCACAAATGTCTTTTCTGTGCTCACATCATTATCAGTTTTATTCAACCCCCAAGTGACATTCAATCTTAGTACTTAGTACAACATCCTTTTACAGTTATAACAGCTTTTAAACGTGAAGCATAGCTTGACACAAGTGTCTTGCAGCGATCTACGGGTATCTTCGCCCATTCGTCATGGGCAAAAGCCTCCAGTTCAGTCACATTCTTAGGCTTGCGCACTGCAACTGCTTTCTTTAAGTCCCACCAGAGGTTCTCAATCGGATTTAAGTCAGGTGACTGCGATGGCCACTCCAAAATGTTCCAGCCTTTAATCTGCAACCATGCTCTAGTGGACTTGGAGGTATGCTTGGGATCATTGTCCTGTTGAAAGGTCCAACGTCTCCCAAGCCTCAGGTTTGTGACGGACTGCATCACATTGTCATCCAATATCTCCTGGTACTGAAGAGAATTCATGGTACCTTGCACACGCTGAAGCTTCCCTGTACCTGCAGAAGCAAAACAGCCCCAAAGCATGATTGACCCCCCGCCATGCTTCACAGTAGGCAAGGTGTTCTTTTCTTCATAGGCCTTGTTCTTCCTCCTCCAAACATAGCGTTGATCCATGGGCCCAAACAGTTCTAATTTTGTTTCATCAGTCCACAGAACACTATTCCAAAACTTCTGTGGTTTGTCCAGATGACTTTTGGCATACTGCAGTCGACTCTTCTTATTCTTTGGAGACAGCAAGGGGGTGCGCCTGGGAGTTCTGGCATGGAGGCCTTCATTACGCAGTGTGCGCCGTATTGTCTGAGCTGAAACTTCAGTACCCACATCTGACAAATCTTTTCTCAGTTCCTCAGCAGTCACACGGGGACTTTTCTCCACTCTATGCTTCAGGTAGCGCACAGCAGTCGAAGTCAGCACACTTCTTTCTGCCACGTCCAGGTAGCGTTTCAACAGTGCCCTTTGCCTTGAATTTGCGAATGATGCTTCCTATGGTCTCTCTTGGTATGTTTAACATCTTTGCAATCTTCTTATAGCCATTGCCCTTCCTGTGAAGAGTAATCACCTCTTCTCTTGTCTTCCTGGACCATTCTCTTGACTTCACCATGTTTGTAACCACACCAGTAAATGTCTAGAAGGAGCTGAATATCACAATCATTTTAAAGCTGCCTAATTGGTGCTTATTATGCTTTATTGCTGCTCCGTGACATCCACAGGATTTTCAATACCTGATTGAAAACACTTGAATGAACCTCTGTTCTTCAGAGTGGTAGTCTTTAAGGGGTTGAATAATTGTGTCAATGAAGAATTCACAAAAGAAACATTTACTACTGTATTACAAAACCAATTGATGTCATTTTAGTTGCATATGGTTCTTTAAAAAGTCCTTGTAGGATTTCATTCTGAATACAATTACAAATGTACACTAAATTCCCTAAAACCCTTTACAGCATTGGGGGTTGAATAATTTTGAACACAAGTGTACTTACATTTTTTCTTTTTAATATTATGAATAATAGTATGGAACACATCATCTCACATTCTGTGGTTCTGTCAAGTTTTTGTTATTTTTGTTAGTTTTTATTATTTAAAAAAATTGTGTAATTTTAATGCTGATAACGTGAACAGCGAACTGAATATGTCCTGGTTTTATATTCTTTATATATATATAGATATATATATATATACAAGAAGTATAATATATAATATTACGTGGAGTTGAGCACCAGGCAATGGGCAATATATCAATCTTCGCGCAAAAAGCATCGCGCAAAGCGAACATTTTTGCGCCAGGCGTTAAACTTTTGCGCGCGCAAATTACCTCTGGAATTACAATACTCACAGTTTTTTTCACCCGCCAATCAATTGCGCGCGCAAAAAGGACGCGTACAAATGCTGGCACAGTGCCGTCTCTTGCAAAAATCTTTGCGCGCGCAGTGTTTTGCACCCATTCAGCCAATCAAATTGAAGAAACACACCTATCAAACGCAACTGAATTGCGTCTGACAGAGGCATCGGAGACGGGTTCTGCGTCTATGATGCAAAATGAGCATATATGCTACAGTAATAACACACACCTGCCATCATCCATTATATTGTTGCTGCATTACTTTTAATATATATATATATATCTTTTGGGTTAGCCAGGTTGTTCAAATTTGCCGTTACCACCAGCTTTTAGGAGTTGCTAAAATTATGCGCGCAAAGGTTATGCGGTAATTACCGCGAATAGATTGTAATACCCTCGAAGTACCAGAGCACATTTGCGTTTGCGCTCACAATGTTAAGTATAGGACGTCCGCAGTACAGTAAGCTCTCGCAGGTTCACCCGCGGTAGATGATTGCGCGTGGTTGTTGCGCTGACTTTGTAATACGGGATTAGGCGCAAATGGTTTTACCCCACGCGTTAATGTTTTTTTGCGCCGGCGCAAACGTTTGCGTGAAGATTGTAATTTAGTCCAATATCTTTTGGTGATTAATCCTGGAGTAAAGGAATGCCCTCCACCACAACCCAAATAAGTACTGATTTGTCCTACGGGCCAAGCATCAAACTGCAACTGGTCAAGCCTAGCTCCTGCTGGGTAGTGTCCAATAAACCCGAAACAGTGCTGTCCAGGAGTGGCTTTGACCAGTTGCATAAACCCCATCTCTGCTAAATAAGCCATCTATTATGGCGTGGCATTGATTGAAGGATTCTGTGTGAAAGCTGACCCAGGATGCAAAAAAAATGGGAAATTGAAGACATCATTTGCATGTCTTACCAACAGTCCTGTGCTGCATATGGGAAATGTAGCACATGAGCTCTGTGACACAGTTCCTTGAATTGCTGTGATGTGCAAATGGTCTCTGCAATAAAATATATATATATATATGTCAGAAAAAATTTTGGTTATGTCCATAAAATAGAATAAGCTGTATCTGATCTGCTGGATCTTTAGGTTCCTAAGAGTCACTGAAATTTACTGAAGCCTAAAATCATAATATTAATTGGGTAGCCATTTCCAAATTGAGAAAAAAACATGGATACATTTTATTTTTTAACTATTTGTTTACTTTTTTTAATAAAATACTAGTAATTGTGTCCTTCCTGTTCTGGCCCCTGCTGTGTCATTGGATCTAAACCAAGTCTGGATGATCAGATTAGTATATTTACTTTGAGTGCAATATCTTTCCATTGCACAGAACTTTGAAACCATCCAACCACGTTACTTTTCTGTATTCCCTCTTTTTTAAAAAAAGTATTATTCCATTTCCATATTCATTTGTTTTTCCTTATTGTCTATTTTGGAGTAACGTGTGGAATTTCTACTCCTGAATCAGGAATCCAGCCAGCCAGAACCTATAATCTGCTCAAAAGTTTATAGCAGGGTGTGCTTGACCTTGGTCCTCCAGTAGTTTTGTTCCAAAACATCTGGAGATTGAGCACCCCTGGCTCACAGTGTTACAGGGTCAAAAGAGGAAAGGTTCTTTATTTTCTTTTTAATGTTGTCACTGTTTAGAGGTTCCAAATCACTCTTTGCTAAATGTTACGATGATCAACAAGAGGATTGATGATGATTTTATGCAGTCATATAGGATGGTTTGTGGGCATTTTGTGATGAAATTGAACTAGATCAGTGTCGTGACTCAGAAAGCCTGCTCATCCATGATAACAAAGCTAGGCAAGAAAGTTAAAAGAGCGTAATTCTTCCTGAATTATACAATGTTCTTTTGCACATTTTAGAACAGTAGAGTTGGCAACATTTTTGCAAGGCAATCCCCATCTGCATAAAACATATGCTTGTATATTAAGTCCATTATTTATGCAAGTCGCATGTGTCCTTTTAATCGAAAGAGCTGCAGTTTGAGCTCCGAAATACGAAAATAAAAGTTAGCAAGCACCGCCAGGCACAATAATATAAACAATGTGATGCATCAAAATAAAAGCTCAAGTGTAACTCATTGGTATTCCGTGCGTGTGTTTATTGTAGATCAGTTGTGTACGTCCAAGGAATTACATGAGTATGCAGAAAGCTTTGCCAAATGGTATAGAATTGTAACTCTCCCTGCAGTGCTCTGGAGGACACAGAGTGTGATTAATATAGATTTCGAGAAATAAAAGAACAATCATGCTCCTCTGAGATAAAGAAGCCCAAAACTGTATCCAGAATTATCTTTTTGCTTTGTGTGATGGCAATGTAAAATGTTACCGTATCATTAACTCACAGTGGGCAATATTACAAAGTTGGTGCTAACTTAAAGGGACACTCTAACAAAAAATCACCCCCCCCCCGTTTTTTAATCCTAACCTATCCCTATTCCCTTAATAAATTGTTATTTTTTGTTTTTGTGTTTGTAACTGTAATACTTACCCTAAAATCCTCTTGTTTCCAGCGCTGTTTTTTTTTTTTTTTTATACTCACCTCCCTCCTCTTCCGCTCCCGTCCTTCTTCTATCCGACTTGCCTTCTGGTTTACGCGAGAAGCGCGCATGCGCGCCTCTCACGTAAGCCAGCCAATCGGCAGGCTTCCTCCCGGCTCCCTCTGAGGATTAGTGTTGCGCGCAAGAGGATGCGCGCAACACTAACCCTCAGAGGGTGCCGCCAGCTTCTGCGGTGAGTTGGAGACATCATCGCGCTGAAAGCCGATGACGTCTCCTACTCAGCAAAAGTCGGCAGAAGCGGGAAATATGATTCCCGCTCTGCTCACTGACAGCTGGGAGGGCGGAGTAAAGTTCTCCGCCTCTCTCAGCTGTTTTCAGCATTTACAGCTGAACCGCTGAGCGGAGGGAGGGGGGACAGAGGGCAGCATACTCTGGGCATCATGACCACCTAAAATAGCTTAGGTGGTCATGTTGCTTAGAGTGTCCCTTTAACCAGAGCTGTTGTGAACTTACCAGAGCCATTATAGTCTATGGAGGTTTTAAGTTTGCAACGGCTCTGGTTAACTTTTTTTTTTTTGAGAAAGTATTTTACCAGGAAGGATACATTGAGATTTCTCTCGTTTTCAGGTATGTCCTGGGTGCCGAGTGTGTACCGTTAGTTGTCTTGCCCAAGGACACTTACTGGAGAGGTGCTCTTGCTGGGATCAAACCTGTGTCTCCACAGTCTCCACAGTTATAGAGCAGTGATGTTACCTCTACTCCACCCAGCCAGTACTTAGCAGTTAGCACCAACTTTGTAATACTGCCCAAGGGAAGGCTATCATAATACATCCAGGGGTCAGGTCCTATAAGGATAAGTGAGGGAACTCACCCACATCTCTGTCCCCAAAACTATCCATTGTCATCTTACACTTAACCCAACACCACACTCTCAGATTTTATATTCCCTTTTATTTTTAAGATCTTTACTGAGTTTTTAGATTTGTCATTGTGATAATCATAATAAATATCATATAGGTATCATAATTTAACTTAATATATGGTTAAAGCTTAACAGTGTTGGCAAAAGGGGTTTCTTATTTTAGGATGCAAAAATATTGGAGGGAATGCTTTCCCAAACCGTCTGCTCAACTTTGTCCCAAAATACATAATTCCTCATTTTTGGTAAAATGTGTGAATTTGTTAATAATGTTTACTTCTCCAGATCATTTGACTGTATTAGGAGCACTATACAGTGACAGATCAGGCTTTGAATGTCCCCTTCCTCATGCTCTCTAGCGAGTGTGACAGAGCAGAAGTACATGAGTACCATCGGAACCAAATGTATAGGTTTGGTGAGGAGGAAGAAGGTGAAACAAAATAGTACAGTGTAAATATAACATGGAGCTCAGAGACAGTGATGGACAAGCTTTAAAGTTAGCAAAGCCGTAGGCAAACCTCAAATAAGGACGCGCCCTTCTTGTTATGATAAATGAACTCAAATATTTTACTTAAACAAGACACACTTACAGCTAGCTTGATACATGGAGGTGTGTGAAGGTAGTGGTGTATTTGAGTGGAATGTCAGAATACAAATGAATGCAGAATTGGTTTTATACAGTGTGTTAATGTGTTTGAATTCAGTATTGAGTTGGTGCAGTGTGCATTTGTGTATACAGGACCGAAATTAAACAGAATATCTGTGTGTGTGTGTGTGTGTGTGTCATTGACCTTTAGGTGTGTTGTGTGTGTGTATTCATAGCTATACTTGTGGGATTTTCATTTTTCCTCCTCAGTCGGCTAGGGACTAACCAAGAGCTAAGTCGGTTAGAGAAACGTGACTCAAACTGGGGTTTTGGGAACCCAACCTGCCATTCCATCATGCAAGGCTCCAGTGTGAGTGAGGCCGTAGACAGCCAACTACTTTGCCTAATTATAGGGCTGTCACCGGTACTTGGGAAGGTGAAATAAGGAATTTGAAATGGCCTTGGTTTTGCAAAAGATTTGATAAGTCAGAGATATAGAATTAGAATGGAGGAACAGGATGTTAGTGTGTAAAATGTAACACAAGAGGTCTAAATGGAGGGGATTGAATTCAGGAGTCGGAAAGTCTTGGTAACGTACTCTAGGTATGGCAGGGTTATGTATTGAAAAGGACTGATTTCAATATGACAGAATAAGAGAGAAATATAATGGAAAAATAGGAAACAAGTCCAGAAATAAACAGAAATAAGAGGGACAGATACACACAGATAAAATATGTGCTGATTAAGAAATAAGGGATGGAAAAGAAAGAGGGTCAGACCCATAACAATAAAGGGTGGTAGAGTGCTTAGACAGAGTTTGCGATAAACATTCTGCAGGAAGAGAGAGAATAGACTGCAGATATATCAAAGACAGCTGAAGAAACCTGAAAATTATAGATTTTTTTAGGGGATAATATTGCTATCCTTCACATTAAACAATTTGCACAGCACCAAAGCTACACTAAGCCTTTGAATATGAGCAGAATAGTAATAAAACTAGGATTGAAACTATGAATCGGTACATTGTAATAAGCAGGAACAACCCACTGTGTCTAGAGATTCATTTACACAATATACCCATTTGGCTATCCCCAGGAATGACTGGCATTTTGATGTGTGCCGCTGGGCTGCCTGTCTGTCTCACCAGGGCTCCCAAGCCCATTCTACACCCACCTCCTGTCAGCAAAGAGGACATCAAACCTGTCAGTGGGATCAGCGGCATCTGCCGGAAAACCAAAAAGAAGCACCTGAAAAAAAGTGAGAATATATTCAACAGTTTTGTGTGCGGGATCTCATGTACTGTATGAAGTGCTCTACAGATTAGTATTAATATATTATTTTCCCGCATTTAGCAAAAAATAGACACTTTAAGAGCAGTGTTCCTCAATATACCAAGAATAATTCTACAATTTTTCCTATTAGCGTTCTCTATTTTAACAAGTATACTTAGCTGCACATATGATACAGGTCTCTATTGTATATTTAATTTAATGTTATTATTTGTCCACATAAGAGAAGTCCATTGTTGTATTAAGCTAGTGCTCAAAGAACAATATGATGCCTAATATAATCATGGTGACATTAAAATGAAGTAAATTTTTCTGAATTTCCCAGGTAAGAATCCAGAAGAAGTAGTACGGCGGTACATACAAAAAGTCAAGTCACCCCCAGATGAGGTAAGTGAGAAAAGTTTGTTTAATTGGTTAAGGATGGTTTTATGGATTTACAGAGCAGCCAAAAGATATATATCTGCAGCACCCAGGACAAAAGGCTCAACGTAGATGTCCCTGGTCCTGATCAGAGATTGCAGGCCCAGAACAATAAGGTTAGGCTCAAGGCAAAGGTCATGTGTGTACGTCTGTCTTCCCATGTGTTTCTGACTCTCTTTGCCTCTTTGTGTATTTGTATGTGCCATAATTTATATCTGTGTGTCTGCATCTCTCTCTCTGTATCTTTGTGTGTATCTCTGTGTTTTTGTGTGTATGTATGTGTGTTTGTCTGTGCGTCTGTCTGTCTCAGCCCCTCCCTGAGAGCACAGGATGGGACACAATGGGGGGGGGGGGGAGCAGGATGTCCTTCTTAATTTTTGCTGAGTTGTTTTGGTTGGTCCCAGTCTGTCCCTGTCCCAAATGATCTTCCTTCATTACATAAAGGATGTGCCTCCTGCAATGTCTACATGTGGCAGGGCAGCTCCTTCCTTGTGCCACCTTCTGCATGAGGTAGTAAGATATATGTCTCAAAATATATAAGGCAGGTCTGGCAAGCAAATAAATGATGCCATGTGTCTGTATGATGGATTGTTGTTCGCGTTTGAGATGTGTACACTTGATAATATGTGTGCATATAATTCTGTAATGAACGCCTGTGCCCGACTCATTCACCTCACCTCCCGCAACTTTCACACCTCACCTCTCTGTCAATCTCTACACTGGCTTCCTGTCTCCTTTAGAATCAATTTCAAAATATTGGTGCTCACATGCAAAGCTCTCCATTACTGCACCCCTGCCTACATCTCCTCCCTTATTACCAGGTACATCCCATCCCCACCACTTCGCTCGGCCAATGATCTGTTGCTATCTGTTCCTCAAACCTGCACCCCCTTACTCTCGCCTTCCGGACTTCTCCCGAGCTGCCCCCTTTCTATGGAACTCCCTCCCCCTGCAACATTAGACTCTCTCCATCTCTCCAGTCCTTCAAAAAGTCCCTGAAAACGCATTACTTTAGAGAAGCCTATTGGCTCACTCCATGATCTCCCCACTGTCATTTCCTCCTCTTCCCATTAAGTCCTCCTGCAACCCGCCACTTCACTTACCCTATTCACCCTCACCTAATGGGTCACCCCCCTCCTCTTAGATTGTAAGCTCTCGTGCAGGGTCCTCCCCTCTTCTGTTCCATGTGTGTAATGTGTATGTATATTTGTTATTCTGACTCTCTCATTGTACAGCGCTAAGGAATTTGTTGTCGCTTTATAAATACTTGTAACTGTAACTGTATAATTGTTCATATTTCCAATTTATATCGTCAGTGTTTCTCTACGAGAAGCATGTGAATACACAATTCCAGAGATGAGAGGTATCACGGTGGGTGGATCAACCTGGTGGATTTGCAATGGGATAAATAAAGGTTTTTAAACTTTTTTCTCCATTTCGGTTTTATCATTATTATTATTCTTTATTTATAAAGCGCCAGCATATTCCGCAGCGCTGTACAATAAGCACAGTATAGACAGGGTTACAATATATTGAACAACATTTGACAAACAGTACAGGAGGAGATGAGGGCCCTATTCCCGTAGGAACTCACAATCTGGGAGGGTTGGGGTTGGAAACAGGAGGAGAGGACTGTAAGGTGAGAGTGATTGATGGTTGCGTCAGTGAGTTGGGTGGTAGGCTTCCCTAAATAGGAACGTTTTAAGGGAGTGTTTGAAGGAAGAGAAGTTAGGGGAAAGTCTGACAGTACGAGGGAGAGCGTTCCAGAGAGTGGGGGCTGCGCGTGAGAAATCCTGCAGTCTATCATGGGAAGAGGTGATGCGGGGAGAAGCTAGGCGCAGGTCACTGTTTGACCTTAGGGAGCGGGCTGGGGTGTATTTGGTGATTAGTGAGGACAGGTAGTGGGGAGCTGAGTTAGTGAGGGTTTTGTAGGTAAGGATAAGGATTTTGAACTTAATTCTGCAGTGGATGGGGAGCCAGTGAAGGGACTCGCAGAGGGAAGCGGCAGAGACAGAGCGGCGGGTGAGGTGAATTAGCCTGGCGGAGGCGTTCAGGATGGATTGTAGGGGGGAGAGGTGGGACAGAGGGAGGCCAGATAAGAGATTATTGCAATAGTCGAGTCGGGAGATTACCAGGGCGTGTATGAGTTGTTTTGTGGCGACAGCGGTAAGAAATGGCCGAATTCTGTAAATATTACGCAGTTGGTATCGGCAGGAGGAGGAAAGAGACTTGATGTGGGGGATGAAGGAAAGAGCAGAGTCCAGTGTAACTCCAAGACAGCGAACTTGGTTTGATGGGGAGATGGTGATACCCTCCACCGTGATAGAGAAGTCAGGAGGTGGGGCGGCATTAGAGGGAGGAATAAGTAGGAGCTCAGTCTTTGACATGTTGATCTTTAGGTGGTGGGAGGCCATCCAGGAGGAGATGCCAGATAAACAGTCACTGACTTTTGAAAGGACAGGGGGAGAGAGATCAGGGGTAGAGAGGTAGATCTGAGTGTCATCAGCGTAGAGGTGGTAATTAAAGCCAAAGCTGTTGATGATTTTGCCCAGGGAGGAGGTGTAGATGGAAAAGAGCAGCGGACCAAGGACAGAGCCTTGAGGTACACCAACAGATAGAGGCAATGAAGAGGAGGAGTTACCAGCAAAGGACACACAGAAGGACCTGTTGGATAAATAGGAGTCAACCCAAGCAAGTGCAGTGTCCCCGAGACCCAGAGAGTTGAGGGTCTGTAGAAGGAGGGGGTGGTCAACAGTGTCAAATGCAGCCGAGAGGTCAAGCAGGATGAGAATAGAATAGTGGCCATGGTTTTTAGCAGTTAGGAGGTCGTTGGTGACTTTGGTGAGGGCAGTTTCAGTTGAGTGTAGGGGACGGAAGCCAGATTGCAGGGGGTCAAGTAGGGAATTGGAGGACAGGAAGATGGAGAGGCAGTTGAAGACTAGTTTTTCTAAGAGCTTAGAGGTAAAGGGAAGCAGGGATACAGGACGGTAGTTGGATGGAGAGTTGGGATCTAGGGATGGTTTCTTTAGTAAAGGGGTAACTAGCGCGTGTTTGAAGGCGGATGGAAAGGAGCCAGTGGAGAGAGATAGGTTGAAGATGTGTGTGAGAGCAGGGGTGAGGGAGGAGGAGAGGGGAGGAATTAGATGTGAGGGAATGGGGTCGAGCGGGCACGTGGTGAGATGTGAGGAGGACAATAAGGAATTGACTTCCTCCTCAGTGGCTGGGAGGAAGCGGCAGAGGGTGGCAGATGGGACCTGTGGGAGTGGAGGTGGCAGATAACTATCTTGTGTTGGGATGTTGCTTCTGATAGTTAAAGTTTTACTGAGGAAGTAGTCTGCCAGGTCTTGAGCGCTGAAGGCAGCTGAGGGGGGAGGTGCAGGTGGGTAGAGGAGGGTGTTGAAGGTGGACCAGAGCCGTTTAGGGTTGGAGGACAGTGTAGATATAAGAGATGAGAAGAAGGATTGTTTGGCCAAGTGGAGGGCAGAGGTGTATGACCGGAGAATAAACTTGAAGTGAACAAAATCAGCTTCAGAGCGGGATTTCCTCCAGGCACGCTCTGCGGTGCGGGAGCATCTTTGCAGGTAGCGAGTCTGGAGGGTGTGCCAGGGCTGAAGCTGGCGGCGTGGGGCCTTACAGAGTCGAAGAGGAGCAAGAGTGTCTAGAGCAGAGATAAGCGTAGTGTTGTAGTGATTAGTGGCAGCATCAGGGCAGGTGAAGGATGAGGTATGAGGGAGGTGGTGAAGTAGGTTGGAGAATTGATGGGGGTCCACAGCCTGTAGATTTCTGTGAGTTTGTGTGCGGGGTGGGGGAGCAGGGTGTTTAGGAAGTCCAGATAGGTTGAAAGAGAGAAGGTGGTGGTCAGAGATGGGGAAAGGGCGATAGTTGAACTCAGTAATGGAGCAGAGGTTGGAAAAGACAAGGTCAATAGCGTGGCCATCGCGGTGGGTAGGGAGGAGGGAGGATTGTGTGAGTCCAAGGGAGGACGTGAGTGAAAGAAGTTTGGAGGCAGCAGGGGCGGAAGGATCGTCAATGGGAATGTTGAAGTCCCCGAGAATTAGGCATGGAAGATTAGAAGACAGAAAGTGAGAAAGCCAGGTAGCAAAGTGGTCAAAGAACTGGGAGGTTGGTCCCGGTGGGCGGTAGATGACTGCCACCCTGAGGGCCAGAGGAGAGAACAGGCGGATGCAGTGTGCCTCGAAGGAGGAGAAGGAGAGGGATGGGGGTGGAGGGAGATGCTGGTAGGTGCAGGTGGGAGAGAGCAGGATTCCGACCCCGCCCCCATTTCTCTCACCCGGTCTGGGGGTATGGCTCAAGTGTAGACCGCCATGTGAGAGAGCAGCAACGGAGGCCGTGTCAGAGGGAGTTAGCCAGGTTTCAGTTAAAGCTAGGAGGTTGAAGGAGTTTGAAAGGAAGAGGTCATGGATTGCTGTGAGTTTGTTGCACACAGAGCGAGCGTTCCAGAGGGCGCAGGAGAAAGAGGACAGGCGCTGAGGGATTATGGGAATGAGGTTGCTGGGCTTGCAGGGAGGGGATTTATGTGCGATGGAGATAGGATGAGAGGGAAGTATTGGATGTGTTGTGGGGCCAGGGTTAGGGGATATGTCACCTGAATAGAGTAACAGCAGGAGGGTGAGAAAGAGAAGGTGGGAATGGGATTTGTGGGAGTGATTGGCAGCACGAGAGTTAGAGGGAGACCATGTTCGGAGGAAACAAAGGAGCTCATGCGAGGCCATCATGTGGGACGAGAGGAGGGAGGGAGAGATGCAGATAGTGTAGGGGTCCGTGGTAGAGGGGCAGGAGTTCCATTTAAGGAGAAAGGTAGAAGTAAAGAGTAGAAGCGTGAGAGAAAGCATGATATAGACGTGAGTTTACCGGAGTAGAAAGTGGGCCTTGCAGTTCCTTCCTCCAGTCCCGCAACTCCAGGAATCAACTCTGGATGTCCATTTAAGAATGCCACTTGCAAATGACACTTAGAGTGTTTTAAAAGACAGACTTCACTTTTTATGATATTATTTAGAAATTAGCTAATAAAAACAAGCATATTTTTACATAGAGTGTCGTTTTAAGCTAAATCCTTACGTTCTGACACATTTTTAAGGAGTGAGCTGCTGGAATTTATATTTCTCTCAATAACTCAATCAGGGTTATTCATAGAGAGGTGAAAAGCAGGAGAATGACTGGAAAATGGAAAATTTTAGGTCAAAATAGCCAAACCAGAAAAATTCTCCCATTTATCTCACTTTCCAAATTGGCTATTTTGACCTAGAATTTTCCATTCTCCAGTCATTCTCCTGCTTTTCACCTCTCTCTGAATAACCCTGAATATTTATTTTAAGCAACCATCTTTTAAATTAGTTTTCATTTATAAATGTATAGACTTTTGAAATTCACTTGACTGAATATTTCCACCACCAGGTCACTACCTGCCATGGCAGAATATAGTAGTTGTGTGATTACAGTAAAATGATATCTTATTTTTTTAATTAAGCTGTCAGGCCTGGATTAATGGTTAGTTACAAAGCTAAATACAAGGTTTTCAAAGCCCAACAAGAAAAAGGAGATCTGGTTGGACTTGACTTTGGAATCTTATTTTTCTTGGAATTTACTAGTTGTAAGGTACCCAAAAACAGAGCCTTAACTTAAACACAACATTGAAAACTTGCAGGAAAAGTTCTAGGGACGCATTATTTGTTTTCAAACAGATATAGAGATATTTACTCTGACCTTTGTGGTTCTCTCAGTTATTGTGCCACTACACGCTGCATTGTGTATCCGTAATAGAGTTGTACTCCCACATTCCTTCCTGCAATTGCTTCCCTTTCTCAACGTAACAACTATTCAAAGGAGAAGCCCTAGCTTTAAACATGGAAATTGAAATGCATTGTTTTGCTGGTAATAAAGGCATACTATATCACTATTGTATCTTTGGTGCTAACAAAAGCCTCTTTACCCTTCCAGGATTGTACCATCTGCATGGAGCGTCTAGTGACTGCATCTGGCTATGATGGGGTACTCAGCCACAGAGGGCTTCGTGCCGAACTAGTGGGAAAGCTGGGAAAGTGCAGCCACATGTATCATGTACTGTGCTTGGTGGCCATGTATAACAATGGTAACAAGGTAAGCGTTTAAGAAGAAAAAAAAACACTTTTTCTCTTTAGCCAAGACACATGGGTATATAAGCCACTATATTAGTAGGGCTGTTTGTGCATGCGAGTGGCCCATTAATTGCATTTCTTTACAAAGCGCCAACATATCCAACATTTCTGTACAATGGGTGGGTCAAACAAACATACAATGAACAAATAAGAATATAAAATCTACTGGCAAATATTAGCAGCCCTCTTGCTATTAAAAACTAAAAGGGTTATTCAGAGAAAGGTGAAAACCAGAAGAACTGGCAGGAGAAGAGAACAATCTAGACCAAATAGCCGATTTGGTAAGTAAGATAAATGGGAGAATTTGACCTACAGGGTTTTGACCTACAGGGTTATTCGAAGAGAATCGAAAAGTCATTGTACGGTCGGTGACTTTTCGTTCCCTGTACTCATGGCGATTCGGCGATCCTATTTCGCCGACCCTGCAGTGTATTCAGCAAGCACCGCAGGGCCCCCATAAAGCAGGGAAAACCCACCGCAAACCCGCAGAACACTCACCGCAAACCCACCGAACACTAACAGGGTTATTCAAAGAGATTCGAAAAGTCACCGCACGTTCAGTGCCTTTTTGTTCTCTTCAATTCGGTGCAAATCGGCTTTCCCATTTCGGCGACCCTGCGGTGTATTCAGCAAGCAAGCAAGAATGTCTGAAATTTACATATGAGATCCAGGGAATGACAATAATAAGGGCTGTTACTGAAAAAATAAGTAAAGTTAAAAAAAATCTGACTTGTTTTAAAAACAAAAAAACAAAACAGAAAAATGCTTAAAATATCCTAAAAAATCTATAAATAAAGAGACTCTTTACTGCAGAATTTTATAATGAACGGTTTATTAGATATTGAATTAAAACAGGAATATTTTTAACATTGAAGTCTATGGAATTCGCCTGAATAAACCTGTCGAATTAAACCACGAATCGCAGAGCATTTCGGGAACCTTTCACTGCTGGTTTGTGTTCTCTGAATAGCCGAAGCAGTGCTTTTTCATGGGGATTTCACTGCCCTCGAACAGGCACCGTATGTTCAGGCAATTCGCCAGGATTTGGCGAATTGCCTGCTGCTGCCTGCGAATTGCCCGGATAGCCGAATGGCCAAGAAAGGTAACTGAACGCTGATTTTCATCGTTCGGTTACCTTTCTCCAGCCATTCGGATCTCTTTGAATAACCTTGTAACCGAACACTCACCGAAAACAGCTGGATTAACCCCACCGAACATGAAACCCGACTAGCCGCCGATCACAGCGCAGAGCAGCCGCCGTAAAAACCCGACACGCAGACGAACGAGGTGAAAAAAAAAAGTATGCTTGAAAGTTTGAAAATTTAAACGCCATTTGCAAAAAAACGACTGAATGAAAATGTCTGGAATTTACATATAAGATCAAATGAATGATAATAAAAAATGTCTGTTACAGAAAAATGAAAAAAAAAAACACATTTAAAAAAACCTGAAAAACAATTTGACAAAAAAATCCCGAAAAATGCCTAAAAGATCCTAAAAAAATCTAAAAATAAAGAGACTCTTTCAGCAGAATAAAATAATAAATGGTTTATTAGATATTGAATTGAAACTGGAATATTTTTAACATTGAAGCCTATGGGATTGTTCTGAATAAACCTGTCGAATGGAACCACCGAATAGCAGGGCATTTCGGCAACTTTTCACTGCTGTTTTGTGTTCTCTGAATAGACGAACCATTGCTTCTCTATGGGAATTCACTGCCCTCGAACAGGCAACGTACGTGCAGGCAATTCGCAACATTTGGCGAATTGCCTGCTCTCTGAATAGCCGAATGGCCAGGAAATGTAGCCGTACGCTGAATTTCAGTGTTCAGTTATTTTGCCAGATCAGTTCTCTTTGAATAACCCTGCTAGAATTTTCACTTCTCCAGTCATTCTCCTGAGGTTCACCTTTCTTTGAATAGACCTATAAGCGTATCTTCTTGCAAATCTGGCCTCTCAGCAGAATACAGACTCAAGAGTTTTCTAGACTTGCCGCGGTTTTCATTTTCCAGTTTTGGACTCGATTTATTTTCAGTAAATTTTTTATTATTTTTCAGTTCGGAGATTCAAAGTGCGTTTACCGACATTTCTATTCCCGATAAAAATTTGAATAGAATATCAGCCTTCCCGGGTATACTTTTCAATGGAAATATTGTCTATGTCGATTCAATTTGAATTTAATGGCATGCGTCGTCGTAAAAAATATCAAGTGCTAAGGCTAGGGTCAGACGAACGCATTTTTCGCGTCGTCCGTGAAAAAGTGCATTCGAACGAATGGACGTATTTTTTCACGGAATACGCGATAGGCCGTTCTTCGTATGTTACCCGGCATTGGACGTCATTTGCTGCTAGCATGGCCGTGATTTTGTGCGGTTAAACGCACGTTAAAAATGCTTTCGTCTGACCTTAGCCTAAAAGGTGTTGATAAACGGATTTTCAGGCAGCAAAAAGAGGGAATTAGGCTAAAATAATTTTTTAAGCATCGGATATTTCTAATAGCTATGTTTAAAGGCGCAAAGCTGTAGGATGCTGGCAAAAAATTAGCTTTTTTTGTTGTTGATTTTCAGCTGTTTTACTGGTTCACTTTTTTTCTAACCAATGGCATTTTCCAAATATTGGCTATAGCCAAATTATTTCAATTGAGTCAGCCGATATTTGGAGAAAAAAAAACTGCAAGCAGTCTGAAGTGACGATTACTTTAAAAAAAATATATATATATCTGCCTTTTCCAAATTAACAGCCAATATAATTAGATCAAACCCCCCGTGCTACAGGAGGAGAGGAGAATCTGGACTAATATGAGTGGAATAGGAAGTTTTACTTTTCTAGAAGAGGAATGTTGTTTCTAAAGTATCAGGGTTCTTCAGAGAAAGGTGAAACTCTGCAGGGCTTATGGAGAAGTGAAAAATCTAGGTTGAAATAGCTGATTTGGAGAGTGAGATAAATGGGAGATTGTTTTTTGGTTTGGCTACTTTGATCTAGAATTTTCACTTCTCCAAAGGTTCTCCAGAGTTTCACCTTTCTCTGAATAAACCTGTATATCTTAATAAATCTAGTCTGATAAAAGAATAATATTACAAATGTTAAACATTTACTTATTTCAGCCCTAGAATGCATTAATCCTTATTATTCAATAGTCTACTGGATATTGCAAACAGTGCTGGCTGGGTGGAGTAGAGGTAACATCACTGCTCTGCATGGAGAGATCCTGTGGAGTCATGGGCTTGATCCCAGCGAGCAACCTCTCCAGTAAGTGGGCAAGACACATAACGGTACACACTCGCCACCCAGGACATACTTGAAAACGAGAGAAATCTCAATGTATCCTTCCTGGTAAAATCCTTTCACAAAAAAAAAACATTTGGCTCTGTGACCCTTGTCGTACAGGTTTACAGCAAGAGGTGGGAAATTCTGTTGCTTTGGTTATTTTTGAGGTGGAACAGGGAACGGTCTGAGGTTCAATTACAGAAGGAGTGAGAAAACAAGCAGACACTGCAGGGTCTTCAGCCAGAAAGTAAAAAAAGTAATAGTTTAGCAAGCCTTTTCCAAGACTTAAAGAGAATCATGATGCAGTTGGCAGTAGGTAGAATATATCTATGTACAATCATACTTTACAAGGAGAAACCTAAGAATTTCACCTGTTGAATGCAGAAAGAATAATTTAAAGTACCTAATGTATGCAGAACATTTCAGTCTTCAGAGATGAATGTATGCATCTCCCTTGTGTCCCACTAGGATGGAAGCTTGCAGTGTCCCACGTGTAAGGCAATTTATGGAGAAAAAACAGGAACGCAGCCTCCTGGGAAAATGGAATTTCATGTCATCCCTCACTCTTTGCCTGGGTATCCCGAGTGTAAGACTATACGCATAGTGTATGATATCCCCAGCGGAATCCAGGTATGAAGTGAATACTGGGCGCAGCAATAAATTAAAGGGATACTCCAGGCAATATGACCACCTCAGCTTTTTAAGGTGGTCATATTGCCTGAAGTATCCCATTTTTTTCCCCAGCCTTCTATCTTTTCCCGATCGGCTGATATTGCTGAGAGAAGCGGTGGACATTACTCCGCCCTCCCAGCTGTCAATCAGCTGATCGGGTTTCAAGGTCCCCGCGTTTTGGAACTCTCGGCAAAGCTGGGACGTCATCGCGCTAGAAGTGCGATGAAGTCCTACCACTCCGGCAGAGTCGCGGGAATGCGCAGGAGAAGGAGCCGGAGCCGCTGCCTCCTCCTCCTTCTCCTCCGCCAAAGAGTTTTTAGACGAGCAGGCGGGGTGAACATCAGCTCACCTCGCCGCTCGTGAACGTGCGCTGCTCCGTGCATGCGCGGTTGAATGATCAGGATTCCGGGAGGAAGCCTGCTGATTTGCTGATTGGCTGGTTTACGTGATAGGCGCGCATGCGCGCTTTGCACGTAAACCTGTAGCCAAGTTCCAAGTTTCCACGACGGGAGCGGAAGAGGAGGGAGGTGAGTAAAAAAAAAAAAACGCCGTTGGAAAAGTGTCGTTTTTAGGGTAAGTATTACATTAAAAATATATATGTATATATACTGAATGACTAGTTAGGGCAATAGCTTTAATATAATGTAAAAAAGGGGGGGGGGTGATTTTCAGACTGGAGTGTTCCTTTAATGATCAACTCCAATGTCATGTGCTGTAAAAATATGAAAAATCCACATAACTATAAAAGAGATAATGTGGTGTATATACAGTTTATTACTATAATATAATTTATTATTGAGATATTAAGTTTTGTCTTTCCTCACTAGGGACCTGAACATCCCAATTCTGGAAGAAAGTTCACAGCTAGAGGATTCCCACGTCATTGCTACCTGCCAGATAATGAAAAGGGGAGAAAGGTAAAAAAAAAAAAAAGGTTTCCATGTATGTGACTTATTCAGTCAAAGGGGTTATTCAAAGAGATCCGAATTGTGGTCGAAAGGTAACCGAACAGTGAAATTCAGCGTACGGTTGCCTTTCCTGGCCATTCGGCTATTCAGAGAGCAGGCAGTTTGCCAAATCCTGGCGAATTGCCTGCACATACGGTGCCTGTTCGAGGGCAGTGAAATCCCCATAGAGAAGCAATGCTTAGTCTATTCAGAGAACACCAAACAGCAGGGAAAAGTTGCCGAAATGCCCTGCTGTTCGGTGGTTTAATCCGACAGATTTATTCAAGCGATTCCCATAGGCTTCAATGTTAAAAATATTCCCATTTTAATTCAATATCTAATAAACCGTTTAATATTATATTCTGCAGTAAAGAGTCTCTTTATTTATAGATGTTTTAGGATATGTTAGGCATTTTTTGGCAAAAAAAAATCCCGTTTTTTTTTTTTAAAGCGTCTTTTCTTTTTACTGTAACTGCCCTTTTTATTATCATTCATTGGATCTTATATGTAAATTCCAGGCATTTTCGTTCTGTAGTTTTTTGCAAACAGTGTTTCAAATTTCAAACTTTCAAGCGTACTTTTTTTTTTCACCTCGTTCGTCTGCATGTCGGGTTTTTCCAGCAGCTGCTCTGCGCTGTGAACGACGGCTGGTCGGGTTTCTCTGGCGTGTCCGACGGGGTTAATCCAGCTGTTTCTGCGGGTTTCGGTGAGTGTTCGGCAGGTTTCGCAGTGAGTGTTCATTGGGATTGCCGCAGGTTTTCCCTGCAATACGGCGGCCCTGTGGTGCTTACTGAATACACTGTAGAGTCGGCGAACTAGGAGCACTGAATCGAGCCGAATTGCAGGGAACGAAAAGTCACCGAACGTGCGGTGACTTTTCGATTCTCTTTGAATAACCCTGTAAATTAAGGTAAAACGCTACAATTTATAGCTTACTACTCCCATACCTTGCAAAGATAAAATGATAGTACATTGCAAATATGTATCAAACGCAAAGGTAAATGGATTTTTAGACTTTGTCAGAGTAATGCCACTGCATTTACCAAGAAAGAAACTAATCTAATAAAGCTAAGATTGATAACCCTGTCAGGGTTATTCAGAGAAAGGTGAAACTCAGGAGAATGACTGGAGAATGGAAAATTCTAGGTCAAAATAGCCAAACCAGAAAAATTCTCCCATTTATCTCACTTTCCAAATCGGCTTTTTGGTCTAGAAGTTTCCATTCTCCTGCTTTTCACCGCCAAAAAATCAGTAAACTTTTTCTGCGTGTCCGAAAATGTCTCCTCTTTTCAAACAGACTGCCGGCCCAAGCAGTTGTTTATGGATAGATTAAAGGAAAAGCATTTACCGTCATATGAAACGTCATTTTTTTTGTTTTTAAGTGTTTCTATACAACCTAGAAATCCGCCACTTCACGGGCAGGTTATGGGACCTCCTAGGCACGATATTTGAAGGAATTTTTGGTTTTTATTTTTAACCCTTATTTCATGGAAAACTCAGTCCCTTTAAAAACGTTTTTTTTAAAACTTTTTGTCTTTGTTTCCTGTCCCCCAGGGCACTACCCGGACCCCCATACACCTTTTATGGCAAATATGTAGCATATATGCCCTCTTGGAGGGCACTCTAAAACAGTGGTCCCCAACCCTGGTCCTCAGGGCCCACTAACAGGCCAGATTTTGCAGATCACATTGGGGAAATGCAGACTGAATCCTGCAATCACTGAGCAGCAAATCATAACACCTGTGCTGTGCTTCAGATATCTGGCAAACCTGGCCTGTTAGTGGGCCCTGAGGACCAGGGTTGGGGAACACTGCTCTAAAAAACCGAATTTTCAGCCCCATTGACTTGCATGGGGGTTCGGGTTCGGTCCTGAACAAATGGGAAGTTCGGGTTCGGGCTCGAACCGAACTCGGGGGGTGTTCGGCTAATCCCTAATCCTATCATACCTAATTTCTTTTGGAGTGGCTGCATTACTTGGTCCAGGGGTTCTCCTTTGGTTTCTGATAGAATATCCTCTGCATTTGTTGGCGCAGTTGGATGTGTATGACCTCTCAGAAGGCTGCCATGGATATGGATTTCTGAGGGACAAATTATATACCACAAACGCATGCGTCATTGCTGTTTTAGATCAGTACATGTTTTATGAATCTGATGAATTTTCCTGTCTAAATACTCTTTGATATTAATAAATCCTGCCTTGAAGGTGGCTTGTAAGCTTTGCAGCCTGGATAAGACTACAAGTGATTGTTTTGCAGTCCAACGAGTTAAAAGATGCTGAGAGGTTGATCAGTACCATTGTCATATCTCTGCATTCATGTTCTATCTTAAGATAATTAGAATAGAGTGTGATTAGGTCTCAGATAAATGATTTAGCCTGAACTATGATTAAAGCTGCCTTGTCAGGCGCAACAGAAGTTCTGCTCATATGATAAAAAAATCTCTTCCTTTAAATGTGTCAGTGTCATACGCTAACACAATATACAGGAAATTCTTCGCCTTGTGCACATTCCATAGAAAGTTGTGGTACCAATGGATTCATCTGAAATTTTCAGATGATTTGGTTTTTCCAAATGTTGTGTTGTTCATGACGCAATTCAGTTAATCCGAATTCGTAAAATTAGTTTCAGATGAAACAAATCATGCCCTACTGGCTCCACGAGGGTTAATTCAGTGATGGTATGGAGAGTGTTTGCACGCTAGCCTTAGCTGTGAAAAGTTAAAATAAATTTTAAAAAAATAAAGTATTTTTTGGATGCGCAGAGATAATAATTTGTATATACAAAGGCAGCTACTTCATACAGGAGGCTCCCTAATACCTCCACATAAGCAAAAAAAATATAAGTGAATACTAAAGAGTATATAACCAAAAATATATAACAATATCTAAGATAATAATACACATATAAAAGTATATAAATGCATATGGGTGGTCTAGAATAATCCCCATAACACCCTATACCCTTGTGTCATGTGGCACAGGTGGAGGCATGTAAGCATAAACAGCAAGTAACCATTGGCTGCTTGGCTCTACTATTCCAACACTTTTAATGAGGTTGTTAATATAGTTTAGCGAGCAAAAGTACCTGAAAGCTCTGAAAATGGGCAACGTCACTGAGGGTCCTGAGAACAGGCATCAACACTAGTGGTCTGCCTTACAGTGGGGCTCGCTCAGGTCTAACAAGGTTTTAGCTCAATGGTGTCTTTACAGAGAGAACTACTCCATATGCAAATGCGACTGATATCACCCACAAAAGGGTGACTAGAGCTGAAATGCCAAGACAGCCTCCTCTGCATGAAAGGAACCACAGCCTCTGATGAACGTTTTGGCCTTGTTAGGCTTTGTCAGGAGGGCATAGCGGATACCTCTCTAGGCACCTCGTTTGCTCGAGGTGCCTAGAGGGGTGTCAGCTATACCCTCCTGATGAGGCCTAACAAGGCCAAAATGATCATCAGGGGCTGCTGCACATGTAGAGATGACTTCTTTGGCATCTCATTACTGGACATCATTTTTGGGTGATAGCAGTCTGATTTGCATATGGAGCAGTTGTCTCTGTACTGCCACCATTGAGCTAAAACCTTGTTAAACCTGAGCGGGGACCCACTGTAGAGCAGGCCACTAGAGCTGTTGCTCGTTCTCAGGAGTCTCACAAACCTTGTTTTTTGCTCACTTTTATTATAGTTTACCTATATTTTGTGCAAGCCATGCAATGCAAAGAGTAAACATTACATCCGAACACCCAAAGTGTTTGTGAGATACCACATTGCTTAGAATTTCATTCATCAAGAACTGAGCGATGCAATGTTCAGCTTTTCTGGGATTAAGTAACATGAACTAGTGATTTAGCTGTCATGATGTGCTGGAGAAATGATCTACATCCTGTTTGCATTACATGTTTTTTTTTTTTGTTTTTTTTAAAGAAGTGGCTGAAATGTTGTTTTGATTGTTCTTGAATACATTATCTACTACTTCTATAATTTTTTTGTCCCTCCGTTCGACCTTTACACACAGTACGTCATATAGGTTTTATGCACGCTCTTCAGAATTTTCCACTTTGAATTTTTTCCCCTATTTTCACCTACAGGTCCTGCGGTTACTAGTGGCAGCATGGGATAGACGTCTAATATTTGCCATTGGTACATCTAGTACGACCGGGGAGTCCAATACCGTGGTGTGGAATGAAATACATCATAAGACTGAGTTTGGGTCAAATCTTACAGGCCATGGTTACCCAGACCCAAACTATCTGGACAATGTGCTAGCTGAACTAAACCTGCAAGGGGTCAGTGAGGATCGTTCACTGCCCTATTGATGAAAGATAAAGCAATTGCAGGAAGAGCACGTGCAGAGCATTGCCCCGCCACTGCAGGCTTCCTAACCCCTGCTTTTCTAAGGGTTTTACTCCTTCAGGTGCAGGACATGCCCACCATAATGCCTTCTGTTACATGAAGGGCACATGTATGACTGAAGTCATAAATGAGCAACAAAGAAAATTAAAGAACGTTGCAAAAAGATCCAGAGAAATATGAAAGCTTTCCTAGAATGGCCTCTGTTTAAAGGGCAACAACGTGTGTACAATGCAAATGTTTGCAAAGCATGACACCAACAAAACAAAGACACAAACAAAAACAAACAGATGGCATCCAACAAGCCGAATTTAACCTCTACGAAGAATGAGCTTAAGAAGACGTTCTGATGTAATGATTGTAAATGAAAAAAAGTTACTAAAGAAATAATCCCTTTATAGCAAGAAATATTTGACAATATTGTCACTGTAATTCATCCATCACACCAGGGAACTGTACCAGTGCTTAGACCTACTTCACCCACCCACTTACACACCAAGATTGTCTCCATCTCTACCTGCGTGACCAAACGTGTTGGATATGTCTTTCTGTATCATGCAGATTAATGAGTTCAGAAGGTACATTCTCACTATGGCAGCTGTGAAGGCAGATTGTGCCATCCAACCACAACATGGATGACAAGGTTGTGAGTTCTAAACAATAAGGAATACATTCAATGAGTCACAATCATATATGTCAGAAAATGTACTGGCAACTTCAGTGCAACGGAGAGGTTTTGAATTTAATGGAATTTTTTAATTTAAGTTTTACACATGGTTATTTCTAGTTTTTATATTGCTACTATGACCCTAAAAAGATCAGTAGCTTCTACATTAATATTTCCTATTGAAAACACTCCATATTAATTCTGCCCCTCGTCCTAGTATTAGACATCTGTTCTGTGTATATGCAAATATGACTAAAATGTCTTCAACTAGTCCCACAAAGAGCGTCTCCAATGACTTCCCTAATCTCTCTTTACTCCTCTTCATATACTGTATATATGAGTTGTTCCTGCAACTACTTACGACTACTGATGAAAAATCAGTATGCTTGATTCTGAATCCTTAGCAACTATCTATAATTCTTTGTATCACTGTACTGAGGCTACAGAAACCTCGTACTGTCTTTTCTTCCATTGCTCCTATAGATCTTCACCTCACGTCTCTCGCTCTACATGTAACGATTTATAAAAAAGGTCCTGTTTGCTTTTATAAACTCTTCACTAACTCTTTGCCTAAATGCTTCTGTAACTCTCTTTTCCTCTCACACAGCTTCTATAATTTCCCAAAACGTTTCACTGCTGCAATAATTTCTCCCAAATATTTTCTAACTGCTCCTATTTGCATTGACCTTATCTACCAATTATGACAAAACCTCAGTACCCCTTTCTAGGTGATACTAATACTCTCCAAAATTCATCTCCAAGCTGCTTCTAGTACTTCTTTTTTTGTAAATATATGTTTATTTGTATATCTGTATGCTTCTAGTACTTCATGGTGAAGTTTAAAAAGATGACAAAGCATTCAAACTTGACTCTGCCAGACTGAGCATGTCTAAAGAGGCCACAGCTGGGGCAGATTTCAGAAACGTCCCAAGTTCTTGGTATGTTAAGGTGCTCTAAACATACTCTCCATGCAGTCAAAAAGATGGAAAACACCTCGCAAGACTGTAATCATTGAAAAAGAGCTACAGTACAGTTTATTTTTTCTAACACTGTTATCTCTGTTTCTTTACACAAATATTATCCTCTAGGAACAATTTCAATAGTTTTCCTCACGCTGAATCGATTATTCTCATCATTTTTATTATTTGCAAAAAATAATGAAGAATGCTACCCCAAATGTTCCTTTGGATGAGGATGCCACTGCTTGGTAAACTCCTACAAAACTGATCTCTGCTTTGATTCCCTCCCCAAAATATTCTCTAAAATTGCTCCTAAAGGCACTGTCCAAAACTGCATCCATTTCAGATAGTCCCTCTTCATATATTGCTTGTGCATATGGAACTTGATTTCTATGAATAGGATTAATCTTGCTTTTTTATTTGTCCCTCATGTCTCCAAAAGGTTCAACGGTTCATTATTTGTGCACTGGCAGAACGTTTATATATATGTGAATGTGACACAAACTATCTGTATTACTATAACAATGAGTCTTATACTCACTAAATACTGCATGCTTTGCATTTCTTGCAAAACTCTCTACTACTGCTTTATTCAGGCTCACGGAATGTTATTTCACAGTACCCAAAGGCTGACTCATGACAATCAAGGAGCATGATTCCAATAAAAATGGTATACTTAATATGGAGTATTGTCACATGGTTCTCTCCATTATACAGTAAATATAGGGACTGCATCTCACAGACAAGTAAGAGATTTTGCTCACAGATCTAAAGTTCTAAAGTAAAAACGGCTGGTCAAGTTGAAACATAAGATATTTACACAAGAAAAAATGCACAGCCTTTAAATGATTGTTAAAAACTAATAAATATGCATCCATTATTAGAAAATCTGTTGAATTGTAAAGAAAAACTCTGCAACCTTAGAGATCCCTATGCTCCCTGATGTTTTGGGAACTACATTTCCCATGTGGCTCAGTCACCCATTAGGCTGATTGAGCCACATGGGAAATTTAGTTCCCAAAACATCAGGGAGCCAAGATTGCTGACCCCTGGCCTAGGCTTACCAGAAGATGGGGCACCTTGGTAGTCCATAGTGAATCAAACAATTGTGAGGTTTTACTAATGCTTGGAGTCAAGAAGTGAAGTTTAGTGAATCTCACTGCTCATCTCTTCTCTTTTTCTCAGCCCTTATATTAACCTTGTGAATTTAAGCCACAGACTCATATTGTTTTAATTATACTGCATTAATCCTTAAGAGTCTAATGCTAGAAGGACATACCATACATAATTAAAGTGGAAGCAGTGTTGGACACCAGTCTAGAACTGAAAACGGAACAAAAAATGAAAGGCTATTTTCAGCAGTGAGTTTTGGTGAGATGGTAACTGATTTTTTTATGTAGCTAAGTTAGGTTGATTAGAATAAAATAGAGTAGAATTTTTTTAACACTTTTGCTTATATTTAGCTGATTGAGTAAAACTTTAGACGGTATTAAGTGCTACATGACAACCAGGATGAGTGAAGCACATGAAGTCACGTGGTAAAATAATCAGAGTGGAGATGATCTCTTCTGTCTGAAGTAAATGGATGGGTGAATTTCATAGTTGCCAAACAGGATTGCAACACAGGCATCACTAGCACAGGGTACTACTCACGGCATGTTCGAAGCAACTCGCACCCTCATCCTTGAAGCCAAGCTTGGCATGTCGTTGCATATGTAAATAAAGAAACCTGTGGAATTAATAAAGTACTGAGTTTTTATGTTTTATGGTTAAAATTTGGAATTTCAGGCAAGCATATCATTGTTCTCCAAACCGTGGAGAAACATATACTTGCACAGGTAAGCAATAATGTTACTACTATTTTGCACAGCTTATTTTATAGATCTCTCTCTGTAATGATTCCTGTTCTAGACTTCTTTTCTATCACTGCACAGATTTTCTATGTTGTTTGCATTGCAGTATGGAATGGTCAAAGTGGACCTCATGTTGTCCTATCATATACTTATTTGGAAGAAATGCACAGATGCAATAGGCAAGCAAAAGGATATGGATATGAAGAAGCTAAACAAAATTAACAAGGTGTTGGGTAATAGACTATAGCGGCAATAGGATGATGTAGTGAATATAATAAGATGAAACATGTGTGAACTAAGGCATGGATGCAAGCACCACCGGCAAATAGTTTAGAACAAATATAGGGTGTAGGCAAAAAAAAGAGACTGAGCAAGGTCTGGTAGACCTGTGGACTTTACTCAACCTTTGATGAACACCCATAACTGCATTGCTTACCCTTGTCAATGAGAGGATTCCACAAGGAGCTCCTTCAGACTATAATTGGATGTTATTTATCTCCCACCCCAAAGCCTAAGGATTAGACATGTGCACAGCACAAAATTTCGTTTTGAACTAATGGATTAGTCATAAAATGCAATTTATTTAGTTGCTAAAGAAATTCGTTTTCAGTTATTTAGTATGAAAACTACTTTCATTCATCCGAAAACCAATGGATACAATTACTATTGTAGTGGCTCCTCAGAGGGCTGAGATCGCTGCTTGTTACAGTATCTCTCACTCTCAGCACAATGTGGGCCATATTACATAGTTGGTGCTAACTTAGGCTAGGGTCAGACTGAGGCAGTGCGAACGTGCGTTCTGGCGCACATAATCACGGCCGCACTAGCAGCAGATGACGGGCAATGACGGCCAATATACGAAGTACGGTCGCACAAAAGTCCGGCTGCGCAACGCAAGTGGAAAATGAACGCATTTTTTCGAGAACGTTAAACCGCTGGTACTGACGTACAGAGTGCGCTGCGGCCGCATAGCAGCGTGTGTGCGTGATTAGGAGATGTCAGACGCTGCTAGTGTGCGGCCAACATAACGTTCAAACTTTTCACCCCATCGTCATGAAATACGTCCAGAATTGCGCATCGTCTGACCACTTAAGCGTATTCCGTGAAAAAATGCGTGCGCACGCATCGACGTACATTTTGACGGTGGCCGCAGAAAATGCGCTCATCTGTCCCTAGCCTTAACCAGAGCTGTTGTAAACTTCCCAGAGCTATTGTAGCCTATGGAGGTTTTCAGTTTACAACAGCTCTGGTTAAGTTAGCACCAACATTGTAATACTGCCCCGTGTCAGGCAAAGCTGTTACAGTAATTGACTGCTGCTCATCACAGCGCATAGAGTTTCAGTAAAACTAGTAAATAATATTTTTATATATAAGAGGTTAGTACAATACTATTTCCTTGTTTTACTGAAACTCTGAGCGCTGTTAGTCAGTTACTGTAACAGCTGAGCCTGATACATGTACTGAGAGATAATGTAACAAGCAGTCGATCTCCGCGCTCACAGCCACTGGATTTAAAGGGCTGAGAAAAAAAGGATCCTCTCTGTATAATGTTTAGAACATCCTCCTGCATTAATTAATACCCCTCTCTGTATAATGTATACAACATCCACCTGCATTAATTAATACCTCTCTCTGTATAATATATAGAACATCCTCCTGAATTAATTAATGTCCCTCTCTGTATAGAACATCCTCCTCAATTTATACCTTTCTCTGTATAATGTATATAACTTCCTCCTGCATTAATACCCCTCTCTGTATAATGTATAGAACATCCCCCTGCATTAATTAATGCCCCTCTCTGTATAGAACATCCTACTGCATTGGCATGTGGAGGGTGCAGAACTTCGAATGTTGCGCTCTTCATTGCTGGTCTCCTTCACTCATCAATGTAATATCACAAAAAGGACTGACACTAAAATGTAGTGCATTTTATTTTAGTTTCTTTCGTTTTTTGTACTGAGCAGTTTCATTTCTCTTGAGTCATACGAAAACTAAATTATCCCAAAATTCGGACTAAATCGTTTTAGTACTAAAACGAATGCACATGTCTACTAAGGATAGTACTTCAAGTAGCTAAGAAGTTACAGAACCACCTTCTTGGTGTATTAACCCACACAAAACAATTTATGGTGTTCGAGAATTAGGTCCTACCTAGTCAGAAATGAGTTTGGGACATCCACATTTTTATTTTTGCTTATTTCTAAGCACTTGGCCTGGCATAATTCAACTTATATTTACTAATTGATTTTAGAATTCTCCGATTTTTTTTTGAACCAAGGCAGATTGCCCTGGAACGGAACCGATTTATTTCTGGGTCCAACTGTCTGCAGTCTAAGCTGCTGGGGATTTGGATGTTTATTACACACGAGGTGTTACAAATATGGAAGTTGTATGGACAAAAAAATAATGGGATTCTTAGCCTCTGCTGAGGATTCCTGAACTAAGCTGATTTATTTAATTGATTACATTTTTATAGCCAGAGCACCTCTCCACAGTGGCGTAGCGTGGGTTGTCAGCGCCCGGGCCAGCCAAGAATTGTGCGCCCCCCCAACCTGTGGACACGTTATCGATATTGCCGCAGCTCTCACATGAATATTGCCCCAGCCAGCTCTCACATGGATATTGCCCCAGCTCTCACATGGATATTGCCCCAGCCAGCTCTCACATGGATATTGCCCCAGCCAGCTCTCACATGGATATTGCCCCAGCTCACACATGGATATTGCCCCAGCTCACACATGGATATTGCCCCAGCTCACACATGGATTTGCCCCAGCTCACACATGGATTTGCCCCAGCTCATGGATATGCCCCAGCTCATGGATATGCCCCAGCTCATGGATTTGCCCCCAGCTCATGGATTTGCCCCAGTTCTCAACATGGATTTGCCCCAGCTCATGGATTTGCCCCAGCTCACACATGGATTTGGCCCAGCTCATGGATATGCCCCAGCTCATGGATATGCCCCAGCTCATGGATTTGCCCCAGTTTTCACATGGATTTCCCCAGCTCATGGATTTGCCCCAGCTCACACATGGATTTGCCCCAGCTCATGGATATGCCCCAGCTCATGGATTTGCCCCAGCTCATGGATTTGCCCCCAGCTCATGGATTTGCCCCAGCTCTCACCTGGATACTTGCCCCAGCTCCGGATCCAGCAGGGGTTGAGGGGGCCCAGATGCCGGGCAGCGGGAGTGCCTGCCCGGTCCTGAACAGCGTGCGAGTCCGTCCGTGTTGAAGGGGAGGCGGCTGCGTGCGTGCGCAGGTCACGCGGTCTGGCCAGTCAGGTGGTACAGAGACTCAGTACCACCTGATTAGCCGGACCACATGACCGGCTGCGCCTGCACGCAGCCGCATCCCCTTCAACACGGATGGACTCACTGTTCAGGACCGGGCAGGCACTCCCGCTGCCTGGCATCTGGGTCCCCTCAACCCGCAGGCCCTTGGGCGGCGCCCGAGGGCGCCCCTAACAAAACTGCACCCGGGGCCACGGCCCCCCCAGCCCCCCCCACGCTACGCCACTGCCTCTCCAGTAAGTGTCCTTGGGCAAGAACTCTAACGGTACATACTTGCCTACCATACAATATCTGCTGTGGAGTCCAGTAGTAAACTCTCTGCCCTTCGGCCATGGAGAAGTCAAAATACCATTCAGCACATCCCTCCAATACAACTGTGTAGAAGTCCGAATTTACAAAAAGCGGGTTCAACCTAACTACCTGGTCGCTGATTTACAATCATGGAAAGACGACTCGATCCCACTCAGAAGACGCCACCAGCGAGTGTCCTTGGGCAAGACACCTAACAATATGGTCTGGTGAGTAAATTAGGTTAGGCTGGTGACTCAATTTTCTTACTGATTAGCACAAAGTTGATAATCAATTGGGTGCTATTTGCTAAGAGGTTAAGCTTGTCCACGCCTTGCTGGGGGAGGTGTTCTTAGGTGACTATATAAAGATTGCTGATATTAGCTTGTCTAATAGAGCTTGTGAAGCCTTCTAAATGCAATCCTTCCAAGTGAAGCACTTAGAGATATTCTGGAGATACTCTGGAGGTAGTCTGAGGTTAGACAGGAGGTAGAAAACCTACAAAAAGGTAAGATTTGCTTGTTTTAAATCCATTCTTTCATTTTATAATGGCAGGCTTGGTCCATTGTAATAGCTGTCATGCATTTTTTTTTTTTTTAGAAAGGATTTTACCAGGAAGGATACATTGAGATTTCTCTCGTTTTCAAGTATGTCCTGGGTGGCGAGAATGTACCGATAGGTGTCTTGCCAAGGACACTTACTGGAGAGGTTGCTCGCTGGGATCGAACCCATGACTCCACAGGCTCTCTCCATGCAGAGCAGTGACATTACCTCTACTCCACCCTTGTTTTTAGATCCAATTTTTGGAGGTTTGGAGGGTGCCTGATATGTAGGCAGGTCTCTTTATTGCAGCAGGAAATTGCCTGTTTGAAGTCTGAGATTTGTAAATTATCTGTTAAACAAACTCAGGCTATGACTGTTACAAAGCCACTGCCACAGAGGCCTCCTAGGAGCGGCAGATGGACTACTGTTTGATCTGGTAGACTTAGAGTTGTGGATAGAAGGCATGTCTCACAGTCTGTGGCTCTTCTTAATCCTTTTGAGGCACTTTCAGAGTGTAGTGGTAAGACGGAAGTAGGCTCAGACACCAAAGTTGAGGAACCACCATCCCCTATGTCTAAGGTATGCAAGACTGCAACCAAGGACAAAAAGGAAAAGGTGGGACTTGATAGAAGGCAATTGCTGCTGGGTGATTCTATCATAAGAGGTGTTGAGCTGGAGAGTAGTGGTTTGGTGAGATGTCTTCCTGGGGCTACTGCTCGCAGAGACAGGAGACGTATTCTCAATATTGTCAAACAAGCAAAGCAGGAAGGGGAAGTGGACGTTCTAGTCCATCTAGGGACAAATTACTTGGCTAGCAATGAGGTTTCTGAGATTAAGGAAGATTTTTGTGTTCTTGGAGGTGAAATACAGCAGATTGTGTCCACTGTGTCATTCTCTGAAGTTCTGCCTGTGCATAACATTCAGGATAGGCAGATGCGCACTAGGGAATTTAATTTGTGGCTTTGGGAATGGTGTCGGGAGCAAGGATTTGGCTTTGTGTCCCATGATAGCTCTAAATTGGAGCAGAAAGGAACAGTATAAAAAAGATGGTTTGCATCTTACTCATAGGGGAACATATGTTCTCCGTGAGAAGTTCAAAGGTTTCACAAAGGAATATTTAAACTAGGAGGGGGCACAAAAGGGTAAAAAACAATCTGCCCGATTGTCCCCCAAAACTAAATCTGAGGGTGCAAGCAACATGCGGGGTAAAAAATGACAAGCTCAGAGTCGTGTCTATAAATGCTCGCAGTTTAGTCAATAAAATCAATGAACTGGAGGCAATGATGGCAGCTGAAAAAGTAGATTTAGTGGCGGTTACTGAGACATGGTTCAGTGAGAAAAATAACTGGGACATAATACCGGGGTACTCTTTATATAGAAAAGACAGAGAAGGTAGGAAAGGAGGAGGAGTGGCCCTGTAATGGGAAAAACAACATAAAAAGGAACCAAATAAAAGTGAGCGAGGTGAACATAGAGTCAGTTTGGATTACGCTAACACTTGGCAATCATACAGTAGCTCGTGTAGGTGTGATCTATAGACCCCCTGGACAAGTAGAAGAGCTAGATAATCTGCTGTTTGAGGAAATAGCCAAAATGGCAATGAAGGGGGAAGTTATTATCATGGGGGACTTTAATCTTCCTGATGTGAACTGGAAAACCAAAACAGCTGGGTGCACCAGGAGTACAAATATTCTAAACTCCCTACTGGGATTATCTCTAACACAAGTAGTTGAGGAGCCGACCCGTAAAGAGGCCATATTGGATTTAATACTCACAAATGGAGGTTTGGGATCAGACGTTGCTGTAGGTGAAAATTTGGGACCTAGTGATCATCGGTCAGTGTGGTTTAATATAAGAACAGGGATGGAGCCGCACCACACAAAAACAAAAGTTTTAGACTTTAAAAAAAACAGATTTTTCTAAAATGAGATTTTGTGTGAATGAGTCATTATCAGACTGGAGGAGTTTAAAGGGAGTCCATGAGAAATGGGATTATTTAAAGGAGGCATTATTGAAGGCCACAGGCAATTGCATTCGGCTTGTTAGCAAAAACAAAAAAAGGAAGAAACCACTGTGGTACTCTACAGAAGTGGCCAAAATAGTGAAGAACAAAAAGATAGCATTCAATAATTATAAAAAAACTCAGAGTGAAGAAGATAGGCAAACCTATAAGATTAGGCAGAAGGAGGCAAAGCAATTTATAAGAGCTTCCAAAGCACACGCAGAAGAGAAAATAGCTCAATCAGTAAAAAAGGGGGACAAAACATTTTTTAGATACATAAACGAGAAAAGAAAAGTAAAACAAGGATTAGTTAGATTAAAAACAAAGGAAGGAAGGTATGTAGAAGAGGATAAAAGTCTCGCTGACTGCCTCAATGAATATTTTTGTTCAGTCTTTGCGGAAGGAAAGGGACCTCAGTTAGGAGGGAACACTAAAGAGACATTTACATATGAGTTTACAGAGGAGGAGGTTCTACAGCAGCTGTCTAAAGTAAAGACAAATAAGTCAATGGGGCCTGAAGGGATCCACCCTAAGTTATTAAAAGAGCTCAGTGGTGTAATAGCAAAACCGTTAACAGGAGTCGTCCCAGAAGACAGGAAATTAGCAAATGTTGTGCCCATTTACAAGAAGGGTAGGAGGGAGGAATCAGGGAACTATAGGCCAGTTAGTCTTATGTCAGTAGTGGAGAAATTAATGGTAACCATGTTAAAGGAAAGGATTGTTGCACATCTAAAAACACAGATTACAGGATCAGAAACAACATGAGTTTACCTCAGGGAGATCATGCCAAACTAATCTTATTGATTTTTTTGATTGGGTAACAAAAATAATAGACACAGGTGGTGCAGTAGACATTGCTTATTTAGATTTCAGTAAGGCTTTTGATACTGTTCCGCATAGAAGGCTTATCAATAAATTGCAATCTTTGAGCTTGGATTCCAATATTGTTGAATGGATTAGGCAGTGGCTGAATGACAGGCAACAGAGGGTTGTGGTAAATGGAGTTTATTCGGCGCAAGGTCTTGCTACCAGTGGGGTACCTCAGGGGTCAGTACTTGGACCCGTTCTCTTTAATATTTTTATTAGTGATATTGCAGAAGGTATTAATGGTAAAGTATGTCTTTTTGCTGATGACACAAAGATTTGCAACAGGGTTGACGTTCCTGGAGGGATCAGCCAAATGACAAATGAATTAGGTAAACTAAAAAAATGGTCGGAGCTGTGGCAATTGAGTTTTAATGTGGATAAGTGCAAGATAATGCACCTGGGGCGTAAAAACCCAAGGGCTGAATATAGAATATTTGATACAGTCCTAACCTCAACATCTGAGGAAAGGGATTTAGGGGTTATTATTTCAGAGGATCTAAGGGTAAGTAGTCAATGTAATAGAGCAGCAGGAAATGCTAGCAGAATGCTTGGTTGTGTAGGGAGAGGTATTAGCAGTAGGAAAAGGGAAGTGCTCATGCCACTGTACAGAGCACTGGTGAGACCTCACTTGGAGTACTGTGTGGTCAGTACTGGACTGTATCTCCAGAAGGATATAGACATCTTAGAGAGAGTTCAGAGAAGGGCTACTAAAATGGTGTACGGCTTGAAGGAGAAAAGTTACCAGGAAAGGCTTAATTAACATGTATTGCTTGGAAAAAAGACGAGACAGAGGAGATATGATAGAAACATTTAAATACGTAAAGGGAATCCACAAGGTAGAGGAAGGGAGTATATTTAAAAGGAGACAAACAGGGTTATCCAAAGAGATTCGAATTGCTTGAGAAAGGTAACCGAACGCTGAAAATCAGCGTTCGGTTACCTTTCCTGGCCATTCGGCTATCCAGAGAGCAGGCAATTCGCCAAGTCCTGGCGAATTGCCTGCACATACGGTGCCTGTTCGGTCCCTGTTCGAGGGCAGTGAAATCCCATAAAAAGCACTGCTTCGGCTATTCAGAGAACACAAACCAGCAGTGAAAGGTTCCCCTAATGCCCTGCCATTCGGTGGTTTAATTCGGCAAATTAATTCAGGAGAATCCCATAGACTTCAATGTTAAAAATATTCCTGTTTTAATTCAATATCTAATAAACCGTTCATTATAAAATTCTGCAGCAAAAAGTCTCTTTATTTATAGATTTTTTAGGATACTTTAAGCATTTTTCTGAATTTTTTAAAAAAAAATTAAAAGTCCGATTTTTTTTTTTTTTTTCAGTTTACTTATTTTTTTTGTAACAGCCCTCTTTATTATCATTCCCTGGACCTCCTGTGAAAATTTCAGACATTTTCGCTCAGTAGTTTCTTTGCAAACAGCGTTTCATTTTCCCAGATTCATACAAATGGTTTTTCTAATTTATTCACTGCCTCCTCTACGTCACAGCTGCTTCGGCTCTGTGTGATTCGGCTCCTGTTCGGCTCCTGTTCGGCTTCTTCGAAGGTTAATCCAGATGTTTTTGCTTGTTTCTCAGCGTGCATTCGGTTAGTTTTCGTCAGGTTTGCGGTAGCTTTTCCCTGCAATTCGGGACCTGTGGTGTTTGCTGAATACACCGCAGGGTCACCGAAATGCAATCGGCAAAAGGAACCGAATTGAAGAGAACGAAAAGTCACCGAACGTGCGGTGACTTTTCGAATCTCTTTGGATAACCTGAAAGTAGCAAAACAAGAGGACATACAGGGTTATTCAGAGAGCGTGAAAAGCAGGAGAATGACTGGAGAATGACTGGAGAATGAAAAATTCGAGGTCAAAATAGCCAAACCAGAAAAATTCTCCCTTTCATCTCACTTTTCAAATCGGCTATTTTGGCCTAGAATTTTTCATTCTCCAGTCATTCTCCTGCTTTTCACGCTCTCTGAATAACCCTGATAGTCTTAGATTAGAGGGGCAAAGGTTTAAAAGTAACATCAGGAAGCATTATTTTACTGAGAGGGTGGTGGATACATGGAACAGCCTTCCAGTTGAAGTGGTAGAGGCCAAAACAGTGATTGAATTTAAGCATGCATGGGATAGGCATAAGGCTATCCTAAACAAAAGATAAATCCAGGTAAAGTATCCATGTAATTGGGCAGACTAGATGGGCCGAAAGGTTCTTATCTGCCGACATTTTCTATGTTTCTATGATGCGCCTACCTCACAAAATACTTGTAGATCCCATAGATTGTAATTTCCCCTGGGAACAGGAACCTCCTGAATCAGGCCATATCATCAATGTGTGGTATTCTAATACTGTAGTTTCCAACCGCGGTCCTCAAGTACCCCCAGCAGGTCAGATTTGACAGATATCTGAAGCACAGCACAGGTGATATGATTTGTTACTCAGTGATTGCAGGATTCAGTCTGCATTTCCTCAAGGCAATCCTCAAATCCGCCTGTTAGGAGTACTTGAGGACCACGGTTGGGAACCTCTGTTCTAATGTATCAACTCCTTGTACACAGATTGTGTAAAGCGCTGCAGAATTTGTGGTGCTATATAAATGAAGGATAATAATAACAATAACATTTACTCACATAATGTCTGCTGCAGAACTGAGGCATATCTCTAGGACTAAATTTTTTCTAAATACTGACAAAACTGTTACAATGCTCTTTGGAACCGCACCTAAACTACACAAATTGCAACCACCCCATCTATGTGTTGGGACAAAATCAAATGGCACGCTGACCACAGTCACTTCTCTCAAATACCTAGGTATGTGGTTAGACCCAAATCTATCTTTTGGCCCCCACATCGAAAAACTCTCATCTAAACTCTACCCCAAACTAGGTGCCCTGTACAGAAACAAATCCTGCCTGAGCCCCGCGGTAAGAAAGCAGATTGTACAACAAATGCTTATGCCAGCCATTGAATACGGAGAAGTAGTGTATGCAGCCGCCCCACAAACACACCTCCAGAAACTTACTACATTGTATAACTCATTCTGTCGCTTTGTGCTACAATGTAACTACATGACACACCATTGTGACATGTTAAAAGAACTAAACTGGCCATCACTGGACTCTAGACGCACCCTTCACCTTTCCAACCTGGTGTTTAAGAGCTTTTCTGGGAAGCTACCACCCTACCTGAATATGCTGCTTCCCCCGGCAGTTCCCTCATCCTATAACCTCAGATCCAGGACCAGCACCTTACTTACAATATCACAATACAAAAAGAAAATGGCTCTATCCTCATTTTCCTACAGAGCACCGCAAATATGGAATAACCTCCTAGACACCGTCAAATCTTCCCCCAGTCTAAAGTCCCTTAAGAGCTCCCTATTAACATACCTCAATACGAAATGCACCTGTAAACATGTAACATAATGACTTTATTTCCTCCATATTTATTTTTCTGTTAATCTGTGTATTTGGTCTTGTGTTAATATCTTGCATTTTACTATTTTGTATTTCTGTAACCACTCGATGTTCTCGAACCCAGGACATACTTGAAAACGAGAGAAATCTCAATGTATCCTTCCTGGTAAAATACTTTATAAATAAATAAATAGATAAATAAATAAAACCATGTTAGATGGAGCAAAAGTAATCAACATGGGCTGACCTAAGTCACAAGTCAAACCTTCATACATAAAACTACAAAGTTTATTTTTCTGTTAACAGTAGGGTGAATGAAGAAGCTTTTTGCTTAAGATGTATTCTGTAGTTAAATGTGTAGAGGACAGGTTACCCCTGGGATAGGTTACGAAGATTAGCTGCAGGTCAATGACTGATAAATGAGGGGTATTTAAAATGTGCACAGCTCAGACCCTCTGGGAGAGACTGAAGGGAGTAAAAGATCTGCTGACTATTTATTTATTTTGCTTTAAAGACACTGCATAAAAAGTCCAGGCCACAAGGTATATGATGAAAAGCAAAGGCAGGCTTTCACCCTAGTTTTGTTTATTTACTTATTATAGGCTCAGAAACCATACAAAAAAAAGAATCTGTGAAATACATTTCCATGTCTGCAGCAGTAAAGTTTCAAGATAGGGAGAAGGCTGTCTAATAGACTTCTAGGTACATCGGCTGTGGTTAGGAATCTCCTCTCGCTCCCTCTTCTCGAACGTTTGGTGTGCTTTTTCTAGATCCTCAATGACCGACAACAGACGCCTCGCTGGGGAAGAGGCTGCAGCACCTGAAATGGGACCACAGGGAGAAAAAAATAATATGAAGACTTGGATAATTTCCAGAAGTATCTTGGAAATTTTAATGTGCTCTTGCCATGGTCACATCACCAAACCTTCAAATGCTTTGCCACAGTGGCCTCTGATGTCCTGCTTCTCTGAGGCTGTGCTCTCTAGTCCTTCCATGTACTTGCTCCTGTGTAAACAGATATTCATGGTTAAAGTAGGATTCTACAAAATATGGATATATCAACATCTTTTAACAATTCTACGTAGGAAGGCAGTGGACGTTCTGCAGCTAAACATTACAGTATTGTTCGACATTATTGTACTATGTCTTTGAAGAAGATTGCCGAGGTCCTCATGGAGATATATATATATGAATTTTGTTAATATAGTGTTATTTCACAGTCCTGTATAAATTAATTTGAACTTGGTAGGCAAAATAAGTATGTTGTGAGAAAATAAAAAAAGGTAAATACGCCGAGTGTGTATTTAATCAACACGTTGCTTGTATCCCCTAAATAAATGGATTGGAAATAAAATGAAAGGTATCGACCCAAATTTAAGCACTGGACTGACACATACAGTTGTGTTCAAAATTATTCAACCCCCAATGCTGTAAAGGGTTTTAGGGAATTTAGTGTACATTTGTAATTGTATTCAGAATGAAATCCTACAAGGACATTTTAAAGAACCATATGCAACTAAAATGACATCAATTGGTTTTATAATACAGTAGTAAATGTTTCTTTTGTGAATTCTTCATTGACACAATTATTCAACCCCTTAAAGACTACCACTCTGAAGAACAGAGGTTCATTCAAGTGTTTTCAATCAGGTATTGAAAACACCTGTGGATGTCACGGAGCAGCAATAAAGCATAATAATAAGCACCAATTAGGCAGCTTTAAAATGACTGTGATACTCAGCTCCTTCTAGACATTTACTGGTGTGGTTACAAACATGGTGAAGTCAAGAGAATGGTCCAGGAAGACAAGAGAAGAGGTGATTACTCTTCACAGGAAGGGCAATGGCTATAAGAAGATTGCAAAGATGTTAAACATACCAAGAGAGACCACAGGAAGCATCATTCGCAAATTCAAGGCAAAGGGCACTGTTGAAACGCTACCTGGTCGTGGCAGAAAGAAGATGCTGACTTCGACTGCTGTGCGCTACCTGAAGCGTAGAGTGGAGAAAAGTCCCCGTGTGACTGCTGAGGAACTGAGAAAAGATTTGTCAGATGTGGGTACTGAAGTTTCAGCTCAGACAATACGGCGCACACTGCGTAATGAAGGCCTCCATGCCAGAACTCCCAGGCGCACCCCCTTGCTGTCTCCAAAGAATAAGAGGAGTCGACTGCAGTATGCCAAAAGTCATGTGGACAAACCACAGAAGTTTTGGGATAGTGTTCTGTGGACTGATGAAACAAAATTAGAACTGTTTGGGCCCATGGATTAACGCTATGTTTGGAGGAGGAAGAACAAGGCCTATGAAGAAAAGAACACCTTGCCTACTGTGAAGCATGGCGGGGGGTCAATCATGCTTTGGGGCTGTTTTGCTTCTGCAGGTACAGGGAAGCTTCAGAGTGTGCAAGGTACCATGAATTCTCTTCAGTACCAGGAGATATTGGATGACAATGTGATGCAGTCCGTCACAAACCTGAGGCTTGGGAGACGTTGGACCTTTCAACAGGACAATGATCCCAAGCATACCTCCAAGTCCACTAGAGCATGGTTGCAGATTAAAGGCTGGAACATTTTGGAGTGGCCATCGCAGTCACCTGACTTAAATCCGATTGAGAACCTCTGGTGGGACTTAAAGAAAGCAGTTGCAGTGCGCAAGCCTAAGAATGTGACTGAACTGGAGGCTTTTGCCCATGACGAATGGGCGAAGATACCCGTAGATCGCTGCAAGACACTTGTGTCAAGCTATGCTTCACGTTTAAAAGCTGTTATAACTGTAAAAGGATGTTGTACTAAGTACTAAGATTGAATGTCACTTGGGGGTTGAATAAAACTGATAATGATGTGAGCACAGAAAAGACATTTGTGGTTATTTCATTATAAATGTTATGTTATATTTGTCTGACCTACACGTGCCTCTTTGATTTAATTGTAAGCAAGATGACTGAATGATCAAAATCAATGTCAAACTGGCCAAAACACTCAATTTCAGTGGGGGTTGAATAATTTTGAACACAACTGTAGGTCACATCACACAACTTGCAATGATGACTAGTAGGCTATATCAGGGCTCAAAATTTCAGGTCCTGGGCTACTAGCCAGGCCTTATAAATTACTCGCCATCAGTTAATCTACCTAACCCAGTCCCATACTGCGCATTTTCTTTGCAGTGATAGGGTCACAGCTCTATGTAAAGATCCTCATTTAATCCTCATTCCCCTTCCTTAATCCTCATTTCTCCCCCTCCTTAATCCTCATTTCTCCCCCTCCTTTTATCCTCATTTCTCTCCCCCTCATTTTATGTTCTCTTCCCTCATTTTATGTTCTCTCCCCTCATTTTATGCTAATTTCTCCCCCTCATCGTATGCTCATTTCTCCTCCTTTCTCCCTATCATTTTATGCTCATTTCTTCCCCTAATTTTATTCTCATTCTCCTTCATTTTATGCAAATTTTTCTTCCCCCCTTCATTTTATGCTCATTCCCCCTCATTTTATGATCATTCCTCCCCCTCATTCTATGCTCATTTCCCCCTCATTTTATGCCCATTTCCCCCTCATTTTATGCTCATTTCCCCCTCATTTCATGTTCATTCACCCTCATTTTATGATCATTCCTCCTCATTTTATGCTCATTCTCCCTCATTGTATGTTCATTCCCCCTCATTTTAGGCTGGGGTCAGACGAGCGTAGTGTTCACGTCCGTGATTGCGTCTAAAAGTACGTCCGTGATAGCATGACAGAAAGCCCATCGTAGCCCGTTACACGAAGTACGTCCGCACTGAACTGCGGACGCACAACGGCCGCGGACCACGGATGCAAGGCAGGCAAGAACGTACAACCCCTAGAATGGCCGCACAAAGTGCGCTGCGTCCGCAACGTCTGCATAGCTTTGTGTGTGAGTGATGGAACGTGGTCAGACGGACTGCATTCATACGTCCAGCATTTGTCACGGACAAAATGGTTTTGCTTTTTATTTTATTTTCTCTCCTACATCTGTCAAAATATACGTCAGTGATAAACGGACTGTGTGGCCACTACTGCGTCTTCCATACTGACGTACGTCCGTGTACACGGACGTACAGTCCATAGAAATCACGCTCGTTTGACCCTAGTCTTAAGCTCATTTTTCTCCCTCATTTTATGCTCATTTCTCCCTCATTTTGTGCCCATTTCCCCCTCATTTTATGATCATTTGTCCTCTCATTTTATGCTCATCCCTCTCATTTTATGCTCATTTCCCCCTCTCACTTTATGTCCCCCCCTCACTTTATGTTCATTCTCCCTCATTAATGTAAATATTACCTTAACTTGACCCTGGGACTGGGAGCCAGCATGGTGTCTACCTTCCTCTGCGAGTCCGCCGCTGCACATGAAGATGCAGGGAGCGCTGGCAGGAAGTGATGTTATATGATCACTTCCTCCCAGCTCCCTGCAGAGTAATGTGACAGGCTGCAGCTGGGAGAAAGCAAGGTGCTGCGGCTGTGCCTCCAAGAATGGTGGAGTTCGGAAGTGCGGCCACTGAATCAATGCATTGATTCAGCATTGCGGATGGCAGCATCAAGCTGCCGATTCTCTTTGACAGCCTGGCTAGTGCTAATGTCGGCATGGAGCCGACGCTAGCACCTGAAAGGGAATGCCAGTGTCGGCACCATGCCGATGCTAGCATTCTATTCACACCTCAATTTTTACTCGCACTCTCCCAATTTTTACTCACAAATTGTGAGAGGCCGAGTAGAAATTTTGACCCCTGGGCTATATATTAAGAATATATGAAGTGCAAACCTGAGCACATCCTTTGCCATTAGCAAGTGTCGATAAAGGACCTGAGCCTCAGCGTCGGGATCCAGAGGATCGCTCCAGTCACCTAGAGTCACAGCCAAGTGTGTTCGGCTACATCCACGCACTGCAGGAAAAAGGCATTTAATTATACAACTGGCAAATTCTATGTGATGCTGAGAAGGGCTGGTGGCAGATGTATATATTTTACCTGTACGGTCAGGTTGGAGACAGCATGTCCAATGTGCATTTCGATAAGCTCCTGGGTGGTAGGTAGGCAGAAGACGCTGATTGCACAGGCTGACCTTCCTTAGGGCTGACAGCCACTGATTGAGCTCATTCACATTCTGTGTGGGTAATACAGTGGATACATACTTTTGATTGTTTAATACACCACATGTTGCACTGTCATAGACTGATCTATACGTACATTGCGACAAATGTACAGACAATAAAACTAATAAACGTACATATAGGCTCAAAACTAAATACACCTCTCAATGTGAAAGATGAAAATCGAGCAATCAGCAATGATATGTACATGATGAAAATGTTTGTTTCCATGGAGATCACACCACTTTTAAAAAGCTTGCAACACATTTCTAGTTATCACTTTTCTAAATAACACCTTGCTTTAATTTCTAACATCTCCCATCACTCTGAACCAGACGCAGAAGCCTAAAAAAACTGTTTGTCTAAGGATGTATAATAGATATCTGAAGCACCAATTCTGCAATAATATTTTTATCCTCAACATTTGAAGCCCTTGTCCAGATCGCATGGGTGCTTCGACCATCTAGCGGAGCACCATAACTAGCGGAATTACAATAAAAATGGGATTCTGAAGCTGGACTTCCTAAGGGGTGTAAAGCCAGGTGTATTAATCTTACTCCCAAACAAGTGTAACATAATTGGTTACCAGCTGTCCATGGTACTGACAGTAAGGGCCAGTAACCCTCACTCCAACTACTCTCACATACACTGTTTAGTTATATTGACTTCAGAGTTAACCACATAGTTTTAAAAAATGCTTTTACAGCACTTATATACACACATCTTTCTATTACTTTATAAATGTTATGTGTCAGAGGATGTGGTTTCACATACGTAAGAAGGCATATTATTTGAGTCAAACTCCTACTTCTCAGCCTCCCTTAACTCGGAAATCAAATGTTAATTTGCATAAAGAGTTTATGATGCATTAAAAAAGCAAGAGGACATAGTCTTAGATTAGAGGGGCAAAGGTTTAAAAGTAACATCAGGAAGCATTATTTTACTGAGAGGGTGGTGGATACATGCAGTGGCGTAGCGTGGGGGGGGCTGGGGGGGCCGTGGCCCCGGGCGCAGTTTTGTTAGGGGCGCATTTGCGCCCCTAAAACTGGCCCGGGGGTTGAGGGGACGCAGATGTCGGGCAGCGCGGGAGCGCCTGCCCGGTCTTTAACAGTCCGTCCTGTTAGGTGATGCGGCTGCGCGGCGTGCGCAGCCGGTCACGTGGTCCGGCTAATCAGGTGGTACGGCGTCTCTGTACCACCTGATTGGCCGGACCACGTGACCGGCTGCGCGGCATCACCTAACAGGACGGACTGTTAAAGACCGGGCAGGCGCTCCCGCGCTGCCGGCATCTGGGTCCCGGTCCCCTCAACCCCCGCCGGAGCTGGGGCCTGGGGCAATATCCAGGTAAGGGCTGGGGGCAAATCCATGAGATGGGGGCAAATCCATGAGTGAGCTGGGGGGCAAATCCATGAGATGGGGGCAAATCCATGAGATGGGGGCAAATCCATGAGATGGGGGCAAATCCATGTGAGAGCTGGGGGGCAAATCCATGAGATGGGGGCAAATCCATGAGTGAGCTGGGGGCAAATCCATGTGAGAGCTGAGGCAAATCCATGTGAGAGCTGGGGCAAATCTATGAGCTGGGGCAAATCTATGAGCTGGGGCAAATCCCCGTGAGCTGGGGCAAATCCATGAGTGAGCTGGGGGGCAAATCCATGAGTGAGCTGGGGGGAAAATCCATGAGCTTGGGCAAATCCATGAGATGGGGGCAAATCCATGAGCTGGGGGGCAAATCCATGAGCTGGGGGCAAATCCATGAGCTGGGGGCAAATCCATGAGCTGGGGGCAAATCCATGAGCTGGGGGCAAATCCATGAGCTGGGGGCAAATCCATGAGCTGGGGGCAAATCCATGTGAGAGCTGGGGCAAATCCATGAGCTGGGGGCAAATCCATGTGTGAGCTGGGGGGCAAATCCATGTGTGAGCTGGGGCAATATCGATAACGTCCACAGGTTGGGGGGGGGCGCACAATTCTTTGCTGGCCCCGGGCGCTGACAACCCACGCTACGCCACTGGATACATGGAACAGCCTTCCAGTAGAAGTGGTAGAGGCCAAAACAGTAATTGAATTTAAGCAAGCATGGGATAGGCATAAGGCTATCCTAAACAAAAGATAAATCCAGGTAAAGTATCCATGTAATTGGGCAGACTAGATGGGCCGAAAGGTTCTTATCTGCCGACATTTTTCTATGTTTCTATGTTTGGTAATGTATGAAAAACAAAGGGCTCTATTCCATTGTTGGTGCTAAAAATCCCATACTTCTTATCCCACAGAGAAAAGGGTGGCCCGATCCGCCGCTTCTTCTCACCAGGAGGAAAGTTACCTGTTAAAACTCCCTGGGCCCTATTACATTGTGGGCGCCAACATGGAGCCGCTAGCAGGAAAATCTGCGTTTGCAAACAGGGCCAGATTTATAACTAGTCAGAATAGGCATGTGCCTACATGTGCCTGCCACAAGGGGACGCCTTGCTATGCAGTAAAAAAAATTAAATTATTTATTTTACAATTATTTAGACCACTGTATCTCTGGAATCCTAAGGGTTAGAGGGACATGTGAGGTATCATTGGAAAGGCCAGATTGTGACCTTTCCATTGATACCAAACATAACCAGATTAGAGTTATATCAAATTAAAATAACAAATAAAATATTATTGTTCTCTTTTTTTCTGACACGGCACTATTATTCAGTTTACAATTATAAAGTGAACACTGATGCTGCACTAACTCACCTCATTTCCCACACTGCTTGCAATTGTGGAGCTGATGATGCAATGCATTGTTTCATTGGCAACCTAGACCGTTGCACTGCAGTGAGGAGACACAGGGGGAATTTGGAACCCTGCATCTCTGATTTTTTTCACCAAACAAGGTTATGTGGAAAGGTCAGAGTTTGGTCTTTACAACAGTGGTAGAAGTACCAGGGTCGCAGCGGCCGCACTTGCGACCGGGCCCTGGCATTCCGCCACTGGAGGGGGGCCCAGCGCCGTCGACAGATTCTGGCAATCAGCACTGGAATCTGGCAGTCACGCCACATGCCGTTCCTATCCCTACGAGCGGCCGCTGGCTTGCAGCATGGCCGCTCGCGCGGGATAGGAACCACCTGACCATCGCACGAGATCCTCTCGCGAGAACTCGGCTGCGCTGGTCAGGTGGTTCCTGGCGAGCGGCCAAGCTGCATCATGCCAGCAGCTGCTTGCAGGAAGAAGAAGAATGGCCGCACGCCGCAGAGGTAAGAGCTGGCCTGGGGCAAATATATCCATGAGAGCGGGGGGCAATTATATACCTATGAGAGCTGGGGGCAATTATATACCCATGTCAGCTGGGGGCAATTATATACCCATGTGAGCTGGGGCAATTATATACCCATGTGAGCTCGGAACAATATATATATCCATGTGAGCTGGGGCAATTATATACCCAAGTGAGCTGGGGGCAATTATATACCCATGAGTGCTGGGCGTAATTATATACCTATGAGAGCTGGGGGCAATTATATCCATGTCAGCTGGGGGCAAAATATACCCATGAGGGCTGGGGCAATTATATACCCATGTGAGTTGGGGGCAATATATACCCATGAGAACTGGGGGCAATTATATACCCATGAGAGCTGGGGCAATTATATACCCATGAGAGCTGGGGGCAAGTATATCCATGTGAGCTGGGGGCAATTACATACCCATGAGTGCTGGGGGCAATTATATACCCATGTGAGCTGGGAGCAATTATATACCCATGAGAGCTGGGGGGCAATTATATCCATGTGAGCTGGGGCAATTATATACCCATGAGTGCTGGGGCAATATATATCCATGAGAGCTGGGTCAATTATATACCCATGAGAGCTGGGGGCAATTATATAAAGGTGTGAGCTGGGGGCAATTATATAAAGGTGTGAGCTGGGGCAATTATATACCCATGAGAGCTGGGGGCAATATATACCCATGTGAGCTGGGGGCAATATATACTGTATATCCATGTGACCTGGGGGGAAAATATATCCATGTGAGCTGGTGGGCAAACATATATATCCATGTGAGCTGGGGACAATACTATATCTTTTTATATTGCAGGAAAAAAAAGAGTAAAAATATATTTTTTTGGGGAGGGGGATTCTTGCACTGGGGCCCTCAGGTTTCTAGTTACGCCACTGCTTTACAAAGATACCAAATGTGAACATTATTATTATTATTATTATTATTCTTTATTTATAAAGCGCCAGCATATTCCGCAGCGCTGTACAATAAGCACAGTATAGACAGGGTTACAATACATTGAACAACATTTGACAAACAGTACAGGAGGAGATGAGGGCCCTATTCCCGTAGGAACTCACAATCTGGGAGGGTTGGGGTTGGAAACAGGAGGAGAGGAATGTAAGGTTAGAGTGATTGATGATTGCGTCAGTGAGTTGGGTGGTAGGCTTCCCTAAATAGGAACGTTTTAAGGGAGCGTTTGAAGGAAGAGAAGTTAGGGGAAAGTCTGACAGTACGAGGGAGAGCGTTCCAGAGAGTGGGGGCTGCGTGTGAGAAATCCTGCAGTCTATCATGGGAAGAGGTGATGCGGTGAGAAGCTAGGCGCAGGTCACTGTTTGACCTTAGGGAGCGGGCTGGGGTGTATTTGGTGATTAGTGAGGACAGGTAGTCAAGACAGCGAACTTGGTTTGATGGGGAAATGGTGATACCCTCCACCGTGATAGAGAAGTCAGGAGGTGGGGAGGCCTTGGAGGGAGGAATAAGTAGGAGTTCAGTCTTCGACATGTTGATCTTTAGGTGGTGGGAGCCATCCAGGAGGAGATGCCAGATAAACAGTCACTGACTTTTGAAAGGACAGGGGGAGAGAGATCAGGGGTAGAGAGGTAGATCTGAGTGTCATCAGCGTAGAGGTGGTAATTGAAGCCAAAGCTGTTGATGATTTTGCCCAGGGAGGAGGTGTAGATGGAAAAGAGCAGAGGACCAAGGACAGAGCCTTGAGGTACACCAACAGATAGAGGCAATGAGGAGGAGGAGTTACCAGCAAAGGACACACAGAAGGACCTGTTGGATAAATAGGATTCGACCCAAGCGAGTGCAGTGTCACCGAGACCCAGAGAGTTGAGGGTCTGTAGAAGGAGGGTGTGGTCAACAGTGTCAAAAGCAGCCGAGAGGTCAAGCAGGATGAGAATAGAATAGTGGCCGTGTTTTTTAGCAGTTAGGAGGTCGTTGGTGACTTTGGTGAGGGCAGTTTCAGTTGAGTGTAGGGGACGGAAGCCAGATTGCAGGGGGTCAAGTAGGGAATTGGAGGACAGGAAGAGGGAGAGGCGGTTGAAGACTAGTTTTTCTAAGAGCTTTGATGTGAAGGGAAGCAGGGATACAGGGCGGTAGTTGGATGGAGAGTTGGGATCTAGGGATGGTTTCTTTAGTAAAGGGGTAACTAGCACGTGTTTGAAGGCGGATGGAAAGGAGCCAGTGGAGAGAGATAGGTTGAAGATGTGTGTGAGAGCAGGGGTGAGGGAGGAGGAGAGGGGAGGAATTAGATGTGAGGGAATGGGGTCGAGCGGGCATGTGGTGAGATGTGAGGAGGACAATAAGGAATTGACTTCCTCCTCAGTGGCTGGGAGGAAGCGGCAGAGGGTGGCAGAGGGGACCTGTGGGAGTGGAGGTGGCAGATAACTATCTTGTGTTGGGATGTTGCGTCTGATATTTAGAGTTTTACTGAGGAAGTACTCTGCCAGGTCTTGAGCGCTGAAGGCAGCTGTGGGGGGAGGTGCAGGTGGGTAGAGGAGGGTGTTGAAGGTGGACCAGAGCCGTTTAGGGTTGGAGGACAGCGTAGATATAAGAGATGAGAAGAAGGATTGTTTGGCCAAGTGGAGGGCAGAGGTGTATGACCGGAGAATAAACTTGAAGTGAACAAAATCAGCTTCAGAGCGGGATTTCCTCCAGGCACGCTCTGCAGTGCGGGAGCATCTTTGCAGGTAGCGTGTCTGGAGGGTGTGCCAGGGCTGAAGCTGGCGGCGTGGGGCCTTACAGAGTCGAAGAGGAGCAAGAGTGTCTAGAGCAGAGATAAGAGTAGTGTTGTAGTGATTAGTGGCAGCATCAGGGCAGGTGAAGGATGAGGTATGAGGGAGGTGGTGAAGTAGGTTGGAGAATTGATGGGGGTCCACAGCATGTAGATTTCTGCGAGTGTGTGTGCGGGGTGGGGGAGCAGGGTGTTTAGGAAGTCCAGATAGGTTGAAAGAGAGAAGGTGGTGGTCAGAGATGGGGAAAGGGTGACAGTTGAACTCAGAAATGGAGCAGAGGTTGGAGAAGACAAGGTCAATAGCGTGACCATCGCGGTGGGTAGGGAGGAGGGAGGATTGTGTGAGTCCAAGGGAGGATGTGAGTGAAAGAAGTTTGGAGGCAGCAGGGGCGGAAGGATCGTCAATGGGAATGTTGAAGTCGCCGAGAATTAGGCATGGAAGATTAGAAGACAGGAAGTGAGAAAGCCAGGTAGCAAAGTGGTCAAAGAACTGGGAGGTTGGTCCCGGTGGGCGGTAGATGACTGCCACCCTGAGAGCCAGAGGAGAGAACAGGTGGATGCAGTGTGTCTCGAAGGAGGAGAAGGAGAGGGATGGAGGTGGAGGGAGATGCTGGTAGGTGCAGGTGGGAGAGAGCAGGATTCCGACCCCGCCACCATTTCTCTCACCCGGTCTGGGGGTATGGCTCAAGTGTAGACCGCCATGTGAGAGAGCAGCAACGGAGGCCGTGTCAGAGGGAGTTAGCCAGGTTTCAGTTAAAGCTAGGAGGTTGAAGGAGTTTGAAAGGAAGAGGTCATGGATTGCTGTGAGTTTGTTGCACACAGAGCGAGCGTTCCAGAGGGCGCAGGAGAAAGAGGACAGGCGCTGAGGGATTATGGGAATGAGGTTGCTGGGCTTGCAGGGAGGTGATTTATGTGCGATGGAGATAGGATGAGATGGAAGTATTGGATGTGTTGTGGGGCCAGGGTTAGGGGATATGTCACCTGAATAGAGTAACAGCAGGAAGGTGAGAAAGAGAAGGTGGGAATGGGATTTGTGGGAGTGGGAGTGATTGGCAGCACGAGAGTTAGAGGGAGACCATGTTCTGAGGAAACAAAGGAGCTCATGTGAGGCCATCATGTGGGACGAGAGGAGGGAGGGAGAGATGCACATAGTGTAGGGGGGTGGTAGAGGGGCAGGAGTTCCATTTAAGGAGAAAGGTAGAAGTAAAGAGCAGAAGCGTGAGAGAAAGCATGATATAGACGTGCGTTTACCCAGAGTAAAATTGGGCCTTGCAGTTCCTTCCTCCAGTCCCGCAACTCCAGGAATCAACTCTGCGCGTCCACTTAAGAATGCCACTTGGGGATGTCACAAGAGCCAAGGACATGTAGTGTTCTATTACATTCTTTGCGCAAAAATGTGCGCTTGCGCAAAAATGCATTAACGCCAGGGGAAATCCCTTTACGCTGACCGTCAGATCAGAGAACGATGCACGTTAATGTCTAACGCGAGTTACCCTGCACGTTTCTGTGCCTAGAGGCTCCTGAGATGCAAATCCATGCTTGCAGAATTTCCTTTACCTGGCTCCATGTTAACGTCCTATTCCAGGGAAGGTGCACCTCTTCCCAGGAATGCAGCGTTAACCTCCCTGATATCCGGAGTAGTGCTTCCATGCCAATACGAGTATCACCTCCTTGAGTCCATAGGACGTGGATGCTGGCGCTTACAGGCCGCAAGCTCTGCGTGACCTCCCTCTAGCGAGATCGCGCAACACTGCAGAATGATCGTGGAGGGAGACTGGGAACTATTTGGTCCCAGTCTCCTTATGCTCCCGGCGAGAAGAAGCACCGAATCAGGCTACCATTATCGCCGCGGAATGGAAAGTGAGTATGGGATTTTTAGGGGGGGTTAGAGCATGTTAAATGATTTTTTTGAATTTGTGGGATCATTAAGGCTAGGGTCAAACAACGCATTATTCGCAGCGACCATCAAAAAGTGCGTCCGAACGCATTGACGTATTTTTTCACCAGAATGCGCGAAAACGGTCATACGATGCGCATTTTCGTGCGTGATTTGTTACGGATCCAAACCAGGAAACTTTGGGTGTCTGGTGGGTAGAGGAGGGTGTTGAAGGTGGACCAGAGCCGTTTAGGGTTGGAGGACAGCGTAGATATAAGAGATGAGAAGAAGGATTGTTTGGCCAAGTGGAGGGCAGAGGTGTATGACCGGAGAATAAACTTGAAGTGAACAAAATCAGCTTCAGAGCGGGATTTCCTCCAGGCACGCTCTGCAGTGCGGGAGCATCTTTGCAGGTAGCGTGTCTGGAGGGTGTGCCAGGGCTGAAGCTGGCGGCGTGGGGCCTTACAGAGTCGAAGAGGAGCAAGAGTGTCTAGAGCAGAGATAAGAGTAGTGTTGTAGTGATTAGTGGCAGCATCAGGGCAGGTGAAGGATGAGGTATGAGGGAGGTGGTGAAGTAGGTTGGAGAATTGATGGGGGTCCACAGCATGTAGATTTCTGCGAGTGTGTGTGCGGGGTGGGGGAGCAGGGTGTTTAGGAAGTCCAGATAGGTGAAAGAGAGAAGGTGGTGGTCAGAGATGGGGAAAGGGTGACAGTTGAACTCAGAAATGGAGCAGAGGTTGGAGAAGACAAGGTCAATAGCGTGACCATCGCGGTGGGTAGGGAGGAGGGAGGATTGTGTGAGTCCAAGGGAGGATGTGAGTGAAAGAAGTTTGGAGGCAGCAGGGGCGGAAGGATCGTCAATGGGAATGTTGAAGTCGCCGAGAATTAGGCATGGAAGATTAGAAGACAGGAAGTGAGAAAGCCAGGTAGCAAAGTGGTCAAAGAACTGGGAGGTTGGTCCCGGTGGGCGGTAGATGACTGCCACCCTGAGAGCCAGAGGAGAGAACAGGCGGATGCAGTGTGTCTCGAAGGAGGAGAAGGAGAGGGATGGAGGTGGAGGGAGATGCTGGTAGGTGCAGGTGGGAGAGAGCAGGATTCCGACCCCGCCACCATTTCTCTCACCCGGTCTGGGGGTATGGCTCAAGTGTAGACCGCCATGTGAGAGAGCAGCAACGGAGGCCGTGTCAGAGGGAGTTAGCCAGGTTTCAGTTAAAGCTAGGAGGTTGAAGGAGTTTGAAAGGAAGAGGTCATGGATTGCTGTGAGTTTGTTGCACACAGAGCGAGCGTTCCAGAGGGCGCAGGAGAAAGAGGACAGGCGCTGAGGGATTATGGGAATGAGGTTGCTGGGCTTGCAGGGAGGTGATTTATGTGCGATGGAGATAGGATGAGATGGAAGTATTGGATGTGTTGTGGGGCCAGGGTTAGGGGATATGTCACCTGAATAGAGTAACAGCAGGAAGGTGAGAAAGAGAAGGTGGGAATGGGATTTGTGGGAGTGGGAGTGATTGGCAGCACGAGAGTTAGAGGGAGACCATGTTCTGAGGAAACAAAGGAGCTCATGTGAGGCCATCATGTGGGACGAGAGGAGGGAGGGAGAGATGCACATAGTGTAGGGGTCGGTGGTAGAGGGGCAGGAGTTCCATTTAAGGAGAAAGGTAGAAGTAAAGAGCAGAAGCGTGAGAGAAAGCATGATATAGACGTGCGTTTACCCAGAGTAAAATTGGGCCTTGCAGTTCCTTCCTCCAGTCCCGCAACTCCAGGAATCAACTCTGCGCGTCCACTTAAGAATGCCACTTGGGGATGTCACAAGAGCCAAGGACATGTAGTGTTCTATTACATTCTTTGCGCAAAAATGTGCGCTTGCGCAAAAATGCATTAACGCGAGGGGAAATCCCTTTACGCTGACCGTCAGATCAGAGAACGATGCACGTTAATGTCTAACGCGAGTTACCCTGCACGTTTCTGTGCCTAGAGGCTCCTGAGATGCAAATCCATGCTTGCAGAATTTCCTTTACCTGGCTCCATGTTAACGTCCTATTCCAGGGAAGGTGCACCTCCTCCCAGGAATGCAGCGTTAACCTCCCTGATATCCGGAGTAGTGCTTCCATGCCAATACGAGTATCACCTCCTTGAGTCCATAGGACGTGGATGCTGGCGCTTACAGGCCGCAAGCTCTGCGTGACCTCACTCTAGCGAGATCGCGCAACACTGCAGAATGATCGTGGAGGGAGACTGGGAACTATTTGGTCCCAGTCTCCTTATGCTCCCGGCGAGAAGAAGCACCGAATCAGGCTACCATTATCGCCGCGGAATGGAAAGTGAGTATGGGATTTTTAGGGGGGGTTTAGAGCATGTTAAATGATTTTTTTGAATTTGTGGGATCATTAAGGCTAGGGTCAAACAAACGCATTATTCGCAGCGACCATCAAAAAGTGCGTCCGAACGCATTGACGTATTTTTTCACAGAATGCGCGAAAACGGTCATACGATGCGCATTTTCGTGCGTGATTTGTTACGGATCCAAACCAGGAAACTTTGGGTGTCTGGACATTATGTTGGCCGGACATGAGCAGCGTCTGACATCTCTTAATCATGCACACACGCCGCTATGCGGACGCAGCGCACTCTGTACGTCAGTACTAGCGGTTCTGCGTTGTCGAAAAAATGTGTTCATTCGCCGCTTGCGTTGCGCGGCCGCACTTTCGTGCGGCCATACTTCGTATATTGTTCCTCATTGCCCGTCATTTGCTGCTACTGTGGCCGTGATTAAGTGCGCCTAAACGCACGTTAAAAATGCGTTAGTCTGACCCCAGCCTTAAGACCAGCTTTTAGAAGGTGTTACATTTTTTTGCTTGCACGTCCTGATGGTAAATTGTACCTGCAATTTGTAATATCCAACATGTCGAGACACTAAAAATAGATTGCGTTCCCCATGTTAAGGATAGGAGACGCAAAGTGCAGTAAGCTTGCATAGGCTGCGAGGCGCAAAACTTTTTCACCTGCCTGTAGCGTCAAGATCGGAATATCAATGCCAGATATTAAACTTCTAGCGCTAACGATTACATATAGAGACGCTACATTAGCACCAGCTATATTAGAGCCCCTATATACAATTTCCAGTTAAATGAAAATGATGAAAAAGCAAGCTGGATAAATAAATAGACAAAAAGAATGAATGATGGGTCACGTAACAGGTTCATTTTAACCTCAGAATAGAGGGAGATGGTCAAGATGGTCACACAGTAAAACAATACAGCATTATCTCGTCCAAGTTTTGAAGTGTCAATGAACAGAGCATTGTTCCATGGGAAGAATGCAGTATCAGCACTGAAAGAAAAAAGGGGCTTTATAGACCCTTCAAATAAGCTTCCATAAAACCTCCCACAAGAAAAGGCTTGGGGGTTTAAGGAATTTCAGCCTCTATTATTTGTGACAGAAGAAAGAGCAGAATTAATCTATCCATGCATGTAATGGGAGAGTAAAGAATTATAACCCCTGGTCAGATTGCTAACGCTCTATCCATTCTTTCTCCATCTCATTGCATTTAGTGGATTGTGGTAAAATCTGAACAACCCTTTCTCATTATTGGGGGTTCAAAGCTGATCCAAAGGCTTAAGGGCAGGGTGATTCGTCGTGATACAGGAGATCCTGGCTGGCCACATTTATGATAAAGAGGTTGCTACAAAATGTATATCAACTACAAACAATCGGTCCAAGTTCAAAACTAAACTAAGTTTACAGTGAAGCGCCAAACAAAATAACTTTACTGATTTGATTTCTTATCATAATTTGCATATTTTAATTACCTTGCTTTAGGGGTTCAATCTAAAATATTCACTTGTGGTGTTAAAATGACGAGGAAAGAAAGGCATTTATTTGTACACACACTTGTTTTTTTCTCATTAATTTTATTCTAGACATGTGTAGTTCACCTCGGTACTAAAAGTAGGAAACTTTCATTAAGATGTTAATTCCTCTGCAACTTGGCTGTTGCCAAACTCATCTCTACCTTTACTGATTACACCCTCTAAATATACAAATTGAGGCTCAGGGATGTCTTGAAAAATGTCGTTCTGAAATATTGGGAATGCCAAAATTGCTATTACTGTTCTACATTAACCCCTTAAGGACCAAACAATGACTGAATATGCTGCGGAATATGCTGGCGCTTTATAAATAAAGAATAATAATAATAATAACCGTTCTGTCATAAAAGCATTGACTTTAAAGACCCTTGGTCCTTAAAGGGTTAAAAACACATTGAATCATGTAATATTTTGGCCTGGTTAGTGTCCGTCTAAAACCCTCAACAATCATTTTTCTTTTCTTGCTGAATACAAGACTCTGCTCTTGCCCAAAAGTAGAATTATATATAAAAAACAATAGAATATATATATATAGTATGACAACCCATGTTGAAACATTCTCTTACCCTACCTGAATATGCTGCTTCCTCTAGCCGTTCCCTCATCCTATAACCTCCGATCCAGGACATACTTGCTATACCACAATACAAAAAGACAGTGACTCGATCCTCATTTTCCTACAGAGCACCGCAATTATGGAATAACCTCCCAGACGCCATCAAATCTTCCCCCAGTCTTAAGTCACTCAAGAGCTCCTTACTAACATACCTCAATACAGAATGCACCTGTAAACATGTAACATAATGACTATTTCCTACATATTTATTTTCTGTTAATCTGTATATTTGTGTTGTTTTTTAATATCTTGCATTGTATTACTTTGTATTTCTGTAACTGTAACACTTCAATGTTCTTGAACCCAGGACATACTTGAAAACGAGAGAAATCTCAATGTATCCTTCCTGGTAAAATACTTTATAAATAAATAAATAAATAAAATACTATGCAAATACCCACGTTTACATACTTAGCTAGAACTTACAAAATGTTACAGACTGCATATACTGCTTCCAGCGTGCAGGGAAAAAGCAATTTAAAGACACAGCGGGAAGCGAAGATTGCAATGGAAAATTGTATCGCTCAGCTTGTTCAAAAACAAAACATCTGATTGTCTCTTTGAAGAATAATTAAATATTAAAATGCACTCCTGAGATAGTTTAGCTTCAGTGCATCTCAACCTTTGCATTACATGGAGAGCTGGTTCCTATTCCTAAAGAAAGCATTGCCTGTGACGTTATTATGCAACAGTATGGCATCTGAAATTGAAAAATTCACAAAAATAGGGAGATGTACAAATTTATTACACTCCTTGTAAAATATTTTTTTATTATTATTACATATGTTTAGTCTTGACGTTGGTACGAAGTGCTTTCTACTTGAAGAAGGTCAGTTTGCGATAATAATGAACTTAAATAACAGGTCTAATCAGATCCAACTTATATTTTGAACTAGACCTACAGACTAGGTAAACTGAGTAGAGCAAATTTACTATCAGGGTTATTCAAAGAGAATTGAAAAGTCACTGCACGTTCGGTGAATTCGGTGCGATTTGGCGATCCCATTTCGGCAACCCTGCGGTGTATTCAGCAAACACCACAGGGCCGTCGTAGTGCAGGGAAAAGCTGCCGCAAACCCACCGGACACTCACAGAAAACCTGACGAACACTCACCGAAACCCGCAAAAACATCTGGATTAACCCCGCCGAACACGCTGGAGAAACCCAAGCAGGAGCCAATCACAGCGCAGCCGCCGGAAAAACCGTACACCGCAGACGAATGGAGTGAAAAAAAAAACAGTATGCTTGAATGTTTGAAAAGTGAAACGCTGTTTGCAAAGAAACTACCGAACGAAAATGTCTGGAATTTACATATAAGATCCAATGAATGATAATAAAAAGGGCTGTTATAGAAAAAAGAAAAAACGATTAAAAAAAAAACGGAAAATGTTTTTCGCTAGAAAACACCGAAAAATGCCTAAAAGATGCTAAAATAATCTAAAAATAAAGAAACTTTTCACTGCAGAATATTATAATGAACGGTTTATTAGATATTTAATTAAAACGGGAATATTTTTAACATTGAAGCCTATGGGATTCTCCTGAATAAACCTGTCGAATTAAACCACCGAATGGCAGGGCATTTTGGCAACTTTTCGCTGCTGGTTTTTGTTCTCTGAATAGACAAAGCATTGCTTCTCTATGGGAATTCACTGCCCTCAAACAGGCAACGAACAGGCACCGTATGTGCAGGCAATTCGCCCACATTTGGCGAACTGCCTGCTCAATGAATAGCTGAATGGCCAGTAAAGGTAACAGTACCCTGAATTTCAGCGTCCGGTCACCTTTCTCCAGCAATTCGGATCTCTTTGAATAACCCTGTATATAAATAATAATTTGCAATAAAGAAATGACGCAGACATCCTCGAAACCCCTTGGTAAAGAGGATGAGATTTAAAGCTCCCTCCTCTTCTCTTATTATATGTACAGTACTTGAGAGGTTAATATAAGGAACAAGCAATCTGAAGAATAATCTGCGATCACTTGTTCTCTCTGCCATGATTAATAAAGGACCCTAGAGACTGACGCCAGCATGTTTTTGTCACCTCCACCCACCACATGTTAGGCAGAGCAGGAGATCATTATTTGTAAGGTGACACATACTCAACCATGAATGTACATAATTGGTATCTATAAAAAGAAATTCAAGGACACGGTGCTAAAAGTGGAGCAACTGGCAGGAACACTCATTGTCCGGGGAGACTGCTACAGTTTTAGAAATTTATATTGGCATATATCTCTATGCACAGTTGTTATTGTGCCCGGACTGTGCCGCTCCCCTTACTGTGTATGTACTGTAACTATCTTAGCTGTGCCTCCCACCCTGCACTTTATGCACATAAAACCCCAATTTGGGTCAAGCCAGTAGTAGAAATGAATTAATGGCGAATGATAGAAACCAGTAGCAGGAAGTCATTAATGGCACTAGTTACTGGCACTATGCCATGTGAAACTCTATGTTAGTGACATTTGTTAGATGCCTATGGCTACATGTGCCGTTAGTATCCTTTCCTGGAGTTCATAGGACTCCACAAAGACTGCATGTACGCAATCTCACATAGTCGTGCAGGGTCAGCTGAAGGACAATGCAGAACTATTTGTACAGTGTCCTACTTGCGATTAGAGGAGTCAGCAGATTGTGTCATCCTCTGTACCGTGGTTTATTATTGTGTATAAAGTGAGATTGTTAAAAAATACCCTCAGACATTGTAACACTGGCTGCCAGGATTGTATTGCTGCACAAGCCAACTAGGGACTATATTCCATAGTTGCTGATAAGCTGCTAACTACAGGAAACTTTACACATAACGTCTGATGTAGTTATTTTATCAACAGAAAATGCCATTCCTTTTGAGCTACAAGCTGAGCTTGCGTCTTGAATGTAGTGTTTCCTTCCTCGAGGATACTGTACAATAACATCTCCTATACTTATTATAGATGTTAATATTAACCTCCGCATGGAAACACAGCGTATTACAAAGTAGCCTGCGCTTCCCTGGGAGATGTTAATTCACTGTGAAATAATGCCTTCGCAAGGCGGGTGTTAACACTGTCCTAACCCCCATTAAATCCCACACACACACCTCTCATCCTGTAGTGAACAGGGTGATTCAATACGCTGCTTCTTCTCACCGGGAGTGAGACTGGGAACAAATAGTTCCTAGTCTCGCTGGGTGATTCATTCGTGGCACTGTGTGATTTCGCGAGAGCGAGCTCACTCAGACCTTGTGGCCAGGATTTGCAAGGCTCCATGGAGTCCTATGGACTTCACGAGCCGATATTCGTGACGGTACGCTGCACCTCTGCCGGTATTGTCCAGCTTTGCGCTTCATCCGAGGCTAGGCGCTAATAAAGCGTCTACCCCAGAGTTAGTTGCTAACATGGAGACAGTAGGAAAATGTACAGGTGCAGGTTTTTCTGCTTACCGTCTCCATTCTACCGACAACTATGGAATAGGGCCCTAGGTTTGGGCCTAGGACAGTAGGTTGGAAGGGACAGCATTTATTTCCCATTGCCCTTTTATTTTGGGGTTCTATATATTGTATACATAGGCCTGTGCATGGGGGTGCTGGGTGTGCCTGGGCACACGCTAATAATGGTCCACAGCACATTCAGGGGCCAGGCTTGCTGCACCCCATGGACATAAATCCCTCGTGGTCTGGGTGGCTGTGGGCAGTTTCGACTCTAGGAACAATATTTAGGGGGGGCACAGAAGATACCGCAGTCAAAACTGGGGGGGCACTAATAATTTTCACCACTAAATAAAACTAAGGGGCCTATCACCTAGTGTGAGCTAAAACGCCATCACTAAAGGAAAAATTACCGCGAGTCACTAAAACTTAGTACCTGACGACCTACTAACAGATCACCTTGTCTTCAGTAGTCCATGAACAAGGTCGTTTGGCGCACGCTAGGGAAACTCTAAGACCTGAGCTGACACCCAGCGCTAATGTGGTTGTGAACAGGATAGAACTGTTTTTTTTTTCCAGTGCAGAGTGCCGGGCCATACCTATCCCCCGCCCTCACAAGCTTGAATATGAACACATCCAGTGAATAACCTCACACCCCTGCATTATGAAAAGCCTCCAAGGTGGTCGTATCATCCATGTTTTGATGCACACATATATTAAGGCTGATGGACATTGCATGATAAATGCCACCTAGCAGCATGTAGAATCATTACACTGCATTTAATAGATCCAAAAGGAAGGCCAGGTGAGCGACAAAAATTTCCCTGCTGCAGCTTATAAATAATACATGTTTCAGGGCAAGACTTATTCATGTGTCCCTTTAAACATGGTCCACACGGTCACGCTAATAATCATACGCTTCCATACTATGAATCACCCCCAGCATAAAATGTTTAAAATTAGGCAAAATATTAGAATTAGGATATATGTGGATAAAGGATACATTTATAATAGAGCCTACTGCAACAGCAACGACAATGCGGACCAGATCCATTACAATGGTGTATGGGGCCAAGAGCCTGTGCTGCATTCCTTTCAATTGTCTGTTAATTTTGTGTGAAGATCTGTTTTTTCTGGGGTTTTTTGGAGTTGGCACCAGGGTTGAGCAGTAGGTAAAATGTTGCAATTAGCTTCCCTCAAAAAATTAGCGCTGGCACCAACTGATCTGTTAGCTGCAAAAGCACTAGAGATCTCTAGCTCTCCCCGTGTTAAATAAAGGACGCGGAAAGTATAGCAAGCTTGCGGTACAAATCGCTAATAGCAATAGCAACGCACTAAGTGATTTTTCCCGTTTGTAGCGGGAGGCAAACGATCTGTTGGTCAGGCGCTAGACGCCATTAACCTGGCGCTAAAGCAAAACCATGCGAACGCAAGGGTTAACCTACACCAGGTAATAGTGCCCTAAATAAGTATATATATAAATAAGATTCCAAAACCCCAGAGTAATGTGATGCAACGATGCCTTTTTATTGTACTAACCTGATACTTTATTTGCTGCAATTCTGAGGTTTTCGCTGAATGTCTGATTGCTGCTTCAGCGACTACACTTTTAGAAAATTACAGTGACTATTCACTAAATAGGGAATTTACTATATTTTCGGCAAAATGAATTCCCCCGAAATGTGACGAAAAGCAAAGGATCTAAAGATGATTAGACCCTTTAGATTCTAACTTCCATAATAACCCCTAAAATGCCATAAACTCAGGGAAATACAATAAAAATAATAAACAATGTGGCATTTAGCTACCCCTTAACCCCTAATATGCCATTAATCAAGGTAAAACATGAAATCAATACACTGTCTCAGCATGTAGTTACTGATTAACCCCTACAATGAAATTAAACAAGGAAAAAATAAAATGTATACCGTGAGGGATGAAGCCTACCCATTAACCCTTAATATACAACTAAACCAAGGCAAAAACTAACGTAATACACAATGTAATGTATAGTCTGAACATTCACCACTTCACTGCTGAGTCATTTCAACCCTATGAAAATGCTTAAGTTTAAGTGCCCGTTATTATTTAATGTTTTATGACTTTTATTTCAAACTGAATATGGTAATGTTGGGTATCATTGGAAAGGCCAGAATCTGCCCTTTTCAATGACACCTAGATTGTCCATATACGTTGCACAGGGACAGAGATACAGTGGTCCGAATAAGTGTAGTAAGCTGGATGCTGATTTTTGGTGGGGGGGCACATGGGGGGGCAAGGAATAACCTAGGGGGGCAATTGCCCCCCCTTGCCCCCCTGTAGAGTCGCCTATGGCTGTGGGGTCTGCAATTCGATCTGTGCTTCGCGAATAGACCACAAAGCACTTCCCACACGGGACTTGGGCACTCACTGACTGCATCATGAGCGCCGGCGGTCAGCTGACAGGTCAGTGATCGCTGGCACTCGAGCTGTCCGGCGTGGAGAGTGCTTTGTGATCTATCTCAAAGCACAGATCGCATTGCAGACCCCACAGCCACCCGGACCATCAGCAATGTGGGGAGACTGCAGGCCAGATATAGTGTCCCAGTGTACTATCACTGGGTCGGACAGTCCCCCCACTCCCTCCGCTAAAATTTTTACATATATATTTTTTATTTATTAAAATTAATTTATTATGTAATCGATTTTTTGTATTTTTAAAATTAATTTAAATGCATTCATATAGAATTTAAAAAACAATAAATTAAATATAATTGTTTTTGCATTCTATTGCAGTGGATTCTGTGCTATCCCCATACACACTGCACATTACTGTGAGTGTAATGTGGAGTACGGTGATACAGTAGTGTGTAGTGTGTATGAGAGTTAGTTTTATTGCTGTGTGTGGAGCTTTGTGATACAGTAATGTCTGGTGTGTATAAGCTTATCACAGAGCTCCACAGCAGTAAAACGCACGCTCATACACACCACACATTACTGTGAGTTTTGTTGCTGTAGAGCTCTGTGATACGCTCATACACACCGCACATTACTGTATCACACAGGTCCACAGCAATAAAACTCACAGTAATGTGCGGTGTGTATGAGCTTATTACAGCTCCACAGAAATAAAACTCACAGTAATGTGCGGTGTGTATGAGCATATCGGAGAGCTCCACAGCAATAAAAATCAGTAATGTGCTGTGTGTATGAGCGTTTCACAGAGCTCCACAGCAATAAAACTCATAGTAATGTGCACTATGTATGAGTGTATCACAGAGCTCCACATCAATAAAACTCACAGTAATGTGCTGTGTGTTTGAGCGTTTCACAGAGCTCCACAGCAATAAAACTCACAGTAATGTGCGGTGTGTATGAGCGTATCGGAGAGTTCCACAGCAATAAAACTCACAAAATGTGCACTGTGAATGAGTATGTTTTATTGCTGTGGAGCTCTGATACGCTCATACACACTGCACATTACTGTGAGTGTTATTGCTATGGAGTGCTGTGATACGCTCCTTCACACCGCACCTTTTGGGTGCACACTGAAATGCAATAGACTGCGCACACCTATGATTGTATGTGAGGGGTGCAGAGATGTAGAACAGAGTTGCAAAGCAATGAAACCCCCAGCAATATGTCTCTAAACTGTAATAAATATTTTTAGAAATTGGTTGGTGTAAATAAATATACCTCGCTTTTGTTCTATGTTACATTTTTATTGGCATAAATAGCCATTTTCATGTTTACTTGATATTGGGGTGTGGAGGAAGCAGAATTTGGAGCGCCTAGTACAGCCTCAAGTCTAAATACGACCCTGCAAGCGAGAATAACAAGCCTATTTGAAATCCCTCATTATCCTCCAAATGCCTCCACATTACAAGCATAAAATGCATTAATGTACAGTAACTTCTCGCAACAGGTGAGCCGCAAGATAGGTTTGTGGCTGAACTACAGCAGTAATGGAGCTGTTATTATAAATGAGTGGGACAATTATACTTAACAGCTAAGGCTAGTGTCAAACGAGCATTTTTGGATAGCGGAAGGAACGTCCTTGAGAGTGGACGTTCCTTCCATTCAACGCTCGTCTGGCCGCCTTGCTGAGCGCACTCAGTGGGGTCAGCGCTGCAAGGCTCAATCCTCCTATGGAGAATTGCGCTTTGCAGCTCCGTCAACGCACGTCCTAGCGCTTTGCCAGAGAGGTTTGGATAACGGACGCTAGTCGCGTGCGCATGTGGTGCGCGCGACAAGCGTGCACAAGCGTGTGACTGGCCCGTTGCAGCGTCACAATGCTGTGACGGACACCGGTAAGCACTTCAGTACGGGCACACATAGCACGCTCGTCTGACGCCAGCCTAAGCTGGAGTAGGAGCCAATGTGTCATCACTGTGCCCCTCAACTTGCACAAGATATACATAATGTGTCCTGCTGTGCCTCTCATCTTGCACAAGATATACATAATGTGTCCTGCTGTGCCTCTCATCTTGCACAAGATATACATAATGTGTCCTGCTGTGCCTCTCATCTTGCACAAGATATACATAATGTGTCCTGCTGTGCCTCTCATCTTGCACAAGATATACATAATGTGTCCTGCTGTGCCTCTCATCCTGCACCTTGTGTATATAATTTGGTGCTTGTGCCTTTCACCTTGCATCATATGTACACATTGTGACCCCTTTATCGCTCACATTGTGAAATGTATATATAATGTGTACCGTGTTTAATGTGCCACGCTGTGACTCTCAGTCTGCATTGTGTGGTTTTTTTGTGAGTGCCACTGTGTCTCTTATCCTCCTCTGTGTGTACATTGTGGGCCCTATTCCAAAGTTGGTGCTAACTTAACCAGAGCTGTTGTAAACTTATCAGAGCCATTATAGTCTATGGGGTTGGAAAGTTCACAACAGCTTTGGTTAGGTTTACTCCAAACTTGGAATATGACTCTTTGTGTCCCCTATACCTGTCATCTTGAACTATATGTACACAATGTGTCTCCTACAGGCTGCAGCTCTTTCCTTCCACAGTGTGTACATAGTTTCTCCCCTATATGTCTCACCTTGAAGTGTGTTTACATTGTGCCTCCCACCTTGCACCATATGAACATAATGAGCCCTGCTGTGCCTCTCATCCTGCACTTTGTGTTCATGATGCGCCCTCCATGTGACTCACAGCCTGCACTATGTGTACATACATAATGTTCCTTTTCTGTGCCTTTCATCTTGCACCTTATGTACCTGTGTCCCCTGTATCTCTTACCTTGCACTGTATGTACATGATGTGTCCTCCTTGTGCTTCGTTATCCTGGCTGATAATCTGCATCATATTATGATGCTGGAAAGCATTCTCGTCAACTCTTTCCACAGCACAGATGCGATGCACAGGGATAGATGAACGAACCTGCAAATACAGAAAGAATCCCCAGGTGTAGATTATTTGCCTATAAAATATAACACATTTATTCATTTACACTGTCACATAGAGAACAGTTAAACTACATTTTGATGAGAACCGACAAAGGTCCAAGAGATAAAGCTTACATGATTTTGTTCATAGGAATAAAATTTAGTGCATTCTATCCGAGGAGATGAGGACTTATTGAGTACATCGTTAAATGCCACCAAATGCAATTCTTTGCGAATCTCTGGTTACAGTCAGTTACTATAGCGACAGTCTGCAAATTCTGTTAGTCATTTTGCTAAAGTGACAGTCTGCAGCAAGGCAATGTACCTCTTTATCAATTTGATAGATTTGTCTCAACATTTGTCTGTGAAAAGTGACAGACAGGTTCAGCTAACTGTCAGACTATACATTTACAGAGAATAAATCCTATTATGAAAACCCCATTAATACACTGGACACATAATTACATATTCACATCTGTGACATATCGAGCCATGTGGAGATAGCTACCTGCCTTCACGGCTGCCGAATGCGGTGTTCATTTTAATCTTATCATCGTTAACATAAATTTACAGGAATGATTTACATTTCTTGTCAGAGCTGGGTTGGAATAAAGATTAGGCCTGGCAATTTCAAACTACAGCAGTCCAGGAATCAAAATCTGATTTAGGGTAAATATTCCTTATATTAATTCATTACTGTGATGGGAGCCCCCTCCACTGTTTGATAGGCTCCAAGATTACATCTCTTAACACAGTGTCTGGCACAATCACACACTACATCTTGCTCACATTCACAAAATACTATATACTCTCAGGGTTATTCAAAGAGATCCGAATTGCTGGCGAAAGGTAACCGAAAGGTTACCTTTCCTGGCCATTCGGCTATTCAGAGAGTTCGCCAAATGTTGGCGAATTGCCTGCACATTCGGTGCATGTTCAGTGCCTGTTTGAGGGCAGTGAAATCCCCATAGAGAAGCAATGCTTCGTCTATTCAGAGAGCAAAACTCAGCAGAGAAAAGTTGCCGAAATGCCCTGCCATTCAGTGGTTTAATTCGACAGGTTTATTCAGACGAATCCCATAGGCTTCAATGTTAAAAATATTCCCATTTTAATTCAATATCTAATAAACCGTTTATTATAACATTCTGCAGTAAAAAGTCTCTTTATTTATAGATTTTTTTAGGATCTTTTAAGCATTTTTCAGAATTTTTTTTGTTTTTTTAAAATAAAATTTTGAACATTTTTTCGTTTTTTCTGTAACAGCCCTTTTTATTATCTTTCATTGGACCTCATATGTAAATTTCAGCCATTTTCGTTCTGTAGTTTCTTGGCAAACAGCGTTTCGCTTTTCAAACATTCAAGCGTACTGTTTTTTTTTTTATCCTCTCCACTCGTCTGTGGTGTCGGGTTTTTTCGGCAGCTGCTCTGCACTGTGATCGGCTCCTGCTCGGGTTTCTCCGGCGTCTTCGGCGGGGTTAGTCCAGATGTTTTTGCGGGTTTCGGTGTGCATTCGCCCTGGTTTTGCAGTGAGTTTTCGGCGGGTTTGCGGCGGCTTTTCCCTGCATTACAGCGGCCCTGTGGTGCTTGCTGAATACACCGCAGGGTCGCCGAAATGGGATCGCCAAATCGCGCCGAATTGAAGAGAACGAAAAGTCACCGAACATGCGGTGACTTTTCGATTCTATTTGAATAACCCTGTATGTGTCCTTCAGTGAGGAGACCAGCTTCTTGCCATGAGAGTATAGGCCTCTCTTAAAGGATTGTCTTGTTAATTGATAAATGAATGGTAAAATTAAATGGTAAACATACATTTGTGGATGGTATAAATGTTGTGCCTGTGTTCCCAATAAAAAGACTTGTTCCCGTTTTACCATCAAACCTTGACTGATGTATGGGACATTGCTATAATCTTTTTGGTCATCTGATCTGTACAAGGAGGTAAATTAACAATTTACTAATTAGCATTAGTTAATATATCCCCTATATTTTTAAGAGGCTACCAACATACAGTAAGTGGACTTTATATTCTTTATGGTGAAAAATGCATAGATAACTGAAACCTTTGACCTTTTGATTTGCATTTACAATTTTATTATCAGTTACAGGGCTCTTTCGTTCCCTGCACTTCGGGGAGTCAAATTTGCCGACCCTGCAGTGAATTTAGCATTCACCACAGGGTCCCTGAAGTGCAGGGAAAAGCTGCCGAACGCATCCGAAACACTGCCGCAAAACCGCCGAACTGAATGGAAAAACCGCCACAAAATAGCAGAAAGAACATCAGATCGACCTGATAAGCCGCCAAAAAAAGCCGAACACACCCAATGATTCACTGCAAAACCACTGAACACATTCAAAAAAGGCCAACAATCTGCCGAACAGAGAGCCGACCAGCTGCCAGAAAAAGCCGCCAAGCCGCCGAAAGGGGTATAAAAAAACCCACCACAACTTTTAGAACAGATTTGCCAAAAAACTACTGGACGAAAATGCCTGGAAATAATATATCAGGTCCTATGCATAATAATGAAAAGGTCCGTTACAGAAAAAAAAAAACGCTATATAAAATAAAATTGGAAAAAAAATTTCACCTAAAAAATCTGGAAAAATAAAGAACTAATGAGACTTTTTGCTGCAAATTAAAACAAAAAACTATTTAATAAAGACGGGGAATCATTTTTATATTGAAACCTATGGGATTCACCCACTGGCGTCACAATGTGGGGGCGGGGGGTGCGGCCCGCACCAGGTGACACCCGCTCTTAGGGTGACACCATCACCCTAAGGGCCGGTGTCTCACCCTGCGACGCAGTGTTCGGCTCCCTGCGAGCGTCCGAAGCTATGGAGCTTCGGCGCTCGCCTGGGGGAAACACGTCACCAGCCGTGTTCTGGCGAGATCGCAGCTGGTCACGTGGCTCCCCCAGGCGAGCTCCAAGCTCCATGCCGCCGGACGCTCAGAGGGAGCCGAACACGCGGCAGTGGCAGGAGGTGAGCTGGGGGCAGTATCAATGAGAGGAGCTGGGGGCATTATCAATGAGAGGAGCTGGGGGCATTATCCATGAGAGGAGCTGGGGGCAGTATCAATGAGAGGAGCTGGGGCACAATCCATGAGCTGGGGCATATCCATGAGAGGAGCTGGGGCATATCCATGAGAGGAGCTGGGGCAATATCCATGAGAGGAGCTGGGGCAATATCCATGAGAGGAGCTGGGGGCAGTATCAATGAGAGGAGCTGGGGCACAATCCATGAGCTGGGGCATATCCATGAGAGGAGCTGGGGCATATCCATGAGAGGAGCTGGGGCAATATCCATGAGAGGAGCTGGGGCAATATCCATGAGAGGAGCTGGGGCAATATCCATGAGAGGAGCTGGGGCAGTATATCCATGAGAGGAGCTGGGGCAGTATATCCATGAGAGGGGCGGGGCAATATCCATGAGCTGGGGCATATCCATGAGAGGAGCTGGGGCAATATCCATGAGAGGAGCTGGGGCAATATCCATGAGAGGAGCTGGGGCATATCCATGAGAGGAGCTGGGGCAATATCCATGAGAGGAGCTGGGGCAGTATATCCATGAGAGGGGCGGGGGAAATATCCATGAGAGGAGCTGGGGCAATATCCATGAGCTGGGGCATATCCATGAGAGGAGCTGGGGCAATATCCATGAGAGCTGCTGGTGCATATCCATGAGAGCAGCTGGGGCAAAATCCATGAGAGGAGCTGGGGCAAAATCCATGAGAGGAGCTGGGGCAATATTCATGAGAGGAGCTGGGCATATCCATGAGAGGAGCTGGGGCATATCCATGAGAGCTGCTGGGGCATATCCATGAGAGCTCCTGGGGCATATCCATGAGCTGGGGCAATATCCATGAGAGCTCCTGGGGCATATCTATAAGCTGGGGGCAATATCCATGAGAGCTGCTGGGGCATATCCATGAGAGTTGCTGGGGCATATCTATGAGAGCTGCTGCGGCATATCCATGAGAGGAGCTGGGGCATATCCATGAGAGCTCCTGGGGCATATCCATGAGAGCTCCTGGGGCATATCCATGAGCTGGGGGCAATATCCATGAGAGCTGCTGGGGCATATCCATGAGCTGGGGGCAATATCCAGGAGAGCTGCAGGGGCATATCCATGAGCTGGGGGCAATATCCATGAGAGCTGCTGGGGCATATCCATTAGAGCTGCTGGGGCATATCCATGAGAGCTGCTGGGGCATATCCATGAGAGCTGGGGCATACCCATGAGAGCTGGGGCATATCCATGTGAGCTGGGGCATATCCATGTGAGCTGGGGCAGTATCCATGTGTGCTGGGGGCATATTCATGAGAGCTGGGGCAATATCCATGTTTGAGCTGGTCTAGGGGCAATATATCCATGTGTGAGCTGGTCTGGGGCAATATATCCATGTGTGAGCTGGTCTGGGGCAATAAATCCATATGTTAGCTGAGGCGCAATATATTGTCAGGAACGTGGGGATGGTACCTGGGTGGCACCTGGATGGCAGGGGTATGAGCCCAGGATGCAGTGTCCTGCACTGATAAGCAGGCGGGAAGGGGTAGGGAGGATGATGTGGAAATAAACTGACCGGATGATTCTCAGAAGGATGATGGTGGAGTTGCAGGAAACATAAATAATAAACAGGAACAGATGGGTATAGCAGAGCAGCGAGTTAGCAGCACCTCACTCTCTCAGCACAAGAGCTGTAATGAACCAGCAATGTTAATTGTGGGGCAGAGCCCTTTATTTTGTGTGTCACGTGTGTTGGTTGTGAGTTAACTGTTGCATTGCTGGATGCTGATAGTGAATGCTGGTTACAGGGCAGGAACAGTACATAGAAGTGTACCACCAGGGGGGTTTCAGGATGGCTACAGCCAGGGATCCTGACATATATCCATATGTGAGCTGGGACAATATATATCCGTGGGTGAGCTGCTGGGGGCAATATATAATTGCGAGCTGGGGCAATATATCCATATGTGAGCTGGGGGCAATATATATCCATGGGTGAGCTGCTGGGGGCAATATATCCAGAGCTGCTGGGGGCAATATATATCCATGTGTGCTTTCACTGCCTTCGAACAGGCACCGTACTTGCTGGCAGTTGGCAAAAATTTGTGTGAGCATATGAGAGAGCTCCACAGCAATAAACCTCAGAGTAATGTGCGCTGTGTGTATGAGCATTCAGTGTTATATGGGAGTACTGATTTAGGAGTAAGAGTAGTTAAAAAAAATCCGTAAAACTCAGGGGGGGGGGTGACACCATAAGTTACCACACCGGGTGACACCAACCCTAGTGACGCAACTGGATTCGCCTGATTAAACCACCAAAAGTCAGGGCATGGTTTTTTATGGAGAAAGAATTTTACCAGGAAGCATACATTGAGATTTCTCTAGTTTTCAAGTATGTCCTGGGTGGCGAGTATGTACCATTAGGTGTCTTGCCCAAGGACACTTACTGGAGAGGTGCTTCTTGCCAGGATTTGAACCTGTGTCTCCACAGTCATAGAGCAGTGATGTTGCCTCTACTCTCCACCCAGCTGGTACATTTTGTGTTACTCTGAATAGATTAACCATTGCTTGTCTATGCAGATTTCACTGCTGTCGAAGATCACTGAATTTCGCTGGCAAAATCGTCAACATTTGGCGAACTGCCTGCTTTTTCAATAGCCGAATGGCCCCAAAATTCAGGGGAAATTCACTGTTTGGTACAATTTCAGAGCCAATTCGGCTCTCTTTGAATAACCCATTTAATGTCATAAAGGCTGTTAATTATAATTTTATTTTTTATAAATAGTTAAAGAAATTTGAAGTGTGTGAATGAAGGTTTGAAAATAACTTCCTGTTGGCATATAGCAGGCGGTGGGGAAATCCAGCATGTATATATTACTCTATCCCCATCCAGTGGTGGGAGAAGGTGATGGGTCATTGTCCAGAAAAAAACAAAAAACAATCCCTATAGTCTATTTTAGCCAAATAAAAGCAAACCTGCATTGTTTATGTTTAAAGTAACTTACAGTAAATTTGTTATAAGTATCAAGTCATGAAGAGAATGCAATCAATAATGGAGACAAATGATAAATTTGACTGTACAAGGGAGGCAAATTAGCAATTTACTAATTAGTATTAGTAAATATATGGGTTTAACTTTGGCATATTAGCTTTCAGAGTGAGCAAACAACTACAAATAAAAATCTAAAATCACAGACGTAAATGTGTCAGCCATGTACCATCTCCATACGTATCAAACAATATCATAAGATGAAAACATTGATAACTACTAAATAATTCTAGTTATCCTCAAGCACATGCAAACCTTTGTTATGGTTGATAGGTGAAGCTATATGGTTATCATGGTGTGGTTAACATAATATGTATGATTATTATTATTATTATTATTCTTTATTTATAAAGCGCCAGCATATTCCGCAGCGCTGTACAATAAGCACAGTATAGACAGGGTTACAATACATTGAACAACATTTGACAAACAGTACAGGAGGAGATGAGGGCCCTATTCCCGTAGGAACTCACAATCTGGGAGGGTTGGGGTTGGAAACAGGAGGAGAGGACTGTAAGGTGAGAGTGATTGATGGTTGCGTCAGTGAGTTGGGTGGTAGGCCTCCCTAAATAGGAATGTTTTCAGGGAGCGTTTGAAGGAAGAGAAGTTAGGGGAAAGTCTGACAGCACGAGGGAGAGCGTTCCAGAGAGTGGGGGCTGCGCGTGAGAAATCCTGCAGTCTATCATGGGAAGAGGTGATGCGGGGAGAAGCTAGGCGCAGGTCACTGTTTGACCTTAGGGAGCGGGCTGGGGTGTATTTGGTGATTAGTGAGGACAGGTAGTGGGGAGCTGAGTTAGTGAGGCTTTTGTAGGTAAGGATAAGGATTTTGAACTTAATTCTGCAGTGGATGGGGAGCCAGTGAAGGGACTCGCAGAGGGGAGCGGCAGAGACAGAGCGGCGGGTGAGGTGAATTAGCCTGGCGGAGGCGTTCAGGATGGATTGTAGGGGGGAGAGGTGGGACAGAGGGAGGCCAGATAAGAGATTATTGCAATAGTCGAGTCGGGAGATTACCAGGGCGTGTATGAGTTGTTTTGTGGCGACAGCGGTAAGAAATGGCCGAATTCTGTAAATATTACGCAGTTGGTATCGGCAGGAGGAGGAAAGAGACTTGATGTGGGGGATGAAGGAAAGAGCAGAGTCAAGTGTTTACTTAATCCTGTCATGTCTGCTCATGTTGTCCATGGTGCTACTGTGCCAATGCTTCCTCCATTCCACAACATGACATATCTACGGATGTCCACGTCACTGCAGTGATGTCTCCTCTGCCTCGCCTCACACAACACTTACCCTAACTCTCATGGTGCTCCTCTCTGTTTTGACTCTATGGTTTTTGAGTTTGGCTTTCACATTTGACTCCTTGGACCTCTCCAACATTCTGATTGCAAGTTCGATACAAGACTCTATGTACCTCTCCAACCCTTTCATCTTTGATATTCGGATTGACCGTGTGCATCTCCAATCATCTGACCTCACCTTTTCTTACTTTTTTACTATATTTTAGTAACTCAGCCAGTATAAGGACCAGTTCTCTTCAGGTTTCTTGTGTCCTTTATAAAGGCCTGAATGCTAGGTATACGTATCTGCGACAAAACCATATAAAAGACAGGTTCAGTTATTTTTAGAGACTCGGTGACATGCAACAAAATTGTTTACCTGCCAGTCTGGGGACTTGGAGTAGGACAGTGTTTGACTAGTAAGCCAGAAATATCGCTTCTTGAAAGTGAATCGTGTCACCAGGTGCACTGCCTCGGCTTTTCTCTTGTGTAAGAATCCTTCCTTAATAGTGACCGATGGGTGGAATAATGTGCGAGACGTATGGCTGCACTCTGAGATAGAGATAAGGACACAAAGTGAAATGTTGGACAAGTTGGAATGGACAGTTGTGAGTTACGGAGCGGTATAGGGGTAGATTGAGTTCATTAAAGAAGAGAATATGACATAGGACAAGTGAGATACATAAATGTTAAAAAAGATCTGAGCAGAAATCCTGGAAATTAACAATATATAAACGATATATGATATATTGTTTTGTAACAAATGGAAGCACTTAGCTACCACAAACACAGCAGAAGATAGAGAATTACACAGTCTGTAAGTAATACTACTCAAAAGTGATACTTGTTCATAATCATTGAGTGAAAAATCATGCTGAATGAAATTAAATAATATTAAAAGGTGTTTTTGTTTCTCAGATAAACATGTTTTTTTTTTTTTTTTTTACATGAGAGAACTTGAAATAAAATTACAAACTGTTTATGATTTCAGAGGATGAATTGGGAATTAACACATACAGGGTCATTCAAAGAGATCTGAAAAGTCACCGCAGGTCCGGTGACTTTTTGGTCCCCGCAATTCGAGGTGATTCGGCGATTGCTAGTTCGCCGACCCTGCGGTGTATTCAGCAAGCACAGCAGGGCCCCCGTAGTGCAGGGAATACTCGCCGCCAAGCCACAGAACACACGCCGAACACTCACTGAATACTCACTGCACACTCACCGAAAACTCACAGAAACTGCCGCAAAAACCAAGCTGAACACGCCGGCAAAATCCGAAAAGCCGCCGATCACAGCGCAGAGCAGCCGCCAAAAAAAGCTGACACGCAAACGGGGTAAAAAAAAAAGAAAAACAGTTTGCTTGAAAGTTTGAAATTTGAAACGCTGTTTGCAAAAAACTACTGAACGAAAATGTCTTTAATTTACATATAAGATCAAATAAATGATGATAAAAAAGGTCTGCTAAGGAAAAATGCAAAAACGAATTTAAAAAAAAACGGAAACAAATTGACAAAAAAAATCCCCAAAAATGCCTAAAAGATCCAAAAAAATCTAAAAATAAAGAGACTTCATGCTGCAGAATAAAATAATAAATGGTTTATTAGATATTGAATTAAAACTGGAATATTTTTAACATTGAAGCCTATGGGGTTCGCCTGAATAAACCTGTCGAATGAAACCACCGAACAGCAGGGTACTTCTGCAACTTTTCCCTGCTGTTCGGTGTCCTCTGAATAGATGAGGCATTGCTTCTCTATGGGGATTTCACTGCCCTCGAACAGGCACTGTATGTGCAGGCAATTTGCCAACATTTGGCGAACTGCCTGCGCTCAGAATAGCCGAATGGCCAGGAACTGTAGCCGTAGGCTGAATTTCAGTGTCCGGTTACATTTCGGGGCCAGATCGTCTCTCTCTGAATAACCCTGATAATTTAGTTGTATTTAATTTCACAATATCATTCAATGTTCAATGATTTCTTAACGGTTTTGTCTGCTACAAGACCAGTGGGATCTGCCACGTATAATATTAATATCCAGTGTGCTCCTTCTTGGTAGATATTTGTAAAGAGTTTAAAGTGACTCTAGATCGGGGATGTCCAACCCTGGTCCTACAGATGTTTTTTGCCTGCAATTCCATGAAATCTTTGAATGAAATAAATGGCAGGAGAATCATGGGAGTTGCAGTTCAGCACCATCTTGGGGATAGAGTTTGACAGCCCTGCTGTAGATGTTAAGGTGTTAAATGTTTCTACTGGTTGCCGTAGGGCTATAATTACAATGAGTTTGTAACGCTTACTCCTCTTTCGCCCGCTGCAGGGCCAGTATGCGCCTATATACTCTAGTCTGGCTCCAGCAAAAGACTTTTATGTAAGTTCCGCGTCTTGTTTAATCCTCCAACCTTGGCTTCATCCAGACTCCTGGAGATTCAGCCTGGGTTTTATGACAAGCCTAGGAAATCCAGCTGCAGTCCATCTCAGCTAATCATGCTTCCATAAAGAGGAGTAACAGCCAGGGCCCCCTATCACCTGGTGTGAGCTATCCCTAGCCTCAGCATGTTTTTGCATTGGCACCAGGCAAAAAGAGTCTAGCGAATAGGAGAGTGGTCGGTATGGGCGCTCTTATCTGGGTAGGAATATTTATTTTAATTTGCTGCCGTCTAGGAGATAGCACAGACTCTCGAATTGGGTGTGCAGATATCAGTAGGAAAAAAGGAGGGGGTTCCTAGTGGCGCAACAGTTATGCACAACACATTACAGTGTCGTGCTTCTAGACCATCAGATGTACATAAATCTTTATGGTTCTCTCCCCCCTACAATCCATCCTGAACGCCTCCGCCAGGCTAATTCACCTCACCCGCCGCTCTGTCTCTGCCGCTCCCCTCTGCGAGTCCCTTCACTGGCTCCCCATCCACTGCAGAATTAAGTTCAAAATCCTTATCCTTACCTACAAAACCCTCACTAACTCAGCTCCCCACTACCTGTCCTCACTAATCACCAAATACACCCCAGCCCGCTCCCTAAGGTCAAACAGTGACCTGCGCCTAGCTTCTCCCTGCATCACCTCTTCCCATGATAGACTGCAGGATTTCTCACGCGCAGCCCCCACTCTCTGGAACGCTCTCCCTCGTACTGTCAGACTTTCCCCTAACTTCTCTTCCTTCAAACGCTCCCTGAAAACGTTCCTATTTAGGGAAGCCTACCACCCAACTCACTGACGCAACCATCAATCACTCTCACCTTACAGTCCTCTCCTCCTGTTTCCAACCCCAACCCTCCTAGATTGTGAGTTCCTACGGGAATAGGGCCCTCATCTCCTCCTGTACTGTTTGTCAAATGTTGTTCAATGTATTGTAACCCTGTCTATACTGTGCTTATTGTACAGCGCTGCGGAATATGCTGGCGCTTTATAAATAAAGAATAATAATAATAATAATAATAATAATGGTTCGTATGGGTGCAGCTTTAGTCGTGCAGGTTCAGGATAAAGTGCTAGTGCCACAGTCTTTACAGTATTAAAGTGCAACAGTGACAGGTTGGGTGCGTAAATAGTGCAAGCTAAAGCAGATATGTGCAACAGTGCCGCAGTGGGGGGTACGTCCCATGCACGGCTCTATAACAAGATTGATTCTCAAAACAAATGAGTGCTAGTGTCACAAAAAATATTGCTATTTACACAATATAAAATGATAGTGACAGCAGGTTGATGAGAAATAGAAAGGTGCAGATACACACATCAATGTTATGATAGCTGATGTGGCTTGGGTCTGGATACTTAGTGTCTATTTGTGGGTATACGGATGACCTTACAAAAATCAAATCAAAATCAAAATAAGCTTTATTGGCAGGACCAAATACATTTTAGCATTGCCAAAGCATATGGGGAGGAGGGGGGGTAGTGGGACATATATATGGGGGGGAATGGGCAAGTCCATGGACGTTATCAGGGGTAAGGGATAATGTGAGGTCGGATGGGGGCGAGTCCGTGTTGGGGATTTATAAGTCTGGGATCTCTCATGTTCCTCTCAGTCTGTGACATTCTGTGACGTATTGGGCAGATATTTTCACCGCCGGCTCCTCTTCTCCCAGTATGATGTGGAGTTTCCTCGTCTCTTCTATAGAGGTGAAGTCCGGGATGAGAGCGGAGAGTCTCTGGAAGTGAGTTTCCCTCAGTGCACTGATTTCCCGTGCGTATTGAAGGTCTAGTGTCCTTAGTGTCTTTTTCCAGAAGTCCTAAATGGCAGAATGTGCACCAAACGTGCCCTGCCGTCTGCTCGATACAGCGTCTCCTCCTATAGCGTTGATTAACTCCACTCCAATGGGAGGTAAAGAACAGGGGAGAGAGAAAAAATAACAATAGTGCAACAGCGTTTTTTATAAGTGAACTGTCGTGTGTTCAATAATACTTACAGGAACCAGAGCCGCTTATATCCGGGCTCTGGAGTAAAATGCCTTTTGTCAACTATAGGGTGACCACTGCCCTTCTTTAATGCATCGCCTTCACCTCAAGTGGAGAGACATAAAAAAGGGGAGAGAGTGCTCTCATGGCACAGCGTCAGTGGTTACTGGCTTAATATGGTGAAAAAGGGGGGGGTGGGTTGCACTCACCGATTTGGGAGCCTTATCTCTCCAGGCTCAACTGCTGTGCGTGTGGTACTGCTTAACGGTGAGCACCACGACCTCTCTTAGCAGCTTCTTTAAGTACAGGTTACGGTGTCCATGATAGGTCTTGCAGGTCTGTCCTAAACAGGTTGAGCTCAATAACCAGATACTCCTGTATACTCAGATAAAGGACGTACCCCCCACTGCGGCACTGTTGCACATATCTGCTTTAGCTTGCACTATTTACGCACCCAACCTGTCACTGTTGCACTTTAATACTGTAAAGACTGTGTCACTAGCACTTTATCCTGAACCTGCACGACACAGGCTAGGGTCAGATGAACGCATTTTTCACGTTGTCCGTGAAAAAGTGCGTTCGAACGAATGGACGTATTTCTTCACGGAATACGCGATAGCGGTCATACGATGCGCATTTTCGTCCGTGATTTTGTACGGATCGTCAATAAAACACTTTTTGTGTCTGGACATTATGTTAGCCGGACATTAGCAGCGTCTGACGTCTCCTAGTCACACACACACGCCTCTAGCGGCCGCAGCGCACTCTGTACGTCAGTAGTAGCGGTTTGACGTTCTCGAAAAAATGCGTTCGTTGGCCACTTGCGTTGCACGGACGAACTTTTGTGCGGCCGTTCGTCGTATGTTCCCCGGCATTGGACGTCATTTGCTGCTAGCACAGCCGTGATTTCGTGCGGCTAAACGCATGTGAAAAATGTGTTCGTCTGACCCTAGCCTAAAGCTGCACCCAAAAGAGTCTAGCGCCTATTTTCCTCACACTAAAAACGGTATAAATCACTTGGCAGGTGTTCATTTGTGATACGTAGCGCGAGTTTACTGTACTTTACGAGTACAAATAATAGGCAGGCAGCAATCAGAGGCTATAAACAATGTATCCTGAAACTAATAACATTGTTTATAGCCTCCTCGAGTGCTGTCTGCCTATTATTGTCTGACTTATACTGGCCCAAGTCACTTTGTCACATTTTTTCACCATGTTTAACTGGTATTCCACCTTTGTGTGCGCATTCTGTTATTTTGCATTAATAAAGAATTTTCTATTTATTTTTTTATTCTTGCTAACAGTATTTTTCTCTTTTTTTAACAGACTTGACTTGTACTTTTTGCCTTATTGGGTCTCTGTTCCCGGGGTTACGCCCCCCACTCAGGTCTATTCAAAGAAAGGTGAAACTCAGGAGAAAGACTGGAGAAGTGAAAATTCTAGGTCAAAATAGCCAAACCAGGAAAATTCTCCCATTTATCTCACTTTCCAAATCTGCTATTTGTTCACTTCTCCTGCCAATTCTCCAGAGTTTCACCTTTTACAGGGTTATTCAGAGAAAGGTGAAACTCTGGAGAACTTTTGGAGGAAAATTCTAGGTCAAAATAGCCAAACCAGAAAAACTGTCCCTTTATTTGTTCTTTCCCTGTTTCGCAATTTTGTTATTCTTTGCTGTCTTGCCTCTGTTTAGTCTTTAGCCTCTCTTTGTCTTGTTACAGTTACAAGCATTTATAAAGCGCCAACAGGTAGCGCTGTAGAATGGTACAACGGGGGTGTCTCAATTCTTACAGGGTAAAGTTTGGTGACTTTCATTTCTCCTCAATTCGGTTCGATTTGGTGATCCCATTTTGGTGACCCTGCGGTATATTCAGCAAGCACCACAGGGTACCCGAATTGCAGGGAAAAGTCAAAAAGCCGACACCGCAGACGAATGGAGTGAAAAAAAACCCAGTTTGCTTGAATGTTTGAAAAGTGAAACACTGTTTGCAAAGAAACTACTGAGCGAAAATGTCTGAAATTTACATATGCGGTCCAGGGAATGATAATAAAGAGGGCTGTTACAGAAAAAAGTACAAACGTTTAAAAAAGAAAAAAATCGGAAAAAAAATGTTTGGCAAAAAAATCCAGAAAAATGCTTAAAATATCCCAAAAAATCTATAAATAAAGAGACTTTTTACTGCAGAATATTATAATCAACGGTTTATTAGATATTGAATTAAAACGGGAATATTTTTAACATTGAAGCCTATGGGATTCGCCTGAATAAACCTGCCGCATGAAACCACCGAATGGCAGGGCAATTCGGCAACTTTTCACTGCTGGGTTTTGCTCTCTGAATAGCCGAAGCATTGCTTCTCTATGGGGATTCACTTCCTTCAAACAGGCACCGAACAGGCACCCCATGGATACAGGGCCGGCGCTGCCGCTAGGCGAGCTAGGCGGCCGCCTAGAGCGCAGGCCCGCCTAGGGCGTAGTGCCGGGCCCGAAAAAAAAAAAAAAATTGGGCAAAAAAAAATAAAATTGTGCGTTAATGTCCGCCGGCGCCGGGGGCGCGGCCCACGCCAGGCGCGCCCGCGGGAGCGGTCGGGGGCCCGGGGGCTCCGCATTCTACATGTCCACTGAGGCAGAGCAGTGCAGACACACACTGCGTCTGCACCAACCAGGTCCCGTCCTGACCATCCAGGCTCCGCCCGCTCCGCAGTGCACGCAACGTCAGCGGCGCCTGCACGTGTTGGGGCTGGTGGCAGCACGCGCGCCCCGCCCCACGTCAGACGCAGCTGGAAGGAAGCCTGGGAAGAAGGAGGAGGCGGAGACCAGGCACCGCCGTCGTGTGGAGTGTGTGCCTTGCGACTGCGAGTTGCTGTGAGTGTGCTGCCTCCCTGCTGTGTCTGAGCCTGCTGTCAGGTATAGTGTGGAGAATACATTTCCTCAGTTGATTTGGTAAACAAAGCATGTAGTATAGCTTGTGAGTGACCTGCTGATTTAAACTTTCAGGGTTATCCAAAGAGATTCGAAAAGTCACCGCACGTTCGGTGACTTTTCGTTCTCTTCAATTCGGTCCCTTTTGCCGATTGCATTTCGGTGAACCTGCGGTGTATTCAGCAAACAGCACAGGGTCCCCGAATTGCAGGGAAAAGCTGCCGTAAACTCACCGAAAACTAACCGAATGCACGCTGAAAACAAGCAAAAACATCTGGATTAACCTTCGAAGAGGAGCCGAACAGGAGCCGAAAAGGAGCCGAATCACACAGAGCCGAAGCAGCTGTGACGTAGAGGAGGCAGTGAATAAATTAGAAAAACCATTTGTATGAATCTGGGAAAAAGAAACGCTGTTTGCAAAGAAACTACTGAGCGAAAATGTCTGAAATTTTCACAGGAGGTCCAGGGAATGATAATAAAGAGGGCTGTTACAAAAAAAATAAGCAAACTGAAAAAAAAAAAAAAAAAAAAAATCGGACTTTTATTTTTTTTTTTAAAAATTCAGAAAAATGCTTAAAGTATCCTAAAAAATCTATAAATAAAGAGACTTTTTGCTGCAGAATTTTATAATGAACGGTTTATTAGATATTGAATTAAAACGGGAATATTTTTAACATTGAAGCCTATGGGATTCTCCTGAATAAATTTGCCGAATTAAACCACCGAATGGCAGGGCATTAGGGGAACCTTTCACTGCTGGTTTGTGTTCTCTGAATAGCCGAAGCAGTGCTTTTTGATGGGGATTTCACTGCCCTCGAACAGGGACCGAACAGGCACCGTATGTGCAGGCAATTCGCCAGGATTTGGAGAATTGCCTGTTCTCTGGATAGCCGAATGGCCAGGAAAGGTAACCGAACGCTGATTTTCAGCGTTCGGTTACCTTTCTCAAGCAATTCGAATCTCTTTGGATAACCCTGCTTGCAGCCAGATGGGGATAGGAAAGCCAAGTCTCACTGACAGGATAAAAAACAATTGATACCAGACAGTGAACCAGGCTGTGCAATTTCTTTAGGAAGCGATGTATTCTTTTACTGAATTTAATGTGAAATGATCAATAATTAAATATTATTCCTAACTGAAGGGACATTCTAGAGGTTTTTTTTTTACCTTTACTAAAATCAATTCAGTATTTTACAGTAGCCATGTTTTGCTGAATGCATCCATATTCCATACATAACATATGTATTTCATTCCTTCGGTGAGCTATGTTAACATTTAACCCTTCCATTCCCTCCTCCCATTTCAACCCTTTAATGTGTTTAGCTGACATATTTAAAAGGTTACAACAATTAATATTAACCCTTTCTGACCCCGTCTGCACCCTACTTCCCATTTTAACCTTTCAGTTATTTTTAAAACTACTGAGGACACATGTTTCCAAATTTACATTGGCTAATTAAAGGCAAAGTTTTAACTACCTAAAAGCTAAAAAGCTAAAGGAAAAGCCACAAAACCAAAAAACAACCATCCCTGTGAGCATGATGTGGGCTGGCCTGGCTGGCTGGCAATATATATATAAATATACGCATGATGTGGCGGCGGCGGGCTGGCCTGGGCAATATATATATATATGCATGATGTGAGCTGGCCTGGTATGCATGATGTGAGCTGGATCAGAAAATATATATATGCATGATGTGAGCTGGATCAGGAAATATATATATATATATGCATGATGTGAGCTGGCCTGGGCAATATATATACGCATGATGTGAGCTGGCCTGGGCAATATATATACGCATGATGTGAGCTGGCCTGGGCAATATATATACGCATGATGTGAGCTGGCCTGGGCAATATATATATATGCATGATGAAAATTTGCAAAGGATAAGGCACGCAAAGTGAAATTTTGATGTGTCTGAAATTGAAACTTACATGACAACTCTTATTTATTTTTTTTCGTTAATTTATATTTGTTCAATACAGTTAATTTTAATTTGTTTAATAGAGTTAATCTAAAATGGTTTAATACAGTTTATTTATATTTATTTTACCTTTACTATTGGTGCTTTTCAAACTTTATTCTTAAATAAAAAGAAGAAACTTAGCAATTTCATGTTGTGTGTTTTTTTTTTTTGGGGGGGTGCAAGTAGCTGGTCTTGCCTAGGGCGCAAAATAGTCTAGCACCGGCCCTGCATGGATAGCCGAATGGCCAAGAAAGGTAACCAATTGCTGATTTTCAGCGTTCAGCTACCCCTTAGCCACAATTCGGATCTCTTTGAATAACCCTGTTAGGAAAGAGACTGACTAACAGGGTTATCCAAAGAGATTCGAAAAGTCACCGCACGTTCGGTGACGTTTCGTTCTCTTCAATTCGGTTCCTTTTGCCGATTGCATTTCGGTGACCCTGCGGTCTATTCAGCAAACACCACAGGGTCCCCGAATTGCAGGGAAAAGCTGCCGAAAACCTGACGAAAACTAACCGAATGCACGCTGAAAACAAGCAAAAACATCTGGATTAACCTTCGAAGAGGAGCCGAACAGGAGCCGAAAAGGAGCCGAATCACACAGAGCCGAAGCAGCTGTGACGTAGAGGAGGCAGTGAATAAATTAGAAAAACCATTTGTATGAATCTGGGAAAAAGAAACGCTGTTTGCAAAGAAACTACTGAGCGAAAATGTCTGAAATTTTCACAGGAGGTCTAGGGAATGATAATAAAGAGGGCTGTTACAAAAAAAATAAGCAAACTGAAAAAAAAAAAAAAAAAAATCGGACTTTTAATTTTTTTTTAAAAAATTCAGAAAAATGCTTAAAGTATCCTAAAAAATCTATAGATAAAGAGACTTTTTGCTGCAGAATTTTATAATGAACGGTTTATTAGATATTGAATTAAAACGGGAATATTTTTAACATTGAAGTCTATGGGATTCTCCTGAATAAATTTGCCGAATTAAACCACCGAATGGCAGGACATTAGGGGAACCTTTCACTGCTGGTTTGTGTTCTCTGAATAGCCGAAGCAGTGCTTTTTGATGGGGATTTCACTGCCCTCGAACAGGCACCGAACAGGCACCGTATGTGCAGGCAATTCGCCAGGATTTGGCGAATTGCCTGCTCTCTGGATAGCCGAATGGCCAGGAAAGGTAACCGAACCCTGATTTTCAGCGTTCGGTTACCTTTCTCAAGCAATCGAATCTCTTTGGATAACCCTGTAAGAATAACTGTCTCACCCCCTGTTCTTAGTTCCTCCTTGTTAGCCTCTTCTGACTAGTCTCTATTCTTACAGGGTTATCCAAAGAGATTCGAATTGCTTGAGAAAGGTAACCGAACGCTGAAAATCAGCGTTCGGTTACTTTTCCTGGCCATTCGGGTATCCAGAGAGCAGGCAATTCACCAAATCCTGTCGAATTGCCTGCACATACGGTGCCTGTTCGGTGCCTGTTCGAGGGCAGTGAAATCCCCATGAAAAAGCACTGCTTCGGCTATTCAGAGAACACAAACCAGCAGTGAAAGGTTCCCCTAATGCTCTGCCATTCGGTGGTTTAATTCGGCAAATTTATTCAGGAGAATCCCATAGACTTCAATGTTAAAAATATTCCTGTTTTAATTCAATATCTAATAAACCGTTCATTATAAAATTCTGCAGCAAAAAGTCTCTTTATTTATAGATTTTTTAGGATACTTTAAGCATTTTTCAGAATTTTTTAAAAAAAAATTAAAAGTCCGATTTTTTTTTGATTTTTTTTTTCAGTTTGCTTATTTTTTCTGTAACAGCCCTCTTTATTATCATTCCCTGGACCTCCTGTGAAAATTTCAGACATTTTCGCTCAGTAGTTTCTTTGCAAACAGCGTTTCATTTTCCCAGATTCATACAAATGGTTTTTCTAATTTATTCACTGCCTCCTCTACATCACAGCTGCTTCGGCTCTGTGTGATTCGGCTCCTTTTCGGCTCCTGTTCGGGTTTTTCAAAGGTTAATCCAGATGTTTTTGCTTGTTTTCAGCGTGCATTCGGTTAGTTTTCGTCAGGTTTGCGGCAGCTTTTCCCTGCAATTCCGGCACCCTGTGGTGCTTGCTGAATACACCGCAGGATCACCGAAATGCAATCGGCAAAAGGAACCGAATTGAAGAGAACGAAAAGTCACCGAACGTGCGGTGACTTTTCGAATCTCTTTGGATAACCCTGTTAGTATACTGTGTCAGTTTCGTTCCTGTGTCGTCCCTATTCTTTGGTATTCTTTGTCTGTTTATTTCTTGTTTAGTCATTCCTACTTAACTGCCTTTCTGTGTAACCCGTTTCTAGTTTTGTCCAGTCACCTCTCTCTATTCTCTTGTGCTTCAGTGTTGTGTTTGTTATTAAACTTTACAAATTGCCCTGGAATCTATCTGACCTTTCCTTTTTATCACCACACACTGGACTTGAGCCTGCTCGCCCCACACACCACGCTCGACAGAATTAAGATCTATAGAGCTCAGTACAAATTGTCACAATATTAAATCCAGGCAAGATGAGGTTAAAACTAGCAAATCTAAACTGCTCAGGTAACGGTCAGCAACCTGTATCATAGCAACTGACCCTAATCAGAATGTCAAGTGCATATTATTTTTCAACAACAATGTATAAAACATTAACGGGCTCTATTCCATAGTTGGTGCTAATGTAGTGACTTGATATGTAATCGTTAGCGCTAGGAGAAGTAAGTTTAATGTCTGGCGTCGCTATTTCGATCTTGATGCTACATTCAGGAGAAAAGGTTTTTCGCCTCACAGCTTGCACGTGCTTACTCTACTTAAGCATCTCCTATACCTAACACGGAGAGCGCAATCTAGTTTTAGCGTCTTGACAAGTATTACAGAGTGCTGGCGCAATTTACCATCGTGATGAGAAAGCAAAAATTTTAACAACTCCTAAGGCTAGGGTCAGACGAACGCATTTTTCACGTGCGTTTAGCCGCACGAAATCACGACCGTGCTAGCAGCAAATGACGTCCAATGCCGGGGAACATACGACGAACGGCCGCACGGAAGTTCGTCCGTGCAACGCAAGTGGCCAACGAACGCATTTTTTCGAGAACGTCAAACCGCTACTACTGACGTACAGAGTGCGCTGCGGCCGCATAGCGGCGTGTGTGTGTGATTAGGAGACGTTAGACGCTGCTAATGTCCGGCTAACATAACGTCCAGACACAAAAAGTGTTTTATTGATGATCCGTACAAAATCACGGACGAAAAGGCGCATCGTATGACCGCTATCGCGTATTCCGGGAAAAAATACGTACGTTCGTTCGAACGCACTTTTTCACGGACAACGTGAAAAATGCGTTCGTCTGACCCTAGCCTAAAAGCTGGAGTTAAATGATTCTGCAAATGCAAAATTATTTAATACGCTGTAAAACCCAGGGGTCTATTCCTAAAAAAAAGTAAGTGGGGGAACTCCCAGAAATTTCTACACCTCCATTAACCCCTTAGTGACTGGACAGTTTTACGAAAGTCTGTCTGAAAGTGCCCGCTGCTGTTTTACGTTTTGCGCAGTTTGAGTTTAGGTCATATTTTCCTCTTACTCGTTTAAGCAACCCACACATATTATATACCGTTTTTCTCGCCATTAAATGGACTTTCTAAAGATACCATCATATCGCATAATTTACTATAAAAAAAAATGAAATATGATGAAAAAATTGGAAAAACACACTTTTTAGAAATTTAATCCTCAAAATCTACAACCGGCAAAAAAGATCCAAACTAAACAGCTTCGAAATTTTGTCCTGAGATTAGAAATACCCAATTTTTACATGTTTTTGCTTGTTAACCCCTTCACTACTGAGCCATTTCACTTCTGTGCGCTGAGCTCATTTTGACTGTTTTATGCTCATCATTTTTAAATGCCAATTTCAGTCCTATTTTATTAAACCCCCTAGACAAAATCGTTTTAACAAAAAAATATTTTTTAAATTATTTTATTTATTTTTTTTACACAAAATTTAGTCATGCTTGGTATCATTGGAAAGGCCATGATCAGGCCATTCCAATGATAAACGTGACCCAAAGGATCTCCCTATGTCCACTTGGCAGCTAGGGGGTTAACTGGCCCACTGACATTATCGCATATATGTCAACCACTTCCTGGTTTGAATTGCGATTCGGCACCTAAGGAGATAAAGAGATGTACCGCTGAAAAGGGGAGACTCTCTCCTTTCCAGCGGTACCTTTCTTTTTTCCCTAAGTGGAGCTGTTTGGGAGGGAGAGGGCTCCAAAAGCGCCCCCTCACCTTTCCTAAACTCCACTGCACCACCGGGTGGCACCTGACAATGACGTCATCACGCACATTGATGACGTCATCGCAACGGCTGGGCCCCATGAATAGGCGGGGCAGACTCCAGTCTTGCCAGACTGCCTAGGGAACCCAGCCAGAGAGATGACCATAGGGAGGGAGGGAGGTTAGACTACTGTGTGTCACGGTTGGGGTACTGTTGGAGACTGGACCTCGGGATGCGGAGATTGGAGTTCAGGGTGGAGCTTGGAGGTGTAGGGTAGGAGGTATGAGGATCGCTTAGTTGGTTGAGTATGCCAATGGTCAGGATTCCAGAGGGTAGGATGATCGAGTATGGAAGCCAAGGTCGGGGAGCCAGAAGGTAGAAGAGTCAGGTACGAAAGCCAATGTCGGGTGCCAGAAGGTAGAAGAGTCAGGTACGAAGCCAATGTCGGGTGCCAGAAGGTAGAAGAGTTAGGTACGAAAGCCAATGGTCAGTAACTAGTAAATCTGTAAGAAGGGAACTAAAGCACTCAGCTAGAAGATACTCAACTATCCAGCAAAGGATATGTGTGCAGACTGAACATTTATAGGGATTGCCAGAGCTCTGGGATTGCTCTCTGTAACAGGTGTATCACTTGTGTCTGGGAAGGGTTCAGTGGTGGAAACTATAAGACCCAGTCCTGGGCGCGCGCGCGCGCCTATCCCTAAGCCCCGCCCCCGACAGACTGCGGGAGACGCCAGAGCATGGCGGGACCGCCGGGTCCACGCAGCGGACCAAGCCCCCCGGCCACTCGTACCCATCGGGGAACGCCGAGGGAGACTACCGGCCCCAAGAGGGTCCTCGAGGGGGACTCGGTCCGACGCCAGGACCGCCGGAACGCGCCACGCAACCGCAGCTGCCCGCACTGTGCCTCGGTGAGTGTGACGCCGTGACACTGTGAAATACATACTACGTACGTGGTTGTTAAGGGGATTTCCCCACAGGACATACTATGTACGTCCACGGTCGGGGTAAACCATTGCTATGTTACACTTAACCCACTGCTCTACTTGCAAATTTGATATCAATGTTTAAACATGAAGATAGGTTGGGTTTTAGGGAATCTCTATGATAAATTGTAATAAATATATAATTTGGGCGACTTGATAAAGAATCATATAATTGGAATCTAATAAAAGCTTCTCCGTGTGTGGGCCAAAAGCGAACTCCGTTCGCTCTGAGAAAATAGTGGAGGAATTCTGTTCCCACTCGCCTTGACCTCTGGTAAAAAAACCCCCTAAAAATCCCATACCCACTTCACATACTGCGGCGAAAAGGGTGGCCTTATCCACCGCTTCTTCTCCCCTGAGATGCTGAGATAGCACCTTCCCCAGAATAGGACATTAACATGGAGGCAGTAAGGGAAAATCTGCAAGGACAGATTTTCCTGCTTACCGTCTCCATGTTAGGCTAGGGTCAGACGAACGCATTTTTCGCGTCGACCGTGGAAAAGTGCGGTCGAACGAACGGACATATTTTTTCACGGAATACGCGGTAGCGGTCATACGATGCGCCTTTTCGTCCGTGATTTTGTACGGATCATCAATAAAACACTTTTTGTGTCTGGACGTTATGTTGGCCGGACATTAGCAGCGTCTGACGTCTCCCAATCACACACACACGCCGCTATGCGGCCGCAGCGCACTCTGTACGTCAGTAGTAGCGGTTTGACGTTCTCGAAAAAATGCGTTCGTTTGCCACTTGCGTTGCGCGGACGAACTTTCGTGCGGCCGTACTTCGTGTGTTCCCCGGCATTGGACGTCATTTGCTGCTAGCACGGCCGTGATTTTGTGCGGCTAAACGCACGTTAAAGCTGCGTTCGTCTGACCCTAGCCTTAGAGTCCAACATGGAATAGGGCCCTAGGGGTCCTATTACAACCCTGGTGCAAACTTAACCAGAGGTGTTGTAAACTTCTCAGAGCCATTAATGTCTGCGGAGGTGCTAGGTTTACAACACATCTGGCTGGGTTTACACCATGGGTTGGAATACAGCCTAAAGTTAATGGAAAATCAAGTACCATACAACGCACAAAAGGGTGAGAGCATCCTGGAGAATTGGAAGCATGACAAAGCTGGAATTGGAGAAGAGACATAAACATGGATAACAGGGAAACGTGTGAAAATTTAAATAACAATAAAACGTGATCATAACTCTTAAAGAAGAAATTATTACATTTCAAAAAATGTATTATTGTATAAGACACAAGGATTCCGTTTCACGATAAATGTATGTTGTAATGGTAGGTGTACCTAGGTTTATCACATACTTTCACTTACCTGCATCACTTTCTGTGTCTATGAGTCTATCCAAGAAGTCACGCAAGCGACCAACACTTTGTTGAATGAGAGGATGCAACGGGGACATCCATTGCTCTTTACCATGGCCCAACTGTTGTCCTAAATTGCCTATACTTTGTACTGCCTAAGAGAGACACAAAACAGAGATCTCAAAACCAGGATGCATGCATTATTTGGCCATAAGACATTGCACTGATTATGGATCATCACGAACTGTAAATCCTTAATCCTCATGCAGTTCGATTCTGTTTGAAATGAAAAAATGAATGTAGTAAAATAAGATATCTGTAGAGAAACCAGCATGCATCGAGGTTGGACAAAGTCCAATAATAACAGAAATAGCATGGACTGGAATCAAAGCCTAAGGTAGCATTAAAACCACTTTTGTGAGTAGGTATACCTTGGCAAGCAGGAGCAAGGTGCGTGCTGTGCGGGGATCAGCATGGTGTTCTCTGAGGTGGAAGAGTTTTGGAGTGAGAATGGCAGGAGCGAAAAAACGCAGGAAAAGGAAACCGCTGATGGCTGCATACTTTACATCCTGTGTTCAATCAGAAAACATATTTGAGGAACTAAAATATTGTTGTGTCCCACTTTGGACTAACTTACGTTGTGTTATTGCTGTCTGATTGTAGAGGTTCTCCAACCTCACCTGATAATTTGGCCCAGGGAAACGTTCTTCCACTCGCTTGTGCAGTTGCTTGAAACAAAGACGCATCCCTGGGGGGCACTTGTCAACTGAACCAAGGATGGCATCAATTATGTCACTGAGGTAACCCCTGAGTGACTCCACACTGCTCTCCCGGATCTGCTGCTCAGACACAGAGCCTTTGAAGGAGATTCGCCTATAGAATGAAAACAAAATCCACATTTGTTGTAACAGTATCTTTCAGTCTGACCAGAAAGTGCATTGTCACTTCCATATGGCCATTTCCACGTAGACCCTTACCTGCTACGGTTCATGTCGATTTTACATGGATCAAGTTCTACATATCTCTTCTCCTCAAAGATCCTATTAATGATGGGGCGTAAAACTTCATGAAGGAATGGCATTCCAACAATCTAATGGGTAATGGTAGGAAAGAATGAAAAATAAATAAAGGGATTCCAAACGATCATCATTCTTCATACAAACCAATGGAAGGTTCCTACTGACCTTCCAGTGCATTAGACATTTAGAAATTTGTCCCAGAACTCACCCTTATGAAATATCCTCCAGCACATTGATGCAGTGCTAGAAAACTGACATCACAACTGATTTGTGTACATAGATATTGGTACGTATCTGGTGGCGCGATGGTGGCCGCTGAATGGTAGGTGGTGGTTCCCTTAGTTCGTATGAAGCATATGGAGAAAAGAAACAATATATAGTGCAGATGGTACTGGCACATAAACTGTATGCTGAAATGTAATACTTTACACTCACAAATTAAAGAGCCCGAACACTGGCTCTAAGTGGGTCAAGGCTCTTGGGTGTTTTACTTCTCCGTTTCTTAAGGTGACCCACACCTTATATTGAATGGAATATGGCTCGTATACAGTAGACATAAAAAGAAAGCAGAACAATTTCCTTGTGCATATCTTTTTGAAGCTCAAATGGCATAGGTAGAGTATAGTTGTTCAACTCACATTTGTAGGAGTACAAAGTGTATACGCCTCAGGGTTTGTTTAAGGTAAAACCCAAAAACCTCTTTAAATCCAGAACACCAGGGGAAATTTTTTTTTTAAATATTAAAATTATTTATTGAAACATAAATAAAATACTGGCTCAAACCAGAAGACCAGAACGCGTTTCGCCAGACGTACTGGCTTCTTCAGCTGGTTTACAGGTACTGGCTAACATCCATTTCTTAAATAGTCTGATGCATGAAATCAATTAAAATCAATTAAAAGTCCCCACATGTTCCGAATTAGATGAATGGCATGGATCACCTGTCTCAAACCGCATCATAGACGGCATGAGACAGAAGCCGCCATCTTGCGCATGCGCTCTATCGTCCTGTGGGCTCCATTTTGCGTGTCGTATCGGATCCCGGAAGTGGCGTGCGTTCCATTCCATACATCCTTCCGGATCTCCAGACGCATTCATCTACTGACTTCAAATGTCCATTAAACCGACATGTGACCACCCTTGGTTGCCCTCGGGCAAAATGGAACCAAAAGAAACAGAACGCTCATTACAAATACAATAAAATCTTCCCCAAATCCACTATATAGAGGAATTGTTGTGTGCAAATATGCTCCATATCAATGGATCTTCATATAAAAATTGGATGGCTGTTTCATAAATCCATTCTAATAGAACTACTTAAATTAACTACCTATAAAAGATTGTATTACCTATAAAGGTCTATTTACCTACATTATCATAGGGTCAATACTTATGAATTACGAACATTAGTGCAAAATAATTATTACTGATATTTATTGTTCTTTTTAAAGTGACTATTAAATACCTCATTTAAACGCTATTTGCTTAAGTGTTTGTGCTAAATTGTGCAAGACTTAAAGTGCCACAATTATCTATGGCATATACATAAAATTATTTAAAATTATTAGATATATATATATTTGTGCAAAATTATTAAAGTGCCGCAAGGATACTTTAATAATTTTGCACAAATATATATATATCTAATAATTTTAAATAATTTTATGTATATGCCATAGATAATTGTGGCACTTTAAGTCTTGCACAATTTAGCACAAACACTTAAGCAAATAGCGTTTAAATGAGGTATTTAATAGTCACTTTAAAAAGAACAATAAATATCAGTAATAATTATTTTGCACTAATGTTCGTAATTCATAAGTATTGACCCTATGATAATGTAGGTAAATAGACCTTTATAGGTAATACAATCTTTTATAGGTAGTTAATTTAAGTAGTTCTATTAGAATGGATTTATGAAACAGCCATCCAATTTTTTATATGAAGATCCATTGATATGGAGCATATTTGCACACAACAATTCCTCTATATAGTGGATTTGGGGAAGATTTTATTGTATTTGTAATGAGCGTTCTGTTTCTTTTGGTTCCATTTTGCCCGAGGGCAACCAAGGGTGGTCACATGTCGGTTTAATGGACATTTGAAGTCAGTAGATGAATGCGTCTGGAGATCCGGAAGGATGTATGGAATGGAACGCACGCCACGTCCGGGATCCGATACGACACGCAAAATGGAGCGCACAGGACGATAGAGCACATGCGCAAGATGGCGGCTTCTGTCTCATGCCGTCTATGATGCGGTTTGAGACAGGTGATCCATGCCAATCATCTAATTCGGAACATGTGGGGACTTTTAATTGATTTTAATTGATTTCATGCATCAGACTATTTAAGAAATGGATGTTAGCCAGTACCTGTAAACCAGCTGAAGAAGCCAGTACGTCTGGCGAAACGCGTTCTGGTCTTCTGGTTTGAGCCAGTATTTTATTTATGTTTCAATAAATAATTTTAATATTTAAAAAAAAAAAATTCCCCTGGTGTTCTGGATTTAAAGAGGTTTTTGGGTTTTACCTTAAACAAACCCTGAGGCGTATACACCAAGAGCTTGGTCTATAGCTCCTACAAATGTGAGTTGAACAACTATACTCTAACTATGCCATTTGAGCTTCAAAAAGATATGCACAAGGAAATTGTTCTGCTTTCTTTTTATGTCTACTGTATACGAGCCATATTCCATTCAATATAAGGTGTGGGTCACCTTAAGAAACGGAGAAGTAAAACACCCAAGAGCCTTGACCCACTTAGAGCCAGTGTTCGGGCTCTTTAATTTGTGAGTGAAAAGTATTACATTTCAGTATACAGTTTATGTGCCAGTACCATCTGCACTATATATTGTTTCTTTTCTCCATATGCTTCATACGAACTAAGGGAACCACCACCTACCATTCAGCGGCCACCATCGCGCCACCAGATACGTACCAATATCTTTGTCATTTTCACTGGTTTGCGGGAAACCACTAAAACTCTGGTTGGCATTGGTTTGTTGGTGGCGGTACAAGTTTTTGGCGCCTGTCCATTCTTTCTTTGATTTGTGTACATGATGACAGAAAAAGACATAACTATATATCCCTGCTAGCCCAGGCTGTGTTTCATCTTACCTTCATATACTGCTCCATGGATTTTGACGCAAGGGAGTTTGAACGAAAAAGCGTATTTGGGTCACCTATATGTGTAATGAAGAAAATCCATGTGTTTTTATCATTTCACTGAACTATCTGTATAAAAATAAACTCCTTTATAATCATATCCCGTATCATCATTTTATAACACATAAATCTTTTGTTTTATTTAATCGATATACACATCTCAGTCTTACAGACTGACCTTTTTGCAAGGTGTCTGTGACCTGAACGATGGGTCACAGTTATGTCAGTTTTATAAATGAATGGCAGATGATTTGGTCACAGTTGAAAAAAAGACAAATATGGGTCACATTTGTAAGAAAGAATATTCAAACATTTTAACATCTCACATTCTTTTTGGCAAATCCAGTAGGAGACAGACGGCTGTAACGTCTTAGGGTGAGTGTCATGTTTCAATAATAATAAGTGTAAAAGTGCAGAGTTTACAGTTTATGTTTTATTCCACATATGCAAAATTTAGCACAGTTGATACTGTTTCAGTTTAAATTTCCACTATTTCAATAAATCATACCCATTTGACTGACATTCTCCTTTGCCTATATAGTGGGGTTTGACCCATTGTGTGGAAATGTAATTCGGGAGATTAGAACAGATTGCCCTTACTTGTATAGTTCACTTCGCGCATGTTTAGTTTATCGAGGAAAGTGACTGCCAGTCCTTGGCCCAGGAAAATCTTTACCAACTTTACAGCCACTTCTTGACGACTCTCTGCAGAACACATCTCCTCCAGGATGGCCACCAAACTGTTGTCACTCTACAGGGCAGCACGGAAATGAGGGTCACAGTTACATATGGGATTTCACAAGGTTAGATAAAATAGTAACCTGCTCCATATGTATTAAAACATTGCTGCAAACATGGAGGGCTCTATTACATTCTTCGCGCATAGGTTTGCGCCCGCGTAAAAACGCATTAACGCGAGGGGCAAAACACTTTGCGCAGAATGTCGTATTACAATGTCAGCGCAACAAACGCGCATATACGTCTACCTCGGGTGAACCTGTGCGAACGCTGCGCGAGCTTACTGTACTTCGCGCATCCTATACTTAACATTGTGAGCGCAAATGCGATTGTGCGCTGGTACGCGGATGGTATTACGATCTATACGCAGTTTGTAACGCACAGCCTTTGCGCGCATAATTTTAGCAGCTTCTAGAAGCTGGTGTTAATGGCAAATTCTATCAACCTGCCGAAACCAAATACACCAGCCCAAAAAAAAAACGCAGCAAAGTATAGTTACACATTCTATAAATACAAACCAATAAAATGGAGAAGTTGTGCGTGTTTTATTGATGCAGCATATATGCACAGATTGACTTTGACAGGTACAAAAACTTAACATGAGACAATTGTGGTACTTAATTCTGATTGGCTGAATCGCGTGAAAAAACAGTCTGCACACCGATTTTTGCGCGCAACGTTGCTGCGCACGCGTTTTTGTGTGTTCATTTTACACGCGTTATTTTTTGACAGATGAAAAAAATGCGCGAGGATTGTAATACCAGCGTTGTTTTAGGCGCATTAACGTTTAACGCGTTCTGCGTGCATTTTTGCGTGAACAATGTAATAGAGCCTGGAATGTTTGCAAAGTGGCAAAGGAACAATGCTAAGATGTTAACATATTTATAATGGTATACAACCATTTAAGCTAAAAAATACTAACCAGAGACATAAGGGGTTATTCAAAGAGCCCTGAATTGGCCACCGAATTGCACCGGACTGAGAATTTCCCTGTACGGTGCAATGTTGTCGCAATTCGGCTATTCAAAAAGCCAAATTTTGGCGAATTGCCAGCGAAATATAGAGCAGTTCGGCGGCAATGTAATTCCCCATAGAGATGCAATGGTTAATCTAATCAGAGTACACCGAACAGCAGAGATAAATTGGCAAAATGCTCAGATCTTTGGTGGTTTCGTTCGACAGGTTTAAACAGGCGAATTCCATAGGTTTCAAAGGAAAAAAAAATCTAAGTTTTTATAAAATTTTTATTCATCCGTTTATTCGTTTCATTTGCAGCAAAAAGTATTTTATTAATTTATTGTTTAGAATTTTTTTGACATTTTTTGGAATTTTTTCAGAAAACTTTTTTAGTCAGATTTTTTTTAAATGGCGTTTTCTTTTATTCTGTAACAGACCTTTATATTGTTTTTCATAGGACCTTAAATATTATTTCCATGCATTTTCATGCATTATTTTTGTTTGAAACGTGTTTTAAAAGTTGCTGTTTTTTTTCTTTAAGTTTTACCCCGTTCAGCAGCTGATTGGCTTTTTTCAGCGGCTGGCTGTCTTTTTCTGGCAGCGTTCGGCGGTCTGTTCAGTGGGTCGTCGGTTGCATTTGGTGGTTTATCGGATCGATTCTTTTATTTTTTTGGCGTTGTTCAGCAGTTTATCAGAACGATTCAGTGGGTTTATCATGGCATTCAGCAGATTGATTCGGCACACTTTGGGGACCCTGCAGTGAATGCTGAGTTCACCACAGGGTCAGCAAATTGAGCTCACCAAAGTGTGCCAAATGAAAGAGCACTGAAATTTTGGTGGTCTTTGAATAACACCTATAGGGCACCATTACATTCTTGGTGCTAACGTTAGCGCTAACCTGAGTGAGCGTTAACGTTAGCGCTGGTGACCCTAGCGCGGCGCACCATATTGCAACTCCAAATTTAAAAACCCGATAGCGAGTGGTACCTTGTGCTTTTCAGCGCAAGGTTACTGTACTTTGCGCTCCCTATGCTTAACATGGGGAGCACAGAGTGTTAATTAGCTTTAGTATTACAATATACTAGCACTAATTACCATCCGGCTGCGGTTATCCCGACAGTTAACCACAGCCTGGACCTGGTGCTAATGGATTCTGCTGCTGCGGAATCCGTCAGCACCAGCAGAACCCCCCCCCCAAATAAAATCAGATACTCACCTCCTATTCCACGATGAGGACCGCGGCTCCAACCGCCTCCTCTGGCTGCCGGGAGCAGGGAGAGACTGTGGGAAAAAGTCCTCCAGTCTCCCCCTTTGGATCACTACGTCGACCTGCTGGATCTCGCATGGCGAGATCCGGCAGGTCATGTGACTGGCGCCGTCTGCCTCAATGGAGTCCTATGGATTCCATGGAGGAGATGCATGCAGCGGCGCATTCTGGGGCTTAGTGCCCAATAATGATGCAGGCAGCTCTATTAGCGCCCGCATTGTAATATCGCACTAAAGGCGCGTGCAGGCTTTTCTCCCTAGCATCTCTGTTTTAGTGCGATGATTGTAATGGTGCCCATAGTCTTTACATCAACTCCAGCAAGCCAAAGACACTGCTAGCAGTTCTTTACATTTAAGAGGGAATGAGTAAAAAGAAAATGTTAGGGAGCACAGTCATACACAGAGGGTGTGTTGGTTAGATGAAATTGTCCTGTTTGACCCCCTTTTAGGTCCCCAACTACACTTACTGGATGTCCATTATCTGGTTAATTATAAAGAGCATGAAAGCTGATTTTGATTAGTTATAGTTTGTGTGTAATAAATGTTCTATGTGTTCACCTTAATGATATGAGCTGTACACACAACTATGTTATAAGGTACATGCCTTCAAAGTGCAATGGTGTGTATCTTCTGTAACGGTCATCCAGGTGAGGCTTCTCTATAGATAGACCTTAAAATATAGTTTGAAATACCGTTCGTCATCAGAATAAAGCTAACATAGTAACTTTAATAGTACTGCTAGTAAAATATAAGATAAAATTAAGGCTGCTGGCACACGAGCGAATTTTTTGCGTCCGTCTGTGTGTGCAATTTGCCGTCCGTCGTAGCTTTTTAATGGAGTCAATGAAGAACACCGCACGATGCACCTACGCACTTGTTCACGCACGGCCTTTGTGTATTGCTACGGACGCGAAAATGGCATGGACGTGAAAAAGCTAAGCGTCCCGCAGGAACTACGTGCTGCTTCCTGTGGACGTGAGTAATTACCAGCGCAAGTGCGAAGGCCTGCACGCTGAAGCATTGTCGGTAATAACTTATTGATCGGCTGTTGAACACATTATCTCCCGTCAAAATGTGCATCTGTTACGGATGCACTTTTACACAGTACACACAATATCTCCCGTCAAAAAATGCATCTGTAACGGATGCACTGTACGCAATACCTGTACGCTCGTGTGCCAGCAGCCTTGAAGTGCAATCTTACACATTTCATCTCTCAAAGGCAGCTTCCTCAGGGAAAATTAACCATTTTAACTTATTTGGTACTCTTTCTCTCTAATAATATATATATATATATATATATATATACACACACCTGTGTAAGGTGGCCGGGTCAAGCAGGATCCAGAGACAAGGAGGAAGGCGATTCCTAAAAACCATGAACTATCGCTTAATGTGCTTGGTTTAGTTTACTATGTTGTGAGCATCGATATGTGGGGGGTGGCTTGTGTACCTTTTATCCAATGCATTTTGATAATTTGATCTTGTATTTTACATGTTGTGGCGACCACTATGTGTTTTTTGATTTTCTTATATAAGATAGAATAAAAAACTCATAAGAGTGTGCAATATGTCTGTTCTTGACGCCGCAGCATCTTGCATTAATTTGTAATTTTGCACGTCCAAATGTAAAAAAAAGGTCCCGTTGCATCCTGCTTCATTTTCTTTGTCGTGGGCATCATCCTTCATTTTGTCGCTTTATTGGCACAGCCTATGACTAAGGTTAAGGGAGTCATCGCTAGTATCATTTTTGCTGAGAGGCCACAAAGTGACGTGACCCGCAAAGAATTCTTAACAATAAACAGTGCTGCCTTTACCTTGGTGAAATGAAGACAGCAATTTGTGTAACTGTGATTTTGAGGTGTTTTCTGAAATGACCGGTTTAATCAATCCGTGCTTTGATCTTTTTATAATATATTTTATTGTGGTTTTAATGAAGGATCGGAACAACATTGTCTGGTTTACATATGTATAATTTTAATTAAATTCTACAGCTAGAGCTGCAACAGACTTTAGAGCCCATTTACAAAAAATACTATTTTCCTGCAGAGCCAACAGGGTTATTCAAAGAGATTCGAAAAGTAGGGATGTGCGTTTCGGGTTTCGGAATTTCGGAATTTTCACGAAATTTCCCGATTCGTGCATTCGAATTTGGCCGATTTGCCGAAAATTTTCAGATCCGAAAACGAAAAAGAATTTTCGAATGGACTAGAAATGTGTAAAATCTAAATTCATTTTCGTTCCATTTGTGATTTCGGTTCCATTTCAGTAATTTCGGACATCGTATTTATATCGCTGATTCTGTAATTAAATTTTGTATCATTCCCATCTCAATGTATCCTTCCCGGGAAACCAGATAAATCTCAATGTATCCTTCTTGTAAAACATGAGAAATCTCAATGTATCATTCTTGTAAAACATGAGAAATCTCAATGTATCCTTCTTGTAAAACATGAGAAATCTCAATCTATCCTTCTTGTAAAACATGAGAAATCTCAATGTATCCTTCCCGGGAAACCAGAGAAATCTCAATGTATCCTTCTTGTAAAACATGAGAAATCTCAATGTATCATTCTTGTAAAACATGAGAAATCTCAATGTATCCTTCTTGTAAAACATGAGAAATCTCAATCTATCCTTCTTGTAAAACATGAGAAATCTCAATGTATCCTTCCCGGGAAACCAGAGAAATATCAATGTATCCTTCCTGGAAATCCAGAGAAATCTCAATGTATCCTTCTTGTAAAACATGAGAAATCTCAATCTATCCTTCTTGTAAAACATGAGAAATCTCAATGTATCCTTCCCGGGAAACCAGAGAAATCTCAATGTATCCTTCTTGTAAAACATGAGAAATCTCAATGGCAGAATTATCGTATAATTATCGTATCGTATAATTATCGTATCCGAAAAACCATTAGTTTACGTCAAAACGAATAGACACTTTGAAACGAGGAGAACAGACGTTCTGAAAAACACGAAAATTTCCGAAATCACGAAAAAAAAGTCAATACGAAAAACGAACCAAAACGAACCGAACCGGAAATTGGTCGAAACGAAAATTTACAATATCCGAACGGACCGAACCGAAAAAGAAAATCGGTGCACAAGCCTATCGAAAAGTCTCCGCACGTTCGGTGACTTTTCGCTCTCTTCAATTCGGTTCCTTTTGCCGATCCCATTTCGGTGACCCTGCGGTGTATTCAGCAAACACCACAGGGTCCCCGAATTGCAGGGAAAAGCTGCCGCAAACCTGACGAAAACTAACCGCAAAACCGGGCGAATGCACGCCGAAAACTCTCAAAAACATCTGGATTAACCTGACGAAAACCACGGAAAAACCCGAGCAGGAGCCGATCACCCGCAGCGAAGCCGCCGGAAAAACCCGAGACCGCAGACAGAGTGAAGTGAATAAATTAGGAAAACAGTTTGCATGAATGTTTGAAAAGTAAAACACTGTTTGCAAAGAAACTACTTAGCGAAAATGTCTGAAATTTACATAGGAGGTCCAGGGAATGATAATAAAGAAGGCTCTTACAGAAAAAATAAGTAAACTTAAAAAAAATATTAAAAAAAAAAAAAAAAAAAATCGAACTTTTAAAAAAAAAATTAAGAAAAATGCTTAACATATCCTAAAAAATCTATAAATAAAGAGACTCTTTACTGCAGAATTTTATAATGAACGATTTATTAGATATTGAATTAAAACGGGAATATTTTTAACATTGAAGCCTATGGGATTCGTCTGAATAATTCTGCCGAATGAAACCACCGAATGGCAGGGCATTTCGGGAACCTTTCACTGCTGGTTTGTGTTCTCTGAATAGCTGAAGCAGTGCTTTTTCAAGGGGTTTTCACTGCCCTCGAACAGGCACCGTATGTTCAGGCAATTCGCCAGGATTTGGCGAATTGCCTGCTCTCTGGATAGCCGAATGGCCAAGAAAGGCCTTTCTCAAGCAATTCGGATCTCTTTGAATAACCCTGTTAGTATCTATTGTCAAATTGCTTATCTTTGAACTTTTAGTGCTAGACACTCACCTCTTACTGTGATAATTATCCATCATAAACATGTACAGTTGTGTTCAAAATTATTCAACCCCCACTGAAATTGAGTGTTTTGGCCAGTTTGACATTGATTTTGATCATTCAGTCATCTTGCTTACAATTAAATCAAAGAGGCACGTGTAGGTCAGACAAATATAACATAACATTTATAATGAAATAACCACAAATGTCTTTTCTGTGCTCACATCATTATCAGTTTTATTCAACCCCCAAGTGACATTCAATCTTAGTACTTAGTACAACATCCTTTTACAGTTATAACAGCTTTTAAACGTGAAGCATAGCTTGACACAAGTGTTTTGCAGTGATCTACGGGTATCTTCGCCCATTCATCATGGGCAAAAGCCTCCAGTTCAGTCACATTCTTAGGCTTGCGCACTGCAACTGCTTTCTTTAAGTTCCACCAGAGGTTCTCAATCGGATTTAAGTCAGGTGACTGCGATGGCCACTCCAAAATGTTCCAGCCTTTAATCTGCAACCATGCTCTAGTGGACTTGGAGGTATGATTGGGATCATTGTCCTGTTGAAAGGTCCAACGTCTCCCAAGCCTCAGGTTTGTGACGGACTGCATCACATTGTCATCCAATATCTCCTGGTACTGAAGAGAATTCATGGTACCTTGCACAAGCTGAAGCGTCCCTGTACCTGCAGAAGCAAAACAGCCCCAAACCATGATTGACCCCCCGCCATGCTTCACAGTAGGCAAGGTGTTCTTTTCTTCATAGACCTTGTTCTTCCTCCTCCAAACATAGCGTTGATCCATGGGTCCAAACAGTTCTAATTTTTTTTCATCAGTCCACAGAACACTATGGTAGCGTTTCAACAGTGCCCTTTGCCTTGAATTTGCGAATGATGCTTCCTATGGTCTCTCTTGGTATGTTTAACATCTTTGCAATCTTCTTATAGCCATTGCCCTTCCTGTGAAGAGTAATCACCTCTTCTCTTGTCTTCCTGGACCATTCTCTTGACTTCACCACGTTTGTAACCACACCAGTAAATGTCTAGAAGGAGCTGAGTATCACAGTCATTTTAAAGCTGCCTAATTGGTGCTTATTATGCTTTATTGCTGCTCCGTGACATCCACAGGTGTTTTCAATACCTGATTGAAAACACTTGAATGAACCGCTGTTCTTCAGAGTGGTAGTCTTTAAGGGGTTGAATAATTGTGTCAATGAAGAATTCACAAAAGAAACATTTACTACTGTATTACAAAACCAATTGATGTCATTTTAGTTGCATATGGTTCTTTAAAAAGTCCTTGTAGGATTTCATTCTGAATACAATTACAAATGTACACTAAATTCCCTAAAACCCTTTACAGCATTGGGGGTTGAATAATTTTGAACACAACTGTATAACATTTTCTAATACATGTCTGACTCAACCATTGAACTTTATATTGCTAATATGTCTCACTGACTTGTTTGTGTGTCTACCATTGTATTTATTTTATATTTATGGAGGGATGGAGAACACACTCAAGGATATACTGTTCCTGGAAATATGCATAGTATTCTATAGTATTCTACTGTTCCTGGAAATATGTATAGTAATCATCTATTGGATATTAAAGCATTTTCAGGAATTTGACATTCTCATCAATAATGCAGTACATTAGAGGACTTTTTTGCCAATGATCTGATACTATCAGTTACTCGCACCCACACCCCCAACTCCCGCCTTCAGGACTTCTCCCAAGCTTCTCCCTTTCTATGGAACTCCCTCCCCCACAACATTAGACTCTCTCCGTCTCTCTAGTCCTTCGAGAAGTCTCTGAAAACACATTACTTTAGAGAAGCTTATCAGCACCCTCCATGATCCCTCACTGTATTTCTTGCTCCATCTTCCCAATCAGTCCACATGCGCCCCGCTACTACACATTTATTTATTTTTATTTATTTATAAATGATTTTACCAGGAAGGATACATTGAGATTTCTCTCGTTTTCAAGTATGTCCTGGACACATACTCCAGGTACCCTCACATACTGTGTCACCCCTCTACTCTTAGATTGTAAGCTCTTGAGCAAGGTCCTCCCTCCTACTGTTCCATGTGTGTAATGTGTATGTATATTTGTTATTCTGTCTCTCCCATTGTACAGCGCTATGGAACTTATTAGCGCTTTATAAAAACTTGTAACTGTAACTGTAAACCATAAGCAGTATGGTTTTATCAGTAATATCCGAGATAGACATACAGTCAGCTTCAGGAAAGTATGAAGAAGTGATTTTTTGTCCAGAACGAAGACACTACACATTCAGGACATTACTAAGAAAAGACACTTCTGGGAAAATTATTTTTAAAACAATCTTATGTCAATGAACTTTAAAGGGATATTAAAAAGAATGCCGTTTATTTCATCTTTTTGCCACTACAAAGCACAAAGCGCTGTTGTTTTCTGTTAGACTTATCATGAAATCTCCTCTTACATCAGCCAAAACAGAGTTTGATTAAATGCAAACTATTTAGTAGTAGTGAAAAGAGATACAGTGGCAAGAAAAAGTATGTGAACCCTTTGGGATTACGTGGAGTTTTGCATGAATTGGTCATAAAATGTGCTCTGATCTTCATCTAAGTCACAACAATTTGAAAAACACAGTCTGCTTAAAATAATACAACACAAACATTATATGTTTTCATGTGTTTATTGAACATAACATGTAAACATTCACAGTGCAGGGTGGAAAACGTATGTGAACCCCTAGCCTAATGACTTCTCCAAGAGCTAATTGGAGCCAGGATTGAGCCAACCTAGAGTCCAATCAGTGTGATATTATTGGATGTGTTGCTGAAAGCTGTCCTGCTCTTTAAAAACACACAACAGTTTTGGGTTTACTGGTTTCAAGAAGCACTGCCTGATGTGAACCATGTCTCGCAGAAAAGAGGTCTCAGAAGACCTACGATCAAGAATTGTTTACTTGCATGAAGCTGGAAAGGGTTACAAAAGTATCTCCAAAAGCCTTGATGTTCATGTGTCCACGGTAAGACAGACGGTCTACAAATGGAGAAAGTTCAGCACTGTTGCTACTCTCCCTAGGCGTGGTCGTCCTGTAAAGATAACTGCAAGAGCACAGCGCAGAATGCTTAATGAGGTAAAGAAGAATCCTAGAGTGCCAGCTAAAGACTTACAGAAATCTCTGGCACATGCTAACATTTTTGTTGACACATCTACAATAAGGAAAACATTAAACAAGAATGGAGTACATGGGAGGACACCACAGAGGAAGCCATTGCTGTCCAAAAAGAATATTGCAGCACGTTTGAAGTTTGCAAAAGAGCACCTGGATGTTCCACTGCACTACTGGCAAAATATTCTGTGGACAGATGAAACCAAAATTGAGTTGTTTGGAAAAAACACACAACACTATGTGTGGAGAAAAAAGGCACAGCACACCAACATCAAAACCTCATCCCCACTGTAAAACATGGCGGCGGGAGCATCATGGTTTGGGGCTCCTTTGCTGCCTCACGGCCTGGACGGATTGTTGTCATTGATGGAAAAATGAATTCCAGAGTTTATCAAGACATTTTGCAGGAAAACGTTAGACCATCTGTCCGCCAACTGAAGCTCCGCAGAGGATGGGAGATGCAACAGGGCAATGACCCAAAGCATACAAGTAATTCAACAAAAGAATGGCTTCAACAAAACAAAATACGCCTTCTGGAGTGGCCCAGTCAGAGTCCTGACCTCAACCCGATTGAAATGCTGTGGCATGACCTTAAGAGAGCGATTCACACCAGACATCCCAAGAATATTGCTACACGAAACAGTTTTGTGAAGAGGAGTGGTCCAAAATTACTCCAGATCGTTGTGCAGGTCTGATCTGCAACTACAGGAAACGTTTGGTTGAGGTTATTGCTGCCAAAGGAGGGTCAACCAGTTATTAAGTCCAAAGGTTCACATACTTTTTCCACCCTGCACTGTGAATGTTTACATGTTCTGTTCAGTAAAAACATGAAAACATATAATGTTTGTGTTGTATTATTTTAAGCAGACTGTGTTTTTCAAATTGTTGTGACTTAGATGAAGATCAGAGCACATTTTATGACCAATTCATGCAAAACTCCACGTAATCCCAAAGGGTTCACATACTTTTTCTTGCAACTGTACATAACAATTAACTTAACGGCTGGAGTTGCTATTCAAAGCTTGCGGCTCGGTCATTGCTGCTCTTATGCTTAGTATACCTTGTATAGGAGATAGTAATATGCGCCTGGACAGAGACGAATGAGCTATTCCAATGTAGCTCGTTTTTCTCAACTGAAAGAATTACTGAACGCCAGAACCTGGTATTAAGTGATTCTGCATTTGCAAAATCACTGACCACATAAAATAATCCCCTGAAAAAAATCACATATTTTCACCTCTGATCCCACGGTGAAGTGGGCGGCGCAACCCAATACTTCCTCTCTCTGTGAGCAGCGGAAGACTGGGTACAAATAACTCCCAGTGTTCCTCTGCACTTCCTCCACAGATTCTGGGCGATCCCACTAATTCGTGCAGTGCCATTATCAGTGTCTGTCTGCAACTCCGATTTCAGATCAGACTCACCCCTCTAATACAGCACCTGGGTTGGGGTTGGAATGGGTACACTAACAGGAAAAGCGACATTTACGCAGGGAAATAGTATAGTTTTGATGGGGATTCACAAAGTATGCGCATCTGATCTCTTTATAAAATATGCAATGGATGTCTCCATTGGAGAACTTCCTTGAAGGATCCACTCTTTGCTTCTTCCTATCTGTAGGCTGGATGTCAGGTTTCCTCCTAGAAATCATAAAGAGCATGTACATCCCTGCTGACTGTTTTCTTTTCAATTTTTAAAACCCTCTTTATTTAAAATTTGGATTTTTCACCTTGATGTTTCCTTTTTGTTCTTACACTAGTCTAGTGCATATATTACCTTTTAAATCTTTAGTGGTTAAACTTACTACATGTAATTGACCTTCAGAGGATTTATAGAGGAGGTGCAAGATGTACAAATGGAGTGGATACATTAGAATATATGAGAATTCCTTACTTCTCTACATTTGACTTTCCACCTTTCCAAATATCACAAACGAATGATATTTGACACAAATAATAGAACTGCCTCTAGTAGGTATGGATTTGTTTCACCACCTGGAATATACAGTTGTTATATAACGAAAACATACACAAACAAATCTGCAAAATCTTTAAGTTCTGGTCCCCACCTGGTCAAATGATTGAACAGATTCCACAAGCAATTGGATAAGAGTCTGATAATAAACAGAGGGGAGGATACGTTCTTCTGACAGGTTTACCTTGACTCGCAGGGATCCAAGCTTCCCTCTGGGAGACAGATTGACACAATGTCATACAGACCCAGAGACCACAGATAGAGAAAACACACAGTGACACATATGACGTATTATCGACATCAAACAATGACAACTTATACACTTATGGACGGTACAGACAACAAACTATGATGTCACATATATATATATATTCCTTATTTTAGCATTTCTGAAATGAAAATTGTGCTGCCTATGTGTTCAGATTTTCTAATCTTGGCACCTGGGAGGTAATGGGACTTGCCTAAAGTTATAAGGAGCTGACAAGAGAATCAAAACGGGCTCCCCTGCTTCAGACTGAGGGTCAGAGTGTTAACCATATGTGCAACGCCCTCTCGCATAGGGATGTTATGGTATGAAGTCACACACACAGTTATGCCACACACAACCGGCATCTTTCTACCCATTCTCCTCCTCCTCTGTGTTCCCAAATGGAAGGAGACGGAACCAGCCGGTCACAGCAGGGTTTCTTTGAAGAGGCTCCAAGGGGAACCATACCTAAGGGAAAGTTCACAGAAGTGAGAACTAGAAGACAACACCCAATAGAGTAAAGGAAAATAAATATAAAAAAAGTCATAGATTTAATACTTTGGGGGTTATTCAGAGAGCACCAAAATGTCGCTGACATTTCAGTGCTCTCCCGCTCCCTGCATTTCAAGGAATCATATTTCCCCACCTTGTGGTGAATTCAGCATTCACTGCAGGGTCCCTGGAGAGCAGGGAACAGAACCAAAAATCCGCCAAACTAACACTGAAAAATTTCTCCAATACGATCCAAGGTATCGGTTCAGTCAAAACGCCACAAAAAAACACGCCACACACGGTCGGGAAAAGATGACGAGCCGCCAAACACAGCGCAGACCAGCTGCCAGAAAAAGACAACAAGCTGACGAATGGGGTAAAAAATTTAACTGAAACAACGTTTGAAAGTGTCAAAATTGAAACTCTGTTTGCAAAACAACTACTCAACAATAATGCCTGGAATTTACATATAAGGTCCTATGAATAATAATAAAAAAGTCTGTTACAGAAAAAAGAAAATCTGCTATTGAAAAATGCCTAAAAGATCCTACAAAAAAAATCAATAAATAAAGAGACTTTTTACTGAAGAGTAAAAGAATAAACGGTTTATTAGATATTGGTTTAAAATGGGAATATTTTTAACATTGAAGCCTATGGGGTTCGCCTGAATAAACCTGCCGAATGAAACCAACGGACAGCAGGGCACTTCGGCAACTTTTCAATGCTGTTCGTTGTTCTTTGAATAGATTAACCATTGCTTCTCTCTGGGGGATTTCACTGCCCTCGAACAGGCACCGTACTTGCTGGCAATTCGCTATAATTTGGCGAACTGCCTGCTTTCTGAATAGCTGAATGGCCCCGAAATGGCACCGTACGGGGAAATTCCCTGTTCGGTGCCATTTCAGGGCCAGATCGTCTCTCTCTGAATAACCCCTTTTGTAACAAAACAAAAAAAAGGAAAACTGAAAGATGCAGGAAAACGAGAAAATGGGATTAGTAGAACAGTATATTTTTTCAAAATACTTACACGTCCCAGAAAGTCATTCTTTCCAACCATGTCCCAGTCCCAAACCTCTATGCTAATCACTTGATCTCCAGGGTCCATTTCTTCAATCCCTCGCAGATCGAATTCAAGCACCTCATTCCAACGTGGGAAACGTGTCTTTTTAATTACCTTACAAAAATTAGGTTAGTTTCTTAAAAAAATATATCCTTATTCCATAAAGGTAAAACAAGCAGTATTCAATGGAATGGAAACAGGTTGGATTTTTTTTTCGGACAGTGCAAATTTTGGGTGTTATACTATATACAGCTACCTTTCCAACAGAATTTCCTTAATGGGCAATCCAAGGACCATAACCACTTTATGACCCAGCTTTTGGAGTGATAACAATGCAACAGACCTGTCACTCGACTTGTTTTGGTAATGGTTAGTCCTACAAGTGTGTAAGTAAGGAATCAAATGTCCCTTTTTACCAACTGGTTTAATTGCACTTTGTATCAGTTATAAAAAAGAGGTAAGTTTTCATTGGTTTGACAAAGGGGTTTTATCAACTCATTGAAGAGAAAAGCAGTTCAAGTTTCAAGAAGGCTCTATGGTGTAGAGAGGTGGTTGACAAATTGCTTGGGGTTGGAGTATAAACCTAAACACAATACCCAAAAGCTCAACTTTCAGCCTTTGCTTTACTCCATTACTCAGCTAGGTATGATACACCCTTTGAGACCTAAATGTCACCTGAACAGATCACCATTTGGATTAGAAATAAATTCACTTTCTCGCACGTTCACTTTCCAGTGTCATTATTGCTATATCACCCAAACTATGCTTACTGGACCAGAGATTGCCCTGCTGGACTATGGTAACTAGCCAACAAAGGTAGCATGGGTTATGCAGACAAGATAGTTTATTCAGAGATGTTATGTACCCACATGAGAACAAGAAGTTCAGGCATCTTCTTGCCTGGGCTTTTAGCAAATTGTTTAATTCTTATGAAATCTTGAAGTGGCTTAGCACACTCTTTGAAAATTAATGAAATCAAACGGAAAAATTGCTTTGCACAAAAGACAATGCAAATAAGAATATGCAGTAGACGACATGCTCAGGAAATTCCCACATGGAAAGATATTTAAAGGTGATATCTTTCTTAGAGTGTTATTATTTAATCTTCTAACTGTGTAAGTTGGCTCAAAGTGTAGCCAGTTCAGTGTATTAATGAAAACAGGCCTGATGAGCATTCTGGAAAATGATGCACCATGTTTATTAAACACTACAGTTTAGTTTCCAATAAAGCTTTGTATACACAACAAACATACAGGTCCCATGGTGCAGGGAGAGTGGCTTACGTATGTACGTGTTCAGTCATAACACATAACATTTACTTATTATTAGATTGTGTGAAGCAGTGTACTCACAGACGACTCTAGGGTTTGGTTGTTGCAGAAAATCCGGACGAAGGGGTCTGAAGTTCCAGAAATGTCTCGAGGTGCTAGATCTCTAAGACATAAAGGGGACACGTTCATAGTGATACTTAAATTGTTTAATATAATCCATACAAGTACATATATCCATGCCAACACACAATTTCTTGAACTGGTTTATGGTGTAACATAACTAATTTCTGTATTTTCCACCTTTTCATCCTATGATATCAATCTATATATCAATCTATACATCAACACAATCCAACAACATGTTTCCAAACAGATTCTTTACCAGAAAGGTTCAGAAAACGGCTTCAATAACTTCTATTGTACTTATATTGTATTCACATTTATTTTGAAAAAAAGGCAAAAGTGGCAGAAATAATACATCAGACATGCGGACTGCCCAAATATAAAAGCAGAAAGAGAATACAACAACAATTTGCATATCAATATATTAAACAAATAAACATAATAAGGAAGGGGATAGGGAAAGAGAGGAACGGGGGGAAATCAAACACAACTGCAGAAAACACTCAAGTGGCGCTCAACAAAATCTTGGGTCGACCCATAGACAGGGAAGACAGGCACTTCAACATACACTTGATATTTACAGTGATGATATATTTCGTGGGGGGGGGTGACGTGAAGCCGATTGCATAAAAACATGTTTTCGGTGAGGTCATCACCAGGCACATATACCACGGAGCTGGAACACTGAAGTACAATAGCAGGGTGAAGTGAACTTGTTACTTGAGAGCTAAATTCATAGACTACCCAAGACAGGAAGATGCGATCTGTACTAAGCATTGTAATGGGTTTGCATACCATATTGGTTCCCACCATGTAAGTCTTCGATTTTCTTTTCTTCTTTATTTGCTATGTCTTCTTCCATTATGGTTTTTTTTTTACTGCATGTGCAATGTCTGAAGAATGAAGTACTTCCAAGCTCCAATCATATGTTAGTGGAGTCTGAAGAAAAGTTACTTTTATTTATTTGATTTTCATTGATGGGGTTCATCCACTAAATGGTGCTCATCTTTCGAAGACCCTCAGTTTTGGTAGGGGTAAAAAATATTAGAAGCCTTATATTTTGTGCGCACCACCTGCTTTGTTTTAGCAGTTGTGAATTGAAATACATGAGGCACAAAAATTAACACAATCTGGGTTATTCAGAGAAAGGTGAAAACCAGGAGAACTGGCAGGAGAAGAGAACAATCTAGACCAAATAGCCGATTTGGAAAGTGAGATAAATAGGAGAATTGTTCTGGTTTGGTTATTTTGACCTAGAATTTTCACTTCTCCAGTTATTCTCCTGAGTTTCACCTTTCTTTAAAAAGACCCTTATATGTAATGGATCACTTGATAATGCCAAGAATGCCAGTGGAATAGTACCTTATAAATGTAATTGAAGGGCATAGTGGACTACTGCTGAAAAAGATGGAGCAGAACAATAAGACAAGCAATTTTGTAGGAAACCAATGGAAATAAGAATGTTCCACTGACTTCTATATTGGTTGTGTTAATTTTTAGATTTCCCTCTACCTTTTTTGATGTTGCACACTTTGTTTTGGCCTTATATGCAACTATACTGATCCTCGTTTCAGTACATAGCGTCTGCAATCTGTAATAGGCAAAAAACTGGCAAGTTTACGTTCCATAAAGTAAGGACATAATACAATGAGGCACACCTCCACTGGAAGCACACTGAATGAACCTCCATTTCTTGCATCCACTTGGACAAGTACGGTAACTCAATTCAATGCCTTGTCTTTTACTGGCTCTCTAACTCCAAATTCAAATTATTGTAGGGTTGCTAAGCACATAAACTGGTTGCTAGGAAACCACAATCTTTTCTGCTCCACGCTTTGAGCATAAAAATTGTCATTAAATGTCTAAATCTGAGGTCATGTTTTCCTAAGAAGTCCACCCTTCACAGGAACAGCATTTTCCCTACAACAAACGCACAATGTGATGGGCAATTAATAAAATCTATATGCGACAAGTGGTCGGCAGCAGTAGTTTGCCAGGAGAGTAGGATTCTTTGACGACTTCATCGTTCCCCTCAGCATCCTTACAGGGAACAGCCCCAAGATGATTATGGTTGAGGCATGGATTGTGGAGATTTTCATGTGCTTCAAGAAAGCCAGAGCAATAAATTTAGTATCAGTCCCTAAGGACCTTTTGACTTCACACAATATCATCCAATAAATCTAGAAGTCATTATGTATTAATCGTCATACTGGGTGAAAATGACTTTAGAGAGTGATAATTGCAAACAAACTCATTAGCATTGGGGATTCTCATTATCATTTTTTCTAAATGTTAAAGAATAGAATATAAAAGATTTTCACTTCATGATTATTGTCCTTTCTTTCCTGTTGACACATCTGTCGGGTGACATGTGCAAGGTGCTGAATCTTTAGGGGCACAGTCTGCAGCCTATTTGCAAACAATATTGTTTACAATAAAATGAAATTCCTTTACACTGCTGCAGAACAAGACCATATCGACTTAACTCGATCTTCAAAACTTCTTGCAGGGTTCTCAGATCGAGTTAAGTCGACCTTGGTATTGAAAGGATAAAGGTTAAAGGGAGACTATAGCCGCCATGACCCCATTTACTTATTTGATTATGAGGAGCTGACTTCCTTCCCCTGCATGTAAGGTTCAAGCAGCTCAGCCTTCCAGGGCTTTCCCAGTTGCATTGAGTGGCACCTGATTGATGCATTTACTAGAGTCTCACATGCACCGCTTGGTAGAGATAATGGATCTTCTTCATGCATCATAAACCTTGCACCCACAGGAGCACCAAGCGAGACTACGGCGTAAGAGAAAAGTTATTTATATATTCTAAGGCTTAGAATTACCTAAATGGCCTAAAATTAATAGGGATGCTAACGGGGAAAGCATGCGCTTGCAGGTTTCTCCATAGCGTCCCCATTTTAGCGTTAGATTCTGGGGTAGGTGCATCTTCAGCACCTTGCCCTGGAACGCAGTGCTACCCTCAGTGACCCTCGCGGTAGCGCTTCCGTGCTGCCACAAGTATCACCTCCTGGATTCCATAGGACTCCATGGAGGGTTAACCTGTCAGGCCACAAGCCCTGCGCGATCTCGTTCTTGCACGACCACTCAGCGCCTCGGAGTGATTGCAGAGGTAGACTGGGAACTACTTGTTCCCAGTCTCACTCTGCTCATGGGGACAAGAAGTGGCGATCGGGCCACCGTTCTCGACGCAGGATGAGAGATGAGTATCATACTTATTGGGGAGTTTAGGGGTGCCAAATGATTTTGCAAAAGCAGAATCAGTTAATGCCAGCTTTTAGATGTTGCTAAAACTTAGTTTAGCCCAGGGTTTCTCAACTCCAGTCCTCAGGACCCACTACTGGCCAGATTTTAAGGATCACCTTGGGGAAATGCAGACTGAATACTGCAACCACTGAGCAGCAAATCATGTCACCTGTGTTGTGCTTCAGCTATCTGGCAAACCTGACCTGTTAGTGGGTCCTGAGGACTGGAGTTGAGAAACACTGGCCATCAATGCAGTAATTAGAGCTAGGACTTTGTAATACTTTACTTTTCCTAACACTAATTAGCGATTGCAAATCCTATACTTAAAGGGATACTCTAGGCAACATGACCACCTCAGCTTTTTTAGGTGGTCATGATTACCAAAGTATGCCCTTTTCTTCCGCTGCCCCTCCGCTCAGCCAATCGGCTGAAACAGATGAGAGACGCGGAGGACTTTACTCAGCCCTCCTAGCTGTCAGTCAGCAGAGCGGGATTTGTATTTCCCGCTTCTGCCGACTATTGCCGCAGTAGCTGGCGGGAGTGAGCCGCCAGCAAAAGTCGGTGGCTGTGATTAGTGTTGCGCGCATCCTCTTGTGCGTAACACTAATCAAAGAAGGTGGAGCCGGGAGGAAGCCTGCTGATTGGCTGGTTTACGTGCTAGTCGCGCATGCGCGCTTTGCACGTAAACCTTCAGCCAAGTTGAAGATTTCCCACGACGGGAGCGGAAGAGGAGGGAGGAGAGTAAAAAAAAAAAAGCCGTTGGAAAAATGTCGTTTTTAGGCTAAGTATAATATAAAAAAAAATACTGATTAACTAGGTAGGGCAATATGTATATATAGGCATTATCACCCATCATCCACAGACACCCACATCTCAACTGATCCCCTGCATACTTTTGCTGGTAGGACCCCCATCACCCAGTATTCGCAGGCACCCACATTGTAGCGTTACCTTGGTCTTTTTGCTGTTTTTATTTATTTTTTATTTATTTTTGTTTTTCTCCACCATTTGCTTTGCTAATTAGCATGTGAATCTCCTGCCCTATTGACACAGCCCATCCAGCTTCAGGTGTTGACTTTTTAACTGCCTGAATGCAATCAGTCCGCCCTATATAACAACTATACCAGGCTCCATTGAGCCAGGCTCCAGTGTCATTTCCAAGTGGCATTCTTAAGTGGACGTTCAGAGTTGATTCCTGGAGTGGAGGGACTGGACGAAGGAACTGCAAAACTGCAAGGCCCACTTTTTACTCTGGTAAACTCACGTCTATATCATGCTTTCTCTCACGCTTCTGCTCTTTACTTCTACCTTTCTCCTTAAATGGAACTCCTGCCCCTCTACCACCGACCCCTACACAATCTGCATCTCTTCCTCCCTCCTCTCGTCCCACATGATGGCCTTGCATGAGCTCCTTTGTTTCCTCAGAACATGGTCTCCCTCTAACTTTCGTGCTGCCAATCACTCCCACTCCCACAAATCCCATTCCCACCTTCTCTTTCTCACCCTCCTGCTGTTACTCTATTCAGGTGACATATCCCCTAACCCTGGCCCCACAACACATCCAATACTTCCCTCTCATCCTATCTCCATCGCACATAAATCACCTCCCTGCAAACCCAGCAACCTCATTCCCATAATCCCTCAGCGCCTGTCCTCTTTCTCCTGCGTCCTCTGGAACGCTCGCTCTGTGTGCAACAAACTCACAGCCGTCCATGACCTCTTCCTTTCAAACTCCTTCAACCTCCTAGCTTTAACTGAAACCTGGCTAACTTCCTCTGACACGGCCTCCGTTGCTGCTCTCTCACATGGCGGTCTACACTTGAGCCATACCCCCAGACCGGGTGAGAGAAATGGTGGCGGGGTCGGACTCCTGCTCTCTCCCACCTGCACCTACCAGCATCTCCCTCCACCCCCATCCCTCTCCTTCTCCTCCTTCGAGACACACTGCATCCGCCTGTTCTCTCCTCTGGCCCTCAGGATGGCAGTCATCTACCGCCCACCGGGACCAACCTCCTAGTTCTTTGACCACTTTGCTACCTGGCTTTCTCACTTCCTGTCTTCTAATCTTCCATGCCTAATTCTCGGGGACTTCAACATTCCCATTGACGATCCTTCCGCTCCTGCTGCCTCCAAACTTCTTTCACTCACGTCCTCCCTTGGACTCACATAATCCTCCCTCCTCCCTACCCACTGCGATGGTCACGTTATTGACCTGGTCTTTCCCAACCTCTGCTCCATTTCTGAGTTCAAATGTCGCCCTTTCCCCATCTCTGACCACCACCTTCTCTCTTTCAACCTATCTGGACTTCCTAAACACCCTGCTCCCCCACCCCGCACACACACACACTTGCAGAAATCTACATGCTGTGGACCCCCATCAATTCTCCAACCTACTTCACCATCTCCCTCATACCTCATCCTTCACCTGCCCTGATGCTGCCACTAATCACTACAACACTACGCTTATCTCTGCTCTAGACACTCTTGCTCCTCTTCGACTCTGTAAGGCCCCACGCCGCCAGCTTCAGCCCTGGCACACCCTCCAGACTCGCTACCTGCAAAGATGCTCCCGCACCGCAGAGCGTGCCTGGAGGAAATCCCGCTCTGAAGCTGATTTTGTTCACTTCAAGTTTATTCTCCGGTCATACACCTCTGCCCTCCACTTGGCCAAACAATCCTTCTTCTCATCTCTTATATCTACGCTGTCCTCCAACCCTAAACGGCTCTGGTCCACCTTCAACACCCTCCTCTACCCACCTGCACCTTCCCCCTCAGCTGCCTTCAGCGCTCAAGACCTGGCAGACTACTTCCTCAGTAAAACTCTAACTATCAGAAGCAACATCCCAACACAAGATAGTTATCTGCCACCTCCACTCCCACAGGTCCCCTCTGCCACCCTCTGCCGCTTCCTCCTAGCCACTGAGGAGGAAGTCAATTCCTTATTGTCCTCCTCACATCTCACCACGTGCCCGCTCGACCTCATTCCCTCACATCTAATTCCTCCCCTCTCCTCCTCCCTCACCCCTGCTCTCACACACATCTTCAACCTATCTCTCTCCACTGGCTCCTTTCCATCCGCCTTCAAACACGCGCTAATTACCCCTTTACTAAAGAAACCATCCCTAGACCCCAACTCTCCATCCAACTACCGCCCTGTATCCCTGCTTCCCTTCACATCAAAGCTCTTAGAAAAACTAGTCTTCAACCGCCTCTCCCTCTTCCTGTCCTCCAATTCCCTACTTGACCCCCTGCAATCTGGCTTCCGTCCCCTACACTCAACTGAAACTGCCCTCAAAGTCACCAACGACCTCCTAACTGCTAAAAAAACACGGCCACTATTCTATTCTCATCCTGCTTGACCTCTCGGCTGCTTTTGACACTGTTGACCACCCCCTCCTTCTACAGACCCTCAACTCTCTGGGTCTCGGTGACACTGCACTTGCTTGGGTTGACTCCTATTTATCCAACAGGTCCTTCTGTGTGTCCTTTGCTGGTAACTCCTCCTCTTCATTGCCTCTATCTGTTGGTGTACCTCAAGGCTCTGTCATTGGTCCTCTGCTCTTTTCCATCTACACCTCCTCCCTGGGCAAAATCATCAACAGCTTTGGCTTTAATTACCACCTCTACGCTGATGACACTCAGATCTACCTCTCTACCCCTGATCTCTCTCCCCCTGTCCTTTCAAAAGTCAGTGACTGTTTATCTGGCATCTCCTCCTGGATGGCCTCCCACCACCTAAAGATCAACATGTCAAAGACTGAGCTCCTACTTATTCCTCCCTCCAATGCCTCCCCACCTCCTGACTTCTCTATCACGGTGGAGGGTATCACCATCTCCCCATCAAACCAAGTTCGCTGTCTTGGAGTTACACTTAACTCTGCTCTTTCCTTCATCCCCCACATCCAGTCTCTTTCCTCCTGCTGCCGATACCAACTGCGTAATATTTCCAGAATTCGGCCATTTCTTACCGCTGTCACCACAAAACAACTCATACACGCCCTGGTAATCTCCCGACTCGACTATTGCAATAATCTCTTATCTGGCCTCCCTCTGTCCCGCCTCTCCCCCCTACAATCCATCCTGAACGCCTCCGCCAGGCTAATTCACCTCACCCGCCGCTCTGTCTCTGCCGCTCCCCTCTGCGAGTCCCTTCACTGGCTCCCCATCCACTGCAGAATTAAGTTCAAAATCCTTATCCTTACCTACAAAACCCTCACTAACTCAGCGCCCCACTACCTGTCCTCACTAATCACCAGATACACCCCAGCCCGCTCCCTAAGGTCAAACAGTGACCTGCACCTAGCTTCTCCCCGCATCACCTCTTCCCATGATAGACTGCAGGATTTCTCACGCGCAGCCCCCACTCTCTGGAACGCTCTCCCTCGTACTGTCAGACTTTCCCCTAACTTCTCTTCCTTCAAACGCTCCCTTAAAACATTCCTATTTAGGGAAGCCTACCACCCAACTCACTGACACAACCATCAATCACTCTCACCTTACAGTCCTCTCCTCCTGTTTCCAACCCCAACCCTCCTAGATTGTGAGTTCCTACGGGAATAGGGCCTCATCTCCTCCTGTACTGTTTGTCAAATGTTGCTCAATGTATTGTAACCCTGTCTATACTGTGCTTATTGTACAGCGCTGCGGAATATGCTGGCGCTTTATAAATAAAGAAGAATAATAATAATGTAAAAAAAGGGGGTGATTTTCAGCCTAGAGTGTTCCTTTAATTTGGCTAGAGCAAAGTACAGTAAGCTCACAGAAGCTACTGCAATCATCGATGCGCTAACATATTTTTCATGGGGTTGGCATCAGGAAAGTAATATGGGGGCATGCATTAAAGTCCTAGCATTAACATCAACTCTTCCGAACGCTACAGTTAACGTTCACATACAGGGTTATTCAAAGAGCACGAATATTGAGCACCAAATATTAGCGAACTGCCAGTCTAAAATGGTTATCTTCGGCAGTAATAAACTCCCCATAGAGAAGTAATGGTTAATCTATTCAGAAAAAAAGAGAGGTTTGTGAGGGTCCTGAGGTTCTCAGGACCCTCACAAACCCCCCTTTTAATCTATTCAGAGAACACCGAACTACACCAAAATGTCAGTGAAATGCCCTGATTTTCAGTGGGTTCTTTCGACAGGTTTAATCAGGCGAATCCGATAGGTTTAAATGTAAAAGATATTCATCGTTTTTCTTAATTATTTATTCAATCATTTATTCTTTTAATTTGCAGCAAAAAAGTCTCTTTATTTTATGATTTTTTTTAGCCATTTTTGTGAATTTTTATGATTTTTTTAGGCATTTTTGTTAATTTTTATATTTTTTCCGTAGCAGACCTTTATTATTATTATTCATAGGACTTATATATTATTTTCAGGCATTTTCATGCAGTAGTGTAGTTTTTTGAAAATGCCTTTTAAAAGTTGCAGGTTATTTCTTTTTTACTCCGTTCGGCAGCTTGTCAGCTTTTTCCTGGGACTGGTCGGTGGTCTGTTCGGTGGGTCGTCAGGTTTTTTTGGTTTGATTTTTTTCGTCGGATGCATTCGCTGGCTTTTTGAATCGATTCGCTGGTTCTTCGGTGGTTTTTCAGTGGTTTTTCGTTTCGTTCGGCAGGTCGATTCCCCGCACTTCGAGGTCCCTGCAGTGAATGCTGAATTCACCACAGGGACGGCGAATTTAAGTCGCCAAAGTGCTGCGAACGACATTTCGGTGCTCTCTGAATAACCCTGTATGTAATTTAGCCCTACGTTTTTAGCTTAGAGTGTTTAATGAGGAGTGGTGCATATATCCACATTAAAGTTGGAATTGCTAGTTGTCTATATTTAGAATAAAATATGAATACGGGGCCAAAAAAAATAGAAGCCAAAATTTGCAATCCTTCTCACAAAAATTCTTTATGCAGAGGCTGAACAGAATAATGTGAATTCATACATGTTGCTCTTCTTAATAACAGTCTGGTAATTAAAGTCTAGTGAGTGTAACCCCTTGGATTGGTGACAATACTAAAGGAAATTGTGATTAAGAGTATAAATAAAAACATTTACTGTGAAAAATTGGTTCACCGGAGGCCAAACATTTGCTGGAAGGAAAAACACCAGAAAAAACACAGATACTGTATTGTTTATGAGAATAGTGTTTAACAACTGGGATTTCTCACTGCAACGGTATAATGGAAAACCCCTAATAAATGAGGAAATCCCAGAGCTGCCGAGTCACTGTTGAGACACTCTCCTAATGAAGAGAAAACCTGGAAAAACCTGTCACAAACTGAGACAGTGTGAAGGAAATAAAACATCATCAATTATTTATTACATTTGATTTATGCATTCAGTTTTAAAAAGTTACAACAGGTGAAAAAGAAGGCCCCTAAATACAGCTGCCATGAGAACATTTGGTACCTGGCTTCTAAGACGTGGCAGTGGAGGTTGCTTTTACGCTGGTCTTGCATTATATGTAATTCAAGATAAATCTCCCCCTGGACTTCTTCATCTGGATCTACACGGCTCAGGTTAATCCAGCTGTCTATACCTGATGGAACAAGCAGACACAACATAAGTCCCAGGACGTACTTGAAAACGAGAGAAATCTCAATGTATCCTTCCTGGTAAAATCCTTTCTCAGAAAAAAAAAAAGTCCGAGAAATATGTGAGAAAACAATTTATAACATAGTAAGTTGTAAGAAACTCAATTTACCAAAACTCCATGTAAGGGTGGATCCAGACACCAATCATAAGAGGGGCAGTCTACCAATTTAATTTATTATGCCCATTTGACGCCCATTTACTTTGTTATGCCCCTATTTAATTTAGTATGCCCCTATTGCATTACTCACGCCTCACACCAGTCTTTCTTTAGGCGCGGCTCTGCGACTCTTAGCCGACAGCTGTGGTGAAATCACAGAGTCACCTTAAAGGTGACCAGCTCTCGTCAGTTGTCACTAGTTATAGGTGGCATGAAGTATTAGATGCCAAAAGCTGCCTAAATGACTGCCTTGCCTTGGACTGCAGGGCCAAGGAAGGCATGAATCTTCCCAGCCTCGAAGCTCAGGGGGTGCACTCGTCCTGGTGCACACCCTGAATCCACCAATAACTCCCTTTTATATTGAAGGTTGAGATCAACATGCTTGTTAGAAGTCCTTATACTCTTGAGGAGGATACAATACAAAACACATATTATGCTGAACACTTTTTCAATGATTTTGGAAACAATGAGTAATTACCTCGAGGTTGTGATGCTATATATTCTTTGCTGAGAGAAATCTTGCCAATGACATCATCATGCCTGTCAGGAAAAGAGTGTCACAGGCGAAGAGAGAAAGTGTGGTCATGAGCTGATGCCATGCAACCTCTAACACATTTTCCAAACAATTATTGGACTTCATATAGAGAATTGTCAAACAGTTGATTACTGGCTGAAAGCCCAAATGTGCTCATATCAACAATTGTGGATAACCTCAGGTTTAAACATGGGAATAGTGTGCATTATAGTAGCTTCCACCGAGAAAATTTTCTGAAAGCAAAGCTGACTCTAGGACCATACCATTTATTTTCTGAAACAGCATGAAAGCCTACAGCTAGCTGCCAAGACATCAGCACCAGCATGGTATGATCGGCACTTGATTATGCATTTAATTTAAGTTTTTGTTGTTTTTTTGCTTTATGGAATCCTCTCCACAACATTCTTGATAACATTATAGAATATGTGGCCACTTTATAATGGTGAGGCAGATTCAATATAAAAAAATAAAAAAAATTATAAGAAAAAATAAGAACAGGGGGGATTGTACAAGATCTTTAGCAACCCTCCCAGTAGAGGTACAGTATATATATACACAAGTACAATCTTTATTTGATCATGTTAAACAAATAACAGAGAAAGTTTAATTAACCAATCTATAAAGAGAAACCCAAAACAAAAAATTAGCGTGTATGGAAAAAGAATAGACTCCTGTGCTGTTAGGTAGCTAGTAAAAGCTGTTGTTATAAACTTAGATTTATACACAGTAATATCTGAATCTATGCTCCTGATGAAGTTCTGCTTATTGAGCGGTGAAACGCGCGACGAGCATGTCTTTGGTGATGGTTCTTTTAGCAGTCACTTGAGTCTGTAATTTTCTCCTGTGCTGGTTGTTTGAGTCCTGGCAATGATACACTGATTATTTTGGACGAACATATTGATGCTGACTCTTTGATGAACTCTATCCTTTGTGCCTCTCTTTATATCTGACACTTTATATTACCAGGGATATTAAGGGACAGATTAGAAATCCATGAAGTACACTCAGGTCTAAAGCGAGGGATATATGGCCATTTGCTGGTGTATTTTGGAAGATCGCTCTTTTGAGATCTGATTACTGTGTTACCCTTGATTCAGATATTACAGTGTATCAGGATACGTTTACAACAATAGCTTTTACTAGCTACCTAACAGCACAGGAGTCTATTCTTTTTCCATACACGTCTATTTATTGTTTTGGGTTTCTCTTTATACAGTGGTTAACTCAAATTTCTCTGTTATTTGTTTAATATGGTCAAATAAAGATTGTACTTATATATATATATATATACGCTAACTGTGAGAGTTGCTGGAGACCTGCTACCTCCTTGTTTTTCTTTTTTGCTGATTACTAATGTGGGTTGAGTCCTGTCAAGTTGGGGTTCTCCTTTCAATTCCCCTGCCGGCAGTTACCACAGGATAGGGGGCTAAGTTGCCCTAAAAAATAATTAATGTTTTCTTTGGGCCTGACAGTGGTAGAAAATATCACTCATGGGTACTCTAAAAAAAAAAAAAATGTGGATGCCTTACTGGATGCTTTTGTAGTCCATATCTGGGCTCTCCCAAATTATGGCCATTGGCATTGCTCTCATATCCTTATTTCCTTTTTTTCCCACTCCCTTTTCTCTCTCACTCTTCCCTCATCTACTCCCTTGTGTTCCTGATATATCCTCTGTCTTGCTGTACAGCAGTAACTTGATCTCTTTCTCCTGGTCCTACTTTCTTTGCCTTTTCTTGATTTGCCTATAGTTGATATGCATCAGTGTTAGCCAACCCTGTCCGCAGGATCCACTAACAGACTACATTCTATGAGTTACATTTGGGAAATGCAGACTGAATCCTGCAATCACTGAGCAGCAAATCATCACATGTGCTGTGCTTCACATATCTGGAAAACCTGGCTTGTTACCGTGACTTGAGGACCACAGTTGGAAACCACTGCTGTAAGTTGCAAAACAATAGAAGTTTTCATTGGAAAAAATGAATCTATTTGAATCCAACGCTCTATGAATATTATTAAACCAGGTGAAATTAATTATTTGAAACCACAGGCGGATGTTTTGGCACTATATTCAAATGAGTCTCCACCAACCTAATGAAAGGCTGAACATCATGGGAGATGTACTTCTAAAACATTTGGTGGGCCAAGGATACTGATCCCTGGTATAAGCCAAGGGCTAGCAAATATTAGAAAAGGGTATTCCCTAGTATTAGCAGCCCTTGAACCTTATAGTATGAAAAGGAGGTTGACAGGCAGAGATGTTAAAGCGAACCTCTGCAGCACTTGTGCTTCTGCTGCTTTATTAGTGGGTCAGATTAATAGAATTCAGTTGTGTACTAATTCATTGACATAAATAAAAGCAATCACACCCATAGAATAACGCAATCATAATATGCTCTGCAAGACTTAAATGTATGGCTCTACAGGGTGTGCGATAAATCTCAGTACTACAACATTGCTTACCCAATTGTGTCCTCATCCATCACATAGAAAGACAATGTGTGGAAGCCAAGAGGGAGGTGCAAGGTGAACTCCTCACCCCAAAATGGGTTCAGGTCCCGCCAGACAGTGGCTGTGCTGCATGGAGAGAGAACGTGAAAATATTTAATTCCCATTGTGTTCACTTCAATGAGGTCATTTTGGCAAGTTTGTCGAAGAACTTGACCCAAATTTCTATTTAACACTGGTAAGATTGATCCAGAGCAGGTTTCACAGCAAATTACACGTGAAAGCTATAAATCACTCCTGCTTTCAAGCCTTTGTATAAAATTAGGACAAAACATTGTACTTTCCTATTCCGTAATCCTTAATCAATCACAAGTATTTTTCCTAAAAACTGAGACAATGCATGACAGAATATCCACATACATACATGTTACATAAATATATATAAATATATACACACACTCACACACACATCCAGAATGTCATATAGGAGGCATAATGGTGTCCTTGAGATGATGTTTGCCCTAGGCAAGTGGGTTAATCTCATAAAAGCAGTCATTAAGTTAGGAAGGGTAGGCCCTGCCACAATGAGATACAGTGACACTGTAGCAGGCTAAAGCAATATATGATCATATTTTGTAACCAAATTCCCACCATTAATTCCTAAATTAGGTGTTTTTTAAAATTCTTAAAATTGAAATAAGGTGAAGTGCTATGATTTGGGAATGATATATGTAAAGTTTTTTGCGCTATACATTGATAGATGTTGGTCCATAAATTTTCGCAAAGTTCAAATTATTGTAATTATTTCGCAGATCAATGGTCGATTAAGATCTTCTTAGTGAATCACCATTGAGTTTGCATTTGTCCACGCGTCTTTGCTATGAATAGGGAATTTTTTTATTTTTCAGTTAACAAATACGGTAATTTTTTTTTATTTTTTTTTTGTGAAAGGATTTTACCAGGAAGGATACATTGAGATTTCTCTCGTTTTCAAGTATGTCCTGGGTGGCGAGTATGTACCGTTAGGTGTCTTGCCAAGGACACTTACTGGAGAGGTTGCTCGCTGGGATCGAACCCATGACTCCACAGGCTCTCTCCATGCAGAGCGGTGACACTACCTCTACTCCACCCAGCCAGTGGATTCAGTGTTCTGATTGCCCCGATTGTTCCGATTGCCACTTTATCTGTAAATGTGTATACATTATTTTTTACCTTTATTACAAGCCATAAAACAAGTAATGTATGCTACAATTTTTTATATATTCTCTCTCAATGTGTTGAGACCACCATTTAATGCTTTTTGTACCAATGAAATATTTTTTCCGCTAAACATGACTGCTAGCAGATTTGGATTCGTCACTGAAAGTTTTAAAAAATATAAATGTATCTTGACTTTTAAAGGTACATGGGAATATCAATTCTATAGAGGTTTCCTTTAACTCTCTGAGTAACTACTGAGAAAACTAATCTGTGCATTATTTAGCATCCCTGTGAGGAGGCCTGGCAAAGTGACGTTCAGGGGTTAAATAGTCTTCCTGAATAAACCCCCTCCTCTGCCTTTGATGTGCAGACACATCAAGGGTGCAGTGAGTCCCATGTGTATAACAAGGCTTTATTCCATGCTTGGTTACAGGCTCAGGGAAGACTATAAATCTATCCTGTTGCCATGGAAACAGGATGAAGGGATGCTGTGAAAAGCACACATAAGGGAAGGGGGGCAGCCGCCCATCACACCTCCCCTCTGTAAATACACACACAGTATAAAAACACCTCCACACAGCCCTGAGGCATCCAGGCCAGGAAAGAAAAGAACAGTGAGAAGGTGTGACATCCATTTTATTTCATGACATATTTATTATTTTATTACAGCGTAACAAAGTGTATCACTAATACTTAAACAGTGATGGAGTTGGCTCCATAGAGGGAACAGAAGCTTTAAATTCAGGAGTGTGGTTTGATGAAGACAGCGACCTATATATAGTATTAGTGAGATGTAAACTGAAGCTGGAACATCACAATACTAAGTGGTTGAAGCAGCCTCCGACAACAAGGATGGAATCTGTAGCATCGGAGAACCGATTCATTTAAAACTCTACTGGGTCACTCCACAATGAACTAAAAAGACATTTGCTAATGAGCGTTCAAATAACTAAGAGCAAATTCTGGAAAATGCTTAAGAGAAATAACAACAAGTAAAATTAGGTTAGTCATGCTCATTGTGAACAAAATATTCTATCGAAAAATCTTTTTTATTTTTCTGTTTTGCATCAAAATAGTACATAAAATGTTGCATAGTTTATTGTCACCCAAACTAAAAAGTTGCCTAAAATATGTCCCCTTATTTTTTGGCACATATACAAATGTTGCCCAATTAATTTGTCACCAAAGGGCTCATTCATTGCAATGGCAAATGATGTGGAATCCAACCCTGGTCCAATAGCTGACACCACATTTACAGGGTTATTCAAAGAGAATCGAAAAGTCACCGCACGTTCAGTGACGTTTCGTTCTCTTCAATTCAGGGTGATTTGGTGATCCCATTTCAGCGACCCTGTGGTGTATTCAGCAAGTACCACAGGGCTGTCGTAGTGCAAGGAAAAGCCGTTTCAAACCCGCCGAACACCCACTGCAAAACTCGGCGAACGCTCACCAAAACCCGCGAAAACATCTGGAATAACCCCGCCGAACACGCCGGAGAAACCCGAGCAGCCGCCAATCACAGCGCAGAGCAGCCTTCGGAAATACTCGACACCGCAGATGAATGGAGTGAAAAAAAAAAGTATGCTTGAATGTTTGAAAAGTGAAACGCTGTTTGCAAAGAAACTACAAAACGAAAATGTCTGAAATTTACATATAAGATCCTATGAATGATAATAAAAAGGGCTGTTACAGAAAAAAGAAAAAACTATTTAAAAAAACAGAAAAAATATTTTCGCAAAAAAATCCCGAAAAATGCCTAAAAGATCCTAAAAAAATCTAAAAATAAAGAAACTTTTTACTGCAGAATAAAATAATAAACGGTTTATTAGATATTGAATTAAAACAGGAATATTTTTAACACTGAAGCCTATGGGATTCTCTAGAATAAACCTGTCGAATTAAACCACCGAATGGCAGGACATTTCGGCAACCTTTCTCAGCTGTTTTGTGTTCTCTGAATAGACGAAGCATTGCTTCTCTATGGGGAATTCACTGCCCTCGAACAGGCACCATATGTGCAGGCAATTTGCCAACATTTGCCGAACTGCCTGCTCTCTGGATAGCCGAATGGCGAGGAAAGGTAAGCGTACGCTGAATTTCAGCGTTTGGTTACCTTCCGGCCACAATTCGGAGCTCTTTGAATAACCCTGTTAGTCTCCCTACTAAAAAAGGCCTCTCCTTTGTGCACTGCAACATCCGCAGCTTACTCCCTAAACTGGATGAGCTTAAAGTTTGGTGCTTCTATTACAAACCTAAAGTCATTGTGCTGACAGAATCATGGCTAAGGCCTAAAGTACCAGACTCTGCCATATCGATACAAGGGTATTCATGTTATAGAAAAGACAGAGCAAAGAGAGGAGGGGGAATTGTTATATATGTTGACGAGTCCATAAAGTTCACCCCTTTGCAGAATTCTAGCTCCCCAGCCACATTTTATTTCCTTTCTGGTATTATTGAGAGCCCGTTCAGTAAATCAATTATTGTTACTGGATTCTACCGCCCGCTGAGTTCCCCAATGCATTCCCTTTCTGACATAACCCAAATCCTTAGTAAATTGGTAGCTCAAAACTAAAAAAGTGAACTGCTGGTCCTCAGCGATTTTAATGTTGATTGGCTGAATCCTAAAACCAATAAACACTACTCACTGTTTAAGGCTTTCCAGTTAACACAATAATTCTCCTCCCCCACTCGCCTTAATATGAAAAGCCCTAACCATACCTTGCTGGACTGGATTCTCTCCTCGTGTCCTGATAGAATACAGGAGGCAGGCGTTCTCGCTAATAGCTTCAGTGACCACTGCCTAGTGTACTGTGTGCAAAATAAAGGCCACAAAATCTTCCCTAAAGGTAATAATCACCAGGTCTTTCAAGAAATTTAATCTTGAATCCTTCCTAAATGATCTCAAACAGCTCCCATGGTACAGACTAAACCTAATCCCAGACCTGGACTGTGCAATTGAATACTTTCAATCCGAGCTCCTGAAAGTCTGGAATTCCCATGCCCCGTTGCATAAAGTGCGAGTAAAAGGGGACCATATCCCCTGGGTTATCTTACACAAACGTACCAGCTTAGAGATTCACTGTGGTCAAATTTCAAGAGTACTGGTTCCAGAAACGATCACTGTGAATACCGAAAATGGCGGAATGCAAGCACAAAACAAAAAAAATGGCTAAAGTCCAATACTTCAATGAAAATCTAAACAATAACATATCAAATATTGTGGATAGTCAATGGAGCGCCAGCGAACTGGATGTACGGTCAATCAAAACACATGTCCAATAAACGTCTTCTAATCCGTTCAGAAGAAACTCCTATTCCAGATGAGAAGAAGTTGCTGCAAAGAAGAGGAGGCAAGATAGCGCAGTATGTCGATTCACCATAAAAGGAAAGGAAAGCAAAGCGGTTGTAGACCTACTCACATTCTGTTGAGCCTAACCTTGGCTCTAGGATGGATAACAATTATGGGTCTTCAAAGGATATTCAGGTGCCCATATACCCGCAACAAGGTTCTTCAATCGCTTTCCCCTGCAGTGGATCAGAAAAAATACGTTGTGACGTGGCGCAAGACTGAAACGCGAGCGAGGACTCCGACAAACCGTCTGCATCGGCTCCTAATCGATGCCAGCAGCTGCGGAGGACACGTGGGGTCATGTCACGCTGCATTTCTGCCACTTTAGGCAAAATATCTTGTTTCCCCTAATCTTTATCTGCCTCTTCAAATCCTCAACTAGAAGGTTTTGGAATTACCTTAATATTCCCATGCGACATCTTGGAGCCAATGCGGCTCATTGACATGTGAGTGTAACCATATATGAGTACCAACTTTACCATTACATTTAAACGATATTGCACTAGGTAGTGCGTTGGTATTTTTTCTGATCCACTGCAGGGGAAAGAGATTGAAGAACCTTGTTGCGGGTATATGGGCACCTGAATATCCTTTGAAGACCCATAATTGTTATCCATCCTAGAGCCAAGGTTAGGCTCAACAGAATGTGAGTAGCTCTACAACCGCTTTGCTTTCCTTTTATGGTGAATCGACATACTGCGCTATCTTGCCTCCTCTTCTTTGCAGCAACTTCTTCTCATCTGGAATAGGAGTTTCTTCTGAACGGATTAGAAGACGTTTATTGGACATGTGTAATGATTGACTGTACATCCAGTTCGCTGGCGCTCCATTGACTATCCACAATATATGTTTTCAGGTTTTTAGGAGAACCCCCACATTCAATGTGTAGCGTGTACGTTTAATCCTTCTTCCTGAAGGCGCTTCACTGTTTCTTTCTTTTAATAACATATCAAACCCTAGAATGTTTTGGAAAAATCATAAGTAACATACAATCACCCCCCCGTCCACTCCCAACCGGCTGCTGACAAAGTAAACAACCAAATCCTGCAACACCACCTAGATGTAGCAAATGCCTTTAACCACTTCAATGCGGAGGACGCGCTCAGCGCGTCCTCCGCATTACCGCTGGTATGCGGAGGACGCGCTCAGCGCGTCCTCCCATTGGGGTCAGCGTTCGGCAGGGTTCCGGCCGATCGCTGGCCCCCCCGGTGCGGGCTGACATCCTCGATGTCAGCCCGGCATCCGGAACCGCAGCCGCCGGAATTAGGTGTCATCGCGGCTGCGCGATGACACCTAATTCAGGCGCCCCCCCGCATGTGCGGAGGAGGCGCCTGAAAGGGAGGGGGGGAGGTCCTTCGGACCTCTCTCCCTCCCGATCGGCGGCGTTGCGGGGGTTAACCCAGGCACCATTTGGAAGGGCACAGCCGGCCCTTCCAAATGGTGCTTGGCATTAACCCCTGGGGAGCTGGATCGCGAATCGGCGCTGAAAAGCGCCGGTTCGCGATCCTTTCCCGGAGCTGGCCGACATCTTGGATGTCGGCCAAGCCTCCGGGAACTCCCCCTGAGGACTGGCGTCATCGTGCGTAGCACGATGACACCAGTCCTAGAGTTAACCCCTAACTGCCACCAACGGTGGAGATAGGGAGTTCCAATGAACTCCCTATCTCCCGATCCGTGGCAGTTAGGGGTTAATGTTTGGTATGGTTGGATCGGCCAGAGCATGGCCGTTCCAACGATACCAAACATGAAAGTGAAAAAAGTTTTTTAAAAAAAATTAAAATTAAAATTAAAAATAAAAATATATTTAAAAAAATTATAAAAAAAAATAAACATTTTTTTTTTTTTTTGGTTCGTTAATGCAGCAATATTGTTCCCATTTCAATTATAATGTGAACAATGATGCTGCACTAACGATTTTTGTATGCGGTGCGTTTGTTAAAAATCGCGTAATTTTCCCCAAAAAAAAATGTAACGAGACCCCATCTCTAATTTTTTTAACAAGCGCACCCCATACAAAATATAACCGCAATTGCTCGCATGTTAAAATGTGAAAAAAAACACTTTACACGTTGTAAATTATTGAAAATACATATTTTATTGCATTTTTTGTTATAATATACAGACAGGTCATGACGTATACATATAATAATGACATATTATGAATCTACCGAGTCTGACGGAAAGAACGATATATAATATGTCTGGGTAATATACTAAAATAAGCTTTCAAAACACGTTTAAACATGATGAGCAAAACCGGTAAAAATTACCTCAGCACAGGGGCGGGAAAAGCCTCAGCAGCGAAAGGGTTAATGATTATTTTGTTGGATGCGTCACCACCCTGATTGCTAAGCTAGCAAATGACACGCATTCTGAAAGGCAGCACGCAGGTCAGGCCCCTCCAACTGTGCAAAGACCCTGTATCACAGAGAAATTCAGTTTTAGACCAGTGCCTGTCATTGTCATTACTAAACTTCTCCGAAATCAAAAAATGAAATACCAGTCTGGACCTGATCAAATCTCAGCAATGCTGCTGAAAATCAGTGCACCGGCAATTGCAAAACCTGTTGCAACCACAATCAATGAATCAGTGGCGACTGGATACATACCCAAACTCTGGAAGACTGTAAGGGTGGTACCTATCCATAAAAGTGAAGACAAGACTTTGGTATCCAACTACCGCCCGATATCATTGCTCCCTATAATATCAAAAATTCTGGAAGACTGTGTCTACACTCAATTACGTGATTACTATCAGTATTGGAACTATTTAACCCCAGATCAATCAGGCTTTCGTCCAAATCATTCAACTACAACTGCCCTATTAAAAGTTTGTATGATAGCCAAGCTGGCATGGAACAAGGAAAGCTAACTGGAGCCATCTCCCTTGATTTTGCCAAAGCCTTTGACACAGTATACCATGGCATCCTATTACAAAAACTTAAAAACTCCGGTATTGGTGATCGCACGCTAACCTGGTTTCAATCATATGTATCTGATCGGTCGCAATATGTGTCCATTTCTGACAGCAGTTCCCTCCCCCTCCCAGTCACTTGTGGTGTACCCCTAGGCTCGATACTCGGCCCCCTGCTATTTACGATATTCATAAATGATCTGCCCAACGTCTGCAAAGCCTCAACTGTACACATGTACGCAGATCAGGCGACACTGTAATCTATACCAGCAAACCAAATCTCCCGCAGCTGGAGGCCGTGCTGCAAGAACAATTCACAGAGGTAGAAAAGTGGATCAAAGATAACAAACCTTTTCTAAATACTGACAAAACTGTTACAATGCTCTTTGGTACAGCACCTAAACTACACAAATTGCAAACTCCCCATCTATGTGTCGGGACAAGATCAAATGACATGTTGACCACAGTTACTTCTCTCAAATATCTAGGTATGCGATTAGACCCAAATCTATCCTTTGGCCCCCACATCGAAAAACTGTCATCTAAACTTTACCCCAAACTAGGTGCCCTGTACAGAAACAAATCCTACCTGAGCCCCGCGGTAAGAAAGCAAATTGTACAACAAATGCTCATGCCGACTTTTGAATATGGAGATGTAGTGTATGCAGCTGCCCCGCAAACACACCTCCAGAAACTTACTACATTGTATAACTCATTCTGACGATTTGTGCTACAATGTAATTACATGACACACCATTGTGACATGTTAAAAGAGCTAAACTGGCCGTCGCTGGAATCCAGACGCTCTCTTCACCTTTCTAACCTGGTGTTTAAGAGCTTTTCTGGGACGCTACCACCCTACCTGAATAGGCTGCTTCAATACAGAATGCACCTGTAAACATGTAACATAGTGAATATATTTACTTTCTGTTAATCTGTATATTTGTGCTATGTTTTAATATCTTGCATTTTAATACTTTGTATTTCTGTAACAACAGTAAAATTTCAATGTTCTTGAATCCAGGACATACTGTACTTGAAAACGAGAAAAAAACTCAAAGTATCCTTCCTGGTAAAATCCTTTATAAATAAATAAATAAATTCAGAGAGAGTCGATATGGCACCGAACAGGGAATTTCCCCATACGGTGACATTTCGGAGCCATTCGGCTATTCAGAAAGCAGGCAGTTCGCCACATTTTGGTGAACTGCCAGCCAGTATGGTGCCTGTTCGAAGGCAGTGATATCCCCCATAGAGAAGCAATGGTTAATCTATTCAGAGAACACCGAACAGCAGTGAAAAGTTGCCGAAATGCCCTGCTGTTCAGTGGTTTCATTCGGCAGGTTTATTCAGGCGAATGCCATAAGCTTCAATGTTAAAAATATTCCCATTTTTATTGGATATCTAATAATCCGTCTATTATTTTATTCTGCAATAAAAAGTCTCTTTATGTATTGACATTTTAGTATCTTTTAGGGATTTTTCGGGATTTTTTCGGCAATTTTTTTTTCCGTTTTTTTTTTTTAATAGCTGATATTCTTTTATCTGTAAGAGACTTTCTTATTATCATTCACAGGACCTTATATGTAAATTACAGGCATTTTCGTTGAGCAGTTTTTTTGTAAACAGCGTTTAATTTTGACACTTTATAACTTTTTTCTTTTTACCCCATTTGTTGACTTTCCGGCTTTATCCGGAGGCTGGTCAGTGCTGTGTTCGGCGGCTCGTTGGCTCTTTCCAGACGTATTTAGAGCGTTTTTGGCGGCGGTTCGAGTGATCCAATACTTTGCATCGTATCGGATTCATTTTTTCGGGTGTTCGGCTGGCTTTCGGCAGTTTTGCTGCGGATTTTCGGGTCTGTTCCCTTCACTCCAGGGACCTTGTGGTGAATACTGAATTCACCGTATGGTCGGGAAATTTGATTCCTCAAAGTGCATGGAACAAAAGACCACCGAAATTTCGTCAACATTTCGGTGCTCTCTGAATAACCCCAGAGTCTAAAATGTCCCAAATAAAAATGCATCTGATAAACTGGAAAAAAAACAAACGATAATGTGATTTCTAAATGATGATTTAAATCAGGTGTTAATCTTTAAAATAACCCAGGCCCTATTTCGCTTGATCCATTAACATTAACGAGTGGGCTATTAAAAGCTGTTTGATCCAGAGAGAAATCTTTCCACCATTCTGGGGTGAAGAAGGAATTTCCCCTCAGTATGTTGCATATTGGTGAGCGCTTCAGACTGGACTTTCTGCCTTCTTTTGGATCAACAGCAGTAGGTAATGTGTGAAAGGCTGGACACACATCTTTTTTCAGCCTGTGTAACTATGTATGTACAGTGTTAAGTGTAACAGCCCCACTCGATAACCCTAACGGCTTCCCTACTATTTTATTTGTTTTTTTTTTTAAAGGATTTTACCAGGAAGGATACATTGAGATTTCTCTCGTTTTCAAGTATGTCCTGGGTGGCGAGTATATACCATTAGGTGTCTTGCCCAAGGACACCTACTGGAGAGGTGCTCGTCGGAATCGAACCCATGACTCCACAGGCTCTCCCCACACAGAGCAGTGATGTTACCTCTACTCCACCCAACCATTTGAACCAGTAAATCCCTATTGTCACTTGGCTGTAATGGCATCTTACTGTACATCTGTGCTTTCCTATATGGAGGGAGTTTATTTTGGAGCCAGTATGATGGCTCATTCAGTCACTGGTGGTGACTCGATTTGCTTTCACCACCTACATGTTACACTATGAGAGTTGGTCTGTTTCTTCTTCTCCCCAGTAGTGGGGAAATTAATGTAAACATGTTAAAGGAAAGGATTGTTGAACATCTAAAAACACATAGATTACAGGATCAGAAACAACATGGGTTTACCTCAGGGAGATCATGCCAAACTAATCTTATTGATTTTTTTGATTGGGTAACAAAAACAATAGATATAGGTGGTGCAGTAGACATTGCTTATTTAGATTTCAGTAAGGCTTTTGATACTGTTCCGCATAGAAGGCTTATCAATAAATTAAAGACGAGACAGAGGAGATATGATAGAAACATTTAAATACGTAAAGGGAATCCACAAGGTAGAGGAAGGGAGTATATTTAAAAGGAAACAAAGTAGCAAAACAAGAGGACATAGTCTTAGATTAGAGGGGCAAAGGTTTAAAAGTAACATCTGGAAGCATTATTTTACTGAGAGGGTGGTGGATACATGGAACAGCTTTCCAGTTGAAGTGGTAGAGGCCAAAACAGTAATTGAATTTAAGCAGGCATGGGATAGGCATAAGGCTATCCTAAACAAAAGATAAATCCAGGTAAAGTATCCATGTAATTTGGCAGACTAGATGGGCCGAAAGGTTCTTATCTGCCGACATTTTTCTATGTTTCTATGTTTCTATACAGACTCTGAATATGAAGCGTATACAGAAGGCAGGACCTGCCTTAAAGCTACTCACTGAAGGGTTGCGCAGATTGTGACTGACCCATTACCGCTATTTACTAACATATTCTGAAATTATATCAGATATTCTGAAAAAAGAGGTTTGTGAGGATCCTGAGGACAAGCAACGGCACTAGGGGTCTGCTCTACGGTGGGGCTCGCTAAGGTCTCATGAGGTATTAGCTCGATTGTGCCATTACAAGGATGAATACTCCATATGCAAATCAGACTGCCATCACCCAGAAAGGGTGACCAGTACTGATTGCCAAGGATGTCATCCCTGCACAAGAGGTGCAGAAACCCATTGCTATCATTTCGGCCTCTAATGGCACAATCCAGCTAAAACTTTGTGAGACCTGAGCGGCCCCACCGTAGAGCAGGCCACTAGTGCCTTTGCATGTTGTCAGGACCCTCACAAACCTCTTTAGTCTCACTATATCAGATATTCTGAACAATATTTTTTTTCTGTTTCGCTAAACTATATAATGTCACTATTGTAAATTCTTGCATGGTGTTGTACCACTTGGTGCTGCACCAAGGTTGTATATGTATTTGGATGTCAAATTGAGGGTATAAAATTGAGGGTTCCTTCACTTTTATGATTGTTAGTGATAGTGTGCGCTATAATAACCGTCTGCTGTTAAATATAGCAACAGTAAACAGTTTTCTTATTTTTCTAATATGTACAAAACCTCTGAATAAAATATGATGAGCAGTAACTTTCTAGTGTCTGCAGATCTTGTGGTTTTACAACTTGGAAGAGGCCCTTTGATTGTTTTACTTATGTCTTTCAGTTATGTGTGCGCAAATACCCTTTTAATTTACATACTTGTACAATTATCCGTATATTGATCGCCTTGAATATTACATTAATTACTCATAGTCATTCAAATGGAAAGAAAATGCTCAAGGGCGCAGAGTTAAATCTATCACGTGCTGTTTTGCAGCTGTTTGATCCTCAAGAAGGTGAAATATCCATCTTCAAGTAATCTCCTACAGCGCGCGTAAAATGGTGACATGTTCTTTCTTGACTTGAATAAATTAAGTTTTCATTTTATTACTTATAATAATAAATTACAAATGCAAACTAGTATATTATAAAATGAATTATTATGAAACAAATGTTGTATTTCCACTTGTAATAAATTATCTTATTAATTCATCTTGCAACCACGTAAAAAGTAGTTAACTGTAAACAACATAAACACTACATCCAAATTTATTTCAAGTGATATTCCAGGTTTTCTACATGCCATTGCCAACAGGATTAAACAAAAAAAAAGGAAATCAATAAAGTCCAGAACTACATAGATGAAATAATAGTGTTTTTTTTCATTCAGTGAAAAGACAACATTTCAACCCAAAGTGGGTCTTTATCAAGTCTTGAGATAATGAACCACTTCTGGTCAAAACAATGTTTTTTTCACCGGAGGAATAAATTCACTATATTTTCATCTACACTGTAATGGACTGATAGAATTTTTAGCACTATTAAGATTTTGGAATGTGGACCTCATCTACCCATTTGAAAATTTTGGGCTGTTTAATCAATCACCATTTCTTTATAACTGCATTAGTTCTATTTTTTTTAACCTTAAAAATGCCATTTAGGTATGATTGGCAAACTGGCTTAGTGTAAGATGAGAACAAAACATTTTAAATTACTTGAGTGTAGCCAAAATCAAATGGGATATATTACTAAACTAGAAAGTGTTAGATTTTAATTTCCTGTAAATATAATAAATATTTTGTCTTAAAAAGCCGGTTCTTATAAAATGGGCTGTGAAATTCCCCCCCATCATTTTTGTTAGTGTCAATACTGCATAGACCGTTGTTCCTTCTATAGGATATGAGCTGTGGCCGATTTCCTGTTATGTTCAGTGCAGGAAAATGTGCGCAGAAGCGGGAATATGGGAAAAGGATTTCTTGTGAACCATATATGGTAGTAAGTTAACTGAGTGGCTAAACTTTGATGTTGTAATGTATCTGTACACTGATTGGCTATAAATTCTGTGAATTTTAATAAATAGATCTGGCTTAATCGATTCAAAATAATTTCGTTCTCATAATTTAATTTCATTTGGTATATCGGACCAATTTAAAACCCATTGTAAGTTGGGATCGATTTGTTATTTGATATTGACTCGAATTTCGGATCACTAAAAAAACTCCAATAAACCAAATCCTGCTGTTAAAAGGCAAGCTAGTATTAAATATTGAGCTGTCCATTGGCCTGTGGTGCTGAATACAAATTAAGCACAGCAAACCAATTTACAGGGACGGGGTGCTTTGTGAAACAGTCAAACGAATGTGATTCATTTCATAATATTGTTTGCTTTAGTCCTGACTTGTATTGTAAGTTGGGATCGATTCGATATTTGATATCGAGTCGAATTTCAGATCACTAAATAAAACCCCAATGAATCAAATCCTGCTGTTAAAAGGCATGCTAGAGTTAAATATTAAACTGTCCATTGCCCTGTGGTGATGAATATAGATTAAGCACAACAGACCAATTTACAAGGACGGGTTCCTTTGTGAAAGAGTCAAACGAATCTGATTTGTTTCATAATGTCACTTGCTTTAGTACTGACTTGTATTGTAAGTTGGGATCGATTCGATATCGATTTGAATTTTGGATCACTAAATAAAACCCCAAGAAATCAAATCCTGCTCAGGAATCATTTAATCAATGGTTCTCTTGTGAAACAGTATGACGAATCAATTTCATTATGTACCATTTCGTTTTCAATTCAATTTGGAAGAAATCAAGTCGTTATTTCGGAAGTTCTTCAAAAATATGAATTAATGAATTTTTAAATGAATTGCCATTCATTACGAAACGAATGCACACCTCTAGTGGAAACCTCTTTGGCTCTATTCAGCCTGTAATAGGGAGCAACAGAAGGTTAAATGCGGCACAACTCAAGAGCCATTAAACGTTTGTGGCTCCCTATTGCTGGCTATATTACAAGCAAGCTTCTATGTTAGTGGTTCAACTCATAATATGAGGGCGTCTCTAATGGATACTGGCAGCACTGCCATCACCACTAGTATCATTTCATGAAGTCTATAAGAATCCATGGAGACAAAGGCGAGCCATGTGGCTCAACTGGAATAGCCTAATTAGAGTGGTTAAGTGTATAATAACATTAACGGCTCACTTGGAATATGGGCCCACGTTATTTTGCTAAACTACCTAACCTGTAAAAAATAATTGAAATTCATCCAATTTAGCTATTTTTAGATAAAATTTGTAGTTCCCAGCAATTCATGGTAAGCATAATGCAAGATTGGGACACAACCACTTACAGAATTATTTTGATTAAATTTCGGATATTCTACTAAAGAGTAAAGAAAATTTCTACGAAACCATCTGGGAAAAGGGAAAGTCTTCTATCCTCCCAGTCAGGGAGCGAGTAATGAGTCATTATCCACATATCAACATCCACAGTCGTTGCTGATGATTAAAGATCCTATCATACTTGTCTCGGGTTTTTAACAAAATTGGACGACTAAGAAGGTTAATCCTCCTATTAAAATTTTAAAGACATTAGCTGGGTTGTTAGTAACATCATTATTGTACCATGTAATGGGTGGATAATTAGTGACACACAGACTGTACCAAAACATATATTTTAAATGAAGCATAATAATTTGGAGTGTAAATGTTTGTGATTGCAGCGGCAAATGCCATTAGTCTAAGACAGTGTTTCCTAAACCTGGTCTTCAGGACCCCCTAACAGGATAGGTTTGCCAGATATCTGAAGCACACAGCACAGGTGATATGAGTTGCTGCTCAGTGATTGCACGATTCAGTCTGCAATGCATTTATTCAAGGGAATCCTTAAGGCCCTGTTCACACTGTGCGATTTATCGTGCGGATTTTTCCACGACGTCGCAGCAAAATCCGCGCGACGTCGCACTATGTAGCTTCTCCAATGCATTTCAATGGAGCTGTTCACATCTTGTCGTGCGACGTCGCATGTCACAGAAGCATGTCGCTGGTACATGACCCTTTTTTTGCGATTTGCTATCTGCGATTTTGCGATTTGTATTGGTGGTGCTTAGCAAAAATCGCACAAAACAGCGATGTCGCGCGACATTATCGCACCATGTCGCGAATATGAAAATCGCGCGACTTTCAAATCGCACAGTGTGAACGGGGCCTTAAGCCGAGCCTGTTAGGGGTTCGTGAGGGCCATGGTTGGGAAACACTGGCCTAAGGCAAAGAAAAACATATATAACGTCACTTTCAATGTCTTCATTTCATCTTGAGCTTTGTTGGTATCATACTCATTCACACATACAACTTTGGACTCACAGTAATATGACTATGTGAATGTTACCCGGCAGATTGTCTGTACTCTTTCATACCGTAATCTGAAAAAAACAAAACAAAGCGTGTAGCATCTGCCACGAGCGTCTTTACTATTGACTGGGCCTTGGGAAAATATTCCCCCCCCCCCATGCAATTTTGCGCTCCACCTGAACATCCCAAAAGAAAAAAAATCCAGAAAATTAAAAAAATACTTTTTTGTCTGTGTTTTTTTTTTTTAATTTTACATGGTTATGTTTGGTATCAATGGAAAGGTCAGACTCTGACCTGTCCAATGACACACAACTTGACTTTATGGGGTGTAAAGAATAGAGATACATGGGTCCAAAGGATCCACACTCTCCTTTCACTGGTGCGGCGGCTTGTGTTTTAGATACACAAATGCGTAATTACGTGTTGCGCCATCACCTCCATGTTTGCTCCCATCGTAGATTGTTTTCTCATAGAACATAATGCCACTGCCTTAGAACTGAGGGGGAAAAAAGTAAATTTTGCATTAAATTTAATTGTTTATTTTTCTAATTTTTTTTTACACATTACGTGGTCATATTTGCAATTGATGGAAAGGCCAGATTCTGACCTGTCCTGACACCTCACTTGTCCTTGTGCAGTGTAGTGTAAAGATTAGAGATGCAAGGTTCCAAAGCACCCCCAGCACTCCTCACTGCAGTGCTGCAGTTTATGTTTTTGATGGAACAATGCGTAATACGGCATTATGCCATCACCTCCATACTTGCTGGTGATATGGGAAATGCGATGGTGAGTAGGTGCAGCATCATTGTTCATTATATAATTGAAAAGTTAACAATAGTGCTGCATTAGAAAATAAAAAAATAAGAATTATTTATTAATTATGGGTCTTGGTTCATGTTGCCATTCCTGGGTTCCAGCCCAGGGGTTACTTGTTTGCACTCAGCTCACCTGTCTGTCATGTCCTCTTCCACTCCCTATTTAAGAGCACTGCTCCCACAGTGCATTGCTCCATGATTGTCAGTCTTCCGGAGTCATTCTGAGTTTTGTCTTTTCAGTGCTTCCTGCTTCTAGTTCCTGTTCTGTTTGTATATTTTGTTCTTGTATATTATTGGTTCTGTTTCCCTGTCTGGCTGTTACTCTGGTCACCGTGTTCCTTGTTTATTTCTGGATATTCCTGTGTACTATTTCTCATCCTGTTTCTTGTGTGATTCAGTTCGTGGTTTTCCCTTGCTGTGTTTTTGATTTCTGCCTCACTCTTCTATGCTGATAACCTGTGTACTGATCTAGCTTGTTTGACTACCCTCCCGGCTTTTGACCTCTGGCACTGATTTCTTGGTTCCTAGTATTTGTGTTCATTCTGAGACTATGCACTGCCCTGTGGTATTTTCTATTTAGCTTAGATCCGGCTACCCTAAAGACCGGCATATCAGTGTTAGGATTTATTTTGGTATTACCGTGTAAGAGTCTCTGTCCAGCCCTGTGGTGTTCTCACCTCCTGCCCAGATACTTGTTGTCTGCAGTAGTATCTCCTGCACTTTGGGCTTTCTTCCTAAACAAGGGCTCCACCATGGCTCAAGCCTGGTGCCGCCATGACAGTCACCTGTGGTCAACGGGCCTAATGGCAGCTAATGGTCCACACTAATGGTCCAAACTGCAAAAGCATCCGATTGATAAGAGCTCACAAAATATGAATGGTACGATGTAAACATTTCTAATAAAACTCTAATAAAAATATACAGTATACAAGGATCAGTGTTCTTACATATTTGCAGATGTCATTAACACGGTGAACTATAGAGACTAGATACTCGAGTATACAGAAATAAGAAGCTCAGGTCTCTAGGTTACTAAATAGGATGAAACCTTGAGATTCACTATTCCCCTATTGTTTCTGGTATATTTATACGTCGGGTATGTCCAGTTAATTCATCCTTTTTCTTTCCTACTGTCCTAGCCATTACGGACCCCGAAGGACCATATTGCGATTAGGGATGAGCTGTTCGGTTCGATCAGTTTGAAGTTCGATTCGAACTTTGGCCGTTTGCAAGTTCGCGAACTTCGAACTTTTTGGTGTGTTCGGTTCGAGTTCGCAAAATTTTTTTTGAAAAAAGTATAAAAAATGCATAAAAAAATACAAAAAAATCTAGAAATAAAGAGACTCTTTACTGCAGAATATTATAAGCAATGGTTTATAAGATATTGAATTAAAAACGAATGTGTACGTGCAAAGCTTCTCACCTCTAAATGACCTGTGTTCTCCAATGGTAAACAACAGGTGTTTTTAGTCTGGTCTAATGAATTTGATACATTGTATGTATGTAGACTATACTGAGGGTGTGGTTTCTGCTTCTGAGAAGTGTTAATTTCTGTACTAAATCTTCCTCTAATATGTTGCATTTCATTGCTGTGTGCTCAGCTCATTTTTACCGCTTTCGCTCATCATGTTTAAACGCGATTTGAAGCCACATTTTATTAAATAACCCAGACAAATTAGATATCGGTCTTTCCGGCAGACTCCGCAGATTCATAATATATCATTTTCATATGTATACGTCATGTCCTGGCTGTATATTATGACAAAAAAATGCAATAAAAATTGAATTTTTAATCATCTGCAGTGTGTAAAGTGTTTTTTTTCTCACATTTTAGCACATGAGCGTTTGCGGTTATGTTTTCTATGGGGTGCGCTTGTACAAAAATTAGAAATGGGGACTTGTTACATTTTGTGGGGGGAATTACGTGATTTATAGCAAACACACCCCATAGAAAAAAATCATTAGTGCAGCATCATTGTTCACATTATAATTGAAATGTGAACAGTATTGCTGCATTAATAAAAATAACACACACAAAAATTACAGCTTTTTTTTTTTTTACTTTATACCTGGTCATGTTGGGTATCATTCGAAAGGCCATGCTCAGGCCTTTCTATTGACACCCTCCATGACCCCCTAGCTGCCTGAAGATATCGGGGTTCAAATGAACCCCCTATCTCCACCAGGGGATTCCGGGCAGCTAGGGGTTCCCCGGCTATCTGACATCATCACGCTATGCGTGAGGACATCAGGCAGAGAGGGGGGACCTGGGGCTGGAGCCGCCATCTAAGATGGTGGTCCCCACCGGAGCTAGGCCGCACTTCGGCGCCGCAAGACGCCGAAGTGAGACCCGGTGCCTAAGGGGTTAAAGCCAGGTACTGCTTAAAAGGGGAGACTCTCTCGTTTTAAGCGGTGCCTGTCTTTTTTTGTGGGACCTCCCGATCGGGAGGGAGAGGGATCCGAACGGATCCCCCCTCCCTTCCAGGCAATCTGCCGGGGGGGTCGCCTGGAAATGACATCATCGCCCATGGCGCGATGATGTCATTTACGTCGGGAGGAGCCGTCGGGAGGAGCTTGACTTCAGCGTCTGAGGACGCTGAAGTCAAAACGCCGCGGGACCCCGGACAGAGAGGTGAGTATCTCCGCCAGGGATCCCGCAAAGCTGATGACGTGTGGGACACGTCCTTCTCAGTATACAGCGGGAGTAACTGAGCCCACACGTCGTCAGCAGTGAAGGGGTTAAAAACGTCTTTTTTAAAACTTTTTGTCCTTGTTTCCTGTCCCCCAGGGTACTACCCGGACCCGGACATTGTTTTTAAATGTTTCTATACATCCTAGAAATCCGCCACTTCACAGGTAGGTTATGGGGACCTCCTTGGTACGATATTTGAAGGAATTTTTTATTTTTTATTTTTAACCCTTATTTCATGGAAAACTCACTGTCCCTTTAACCCCTTAAGGACCACTGACGTACCCTGTACGTCCTGTCCTCGGGTCTCCCTTAGACCCGCGGACGTACAGGGTACGTCAGCGGCGCCTAATCCCCCTCTCCCTAGCTGGATCCCTCCGCGATCTGGCAGGGAGGAAGCCTGCCCATGTGATTTACATGGGCAGGCGAGGCTGATGATGTCGCCACGCTGCGTGGTGACGTCATCAGCAGGCGTCCCCATGCAAAGCAATGGAGGGGAGGGGGGGCTCCTTCGGAGCCCTCTATATCCCCAACCATTGCAGCTAGGGAGATGCTTTTTACACCGCTGAAAAGGGGAGAGTCTCCCCTTTTCAGCGGTGTATAGCATTAACTGTTTCGCCGCCGGATCACGTTTCGGCGCCAATTGATGCCAGAACGCGATTCGAACCTGGAGGGGGGCTGACATCTTGGATGTCAGCCAAGCCTCCAGGTCCCCCCCCCACCCACTGACAACCTCACCATATGTGTGAGGTTGTCAGTGGGCCAGTTAACCATCTAGCTGCCATATAGAGATATAGAGATATAGAGATATCTCCCGATCCATGACAGCTAGATGGTCATATTTGACATCATTTGAAAGGCCTGATTATGGCCTTCCCAATGATACCAAACATGCCCAGGTTTGGTTTAAAAAAAATAAAAAAATTAAATAAAATAAAAAAATGTTTTTTTTAAAAAGTTTTTTTTGTCTGGGGGGGGTTTAATTAAATAGGACCTAGGCTGTCATCTAAAAATAATTAGCACAAAATGGTCAGAATGAGCGCAGCGCACATAGGTGAACTGTCTCAGCAGTGAAGGGGTTAAAAAGCAAACGCATGTAAAAATTGGGTATTTCTAGTCTCGGGACAAAATTTTGAACCTATTTAGCCAGGGTCTTTTTGGGTGGTTGTAGATTTTGGGGATTAAATTACGAAAAAGTGTGTTTTTACCATTTTTTCCTCATATTTCATATTTTTTTTATAGTAAATTATTCGATATGATGGAAATAATGGTATTTCTAGAAAGTCCATTTAATGGCGGGAAAAAGGGTGTATAATATGTGTGGGTTGAATAAACGAGTAAGAGGAAAATTTGACCTAAACACTAACAGCGCAGAAACGTAAAAACAGCAGCGGTCACTAAAAGACGGATTTGTGTCAAACCGCCCGGTCACTAAGGGGTTAAAAACTTTTTTTAAAACTTTTTGTCCTTGTTTCCTGTCCCCCAGGGCACTACCCGGACCCCCATACACCTTTTATGGCAAATATCTAGCATATATGCCCTCTTGGAGGGCACTCTAAAAATCGAATTTTGAGTCCCATTGACTTGCATTGAGTTAGAGTTCGAATTCGAACTTCTGAAAAGTTCGAGTTCGAATGCGAACCGAACTCGGGGTGTTCGGCTCATCCCTAATTCCGATCTTGAATCTGTTTACATATCAAGATAAGGCTTCATACCAGAGATTATTTATAACCCACAGCCCTGATACTGTAGTGTGTTATGGAATAAGTTTGCTTAATACTACTGTAGCGCTGTGTTTAAAAAGACTGTTCTGCTGCATTTATTTGAAATGGCCACCAGAGGGAGACAGAGACCATGGTAAGCATGCTGGACCAACACAGAAGATATTGGGACTACGTTTCCTGGCATGCTTTGCAAGCGGACACAGGAAGTGGGTGGGACACAGACGCTGTACATCCTGAGCCTCGTGGAGATAGCTGTGAGAGCGCGCCAGGGAGTGCATGAGAGAGGATGCAGTGTTGCAGAGTGGAACAGTGACTAGGCCGGAGCGCAGGTGCGGCCTACCAGGATTCCAAGAGGGGTTACCCAGCCTTGTAAGAAGGAGACCCAGTGATCCACAGGCATCCCCCAAGCTGCTGTCAAGGAAGCGGAGGACCCCTGAATTAGGAGTACCGCAGGTCCATTGGATGGGAGAGCAGGCGGTAGCTGGACAAGCCACGGTCGGAGCAAAGAGAACCCGACAACAGATCCAGTAGCCATTATCCTAGCAAGGCATCGAGCGGAGGGACGTCCTGGGTCAGCGGAACCTTGGTGATCCAGCGGATGGGTGAGAGGCCTCCAAGGCCGGTTTTACAAAGTCAAGAAAGTGCGCTGTTGTTTATTTCTGAAACCCACAGGGCCCCAACTTGACTAGTCGAAGACATCGTTTAAAAGATTCACTGGCCAGTTGAATAGTACCCGGGTACCACAACACACACATACACTCACAGTTCGGGACTTAACCTGTTCGGGACTCACTCCCTAGTATCTAAAGAAGGGGAAAAGATTTGCATCTTATTTTGTTTTCCGCTGCGTGTTTCCCGAATTGCGAAGCATTGTATTTTTCTGTTCGGTCGCGCATTTTTCAGAAATACGAAGCCTCGCATTTCTTTTTCCGCTGCGCGTTTACCGCGATACGAAATACTGTAAATATATCTACGAACACCGTGTCTCATTATATGCCTTTTTCTTTAGTAAACAATATAATTTATAAAATCCACAACGGTGCTGGAGTATATTTATTCCCTAGTGCGGGGAGACTGACCCGTGGTTCATTTTCAGCGGCTCCTCCGGGAGTGAGCGCTACACGTGGGGGCTCGTCCGGGATCTCAGTCTCTGGAAAAACCGCATTTAAAGGGTTAAATATGGACCCAGACGAAGCAGCAGAGTGGTGTAAAGCACAGGGTGGCCAGTTAGAGTTGAGTGTAGTAATGGATATTCCTCTAGACACCTGGGCAGAAGAGCAGATCCGCTTGGCCGTGGCAGCGTTGGCACCTGACCAGCGGGGGTTTCTAGCGGACATCAAAGTGAACCCAGAGACTTCTCACACGTATGTTCTTTTCGAGTGGAGAAAGGGTGTTCCTGTGTGTTTTCAGGGCGTGGGTATACAGCTAACCGACGACGTGGAAGTTTGTCTGATCCAGCCAAGTAAGCCACGTGGTGATTCAGCGAACACTCCTGCATCCAGCCCGCTGGCCATGATCGGGCCGGAGTTCATTGCTGCTATTGGAGACCTAGTGGTTAAGTGTCAGAGGGCTCACCCTTCTTACATCAGCTTCGGATATCGGAAGTTGGAAAAATTTTCAGGAAACTTGCCAACTCCGGCGGGAGAAGAAACCTTCGAAGAATGGGTAGAACAAGCGATGCAGGCTCTGGATGAGTGGGACGTCTCTGAAGCGCAGAAGAAGCAAAGGATTATTGAGAGCTTAAAGGGGCCTTCGTCAGAGGCTGTCAGGAATCTGAAGCTGAGCAAGAGAGACTGTACTGCTCTAGATTACCTGAACATATTACAGGAAGTCTTCGGGCGAACGGAAAAGGCTGCTGAGCTAATGTACCAATATGAGCATACTTACCAGAAAAGGGGTGAGAAGATGACAGAATACATGAGGCGCCTGGATAAGATACTGTACCAAGTACTGTTGAAGAAAGGAACAGACCCCACTACAGTAGATCAGGTTAGAATGCGTCAGATATTGAAGGGTGCCTTACCTTTAGATCCTGTGATGTTGCAGCTGAGGACTCGAGAAGGTAATAAAGAGTTAAATTACCTAGAACTGATTCGAGTTGTTCGGGAGGAAGAAGCCCTTCTGGAAGAGAAGCTTGGAAGAAGGGGAGAAAAGGTCTATGCGCAACCCATAGAGTATAACGAGTGTTCATCAGATGAAGAAGATCTGGAAGAGACATATGAGCCGGAGATAACTCCAAAGTCATCAAACCAGGTGTATGGTGAGATACAAAAGATTCTCGCGAGCGTACAAGAAGCCCAAGTCAAGATGGAACAGACACACATGGACCTATGCCGGGCAATCTTGAAAGTAGTAGAAGTGCAGACTGAAATACAGAAGTCTCTCTCAGATATACGAACAGCAGCGGTTGCTGTGGCCTCCGACAGAGGATTTTCAAATGAGCCACAGGAAGAAAGTGTGCCCTCATCCTCGTGGGGAAGATGTTTCGCCTGTAGAGAATTCGGTCATTTCAAGGCTCAGTGCCCAGAAAGGAGACAGGGAGGGTCTCTATATGTGCCTGCTAGACCTAGGAGATCCTCTCCCTGGAGGTCTGGTCCTACGTCGCTGGAAGACAATGTACGCCCGCAGTCACCACGTGTGAGGACAAGGGTTAGAGTACAACAGACTGGGTCTACCTCTCCTGCTACTACGAAAAAGTTCCCTGACAAGTTGATAGGTCCTTCGCCCATCATCCCGGTTCAAGTGGAAGGAGTCTATACTAAGGCTCTTCTAGATTCGGGTGCTCAAGTAACGCTGATTTACCGAGACTTCTATCAGAAATATTTGAAGCATATACCCCTGAAGAAATTGAAGGATCTTGAAATCTGGGGTATGGGAATGGAGAAGTTTCCCTACGATGGATATATACAGGTGAAGCTAGAATTCAGTTCGGAAATTACTGGACAACCGGGAGTATGTGACACGTTGGCAATTGTGTGTCCTCGTCCCTCGGAGCTAATCGAAGTTCTATGATAGTGGGGATGAACGCTGATGTGTTGAGACACCTCTTAACCCCACTGGTCACAGAGGAGAGTCCTGCTCCTAAGAAGGCACACTCGATGTCACGACGGGCCTGTCCACGGAGGGTCAAAGAACAGAGAGCCACTACAGAAGTAAGAAGGCTGAGGAGAACGGAAGGGACAGAGAAGATCCTACGTTCAGGAGAGACTGTACAAGTACCGATTGGAGACAAATTCTCTGTGCCTGGTCTGCCTATATCTCGTCCGACTTCTATTACTTGGTCTCGGCAGTTACGTCCCGTCGGAGAGAGTGAAGAAGACAGTGAAGAGGAAGGCTGGAGTCTGAGCTGGGTGTGGACACCTGAGTCTCAGGGCGTCAAGCCAGTCTCTGACTGGAGTGGGAGTGCTTTAGAACCTGATATTTCTGAAGTGATGACTCAAGCACCGGAAGTTTCTGAAGTTTTAGAGGAAATATCCATAGATTACAGTTCTATGCCTTCACTGGAGGGCTCATATTCTGAGGAAATGTTTGCTCCGATTGTTGATGAGAGAATTGAGCCTGTAGAGTCAGCTCTCCCGACTGAAGAGGTTCCTGAAAAATTTGAACCTAAACGGCCAATACGACCCCCTCAGAGACTCACGTATGATTCACCAGGACATAGCACAGAGGAAGCTGTAACAACTGTGCGGAGGTTTCCTGGAGTGTCGGCCCTACTTACAGAGGTGTCTAGGGGTTTGGGTGAGATTGAGGATATTTGCTGCCTGTTTTCAACCCTGACTAGATAGGCTAAAGTTAGAAATGTAATGCAACTGTTGTTATGTTATGTTGTGTTATGTATGACCGTTACATGCACCCGTTACACGCCCTTGGGAGGACCCAAGAGTTTAGGGGGGGAGAGTGTAGCGCTGTGTTTAAAAAGACTGTTCTGCTGCATTTATTTGAAATGGCCACCAGAGGGAGACAGAGACCATGGTAAGCATGCTGGACCAACACAGAAGATATTGGGACTACGTTTCCTGGCATGCTTTGCAAGCGGACACAGGAAGTGGGTGGGACACAGACGCTGTACATCCTGAGCCTCGTGGAGATAGCTGTGAGAGCGCGCCAGGGAGTGCATGAGAGAGGATGCAGTGTTGCAGAGTGGAACAGTGACTAGGCCGGAGCGCAGGTGCAGCCTACCAGGATTCCAAGAGGGGTTACCCAGCCTTGTAAGAAGGAGACCCAGTGATCCACAGGCATCCCCAAGCTGCTGTCAAGGAAGCGGAGGACCCCTGAGTTAGGAGTACCGCAGGTCCATTGGATGGGAGAGCAGGCGGTAGCTGGACAAGCCACGGTCGGAGCAAAGAGAACCCGACAACAGATCCAGTAGCCATTATCCTAGCAAGGCATCGAGCGGAGGGACGTCCTGGGTCAGCGGAACCTTGGTGATCCAGCGGATAGGTGAGAGGCCTCCAAGGCCGGTTTTACAAAGTCAAGAAAGTGCGCTGTTGTTTATTTCTGAAACCCACAGGGCCCCAACTTGACTAGTCGAAGACATCGTTTAAAAGATTCACTGGCCAGTTGAATAGTACCCGGGTACCACAACACACACATACACTCACAGTTCGGGACTTAACCTGTTCGGGACTCACTCCCTAGTATCTAAAGAAGGGGAAAAGATTCGCATCTTATTTTGTTTTCCGCTGCGTGTTTCCCGAATTGCGAAGCATTGTATTTTTCTGTTCGGTCGCGCATTTTTCAGAAATACGAAGCCTCGCATTTCTTTTTCCGCTGCGCGTTTACCGCGATACGAAATACTGTAAATATATCTACGAACACCGTGTCTCATTATATGCCTTTTTCTTTAGTAAACAATATAATTTATAAAATCCACAACGGTGCTGGAGTATATTTATTCCCTAGTGCGGGGAGACTGACCCGTGGTTCATTTTCAGCGGCTCCTCCGGGAGTGAGCGCTACACTACCCTAAATGGAAATTGTTTTCCAGTAGATGTAGGTTTATAGTCATTCTTTTTAGTTTTTTTGGAATAAAAGTTAAGTTTTATTTGTCTTGTAACTTGCTATTGCAGCCTGTATCCATGAGATTATCTATGGTTTAAATACGGTTACCCCAACTATTAGGACAAAAGTTTTTTTGGGTCCTTTGCATCAAGATATACTTTTTGAATCTATGCTTACGCACAGCTAGATTTATCTCCAGCAATTATAACCCGGCTGCAAAAGCGTGAATCAAAATCTTTGGTATTTTCTTTATATGAAGTGGGGCTCAATACTAACAGTGTCCGCTGCCACCAGTGATTAAATTGTAAATCAGACAGTGCCATAACGCAGTGCAGAATCAGATGACGTTGAGTGACGAAGCGGGCTCAGGTCCCGGAATGCGTAAAGAACACGGTCCTGAAAACTACATGGTGTGTACTCAAACGCCACTTCTAATAATTTGCTTGACATAAATTTTAACATGTTTGGTTTATACCATGTGAGGCACCAGATCCGCCCAAATAGGTCCTGGAACACAGACAGTCAACAACCGAAAGGTCACAAATCCTGTTCCCCAGGATCTCCCACAAATGAAGCCCTGGCTGCCACCCAAGAGTAGTGGGAGTAGAGCACAGCACTAATATGTGTATAAAACATTGAAAATTTTGGTCTGGTCGGCACACAGTCAGAGAAGCATGGTTATTTTCTCACTGCAGGCATACAGCTGAATCACGCACTGACTGGCTGTGTTTTGACACCAATTTAAATGTGTTTTTAAGGCTTTTCCCAAATTCACACTTCATCTGGCCACTCATATTAAAAAGGCATGCCCTATCAATATAACACATGGATTTTTATTTTTTACTAGACCATCCATTACTGCCATGGTCAGCAACCTTGGTCCGTCAGATGTTTTGGAACTACATTTCCCAAGAGGCTCAACCAACCTAACAAGTACCTGATCGTCATGGGATATGTAGTTTGGGCCAAGAATGCTGACCCCTTGTTTTACAGGCTCATCTGTAACCTTGCGGATGGTCCAACAAAATGTGCAGCTTAGCATGAACCTTTCTAAAGTTGCAAACATGATCTTGACACTAAATTGTAATATTTGTGAGAGAGACTTATTCTACTGCTCCCTAGTGATTCTCCCCAGAATAACAGGGGGTTGATGTAGAGTGAGATTCTATAATATACTGTATTCTTCGGGGAGGACACACGTCGCCTGTGTGTGTGTGTGAATATGTTTTAAACACTTTTTTAACAGAACTAGAACAGCAAATCTCACTGAATGAACAAAGTCTAACCGAGACTTGTTTCAGCCAATCTTTTGTTTGATCAAGAACGCTGCGTAAAGGCAAACATGACCAAATGCATGAGTAAATATTTCCACAAACAGATACGGTATTCAGTTACTTTACTATTCCATCTTTATTGTTTCACTGGCAGATCTCTGATTTGATGAAATCTGCAATCTCGATGCCGCTTAACTGACTGGCAGACTAAGTGTGTTGGGCCTGGAAACATTTTCAGACCCATAACTAACTCCTACAGCTTATTTACAAATAGTACATTGGAATTCCATTCTGCTTAGGCACATTAGAATGCTATGTTTTAGCATTATGTGACATTCTAATGTAGCATCATTAAAAACAATAAACTAACCGTAGCTTGCTTTACTCCGATATCCATATGCCAATTAAAAACACCACATGAAGCTTATGTATACCCCTATTAAAAACATTTGATTAAGGGAAAATAAATTGTCTGAACAAGCAACTAAAGGTCATCCCTGTCTCACATTTTGTGTGCTTTTATATGCCATGGATTGGCCATCCACAAGCACAATGGGGGTGATGCTAAAACTGAATGTTAGGGGCGAGACTCGTACAGTCATTTAGTGGCACCTGTGGCTCTATTGTCTAAATTATGTGCAGTTCCAGTATAGTACAGGAAAAATATATATTGAGGGAAGGAGGTGGTAAGTATAATAAAGGCCAGACTCGATTATTGAATTATAAAAATTATTAATGCTGCAAGTATCATATTGGAGGGATCCTGAAGCTCATTGCTGGTTGACAGGTGTCCACAATCATCTCATGCTAGGGGTGGAAGGAGAGGCCATAGAACAGAACTATATTAACAGACAGGATGTTTGCTGGAGGTCCATTAGTTATTAAATCTTCAACCACCCTACTCCAATGTGGAGAGAAAGATATTGTAGGGATATCAAGTCGTGATAACATCACCCTTGCTATGTATTGTTGATCCAAGGAACAGGTAGCTATGGCTTTTAGAATGTCACTACAGGTTCCTAATTCCTGTACTGTTCTCTAAAATCAATGCAAAATAAGTTTTTTTGGCTCCTAGGTTTTATTTACTGGGTCCTAAGTTTGATGTCAATTATTCAAGTTCTAGTTTATTAAATCTTATTCAACAAGGCAAGAGATGGGGAAAGAGTAGATAGACTGCACATAATGTGAGGGAATAGAAAGACCCATGTCAGTAGAATGAAACTGGATATAGAATTATAAAGAAGACACAAGGGTAGAGATTCTTTCAATACAAAACAATGTTCAGCAAATTTATATCAGTTTTAAGATCCAATAAGCCAACTCCACATTTTTAAAAGCCAGGCAAATTTTGTGTGTACATATGGATCTTAAAAATTATATTATTTTGCTGACACTATGTTATATTGCAAGAACCTCAAATACACGCACATACAGTATATAAATATAAATTCACAAACAGGGTAATGAATAACAATAATTCGCAAACATAAATAGATTGATTGCCAAAACAGGACAGCATGATGAAAAAGGAAACACTATATGCAAACACTTACATATTTGTGTGTGTGTATATATATCCTCACCCTGACCTACAAAGCCCTCACTTACTCCGCTACCCTCTACCTGTCCTCGCTAAAGCATAATGTTTCCGCCTCCATGTTTGAAGGTGGGGATGGTGTTCTTGGGGTCATAGGCAGCATTCCTCCTCCTCCAAACACTGCGAGTTGAGTTGGTGCCAAAGAGCTCGATTTTGGTCTCATCTGACCACAACACTTACACCCAGTTGAGATGTTCATTGGCAAACTCCAGACGGGCCTGTACATGTGCTTTCCTGCGCAGGGGGCCCTGTAGGCACAGCAGTATTTCAGTCCTTCACAGCATAGTGTGTTACCAATTGTTTTCTTGGTGACTATGGTCCCAGCTGCCTTGAGATCATTGACAAGATCCTCCCTTGTAGCTCTGGACTGATTCCTCACCGTTCTCATGATCATTGAAACTCCATGAGGTGAGATCTTGCATGGAGACAAGACCAAGGGAGATTGACAGTTAATTTGTGTTTCTTCCATTTGTGAATAATCACACCAACTGTTGTCACCTTCTCACCAAGCTGCTTGGTGATGGTCTTGTAGTCCATTCCACCCTTGTGTAGATCTACAATCTTGTCCCTGACATCCTTGGATAGCTCTTCGGTCTTGGCCATGATGGAGAGTTTGGAATCTGATTGATTGCATGTGTGGACAGGTTTCTTTTATACAGGTAACAAAATGAGATTAGGAACATTCCCTTTAAGAGAATGGGATAGGCATAAGGCTATCCTAAACAAAAGATAAATCCAGGTTAAGTATCCATGTAATTGGGCAGACTAGATGGGCCGTAGGTTCTTATCTGCCGACATTTTTCTATGTTTCTATGTTTCTATGCTCCTAATCTCAGCTCATTACCTGTATAAAAGACACCTGGGAGCCAGAAATCTTGCTAATTGATAGGGGGATCAAATACTTATTTCACTCATTAAAAAGCAAACCAATTTACCATTTTTTGAAATGCGTTTTCTGGATTTTCTTGTTGTTATTCTGTCTCTCACTGTTAGAATAAACCTACCCTTAAAATTATAGACTGATCATTTCTTTGTCAGTGGGTAAATGTACAAAATGAGCAGGGGATCAAATAATTATTTTCCTCACTGTAGATACATTTTTATATATATTGGTGTTTCTTTTTTCATTACATTGTCCAAGTTTATCATATCCCGCATTGCTATAGTTGCCATATATCACATGGCAACAATCACCAGGTGGGCGAGTTATTCCTACACTGGTTTAACCTGCATATCTGGGAAGATAGAACTGAATGATGTGTATAGCTAGTGTAACTAAATGGTCCCATCCCATCCTATCTATAAAAGATCAGATAATAATAAATAATAACCGGGAAAAAAGAAAAGAAGAAAATAAAGCTACTTGAATTTAAAATGTCAGAAATTTAATTCTAACATCTGATTATTTTGGCCTAAAATCCATAATTCCCCAGATGTAGTGAATATTCCCCATCAGCATTCTGATAAATTGTAAAACTAACAAACAGGGTTATTCAGAGAAAGGTGAAAACCAGGAGAACTGGCAGGAGAAGAGACCAATGTAGACCAAATACCCAATTCAGAAAGTGAGATAAATGGGAGAATTTTTCTGGTTTGGTTACTTTGACCTAGAATTTTCACTTCTCCAGTCATTGTCCTGATTTTCACCTTTCTCTGAATAACCCTGATAGTATGCCTTCTTGTAGCAGCTAACTGCCAGAGTTTAAACAACATGTTCGCAAGGCAAGGCATAATGTAATAATCCAAGTTTCAAGAATAGTTGTGCCAAGAATTTTTTTAATCTATGTAGGCCTTAAGGTTATTATTAAAATATTTGCTTTGTGATATGGTGGTTGTTGTTAGACAATGCCTGGCACATCTTCCTGAGGTATAACAATTTATTAGTTATTCATGGGAACATTCCATTCAAGCTTCTAACACTCATTGTCCAGCCATGGACATGTCTTCCCTGAACCTGATGATATTTAGAAAGACGACAAAGCTCCCTCTGAAGCTTCTTGTGTATTCTGTATCTTGGCATTACCCAGGGTCTGCTTGATATGTCTACAATGTTTAAGAAGTACTGGCCAAAGATGTGAACAACATGAACTACGGTTTTAAAGAGGAATAATTACAACTATTTATAAAGCTCCAACATATTCTGCAGCGCTGTAACAGATATAAAATTAATGAATAAGTGAGAAATGCAGAGAACGATGGAAAAAGAGTGTCAGGGACTCGGGATGGTACCAGGGTGGCACCGGGGGAGAGGGGAGTATGAGCCCCGCGTGCAGTGGTCTGCACAGATAAGCAGAGGATCGAGGTAGTGGAGGGTGGATGGACACGCAGACTAACCAGGTAGATATCAATAAACAAAGAAGATAATGTAGCGCTGATATATGGATCAATATCAGGAAAATCGCTTATACACCTAATGGTCTTTGTTACTCAACCATCAAAGGAATAGACCAGGGCTCGAGTCGAGCGGGAACGCGCAGGAACGGCGTTCCCGCACTTTTTCCACAGCGGGAACGCTGCGGGAACGCAGCGTTCCCGCTGTGGCCCGAGCCCGAACGCCGCCGCCACACATTGCCGGCGGCCGGCGTGCTTCCTGTTACAAGGGCCAGCTGACAGGAGGTGGAGCCGCTCGCCTGGCTGTTTCATAGTTCCCAGGCGAGCGGCTGCACTTCCTGTCAGCGGCCACTGAAGCAGGAAGCACGCGGCCGCTGGCAGAGGAGCAGAAGCAGCAGCAGCAAAGGTGAGCTGGGCTGGGGGCAGTATCCCTGAGACCTGGGGGGGGCAATATCCATGAGACCGGGGGCAATATCCATGGGGGACCAGGGGGGCAATATCCATGAGACCAGGGGCATTATCCATGAGAGCTGGGGCATTATCCATGAGAGCTGGGGCAATATCCATGAGAGCTGGGGCATTATCCATGAGAGCTGGGGCAATATCCATGAGAGCTGGGGCATTATCCATGAGAGCTGGGGCATTATCCATGAGAGCTGGGGCATTATCCATGAGAGCTGGGGCATTATCCATGAGAGCTGGGGCAATATCCATGAGAGCTGGGGGCAATATCCATGAGACCAGGGGGCAATATCCATGAGACCAGGGGGCAATATCCATGAGACCAGGGGGGCAATATCCATGAGACCAGGGGGGCATCATCCATGAGAGCTGGGGCATTATCCATGAGAGCTGGGGCAATATCCATGAGAGCTGGGGCATTATCCATGAGAGCTGGGGCATTATCCATGAGAGCTGGGGCAATATCCATGAGAGCTGGGGCATTATCCATGAGAGCTGGGGCATTATCCATGAGAGCTGGGGCATTATCCATGAGACCTGGGGCAATATCCATGAGAGCTGGGGCATTATCCATGAGAGCTGGGGCAATATCCATGAGAGCTGGGGCATTATCCATGAGAGCTGGGGCAATATCCATGAGAGCTGGGGGCATTATCCATGAGAGCTGGGGGCATTATCCATGAGAGCTGGGGCATTATCCATGAGAGCTGGGGCATTATCCATGAGAGCTGGGGCATTATCCATGAGAGCTGGGGGCAATATCCATGAGAGCTGGGGCATTATCCATGAGAGCTGGGGCATATCCATGAGACCAGGGGGCAATATCCATGAGAGCTGGGGGGGGTAATATCCATGAGACCAGGGGGGCAATATCCATGAGACCAGGGGGGCAATATCCATGAGACCAGGGGGGCAATATCCATGAGAGCTGGGGGCAATATCCATGAGACCTGGGGCAATATCCATGAGACCTGGGGCATTATCCATGAGAGCTGGGGCATTATCCATGAGAGCTGGGGCATTATCCATGAGAGCTGGGGCATTATCCATGAGAGCTGGGGCATTATCCATGAGAGCTGGGGGCAATATCCATGAGAGCTGGGGCATTATCCATGAGAGCTGGGGCATATCCATGAGACCAGGGGGCAATATCCATGAGAGCTGGGGCATATCCATGAGACCAGGGGGCAATATCCATGAGACCAGGGGGCAATATCCATGAGAGCTGGGGGGGGCAATATCCATGAGACCAGGGGGGCAATATCCATGAGACCAGGGGGGCAATATCCATGAGAGCTGGGGCAATATCCATGAGAGCTGGGGGCATTATCCATGAGACCTGGGGCAATATCCATGAGACCTGGGGCATTATCCATGAGAGCTGGGGCATTATCCATGAGAGCTGGGGCATTATCCATGAGAGCTGGGGCATTATCCATGAGAGCTGGGGCAATAACCATGAGACCTGGGGCAATATCCATGAGAGCTGGGGCATTATCCATGAGAGCTGGGGCACTATCCATGAGACCAGGGGGCAATATCCATGAGACCTGGGGCATTATCCATGAGACCTGGGGCATTATCCATGAGAGCTGGGGCATTATCCATGAGACCTGGGGGCATTATCCATGAGACCTGGGGGCATTATCCATATGAGCTGGGGCAATTATATCCATGTGAACTGGGGAAAATATATCCATATAACCAGTGCTGTGCATATTATTCTTGGGGTTCAGTGCTGTGTATATTATCCTGGAGGCTCAGTGCTGTGTATATTATCCTGGAGGCTCAGTGCTGTGTATATTATTCTTGGGGTTCAGTGCTGTGTATGTTATTCTGGGGGCTCAGTGCTGTGTATATTATCCTGGAGGCTCAGTGCTGTGTATATTATTCTTGGGGTTCAGTGCTGTGTATATTATTCTGGGGGCTCAGTGCTGTGTATGTTATTCTGGGGGTTCAGTGTTGTGTATGTTATTCTGGGGGCTCAGTGCTGTGTATATTATTCTGGGGGCTCAGTGCTGTGTATATTATTCTGGAGGCTCAGTGTTGTGTATGTTATTCTGGGGGCTCAGCGCTGTGTATATTATTCTGGGGGCTCAGTGTTGTGTATGTTATTCTGGGGGCTCAGTGCTGTGTATATTATTCTGGGGGCTCAGTGCTGTGTATATTATTCTGGGGGCTCAGCGCTGTGTATATTATTCTGGGGGTTCAGCGCTGTGTATATTATTCTGGGGGCTCAGTGCTGTGTATATTATTCTGGGGGCTCAGCGCTGTGTATATTATTCTGGGGGTTCAGCGCTGTGTATATTATTCTGGGGGTTCAGCACTGTGTATATTATTCTGGGGGTCTGTGCCTGGAGATATATATATATATTATATATAATGCGTTAGTCCAGTTGCCACAATCACGAGTATACCTGTACATAGTGATACCTTTCACTGATCAGTATAGTTTCCAGTTTACACTCTTGAAAGCTTGTCTTTTAAATGTAAAGTTAACCCAATAAAAATGGTATCACCGGCACGCGCTGCTATACTCGTGATATATATATATATATATATATATATCACATTTTCTTCAGGTAATGGGGGTTGTGGAATTCGTGGGTGAGTTCCCTCACTTTTTTTCCCAGGACTTGACCCCTGGAATAGACAAAAATAAAAAATGGTGTAGCGATATCAATGTCCTTCACAGAAAACAGTGTCCCGTTTGTAATCTTTTTCTCCAAGTTCTCTTCTTGTGATGTCCCTCAGAGAAAACACAGATAATAGATCATAGTGCGACCTGTATATAATATCATATATATATGAATAAGGTGGTAGCACTCACATGAATTAGAACCCTCCTGGTTCTAGGTATGTTCACTTTTAGGGATATTGTTGGCTTCCCAAAAACCTTTTCAAAGACGAATCACTGGATCCCCATCAGATTTCCAAGGATGGAGGTTGAATTCACTTCAGCAGTACACGATGAGAATCAAATAAAGTTCCGTGTAAGTAGCTAATGGTAGGTGGTTGGAATCAGATAAAGCTCCGTATAGGTAGCTAATAGTAGGAGATTCTCAAATAAAAGGAAGCTCCAAGACAGGATAAAAAATTTAATAAAATAAATAAAAACAAATAAAGCAAATAAACCAGAACGCGTTTCACCAATACATTAAAGTATCATAAGGCTTCCTCAGCTGGCTAATTTGAAATGACCATATTATGGCTTATATACTTATTTCCATTGACTGCTATCCAATCACAGCCGTCAAATTTGGCAAGAGATTGGGGCAGCCAATGAGAACTTACTTTCGGTATGCATGGCCAATCTTAGTCATGAATTTTGGCGGGAAATAAATACACCCAATTAGATTTTAACTTTCGTTTCGTATAACCAATCCGATCGATGGAAAAACAAAACCTCGCGCGTGCGCGCCGGCGTTCGGAGGCTCCACGAAAAAATAATAAAACCCCACATATGTGCGCAAAAAACGAAAATCGCATCCAACGAAAAAACGGATCGCTCGAAAGATGGAATGAAAACCCGCACATATGCGCTGACATCGAGAACTCTATGATCCAAACAGAGTTACAGTCAATAAAAAACGTAACTTTCAGTGTATAGGGCTAGTCATACGTTTTGGCGGGAAATGGGTACATCCAATAGGATTTTAACTTTCATTATGTGTGACCAATACGATCGATGGAAAAACGAAACCTCGTACATACGTACCATCGTTCGGGGGCTCCACAACAGAAAAATAAATAAAGCCCCATACATGCGTGCGTATTACGTATTAGTCGACTGCACTTCGTACGTAATACGCACGCATGTATGGGGCTTTATTTATTTTTCTGTTGTGGAGCCCCCGAACGATGGTACGTATGTACGAGGTTTCGTTTTTCCATCGATCGGATTGGTCACACATAATGAAAGTTAAAATCCTATTGGATGTACCCATTTCCCGCCAAAACGTATGACTAGCCCTATACACTGAAAGTTACGTTTTTTATTTACTGTAACTCTGTTTGGATCATAGAGTTCTCGATGTCAGCGCATATGTGCGGGTTTTCATTCCATCTTTCGAGCGATCCGTTTTTTCGTTGGATGCGATTTTAGTTTTTTGCGCACATATGTGGGGTTCTATTATTTTTTCGTGGAGCCTCCGAACGCCGGCGCGCACGCGCGAGGTTTCGTTTTTCCATCGATCGGATTGGTTATACGAAACGAAAGTTAAAATCTAATTGGGTGTATTTATTTCCCGCCAAAATTCATGACTAAGGCTAGGGTCAGACGAACGCATTTTTCGCGTCGACCGTGGAAAAGTGCGGTCGAACGAACGGACATATTTTTTCACGGAATACGCGATAGCGGTCATACGATGCGCCTTTTCGTCCGTGATTTTGTACGGATCAACAATAAAACACTTTTTGCGTCTGGACGTTATGTTGGCCGGACATTAGCAGCGTCTGAAGTCTCCCAATCACGCAAACACGCCGCTATGCGGCCGCAGCGCACTCTGACGTCAGTAGTAGCGTTTGACGTTCTCGAAAAAAATGCGTTCGTTTGCCACTTGCGTTGCGCGGACGAACTTTCGTGCGGCCGTACTTCGTGTGTTCCCGGCATTGGACGTCATTTGCTGCTAGCACGGCCGTGATTTGTGCGGCTAAACGCACGTTAAAACTGCGTTCGTCTGACCCTAGCCTTAGATTGGCCATGAATACGAAAGTAAGTTCTCATTGGCTGCCCCAATCTCTTGCCAAATTTGACGGCTGTGATTGGATAGCAGTCAATGGAAATAAGTATATAAACCATAATATGGTCATTTCAAATTAGCCAGCTGAGGAAGCCTTATGATACTTTAATGTATTGGTGAAACGCGTTCTGGTTTATTTGCTTTATTTGTTTTTATTTATTTGAGAATCTCCTACTATTAGCTACCTATACGGAGCTTTATCTGATTCCAACCACCTACCATTAGCTACTTACACGGAACTTTATTTGATTCTGATCGTGTACTGCTGAAGTGAATTCAACCTCCATCCTTGGAAATCTGATGGGGATCCAGTGATTCGTCTTTGAAAAGGTTTTTGGGAAGCCAACAATATCCCTAAAGTGAACATACCTAGAACCAGGAGGGTTCTAATTCATGTGAGTGCTACTACCTTATTCATATATATATGATATTATATACAGGTCGCACTATGATCTATTATCTGTGTTTTCTCTGAGGGACATCACAAGAAGAGAACTTGGAGAAAAAGATTACAAACGGGACACTGTTTTCTGTGAAGGACATTGATATCGCTACACCATTTTTTATTTTTGTCTAACCAGGTAGATAGCTGAAGAGAACGTGGATAATGATTGCAGTTGCAGGAACCAGAAATGGGGAATCAGGATCAGGAATCAGGATAGCAGCAATAGCAAGGGTGTTCACTCTTGGTGAGCCTGAGCTGTATGAACCAGCAATGGGTCAGTGAGGGGCAGAGCCCTTTATTTTGTGATTCACGTGTGTTTGGTGCATTAACTCCTACAATGCTGGATGCTGGTTGCTGGTTGCAGGGCAGGAACAAGATGGAAGTGAACCACCAGGGGGAGTTTCAGGATGGCTACAGCCAGGGGTCCTGACAGTACCCTCCCCTTCACGGGCACACTCTGGGTGACCAAAAAATGGCAGCAGGACTGCCCATGACCGGGCACGGGTCACTCTGGTGGGTGCTGGGACCAGTAATCGTCACACCACTGGAGGGCAGAGCGGTGGTCAGGAGTGGTGGTACAGGGTTGGGCACGTGCCTTCCTCTGACGCCGCCATGCCTTGGTCTTCGTTTTCTTGTGATCAGCAGACACCTCAGGGAGGAGAGTGCCCATGTACCCAGATGGTATTCTCTCTTCATCGTCTACGGTCACAATGGGTGAAAAGCAATCACGAGATAAAACAAAGTCCATATCAGGGTCTCTAGGGATCTTGGGGTTACGCTCTTTTTTCTTAGCTGATGCCTCAGGAATGAGGGTGCCCACGTAATCGGATGGCACCAAGGTGGGTATAGCGTAGGTGCCCTGCACCGTATAAGGAGCCGGATCCTCAGGTAAGGACTCTGGAGCAGCAGGAATGTCCCTTGCCCATCTGGCGTTGGCGACAGAGGGCGAGAGATAGGAGGCAGAGTCACCGTTGAATCTGGTGCCCACATAAGAAGATGGCAACATGGTAGGTGTCTCCTCTTCTTCCTCTTTGCCATAGTCCCCCTCTGATATAGGTCCATCGCTGGATGAAGAACAGGAGCCTCGCCATGTCTTCATATGGGGTGAGGTGGTGGCAGCCTCCAATCCTTCCTCCTTGGTAGAATAATTGTCCCAGGTGGTACCCCTTGGTACCTGCTCGAGGTCCAAATAATCAGAGGCGAGGCGGCCAGACGGCAAGAAATCATGCAGGGAGTCATAACCAGAACCGTCCACTTCACAGATGGCTGGGTCTTGCTGGCTAAGAGTGGTGAGAGACGTGGTCACACCGGGAATCCGCATACACATAAGTTCCATAGGGAGCGGAGGTTCCACAGGAGTGTTGTCAAAGTCCATAGGGAGAACTAGATCTGCTTCCGTGGTCATGGTGGTCTCCATCTCCATAGGACCCTCTGACTCGTCTTCAGAGGTGTATTCAAGCGACACGCTTCTTCTGGGTTCAACTGGCACAGATCGTCTGGGGACGGGTGTAGGTACATGAGTTTTTCGGGGTGCAGGTTTAGGTGTTGGGGGTTCTCTGGGTGCAGGCTTAGGCGCACGCATTTGTACAGCAGGTCTTTCTGGAGCAGGCGTAGACACAGTGGCTGTAGCAGGCCTGGAAGCCTGGGGCTGCTTCTGAGATCTACGCACCTGAGCGTGCTTGGGAGTTGCAGCAAACTTTGAAACTGGTATCGGTTTGACAACCGCAGATCTGGGTTTTTTTTCTGGGCAATCAGATATCCAATGCGATCCTTTCCCGCAGTACAGGCAGAGATTGTCCGCCAGTCTTCTGGCACGTTCTTCAGGGGACAGGGGATCATGGTGTTTGTTAGGAGGAGCGCACACCTTAGTTGAGGTGCCCAGAATCTTTTGCAGCAATATTACCAGGGAATCTGCCAGGTTCTTAAAAGTTCCTGGAAGGTCGTCTTAAGCAATTCCACCATTAAGTGCAGCACTGCGGGCTCATTAGTATTGGGCTGGTTCATTCTGTCACATGTAGACTGTGGTTGGTGTAGTAGGATGGGGTTGTGAGCCCAGGATGCAGTGATGGAGGCAGGTTCAGGATAACAAAGGGTGTTTATTGTAAATAAACACGGTAGCATAGAATCAGACAAGGAACAGGCAATAGAGTGGTCAGGGTTCAGCAAGGGGTCTGGTACACGGGGAGTCTTAGATGGGGGGCAGAGGGGGAGCAGGATGGGAGGGTACCGGTAAATGGAAGCGATGAAAGTCCAGATAATAACAGAGGGTCCTTGGAGTCTTTGGTAGAGAATTCAGGAGATTGTCAGGAGGTTTCAGGGAGCTTTGGCAGATAGGTTTGCAGTCAGCAACTTCAATGTGGAAGTCCAGGGGAAAGGGTGGGACTCCCTTATATGATGGACCAATTCGGGAAGATGAAGGGCAGGTGAGTCTCCATGGCCAGAACGTTAGAGTCCAGAGGCCTGTTCAATACCTCAGCCGCTGCAAGTGCTAAGTTAGCAACTTGCATTGAACGCCGTTCAACCGCTCAGCGCTCAGCAGTGCTAACCTAGCACTTGCAGCGACCCGAGGAGATGCTTCGTGTGACGTATTAAAGATGGCCGCCGCATGAAGCCAGTAACAATGCCCTACAGCAAGATGGCCGCCGCCTCGAAGCAAGTAATAATTCTGTACAGTAATGTTAATTTTGAGGTTTTTGTTCACCAAAGCACAAAATATTTATTTATTACTTCCCCCTGCACATAGACATATATTACAGTTCAATTTATATATTGTTTCAGAAGTAAACATAACGTTTATTCATTAAAAACTATCATTTGTGGTGTGTGCATACAAAACGGAATTGTGCCGACTGCTTCTCTTTATTATATTTTGTCCGAGTGATCCGATAAACAATCAGAATTTTTCATTAAGAAATCGTCGGCCATTTTGGATTCAAAATTCGCATCCAAAGCGTTCAATGACACTGCTGCAGCAAACTGAATTGCTGCGCTGCAGCAATTCAGCAGCTGCTGAGGTATTGAACAGGCCTCTGGATGTGAAAAGTCAATACAGAGTCCTGGAACCTGCAGGGGGCATGCAGGGTTTGGAACAAAAGGGGGCGCCAGGGGGTCAGGGCCACCAGGACCTTACAAAGAGGACCCTGCTTAAGAGCTTACAACCTGAGATAGATGGCATGCGTTAAGCATTGCTGGATAACATAGTGTATTTTGTAAAAGCGAGATTGCGCAGTGCCCAGGAGTGATTATGGAGGGAGACTGGGGACTATTTGACGCCAGTTTCACTCTGCTCCTGGTGGCAAGAGGCAGTGGCTAGAGCCACCGTTCTTGCGCCGGGATGAGTATCGGATTTATTGGGAGGGGTTTTAGCTGGTGCTAAATAATTCTGCAAAAGCAGAATCAGCACCAGCTTTAAGGAGTAGGTAAAAATTAGCTTAATCCATCGATGCAGTAATTAGTGCTAGGATAAGTAAGGTATTACAAAGTCCTAACGCTAATTACTGATTGTGCTCCCCATGTTAAATATAGGGTGCGCAAAGTACAGTAAACTCACGCAAGCTAGCGTAATCACCAATGCGCTAATGGATTTTTACAGAGTTTAGCGTTAGGAAGGTAATATGGGGGGCATACGTTAAAATCATTTATCCTGACGTTTATGCGTACATAGCCAAATGCTACAGTTACGATTCAGTATGTAATCTAGCCCTATATCTGTAACTGAGACAATAGTGTGTACAACATGATTCTACCTTGACATTAATGTAATTAGGAATCACATTTTTTTTTTAATATCATTAGTCACTTCCAGTTTTAGAGGCTGGTCCAGCCATGCAAGCCCCTCAGTGATGAACATCTTTCACTTTAATAATTCTCCTTATTGTTGTACCACTTTTTTTTAGATAGCCTTAAATTTGCGCTATCTATAGCTGAAATCTGCCATGAGTTATGGTTTTCATTTTAAAAAAAGGGCTATTATGGGCAAAGCTTCTTGTAATGGTGATAAAAGGTAATCAAAGAGAGAAAAAAACTAGGTCAGCTCATGTTTTTTCATAGAGGCTCCAACAGAAAAAAGCTGCTGGTTAAGCCTCTGATGACATTCTATGAGCCTTCATTAGAAAGCCAATGAATGGATCTCAAACAATAGTAGTTTTCATTTTTTTCTGTTCCTTTCCAGTTTTAGTAAAAGTAACCCATGGTGTTGCAGATATCCAATTCTCAGCCTGTAACACACGACCAGTGGAAAAAAGAAATCATAAGACACAAATTAAGAAACTGAGACACACTCATCTTTCCCCCTGAAACCCTAAGGAATATTTCTGTGGGACGTTCAAGGTTGCTTTAAGCTAGAGTCCTCACCTCCCCAAGACTCCTTTCATTCACAACCACAGCATTCTAGTGTTTCTTTATTTAATTCTAGAACAAAAGAGCAGTGTTTGTTCTTGTGTTGCCTTGGTTCCATTGTAGCAGACAACCCTTGGTCAATGAGCAGTCTGGTTGACTGACTCTTCCAGTTGGGTATTGTATATCAGGATCACCTGCCAGGTCCAGTTCTATATAAAAAATAGGTATTCATGTTTAATGGTTCTGGGTCGCTTGCTTTTCCTTTGGATGCCAGTTCAGGTATTTTCAGTTGTTGTAAGACACTTCACATGCTATTGTTTTGAGTTTTAAAAAGCTACGATGGTGTACACCGCTAGTAAATTGTATTTTACTGATATTTTGCTGATTATTCATTAGTCTCCTGTTTGAAGTCTGGGTAAATTGGCAATACCATATGCATTTCCTTTGATCCCGGCAAGAGCACCTCTCCAGTAAGTGTCCTTGGGCAAGACGCCTAGCGGTACATACTCGTCACCCAGGACATACTTGAAAACGAGAGAAATCTCAATGTATCCTTCCTGGTAAAATACTTTCTCAAAAAAAATAAAAAAGGACAAAAAGCATACAGAAATTTCTTCCCACAATGCATTTTACTTAAATGTATGACTGCATCGTTATCAAACAGAGATCAACTTGTGTATACGGCAAAATGCCTTCTGGTACTCACCGTGCCACAATTTCGTTATCAACCTTGACAATGCAGTAAGGATCGCTGGTGCCAGACCTTGGAAAGAGAGAGAGAGGTCAAATATTGATAGCAAAGTAAAAAGAGCCACTCATTATCTGGCTAATATTCTACTGGTCTTATCAAGTCATGTCTAATTCCGTCACCAATGAATTATGTGACAGTCTGCTGAGCCAAGAGGACACATTCCCATTGTTGAAAGATGATGATCTCAGGAAAAGGTGTATATCAGCTGGTTGAAGGGCCCTATAGTTACTCACCCTGACTAAGTCATTACATTCCTATTCTGCTTGCACACTTTGAATGTAATAAAGAATCTAGCAGATAATTGCCTTAACGCAGTCCAATTGCATCTGACAAAGGTAAGCAATTATAGTATTGATGAGTAGCAAGCAGTTAGTGGATCAATGTGTGCAATTTATAAGCACTTTTACAGCTCTCAGTCAAACATCAAAACTGCAGATATGAGGAGCGCGTCTTGCCGGCAAACATGGCGGATGCATTAAAGAAGCAAAAACACAGATCAAAAGAAGAAAAACAATTTCAGACTAAGCTCATGCCGCAATAATATTGAAAAACATAACTTGAATTCACCCCTACATACCCAAAACAGCTCCACGAGTCACTAACATGTGAAATCTCAAGATAAAAAATGAGTGACCTTTTTATTCAGCTTGAAAATTCCAGCAAAAACACCTGACACAACCGTGATACTGTCCGGAAACGTGTCATGTTTGTGTATATTTTTGGGTGCCATTCAAACTAGACTATAAACAGACCCTTATGGTGTGCCCAGCTTTGCTTGGTTTTGCCTCTCTATTAATGGACAGTAGACACATGCTCCTGAAACCTTCCCTCAGTAAGATCAATGGCCAGCATTATTTTTAGGTTATATTAATGTAAACCTAGAGCTCATACACATGTACAGATCATATTTTAGGCTGATGATCTTTTTCATTACTCATGTAAGTAAAACCCAAAAAGGTGCTGATGGGAAGGTTGAAAGCAGGAACAATTCACTGAGAAGGCACATAATTTTAAACATGCCTATTATCATAGAACCAGGTTCCTTATTTGGTTTTCCCCCATGTTTTTACTTAAAATGGATTAGTCCACTCTCCCTGTCTAACTGACATATTTAGTTTGGTCCAGCCCCAATTCCTGCTTCTGCAAGCTGACAATTCCCCAGTCTCCCATAGAGGCATGTGAGTGAAGATCCTGTTCTGGACTGGGTAATTGCATCCTGTTTTTACCTTCTCCCCATAACAAAGCATACCAAGAGAAGCCCTCTCTCCCCACAAGACACCTTTTATTTGCTGTTACTTTCCCAATAAAGTGAAGAAAATATAAAGGACTTTGCTTTCAAAAGGAGATGAGTTAAGCTATCTGACTTCAATCATATCCTACCCATATGTGACATTCGCTTCTTGCATATGACTCTGGGGTTCCAGAATAACTGTGCTAGGTATAGAATCCTTTAAGCTGGTTCGCAACCATTTACAGACTTCAACTTGATATTACCCTAGCTGCAAATATACCCAGACCTATCTAGGTGCACAGTCCAACAAAGGCAGATTTTCCAACCCCCTCATTGCTGTTGTCTGCAAGAAAAGGTACTATACAGATGGAGTTCTCACTAAACTCCAAATTCACTGAAATGGCAAACTTCCCTCTACCTGTTCCGCAGAAACATGGAACATGAGAAAAGTCATGGAACATCCTGGTTGATAATGCACCACTTCGAACAAGACACTCACCCCCCAAAGTGAAAAGAGTGGAACCAGAGTGGACTGGAACCACCAGACCACAGAATGGAACTATCGGCTACTAGAAACCATATATGAACTGTTCTTTAACTGGACATTGGACGTAAACTGTCACTCCTTAACAATATTTCAAATGTTTTCACGAGTATATTTCCTTTTCATTTGTTATTCTTTTTGTTACTTACAAGATATTAAGGCCCAAATTGGACTAGCATATTATCTTAAGATGATATTGTCATGGACCCTGGACCCAAGGTTGCTTTTGGGAGGTGTGAGATTGGTTCCTCACATTGTTTCTCATCTGTTCCTATGTCCAAGTCACCCTGTGCCTGTATGGGTATAGGGTGTTTGCATCTATAGGGGTTATTCAGAAAGCACCGAAATTTCAGTAAAATTTCAGTACTTTCTCAGTCGGCGTACTTCTGTACGCTTCGGCGATTCCAGTTCACTGATCCTGTTTTATATCTAATAAATATGGTATAACTTTTTGTTATCACGTCTCCAAGTGCAGTATCATTTTCTTGGAATATTATTTCTGATACCCCGATCACTTTACCTCTACCACAGGATTTTGAACATCAATGTGTTGCTCCTACATGTTCCAATGAGGAACTGAACTTAACTGAAATGAGGGGAGGATGCTGCTGACAGCATCTGTGTAGAATATGTCATACCCAATTATTGTTTTATTAAAACATTTTTTTTAATTTAAGTGTCGGGCTGCTCCTCTCCTTCAGCTCATGGCTTCCAAAATGCAGAAATCCCTGCAGCTATCTAACGCAATTTGTAGGCAAATTGTGTAACATATGAACATGTGAACTTGCATACTTTTGTACTTAAGTTCCGTAGGGCCTGCAAAGAATGATGGATTTGTGCTGTGCCACCAACATTTTGCCAGCTGCCATTTCCAAAAGCTCACTACTACAAGCGTTCGGAGAGAGGATGATGTCAGCACGAAGGGTATGCTGACGTCATCAGTCCCTAAGTGGTCCCCGGCAGGCAGGATATTCAAATCCCATCTGCCAGGTGACCACTGTGTGGGTTGAGGAAACTTCTCCACTTCACTTATCCGGCAAATGGGACTGCTGGGGGGGGGGGTGGGCGGGTTAACTCCATACAGCTGAACCACTTTAGAAAATTAAGAGTGTGTAGATTGTCCCTTTAAATAAAAAAAGTGTCCCTTTAAATAAAATGAGTCTTAACAATCCCAAATCACGCCACATTTATGGATATGTCCACCAGACACAAATGGGTAATTTTTTTATATATGGTGGACTTGTCTCCTTATATTGTCCTTTTGGAAAGAAATTTTTCAATTTCAAATGAAAGTTTTTTGTGTTGATATTGGGTTGATACCCAAAAATTGGGTAATTGCCAGTGAAAGTGCCTGTTCGACGGCAGTGAAATCCTCATAGAGAAGCAATGGTTAACCTATTCAGAGAACACTGAACAGCAGAGAGATGTCAGAGAAATATCCTGATGTTCGGTGGTTTCAGTCGGCAGGTTTATTCAGGCGAATCCCATAGGTTTCAATGTTAAAAAAAATTACCGTTTTTATTCAATATCTATTTAACCATTTATTCTTTTAATTTGCAGTGAAAAGACTCTTTATTTATATTTGTTAGGGATTTTTTAGGCATTTTTCAGGTTTTCTTTGGCGAAAAAATCTTACCGATTTTTTTTTTGTTTGAGTTTCAATCGTTTTTTTTTTTTTTACCCCGTTCATCGGCTTTTCTGGCGGCTGGTCGGCGCTGTGGTCGGCGGATTGTCGGCTTTTTTCGCACGTGTTCGGTGGGTTTGCAGCGGATCGTAGGGTACGTTCGGCAGGTTTTCTGCGGCGTTTTGGATCGATCCAATTTTTCGGATCGTATCGGTGGGGTTTTCCGAGATGTTTCGGATCCGTTCGGCTTCTTTTCCCTGCCCTTCAGGGACCCTGCGGTAAATGCTGAATTCACCCGCAGGGTCGGGGAATTTGATTCCTCGAAGTGCAGGAAACGACAGTGCACTCTGAATAACCCCTTAATTGATACCAGGGAACTGACACACTTCATCCTGCATGGAATAAAAATATCAAGCAAACAACATGATGGTTTATTGAGAAACAGTTTGCATTACCAAAAAATGAATGGACATGACCACTAATTCAAGGGTTAATTTCCTCCGCTTTCCTAACTCCCTCTGCTCAAAATAAACTATACAGAGCCTTTAGATTTCTCTGTATCATCGCAAACCCTCTGCCTCCCACTAGCCTTCATCAGCTGTTTTTTTAATTAGGATTGCTAATTAAATAATGAGTGCTGATGAGGATGGGTGGGGGAGTGACATTAGAAAGAAGGGAAGGACCCATCTGGATGTGGAAAAATGCAGAGTTTTGGAAGACAGATTATTCTTTTAACAGTCTCCCTGCAGAGATATGTCTGTCTGGGGAAATATCAAGCTGTGTTTAAACGGCATTTTCCTTTTTGTATATTCAGTGGTCTGGGAAGCAAGAATAAATAGAGCCTGCAGGAAAAAAATGTCAAATGTTTTGCCAAAATATAATTGAGCATACTTCAATAGATGAGTATTACTGTTAGGTGCAAAGAGCTGCGCCAGTGAGAGAAGTGGCACATCTTCATTGCCTTGGGTCAGTACAGTAGTAGCAAACAGGCACACAAGTCTGCCACCAAGTTTGGCTCATAGGCAAAATATTGCAGAAACACATCATCTGCTTGGACAAAAATGCCAGTTACATGTATTTATAAAGCGCCAACAAGTTCCCTAGCGCTGTACAATGGATGAGACACAATAACAAATGTACATACACGTTACACACACAGAACAGTAGGAGAGAGGACCCTGCTCGAGAGATTACAATCTAAGAGGAGAGGGGTGACACACTAGGCGTGTGTAAATAGCAGAGTATGTGAAGTAGTGGGGTGCATGTGGGCTGGGTGGGAAGATGGAGCAAGAGATGTACAGTGGGGATTATGGTTTCTCTAAAGTAATGCATTTTCAGAGACTTCTTCAAGTACTGGAGAGACGGGGAGTGTCTAATGTTGAGGGGGAGGGAGTTCCATAAAAAGGGGGCAGCTCGGGAGAAGTCGTGAAGGCGAGAGTTGGGAGTGCGGGTATGAGGAACTGATAGCACCAGATCATTGGCAGAGAGAAGTGGTCGGGACGGGATATACCTGGCAATAAGGGAGGAGATGTAGGCAGGGGTGCAGTTATGGAGAGCTTTGTACGTGAGCACCAGTGTTTTGAAATGGATTCTAAAGGAAACAGGAAGCCAGTGTAGAGATTGACAAAGGTGTGAAGTGTGAGAGGTGCGGGAGGTGAGGTGAATGAGCCTGGTACAGGCGATCATTATAGACTGCAGATATGGTAGCATTATGTTGGTGTACCTAGAAGCGGTACAGTGAAACAATAGGTAATCATCGGTGATGTGTCAAGAGCCTGTCAGCCTAGTGTACCTGAATGCCAACCTGTTTGGAAATCGTTCCAGGAGGCCAATCAAATTGTAGTGCCAAATAGCCAACTGGTTTGATATGAGTATATGGATTTTGACATGGCTGACTTCTTACTTGATGCTACTCTTGATTTGTGCTGGCAATGGCTGTTAGGTTCGTCTGATATATGTTGGAGCCAATAATGTGAATAGGAAATTAAATTGATGTCTGATGGATGCGTGTTGGAACTAGGAAGGATGGATGGGACAGATACCACAGTTATCTTCAAAGACATGTGAGCATTGCATGTCTGAGTTTGAGAGTTTGTTGTATGGATTGAGTTTATGCTTCAGTGTACCACCTTAAATTTACTGAGGGATAAGCATAGTTATCTAACAAATTGAGCTTGATAGTTTGTAGTATTGTAGTAGTTTATGCATATAATGTCTTTACGCTCCCTACAGTGAGGAAGGTACCCCCTCAAGATTTTTATGGGTTCCTTTACTGATGACCCCATACCTTTGTCATGTGGTTTTATGTAGCAGAATAGATGGTCAAAGGGATGATATGGTTTTCCTATCAGTGGAGGCTCGTCCATAGCAGCAGGGGTATCGCCCCAACAATTTTTTTGGCACTATGTACAAATTTTTTTTTTTTAATTTTTTTAGAGTAAAGATTATTTTTTTTCCATTAGGTGGCGAGGAGGGTATAGGTAAAGATGACAAACTGAGGTGGCTTTTTAAAATAAAAAAGCTGGGTATTGATCGAAGGGGAGAAGAACAACTAAGAATTTCACATATGGGAGTTTTGCCCTCTGTTCTGTCTCGGGGCCTTTGACACATGCTCTATGTGTCCTTATAGCAAGGGTCTGCCCCCAGGCCATTCAACTGTCATTAGGGTGTTTGAGGAAAACATCCATTCAGCATCGCTGCCAGTCACTCTCGTTGGCTAACAGTCATAGAAAGGGCAGCCCTACATCAAGAAGAAAGATGGCCAAAAGCACAAGCACGTAAATGTGCAATGCCGTTGATTCAGGAGAGCTACAACATTTCAGGAGAGGTGAGTATGCCAAATCCGTTCCATTCCCTCTCCCTGTATGTGTCAGTGCACCCCTTCCATTATCCCTCTCCCCTGTATGTGCCCTTTGGGCCACCTTCCTGTAACTCCTTCCCTGCACATACCTCATGTATAGAAAATGTCTATACAGGTTATTTTAAATGGATATGGCGTGTACGTTTAACCCAGCCTTTGTTAAACTCAAACAATAATCTCAGATTTCCCCCAACGCCCAAAGCTAACCCCTTCATCAAAGGATATATCAGGTGTGTCAAATTCCAGCCCACAGATGTTGTTGGCCTATGTTTCTCATAATTCTTTGAAAAAATAGATGGTATAGGAATCATGGGTGTTGTAGTTCAGAAACATTTTTTTTTGGGGGGGGGCAGAATTTGACACCCTAGGATATATCATAAAGTTCCTTTAATCAATTCTATTAGTTTGTACAGATTTGGTGATTTAGCCATGGTGATTGTCTGATGAACATAATTTTCCCCTGCTGTAAGTTAGAAATAAATAGCCACCCCAAGTTGCTGGTCATCTGTACATGGACAGTCGGACACATAAAATAATAAAATGCTGTTAATTTTGGGAAACTGATGTTAAGAGCTAGAGCTAGGGTAAAATTACTAATGAGGTAAAAAGGGTGCCATATACTTTCACGTGTACCTGACATCCAGATATGAAACTTGTAGCAATACCCAGCTTCTAGTTTGAGTCTACGTACAAAACCATGTTTGTACTACATTATGTCTTCACACTGGTGGTTATATACAAGTGGGATCCAAATCCTAATTCATGCCTATACTATTTCTGATTGGGATCTGACATAGTTACTGCTAATGCGCTTGACTATAATACGAGGCTTTTCACTTGAATTACCAGCTAAGACACATGAGTGCAGGGCCGGATTTATAATTAGGCAGAGTAGGCATGCGTCTACAGGCACCCACCACAGGGGGGCGCCTTGCTCTGTAATAAAAAAATAAATAACAATTTTTACAATTTGCAATAATTTAGACCCCTGTTTCACTGAAACCCTACACAATAGAACAACATATTAAATATCTATGGAAAGGTCAGAGTGTGGCCTTTTCAATGATACTAAATATGACCAGGTTTATGTAAAAATGAAATAAATGGTTTTATTCCTTTTTTTCTAAACACAACACTATTGTTTACATCTCAATTATAAAGTGAACAGTGATGGTGCACTAACTCACCTACTCAATTCCTAGACAAACAATACTTTTTTTTAAAGTTCTGAAAAATATTGAAAAATTGCCAAAAATAAAGCAGCATCAAAAAAAGTGACGTTTTGAAAAAGACCCTTGGCCACAGCCAAATTTTGATGCCCAGAATATTGATTGCTCTGGGCTGAAATGAAATGGAGCATTATTTTCCATAGCTAGAGTTAGATATTAGGGTTAGTTTTAAAAAATTAGGGTTAGGTTATTAGTTGTGCTTGTATTAAGATTAGGGTTAACCCGAGCCGTAGCGTTCTGCTGCAGTTTTTCTCAATTATGAGGCAACATATTCTGCCCCTTCTTTTGATATGTGTGCAGTAAGAAGAGAAACTGTTTATAGGGTTTTTTAAATGTTATTTATTTTTTTGTTTCCCTAAAACAAAAGTTAAAGTATTTCCCCTAGTTTGGGCACTTTTTTGTGGTGGTGGGCCCTCCAGATTTCTGTGCCAACAGGCTCCAACGATGGGTCTATCCCTAATTTTTAATTTATTTTCTTTCACTCCAAAAACTGGTGGGGCGCTGCCCCTGTGCCCCAATGGAGGAGCCACCACTGCATGAAATACAAATTCCGAGTATGTGAAAATAACTCTAAAGTACAAATTTAGGAACCAGTAAGAAGAGGAGCAGAGGGCCCTGCTCAGAAGAGCTTACAATCTAGAACACAATATATCCCGTTAGGTAGTTCAGTTACTGTAGGAATATAACCAACTAGTGCATTGGGAATACCTGCAACCACAAACAACATTTGTACTCTACACTCATAGAAAATGTGTCAGGATAATGCTGCATGTGCTTGAAATGTACAAAATACCTGCACTCTGGGGATGCACTAACGTGTGGGATCATGACAAAGGTAATTAAAGGCTTCATCGGTTAAGCAAGTACAGAACCATGTTTCAGGGAATGAAAAGCAAATTCACTCATTACTGCTCAATTGAAAGTATATTCAATACAGCAAGAAAAAAAAATATATATATATATACATACAGTGAAAATGCTTGGCACTGACTGATGGCTGACTGTGGCCTCCAAATAACTTCTAATAATTTTAATATAAGAAATATGACCAGGGCCGTAGGAAGGGCGAGGCAAGTGAGGCACGTGCCTCGGGCACAGCTGTGAAGGGGCGCAGCCATGGCTCGAGTCCTGCGGGAACGCTGCGGGAACGTAGGTTGCGGGAACCTGCGTTCCCGCAGCTTTCCACTGCAGGACTCGAGCCATGGCTGCGCCCCTTCACAGCTGTGAAACGCCCAGCCCGAAATGATTGCGAGCGGCCGCTTGCTTCCTGCTTGAACGGCCGCTGACAGGAAATGCAGCCGCTCACCTGGGATCTAACAGGCAGGCTGTTTCCTCGATCCCAGGCGAGCGGCTGCACTTCCTGTCAGCGGCTGTTCAAGCAGGAAGCACGCGGCCGCCAGCAATGAGAGGTGAGCTGGGGCAATATACAAGGAGACCTGGGGGCATTATCTATGAGACCTGGGGGCATTATCCAGGAGACCTGGGGGCACTATCCATGAGACCTGGGGGCACTATCCATGAGACCTGGGGGCAATATCCATGAGACCTAGGGGCATTATCCAGAAGACCTGGGGGCATTATCCAGGAGACCTGGGGGCACTATCCAGGAGACCTGGGGGTATTATCCATGAGACCTGGGGGTATTATCCATGAGACCTGGGGGCAATATCCATGAGACCTGGGGGCATATCCACGAGACCTGGGGGCTGTATCCATGAGACCTGGGGGCACTATCCATGAGACCTGGGGGCACTATCCATGAGACCTGGGGGCACAATCCATGAGACCTGAGGGCATTAGCCATGAGACCTGGGGGCACTATCCATGAGACCTGGGGGCAATATCCTCGAGACCTGGGGGAAATATCCATGAGAGCTGGGGGCATTATCCATGAGAGCTGGGGGCAATATCCATGAGACCTGGGGGACAATATCCATGAGACCTGGGGGGCATTATCCATGAGACCTGGGGGGCATTATCCATGAGACCTGGGGGGGCATTATCCATGAGACCTGGGGGCATATCCATTAGAGCTGGGGCATTATCCATGAGACGGGGGGGCAATATCCATGAGACCTGGGGGGGCAATATCCATGAGACCTGGGGGGCAATATCCATGAGACCTGGGGGCACTATCCATGAGACCTGGGGGCATATCCATGAGACCTGGGGGCACTATCCATGAGACCTGGGGGCACTATCCAGGAGACCTGGGGGCATTATCCATGAGACCTGGGGGTATTATCCATGAGACCTGGGGGCAATATCCATGAGACCTGGGGGCATATCCTGGAGACCTGGGGGCTTTATCCATGAGACCTGGGGGCACTATCCATGAGACCTGGGGGCACAATCCATGAGACCTGGGGGCACTAGCCATGAGACCTGGGGGCACTAGCCATGAGACTTGGGGGCAATATCCATGAGACCTGGGGGCATTATCCATGAGAGCTGGGGGCAATATCCATGAGACCTGGGGGCAATATCCATGAGACCTGGGGGCAATATCCATGAGACCTGGGGCATTATCCATGAGACCTGGGGGGGGGCAATATCCATGAGACCTGGGGGGCAATATCCATGAGACCCGGGGGCAATATCCATGAGACCTGGGGGCAATATCCATGAGACCTGGGGCATATCCATGAGAGCTGGGGCATAATCCATGAGACCTGGGGGGGCATTATCCATGAGACCTGGGGGGGGCATATCCATGAGAGCTGGGGCATTATCCATGAGAGCTGGGGCATTATCCATGAGCTGGGCCATATCCATGTGAACTGGGGCAATCTATACCCATATGAGCTGGGGTCAATAATATCCATATGAGCTGGGGTCAATAATATCCATGTGAACTGGGGAAAATAGTCTGGGGGCTCAGTTCTGTGTATATTATTCTGGGGGGGTGTATATTATGCTAAATGTTCTTTTGCTATACATGCATGTATTCTGTGTTTACTGTATTTGTACATGTACTGTGTGTGCACTATATATGTAGGGCCCCATCACCTCCTTAACAATAGCACTCACACATGTGAGCGTTGGTGCTAGGTTAAATGAGGTTACTGCATGCTGCCCATATCACATCCTAGCACAGGACCCTCATATTACAATCCCAACGGTAACAGGTTAAAAAATCCAGGAGATTGTGCTTTTCAGCGCGAGGTTACTGTACTTTGCACTCCCTATACTTAACATGGGGAGCGCAAAGAGTAAATAGCGTTAGGATTACAAAGTCCTAACGCTAATTACCATCCCGCCATAGCTACAAAAGTTACCCACAGCTATGCGCTGGTGCTAAGTGATGCCGCTTCTGCAGAATCAGTCAGCACCAGCTGGAACCCCCCCAAAAATCACATACTTGCCTCTCATCCCACAGCGCAAAGGGTAGTCCGATCCACTGCTTCTGGTCGCGGGGAGCATCCACGAGCTTAGCACCGCGCCACTGGTCGGGGACTCTGATTTTTAAAATTATGGGGGGGGGTCACAATTTTCTGTTTTTGCCTCGGGTGCAAAAGGAGCTAGCTACGGCTCTGAATGTGACCAAACCCATGATTAGTTCGAGAGAATGACTAATCTAGGAATGAAAAAGGCTTAAGAATTATCTCTGTATTATGCAAGAGGGAAAGAAAGGAGGTTTCCTTGTTATATGGGATCAGGCTTTGTTCAATGAGCTGAAGCATGGCTCTTTGTGATTGGGTACAATGGGAAGAGAAACAATGGAAGGGAGGATATAAAATGGCTGGGCAGGGGACATTGAGGTATTGCAATGATTTTTCATTTACTGGAGAGACAGGGCGGCGGTGAGCTCCATATTGCCACCACCATCATATGAAAACCAAGGACTGGATGAGTATTACTTGCTGTATCAATCTGTTATGCATACTCTATTATCATAAGTCTGCTACATATATATATGTTTCTAGTTCCATTATTTTTTGGAGGAATAGGTGTGGGTTTACTATTGTATGTATTTGAAGGTTTATTTAGTGGATGCTTATTTATATTTGTTTCAATTTGCAAACCAATATTCCTTGTTCATTGGGTGTCCAGCTGCGTGATAGTAATTTCTAATGGGTTATTGTTCTGGGATAACTCTGCCAGAATTCAGGGATTTTTTGTTTTGTATGTTATTAGGATTACCATTAATTTTGCTTTGGCTGTCTGTGGACTGTTGTGCCTTATTAGTTTATGTGCTCAGTATAGCACATGACTGACTGTCCAATTTGATTTTATCCATGTATGAAGCCAAAATCAAAATAAGCAACCCATATAAACACCCTACACAAACACAGGACAGTAGAAACACACTATACATAATGATATAAAACGTATAACCTTGGTATAACACACAAAGTCACGCTAATGCTGTAGCTATCATGCACCCTGAAATCACGAAATTCCTCTCTATAACACACTAAAATCACTAATGTAGTATACACTAAGAGAAATAAAAAAGAAATTAAATAATAAAAAAAAAAATTAAAAAAAAAAAAATTAGAGGATATAATGTATGTATGTGTGTGTGTAGATTATATATATATATATAACATAAAATTAAAATAAAAACTTGCTATAGCACGCCCAAATCACACACTAGAAACACACAGAAACCTAGCCATAGCACACGCAGATCCCACAAGCACTTAGCTATGGCACACGGAGGCAACGCAAAGGGAAGGTAATCACACATAGGAATTTGATATAACAGACTGAATCACTGGACATTAGTCACTATAACTCTATAGTTGTATTCTCAAGCAGCTTCACATGCTGGTCTTTTATGTGGGTTATGATTTACAGGGTTATTCAAAGAGCTGTGTGTTTTTAAATAATGTTGGAGTAACCCCAAGGGCTAAGCAAAAAGTTGAATAAATTAATACTGTATTTAAGTTCACTATTCTAATTGTTGCAATTTTAAAGTGACAAAGCAGCAATGTACAATCTTTTGTTTTGAGCACTTGCTACAGTTGGGTAAATAATTATTTAGAACGGTAACTTTGTCTTTATTGAGGGAGAGGAGAGACTTATTTCAGGAATAGAGGAAACATGAGCAGTAACTCACTCATATTTCACACTTGTACCATCATCATAATAAAGCCTGCGAGGGGATAAGTATTAAGTGTATTTATTCGGGGAATTTGAAGCTATGTTGATAATATACTATATGTGTGTGTGTGTAATCTATTGGGTTAAACACGCGCTAATTTATCCGTTCTAGAGATTTGCATTGTTAGCTAGAATTTGCTCGTTGATATTTGCTTCACTTTGTAATACTTGATCAAACCTTATTAGTGTATAGTCTGTATGATCTTTTAAACATAGGTAGTCAGTGACCGCATGGCTGGCAGCCATCTTAAACCTCAAAAAGTCACATGTGCTTCTGCCAATGAGGAAGGGCTGCAGCAGTAACTGTACAATCTGTTTAAGCTTACATTTGCGCAACTAAATTAATCCAGATTGTTTCTGCCAGATTTATGAAGATACAACAATTACTAACTAAATATACATTTAAATGTGTCTGTTACAATTTCAGAAGAGGCTTATCAACTAAACAGTGATGCTGTATGTTAGCAAATGCTGTGTCATTGGGTTAGTTCGGTTGGTTTAACTTCGGGTCTATAGATTAATATACTAAGCAAGAATCAGTTTCATATGTGCAGATTTGTTCTATTGATAAGGGATTCCAGGGCTGAGGACTCATAAAATGGTGACAATGCAGCCACTTATGTACAGAACATCCTCGCTCTTTTTCAACTCAAAATGGAGACTGCGTTATTTACATTTCGCAAGGGGACACACACATACAGAGGGGGAAGGTGCACAAACAAACCAGTCGCTCTTAGAATCCAAACAATGGCTGAGATAACAGTGAGCTGCTGACCTTACTTGCTGGGGGGAGGGGAGGGGCTGATGGAAGCATGTGAAAACAAAAGGAATTCATTACTTACAGGGGGGTGTACACTATACAAAGACTGGATCGTAATACAGAGGTTACTCTATACAGAGGGAAGACAATACTCTACATGATACACAGAGCAAGGGAATGTAAGGAAAATACATACAAATAAACATTGGGACGGCCGTTTCTTTGCAGAGGCAATAAGTAGGGAAGATGTTTCTGTTAGCTACCATTCATTCAATCAGGTGGTGATTTTGGTAAGGGTAGCTGGCGAGGGGACAGAGTTACCTATGCTTGATCTAGAGGCAGCCTTCAGGCCGTACGCTGTGTCCAGGGGGTTTTCTTTTAATGGGGTGTACATTTGATGGGTAATTTTACATCGATATCTGTTTACCAATTGGGGTGGCCAATATCCCGTGCTCCCTTTTTAAAGGCTTCCTACTTTTTGCATTGCTTAGTGGAGAAGAGATAGGGAGCGGGGAGGAGGCGTATAGTGCATTACTTGGGCGATTTCATGGTAACGGGTTCCTAAGGGACTGGAGAGTGAGGTAGGATCGGGGGGGGGTAACAAATAAGTTTAGACATTAAGATCAAATGGTCTAGTGTAATTTCAAATGGTGAGCAGGCAAATGGCCCAGGAGTAGATTCAATGGATGGGTGCAAGGCTTGGTGTTTCTGGAATTTTTTATTTAGCCAATCGTCGTGGCAATACCACTGTGGGGGATAGAATTAAAAAATAAATAAATATAAAAATAAAAAATAAAAAAACATCCCTCCCCTCCGCCTTTTCTATTTTTGGGTGTGATATTCAAGGTGTGGTGCAAGTGCTGAATAACACCATGTTACATGCATGTCTGCATCAACACAGCAGGTTATAGCCTATGTCAGGTAGACATAGAAACATAGGAAAAATGTCGGCAGATAAAAACGCCCAATTACATGGATACTTTACCTGGATTTATCTTTTGTTTAGGATAGCCTTATGCCTATCCCATGCCTGATTAAAATCAATCACTGTTTTGGCCTCTACCACTTCAACTGGAAGACTGTTCCATGTATCCACCACCCTCTCAGTAAAATAATGCTTCCTGATGTTACTTTTATACCTCTGCCCCTCTAATCTAGGTATTTGGTGTTGATATGTTGTCTGCATCATCACCGCAGGTTGGAGCCTATGTCAGGTATTTGGTGTTGATATGTTTGGAAAGCAATATTAATTTCACGGTAATCACATACCGGGGGTAAGGAAGGTGGTGGCGGATACATTGTCCAGTTTCAGGTGGGATGTGTTCCGATATTTGGCACCGGGAGGAGGAAGGAAAAAATAAATAAAAAAATAATAAAATAAATAAATAATAATAATAATAATAATAATATTTAAAAAAATAAATAAATAAATATCCGGGGGAAGACTGCCCTCCATTTCTTTGCCAGATGGGGAGCAGTTAGAGGGCATCAATGATTTGGTGAGGAGATTGTTGTTGCAGAAGACATGGGCACCGTAGAGCAAGCAGGGAAAGGGTTGGATCGAGTTTTAAAGGGACAGAGGAGATAGGGCAGAAAGTTGTTTTCAAATAGCTACTGAAGTTCGGCGGTAAGTCAATAAAGGACAGCTTGGAACTATTTAGTGGTATTTCATACTTTGCTCGGTTAAAGGAAGAGGAGGACTGGGCTAAACAATTCGTGGTGAGGAAGATCTTGACAGCAGAGTACAAGTAGGAGATAAGATGGAGCTGATAACAATCTTTGTAGGGCAGCATTTGTTTTAGTTTTACAGCTGCCCTAAGGATTGAGAAAACAATTGCTCTAGGTGCCCATGGTGGGGAAGTATGCCCAGTGGTATGTATGAGGGGATACTTGGAGGCGACTCCTTCAAACGGTCGCATGTTCTGGGGACACAAGAGTGGTACTAACTTGTCCGGGTATCAATTCAAATGGTTCCGCAGCAGGCCACGGAGGGGCTTGGTGGAAAGGAGAGTTATATTTGCCCCCATTCTTTCAGGATAGGAGCTGCTGGTACTGGAGGCAGAATTGGGTTACCCAAAGGATCGAATTTAAAAGATGGGGAGATGGAAATGGGAAGTATATAGGAGATATGTGAGGTCATTAAAGAAATGAAGGGAAATTTATGGGGAACAATTGTTTTGTTTAATAATAATAATTTGTTTCCTTGTTTCTTTTGGTTTCTTTTCAGTTCGGGTACACTGTGTGTGTGTATTACCGTTAATAGTTTACATTTTGGTTATTTGCAGGACACGCAATGAGAGTGCGGATCCTGGGACACTCCTATGTGCACTGAATGGAGAGTCGTGCTGCTGGCACCAAGAGAGGAGCGACCCCGGGGTGCAGCGTAATTGAAGTAGGGATTAGATGGATAGGGAAGCAAGGTAGGGTTTGGGCAGTTATTGGGAATAGCAAAGACATCCAGGAGAAAGAGGGGTAAGCCAGATATTATGGTACTACATTTAGGGGACAGCTAGAGAAGAGATAGGTATTGTGAGTGGTGAAATAGTGGCCTGGCACGTGGGGATGCAATGGTAGGGGGAGGGTCTGCAGGGTACGGGGTGAGTGTGGTTTCGTACGGCAAAGCTCAGGTGCCTTCCTGGTTTGCAGATCCTCTCGGCCTGCTATTTGCGATATAAAGAGACCCCTGAGCAGATGTGTGGTCATCCTGCTTAGCCACGTGGGGCCGCTATTTCTGGGCAACATTGCATTTACTGATGTTATTTGGCAATGGTTTTGGAGCACCCTGAAATAGGAGCAAGAAGTGAGGAGTTCATTGAAAGGAGTGATAAGGCTGGGAACACACTCTTCATTGAAGGCGCGATAAGGAGCCTTTTGTGGGGTAAGAGAAAAGGTCACGGTTTTTTATTGGTGGCAGTAAAAAGAGGGTCCTCGTTTTTGGTGGCGGTGAAATAGGGGCCTGGCACGTGGAGGGCGATAGTGGGGGGAGGATCTGCAGGGTACGGGGTGAGTTGTGGTTTCATATGGCCAGGCTCAGGTGCCTTCCTGGTTTGCAGATCCTCTGGCCTGCTATCTGCCATAAAATAAACTGAGCAGATGTGTGGTCAGCCTGCTTAGCCACGTGGGGCGCTATTTCTGGGCAATGCTTGTGGTGCATTGCAGTTGCCAGTGTTATCTGGCTGCCAGTGTAATCTGGTGAAGCGTATTTGGCATACGAGGATCGATAATAATAATTCTGCCTTAGAGGCAAAGAATTTGGCCTTAAGTAATAAAAGAGTTGACCTTTTCAAAATGCCAATACTTTGTTGTGTTTTTATTTACGGGAAAGGGAGGGGGTGGGGGCAAGTAGGGGGGGCTGGGGGGGTTAGTAGAAGGTAACTTACATGGAGAAAAAGTGTAAGAAGAGGATAAGAGTATAATTCTTAGTTCGAGAGAATGACTAATCTAGGAATGAAAAAGGCTTAAGAATTATCTCTGTATTATGCAAGAGGGAAAGAAAGGAGGTTTCCTTGTTATATGGGATCAGGCTTTGTTCTATGAGCTGAAGCATGGCTCTTTGTGATTGGGTACAATGGGAAGAGAAACAATGGAAGGGAGGATATAAAATGGCTGGGCAGGGGACATTGAGGTATTGCAATGATTTTTCATTTACTCCCACCCAACCCACCCTGTTTTGTTTTCTCTTTCATAGATGCTGTTTCGCTACAACGTCGGAAAGGTCACGCAGCAGAAGCACCATGGATAGGGGCAATGGAGTGGTGATTCCACCACTCATGCAAGACCGCCCGTGGTTTCCCATATGGAAATATGCCATGTTACATGAACCCGGTTCGTGGCTTATACGGCCATGTCTGGGGGATTGGACTCACACAATCCTCCCTCCTCCCTACCCACCGCGATGGTCACGCTATTGACCTTGTCTTTTCCAACCTCTGCTCCATTTCTGAGTTCAACTGTCGCCCTTTCCCCATCTCTGACCACCACCTTCTCTCTTTCAACCTATCTGGACTTCCTAAACACCCTGCTCCCCCACCCCGCACACACACTCGCAGGAATCTACAGGCTGTGGACCCCCATCAATTCTCCAACCTACTTCACCACCTCCCTCATACCTCATCCTTCACCTGCCCTGATGCTGCCACTAATCACTACAACACTACGCTTATCTCTGCTCTAGACACTCTTGCTTCTCTTCGACTCTGTAAGGCCCCACGCCGCCAGCTTCAGCCCTGGCACACCCTCCAGACTCGCTACCTGCAAAGATGCTCCCGCACCGCAGAGCGTGCCTGGAGGAAATCCCGCTCTGAAGCTGATTTTGTTCACTTCAAGTTTATTCTCCGGTCATACACCTCTGCCCTCCACTTGGCCAAACAATCCTTCTTCTCATCTCTTATATCTACGCTGTCCTCCAACCCTAAACGGCTCTGGTCCACCTTCAACACCCTCCTCTACCCACCTGCACCTCCCCCCTCAGCTGCCTTCAGCGCTCAAGAGCTGGCAGACTACTTCCTCAGTAAAACTTTAACTATCAGAAGCAACATCCCAACACAAGATAGTTATCTGCCACCTCCACTCCCACAGGTCCCATCTGCCACCCTCTGCCGCTTCCTCCCAACCACTGGAGGAAGTCAATTCCTTATTGTCCTCCTCACATCTCACCACGTGCCCGCTCGACCCCATTCCTCACATCTAATTCCTCCCCTCTCCTCCTCCCTCACCCCTGCTCTCACACACATCTTCAACCTATCTCTCTCCACTGGCTCCTTTCCATCCGCCTTCAAACACGCGCTAGTTACCCCTTTACTAAAGAAACCATCCCTAGATCCCAACTCTCCATCCAACTACCGTCCTGTATCCCTGCTTCCCTTTACCTCTAAGCTCTTAGAAAAACTAGTCTTCAACCGCCTCTCCATCTTCCTGTCCTCCAATTCCCTACTTGACCCCCTGCAATCTGGCTTCCGTCCCCTACACTCAACTGAAACTGCCCTCACCAAAGTCACCAACGACCTCCTAACTGCTAAAAAACACGGCCACTATTCTATTCTCATCCTGCTTGACCTCTCGGCTGCTTTTGACACTGTTGACCACCCCCTCCTTCTACAGACCCTCAACTCTCTGGGTCTCGGTGACACTGCACTTGCTTGGATTGACTCCTATTTATCCAACAGGTCCTTCTGTGTGTCCTTTGCTGGTAACTCCTCCTCCTCATTGCCTCTATCTGTTGGTGTACCTCAAGGCTCTGTCCTTGGTCCTCTGCTCTTTTCCATCTACACCTCCTCCCTGGGCAAAATCATCAACAGCTTTGGCTTTAATTACCACCTCTACGCTGATGACACTCAGATCTACCTCTCTACCCCTGATCTCTCTCCCCCTGTCCTTTCCAAAGTCAGTGACTGTTTATCTGGCATCTCCTCCTGGATGGCCTCCCACCACCTAAAGATCAACATGTCAAAGACTGAGCTCCTACTTATTCCTCCCTCTAATGCCGCCCCACCTCTTGACTTCTCGATCACGGTGGAGGGTATCACCATCTCCCCATCAAACCAAGTTCGCTGTCTTGGAGTTACACTTGACTCTGCTCTTTCCTTCATCCCCCACATCAAGTCTCTTTCCTCCTCCTGCCGATACCAACTGCGTAATATTTACAGAATTCGGCCATTTCTTACCGCTGTCGCCACAAAACAACTCATACACGCCCTGGTAATCTCCCGACTCGACTATTGCAATAATCTCTTATCTGGCCTCCCTCTGTCCCACCTCTCCCCTACAATCCATCCTGAACGCCTCCGCCAGGCTAATTCACCTCACCCCGCTCTGTCTCTGCCGCTCCCCTCTGCGAGTCCCTTCACTGGCTCCCCATCCACTGCAGAATTAAGTTCAAAATCCTTATCCTTACCTACAAAAGCCTCACTAACTCAGCTCCCCACTACCTGTCCTCACTAATCACCAAATACACCCCAGCCCGCTCCCTAAGGTCAAACAGTGACCTGCGCCTAGCTTCTCCCCGCATCACCTCTTCCCATGATAGACTGCAGGATTTCTCACGCGCAGCCCCCACTCTCTGGAACGCTCTCCCTCGTACTGTCAGACTTTCCCCTAACTTCTCTTCCTTCAAATGCTCCCTGAAAACATTCCTATTTAGGGAGGCCTACCACCCAACTCACTGACGCAACCATCAATCACTCTCACCTTACAGTCCTCTCCTCCTGTTTCCAACCCCAACCCTCCCAGATTGTGAGTTCCTACGGGAATAGGGCCCTCATCTCCTCCTGTACTGTTTGTCAAATGTTGTTCAATGTATTGTAACCCTGTCTATACTGTGCTTATTGTACAGCGCTGCGGAATATGCTGGCGCTTTATAAATAAAGAATAATAATAATAATAATTGTCTAAATATGGACATGGTTAGTCTACCTATTCTATCACATTATATACACCATGTGACATGAAGCCAGCCTGAGGTTTTTGAACGGCCAGGGTTGGGGGATTGTTCTTTGATTTAAAGCATGGTTTAGAGCAATTATTATCGATCAGATAAGTATCCCACGAGGCTTGAAGCCAGTTGGTGGTTTTTTACGGCCGCAACTGCGTGGATTGCGCTTGCATTGGGTACTTTACCATGTGGCAGGAAGCCAGCTGGTGGTTTGGTCGGCCACAGCTGGGGGATTGCGCTTTAAGATGGACATGGTTTAGGTTAGGGAGGAGCGGTGAAATAGGCGGCCTGGCACGTGGAGGGCGATAGTGGGGGGAGGATCTGCAGGGTACGGGGTGAGTTGTGGTTTCATATGGCCAGGCTCAGGTGCCTTCCTGGTTTGCAGATCCTCTCGGCCTGCTATCTGCCATAAACTGAGCAGATGTGTGGTCAGCCTGCTTAGCCACGTGGGGCGCTATTTCTGGGCAATGCTTGTGGTGCATTGCAGTTGCCAGTGTTATCTGGCTGCCAGTGTTATCTGGTGAAGCGTATTTGGCATACGAGGATCGATAATAATAATTCTGCCTTAGAGGCAAAGAATTTGGCCTTAAGTAATAAAAGACGTGACCTTTTCAAAATGCCAATACTTTGTTGTGTTTTTATTTACGGGAAAGGGAGGGGGTGGGGGCAAGTAGGGGGGGCTGGGGGGGGTTAGTAGAAGGTAACTTACATGGAGAAAAAGTGTAAGAAGAGGATAAGAGTATAATTCTTAAAGCATTCTTGCCGAAACGTAGGGTACTGTGTTATTTCTTTTCTTTAGGTGGCTTTGTTCTCAATATTGTTGCTGCTTCTGATATCTAGTGTGAGGATTGGGAAGTATATACAGTATATGGTATGTGTTGACAAGTCCTTTTTCACTTGTCACTGGTGGCAAATTTGCCCCTTGTATTTGTTTGATGTATATCCCATATATATATACGTATTTCTTCATTCATATGCTTTACGTACATGTACTTACCTGCTTCCTTTTTTCTGTGATTTGCTGTGTCTTGGGATGATTTTATATTTTACATACTCAATAAAGATTATATATATTTATTCTGTTTCCCTAACAAAGCTGTGAGGCGTGGTGGTGCTTTAGACTAGCTAAGTCTGTATTTGACCAGTACTCACACGATGAAGATCCACAGATAGTGACAACTCAGCAAAACCGACACGTAGGAAGATGAATCCAGTTGAAGACTTTAATGATCAGATTGACAATCTTGTAATAGTGTACTGCAATACAGGTGAAAGACATTAGTTTCTGTCCAGCAGTGAGCGCAGAATGGCTGCTATGTGAACAGGAAGTGTCAGAACATGACACTGAGCAAAGGGGTGGTGGAAACTAGCTGAATGCAGCAAGGCTAAGGAAACCCAGCAGGGACAAAATAGCTATGAAAGATAGCTGCTAGCAGCAAAAGGCAGATTCAACACATAACAGAAAAATATACAAATGAATCCTAAATCATGGGGCATGACAATATTTGCTACTATTGCTTGGTGTAGCCATCCTATTTGTGATACTGTTTTGTAATTGGGATATTAAAGTCCTGTTTTGGATGTGCACCCACGTATAAATTCAGTGTGCTGGATGTACATTTGGGTTTGACACAGTGGCGGAAGTACCAGGGTCGCAGCGGTCGCAGTTGCGACCGGGCCCTGGCATTCCACCACTGGAATGGCCCAGCACCGCCGCCGGAATCCGGGAGCAGCGCCGCCGGCTGTTCCCCTCCCTGCGAGCGGCCCGCTGGCTTGCAGCTTGGCCGCTCGCGTGGGATGGGAACTAGCTGACCAGCGCATGAGATCTCGCGAGAACTCGGCTGCGCTGGTCAGGTGGTTTCCGGTGAGCGGCCAGGCTGCATGCTTTCAGCGGCCGCTCACCACGGACAGAGGAGCCTGAGGTGAGCTGGGGGGCCCTATATACCCATAAGAGCTGGGGGGCCCTATATACCCATAAGAGCTGGGGGCCCTATATACCCATAAGAGCTGGGCCTGGGCGCAAATCTATCCATGTGCTGGGGCAGTATATCCATGAGCTGGGGGCAAATATATCCATGAGCTGGGGCAGTATATCCATGAGCTGGGGCAGTATATCCATGTGCTGGGGCAGTATATCCATGAGCTGGGGCAGAATATCCATGAGCTGGGGGCAAATATATCCATGAGCTGGGGCAGTATATCCATGTGCTGGGGCAGTATATCCATGAGCTGGGGCAGAATATCCATGAGCTGGGGGCAAATATATCCATGAGCTGGGGCAGAATATCCATGAGCTGGGGCAGAATATCCATGAGCTGGGGGCAAATATATCCATGAGCTGGGGCAATATATCCATGAGCTGGGGCAATATATCCATGAGCTGGGGCATTATATCCATGAGCTGGGGGCAAATATATACAGGAGCTGGGGGCAAATATATACAGGAGCTGGGGGCAAAAATATCCATGTGTGAGCTGGGGCAATATATCCATGTGTGGCCTGGGGGCAATATATGTCCATGTGTGGCCTGGGGGCAATATATGTCCATGTGAGCTGGGGGCAATATATATGTCCATGTGAGCTGGGGCAATATATATATCCATGTGAGCTGGGGGCAATATACAGTATATATCCGTGTCAGCTGGGGCAATACTATCTTTTTTATATTGCAGGAAAAAAAAAGTAAAAATATAGATTTTTGGGGGGGCCCTTCATGGATTCTTGCACCGGGGCCCTCAGGTTTCTAGTTACGCCACTGGTTTGACAGCAAACTTATTAACATTTATAAAGTCAGTATAAATTGTTATAGAAACCTGACCTTTTTATTCACATACAATAGAGAAATAGCAATACCCCAATCAGCTGATCGTTAAATCGTGTTATGTTATTACTGATTCAATACTACAATATATATAATTACCTCTGCTAATATCACAATGCAGAAACTGAAGCACATATTACTGCTTCACCACAACCACAGTGGTTACTATGTAATAGCATGCGGAATATCATCAGTCCATGTTAGACCATGCTGTCCTCAATTACAGACCTCTTACAAGCCATAAGGCTAATGTCAGATGAACACATTCTGAGCGCACTCGCGTTCATACATAACGGACGGACATACTGACGGAAGATACTGTAGACACCACGCGGTACGTTTTTTTTGACGGATGTAGAAAAATATGGGAATCAAAATTAATTAAAATTAAAGGGATACTCTAGGCAACATGACCACCTAATCTTTTTTAGGTGGTCATGATGCCCAGAGTATGCCGCCCTCTGTCCCCCCTCCCTCCGCTCAGCAGTTCAGCTGAAAAAGCTGAAAACAGCTTGATAAATTTGGATTTAAAACAAACAAAAACAAACTCCCTATAATAATTACCATTTTATGAAATTTCAATAAACCTTTTTCAAGTTTCTTCTTATATATCAAAGTTGAAAACAGGGCGCTGCGCTGCACCATGGCGAGAGACAACAAAATCGGCCACAAAGCAATGTAGCGTCAATCCTGTCTAAAATATCCTTCCTTAGACAGGCTTTTTATTAGATTTCAAAGAACTTATAGCCAATCAGCATACAGATACATTTCTACATCAGAGTTTAACCAACAGTGAGACAAAAATTACTACATTTGATTCAGAGACGGCTTTTTCTAGCTTACACTGTTCACACACCCTTTCCTGCACACAAAGGAAATGGCTAAATTCCACAGGCTAACATCCTATGCAAGTAAAAGACTTGCAGGGTTTGACACTTATAATGGGGGGGTGGATTTCACACTACCTATCATATTAAAATACCTTTCAATCGTCTCATTGATCACATATAGAATCGTGATCACAAAAAGGGATGAAACAAACTAGACAATTAAACTAATTATACCTGGGGCCATAGTATCCTCACCTAATACCTGTACGATATACGAAAAGGATTCCCCAAGGATGCCCTTTATGAGCATAAAATACACTTATCTATCTAGATTCAATCTTCCAGCGAACCACACTTGGAGCGTAGGCAAAAATACCTAATCTAGACATTAAATAACTATTTAATCCCATTTCCCAAAATATAATTCACCGAACAAGAAAAGTATAATAACTTGAATGCAAAAGTTCATTTATCTAATAAATCAACGAGTCAGATCTATATCTGTGTGTTTTCCTATGTTCAGCTTCACTCCACAAAATGCATACACACCTGCATTCACACACACACACTCAAGAAATACATTCTCATTTTCACAAATCAAATCCTTTCTCACACTTATCTAGGGGATTAAATAAAAAAAATAATATTCCATAATCTAATACCGTAGTCCACAGTGCGAGATCAAGGTGTGGTCTTTTTTTCAACATCCCAGCTTGAGACACATAATCATTGAATGTCATCAGAGCTCCCACCATAGGAACTCCTGAACAAGCTGTCTCTTTGCGCTGGTTGCTTATTACCTGTGACCTTTGACCTTGACACAAAATGTCCATGATTCGTTCCATATGCAGTCATTGTGACTGTCAGGTTTCTTGATGATGTGATACGGTTTTAGCAACAATAAAGAAAATAAAAAAGAAAATATGGTATACCCCGCTAATCATATACATCCATTCATTCATTGTCACTCACAAGTGCACGAAAACAATAAAAATGTTAATTTACACAAGAAAAGACACAGATAATAAATTTTAACATTTCCCCGGGAAGCCTATCGGCCTCACGCAATAAAAAAATTATACTACTTCTGACTCATTGTTAGAGAAAAATATATATTCGCAACTTTGGCTCAAAAGGGAAATAGCCGAAGTGCATATTCCACCCATTTTAAATATCAAAAAAAATATTTAATTACTATTCTATTCAGTCTTGTTCGGTGTTTTGAAACAAACCTGGTGTTTATAAAACACACCAATCCTCAAATGAAATCAAAAAAATAAAAACAGCATTAATTTTACCGAATTAAAACTTTCCATTTACCACTATATATGTCATGAACCGTATTTATGCAAATGCATTAAATTATATGTTCCTAAATACATTAATTAACTCTAATTTTAATTGGATGTGATCTTCAATAATCCTAAATGTGTCAAAGAATTTGAACAATATTGATTGTAACCAAACAACAAAAATAATAAAATATAAAATAATAAAAGACACAAAATAATTATCACTTAGATGACAACACAAAGATAATCCATCAGCATATAAAAATACATTATCTTCTTTCTTTGTCTTCTGTCTTATTGGTTGAAAAGAACTGTTTTGTAAAACTGACATGTCTTAAGTTTTATTTCCAAATCAATGATCTTCTTTAATCGCATGATTTATTGATGAGTTGTCGATAAACTAGAATGTTTTATTGCCTGGTGTCTGATAATTCCTTATTATCTGGTTGATGTAACATTGCAATGTGAAATGATAATGTGTTTGAGCAAATTTCCTTCAATTCCCAACAGATTTATCAATATTGGTATTCAATAATCTTCCATCTAGCTTGATCAAAGTTGGCATGCATGGGTAATTTTCACCTAAAGTAAAAAACTTGGGAAAAAATGTATTATTAACCTGTCAAAAACTTTAAAATTTATATGGTTAAAATACTTTTAAAATGGCGAAAAAAAGCGACACTTTTTTTTGGACACAAAGAAAAAGGAGTGGTCATGAGAGAGAGAAAATGGAGGAGGCTAAGAAAAGAATTTGAAAACTTTCCTTTACTTTTGCAACGGTCACCATTTTTTTTCTAATGCTCTTCAATTCAAATAAAAAAAACACATAACAAAAATATCAAACTGGGAAAGAAAGTATAGAAGGGCATGTTTAAAACTTGATGCGTTAATTAGCACAAAGTTCTCAGGAAACTCAGAGAAAAAGATTCTTAATAAACATTTAAAACTACAATCATTATTAAGGATATTGGTTAAAACAAACATTCAAACGTGAGGTGTTTGTGCAGCTATTTTACAACCTGTTTTATTCCCTCCAAGAATATTCAATGGGGCACAGTCATACGTTGTTGCACTTCACACCAAAAAACAAAACATCAGATATCAAAAAATAAAACTAGACATATGGCTACCACTGCAGAAAAAGAAACAATCAAACAATACTCAGATACCAAACTACAACCTTCCATCTCCCTTAGTCAACTAAAATAAAACCAAACAAAAAAAAATCACCTTCTCTCATTTGAAATCTGCCTAATTTCCTTTGTACAGCGCTACTAAACCTGTAGTCGCTTTCCTTTAAACTTTCACTCAAATCCTTCAGCTTTATATCACTTCATCCTCTTAGATTCCAAACAACTAAACATGAACCTACATATATATTCCATTATACAAGTTACAAACACTGTAAATGATCTCAGTCAGCCATTTTGGCAAAACATATAACCTATATTAAGGTGTGGTCAATCCCTTAGTGCTGGACTCAAACAAAGACCAGAGGAAAATAACCGACCACGCCTCTTTTGGGAAAATGTATAAATTATATTTAAGGCAGATTGAGCCCATCACCTTGATACACTAATTTTTTTATATATCATACATCAATTTATAACATAACATTCACATGTAACCTGCCTTGTCAGACTATTGACTTTCCATGTTCATCTTTCAAACATAAGCTAAGAATAAAAAAAGCAGTCATTTTTGAAATTTACTGTAAAAGTAAAGTCTCCATTTCCTGTTCCTTTTTTTTTTTTTTTACACGAGGCAAGGCAGTAAAGACACATAGAAACAAAGCAACCTGTTTTAAGAGAAGCAGTCCCTATACATAAATTACATATAAAAAACACAATATTAAAACTACGAAATACAAAACATCAAAGATAAACACATATATTAATAGTTAGTAAAGACAAACATTTAAATAAACAGACGTAATCAATGGCAAGAAACAAAATAAAAAATAAAACAAAAACAAACATGCAATCTGAAAGAAAAAACAGTTTGCAAATCCTTTAGAATCAGCGCGCAAACACATGCAGCAAAAAAAAAAAGAAAGAAAAAATGGCAGCAGCGCGCAAAAAAATAAAAAAAAAATAAGAGGAAAAAAAAAAAACTGTCTCTCAATGGGAGATAAAAATAATTTTGCTATATAAGAAGAAATTAAAATCTAATCAATTAAAATAAAGTTCTCACAATTACAAGATATGGACGACCCAGAAACACCAGAATTGAAGTACAAGATAGACACAGAACAGAGACAATACAACTAGAAACATCTCTTTTCTTTTTTTATGAGTTCAATTTCCAGCATATACAATACACTATACTCAACACAGCGGGCGAGTTCAAACAACACACGTGAGGTCCTCAAACGATTTTTCCTTTACTACAATACATAAAATGACAAAAACAAACCAAGACTGTCAGGGTTATCCAAAGAGATTCGAATTGCTTGAGAAAGGTAACCGAACGCTGAAAATCAGCGTTCGGTTGCCTTTCCTGACCATTCGGCTATCCAGAGAGCAGGCAATTCGCCAAATCCTGGCGAATTGCCTGCACATTCGGTGCCTGTTCGGTCCCTGTTCGAGGGCAGTGAAATCCCCATCAAAAAGCACTGCTTCGGCTATTCAGAGAACACAAACCAGCAGTGAAAGGTTCCCCTAATGGTCTGCCATTCGGTGGTTTAATTCGGCAAATTTATTCAGGAGAATCCCATAGACTTCAATGTTAAAAATATTCCCGTATTAATTCAATATCTAATAAACCGTTCATTATAAAATTCTGCCGCAAAAAGTCTCTTTATTTATAGATTTTTTAGGATACTTTAAGCATTTTTCTGAATTTTTTAAAAAAAATTAAAAGTCCGATTTTTTTTTTTTTTTTTTTCAGTTTGCTTATTTTTTTTGTAACAGCCCTCTTTATTATCATTCCCTGGACCTCCTGTGAAAATTTCAGACATTTTCGCTCAGTAGTTTCTTTGCAAACAGCGTTTCTTTTTCCCAGATTCATACAAATGGTTTTTCTAATTTATTCACTGCCTCCTCTACGTCACAGCTGCTTCGGCTCTGTGTGATTCGGCTCCTTTTCGGCTCCTGTTCGGCTCCTCTTCGAAGGTTAATCCAGATGTTTTTGCTTGTTTTCAGCGTGCATTCGGTTAGTTTTCGTCAGGTGTTCGGCAGCTTTTCCCTGCAATTCGGGGACCCTGTGGTGCTTGCTGAATACACCGCAGGGTCACCGAAATGCAATCGGCAAAAGGAACCGAATTGAAGAGAACGAAAAGTCACCGAATGTGCGGTGACTTTTCGAATCTCTTTGGATAACCCTGAAAGAGTCCAACCTTGCACCAAAAAAAATCAAAAAAGAAATCAACAAGCTCTGAACCATAGCTTTAACTTCAAGGAAAATAAACAAAAATCAAGCCTGGAGGCAAGTTCGCAAAATCTGAACAAGCAAATGTAAGGATACATTCAAATGTAAAGATACATTTAAATGTAAGGATACATTCGAATGGCAAATCCCACTTCAGACAACAACTGATAAATTTGGATTTAAAGCAAACAAAAACAAACTCCCTATAATAATTACCATTTTATGAAATTTCAATAAACCTTTTTCAAGTTTCTTCTTATATATCAAAGTTGAAAACAGGGCGCTGCGCTGCACCATGGCGAGAGACAACAAAATCGGCCACAAAGCAATGTAGCGTCAATCCTGTCTAAAATATCCTTCCTTAGACAGGCTTTTTATTAGATTTCAAAGAACTTATAGCCAATCAGCATACAGATACATTTCTACATCAGAGTTTAACCAACAGTGAGACAAAAATTACTACATTTGATTCAGAGACGGCTTTTTCTAGCTTACACTGTTCACACACCTTTCCTGCACACAAAGGAAATGGCTAAATTCCACAGGCTAACATCCTATGCAAGTAAAAGACTTGCAGGGTTTGACACTTATAATGGGGGGGGGTGGATTTCACACTACCTATCATATTAAAATACCTTTCACAGCTGAGAGAGGGCAGAAGGCAAGTAGAAGCAAGAAGGACGGGAGCGGAAGAGCAGGAAGGTGAGTATAAAAAAAAAACGCCACTGGAAACAAGTGGATTTTAGGGTAAGTATTGCAGTTACAAAAAAATAAATAAATCCCGAACGATTTATTAAGGGAATAGGGATAGAGTAAGATAAAAAAAACGGGGGGGGGGGGATTTTTGAGTGGAGTGTTCCTTTAAATGACAGGTACAGTCAGCCAGACCAAAAAAACCTCTGAGCGTCAACGTGATGGACGTCGCAAATGCGCTCCATCTGATGTCGCAGCATAACGAACACAGGCCACTACGCGGACGTGGCGCACTCTGCGCATCCATCTTAGCGGTTTTACGTCTTTGCCTAAATTCCATCCGTTGCCATCTGCGTGGTGCGTCCGCAATTCGGTGCGCACGTTTTTCGATAAGTGACTTTAATGCACGCCCCCCACATTACCTTCCTAACGCTAAACATGTAAAAAAAATCACTTAGCTCCTCTGTGATTGTGCGAGGTTACTGTACTTTGCGCATCTTATACTTAACATGGGGAGCGCAATCATTAATCAGCATTAAGATAAGGTATTACAAAGTGCTACCACTAATTACCACAGGGAGGCGCAAGGCAAAATTTTAGCTACACCTAAAAGCTGGTGTTAAATTATTCCGCTTTTGCAAAATCATTTAGCACCCCTTAACCCCCCCTCGATAAATTCGATACTCACCTCTCATCCTGCGGTGAGAACAGTGGCCCGATATGCTGCTTCTCCTGGCGGCAAGCAGAGTGAGACTGGGGAGAAATAGTGCCCTCACGAGGGTTTGAAGTCCAGAACCGCAAACCTCTATGGAGTACTATTGACTCTAGGAGGTGATACTCATGGCAGTTCTACCAGGAGTATCGCAATGGTTAGCTTGCATTCGGGGGCAAGGTGCCGCGTTAGCATCTGTCCCGCAATCTCATGCTAAAATGTGGATGCTACAGGGAAAACTGCAGCCACAGATTTTTCCCGTTAGCATTCCCATTTTAGCGCACAGTTTATTTATTTTATTTATAAAAGGATTTTTCCAGGAAGGATACATTGAGATTTCTCTCTTTTTCAAGTATGTCCAGTATGGAATAAGGTTTAAGGTCTTAGAAAATACAAATAGGTCTTTTAAAAATTAAAGTTTTTTTAAAGATAAAAATAAGAAATTGTCTTAAAAAAAAGATATTTATTATATTACAACCTATTAGAACCTGAGATCTATGCTAGGCCTATTCGAGGTTCCAGCCACTGGACCTGCTCGAGGCCCCGCAGAAGCGGAATCTGTTAGCACCAAGTCCTGGCTCTGGTTAACTTTTTGTTAACCGCGGCTGGATGTTAATCAGCGTGAGGACTTTGTAATCCTAATGCTGATTAACACTTTGCTCTCCCCATGTTAAGTATAGGGAGCACAAAGTACAGTAACCTCACGCTGAGAAGAGCAAAATACTAAACACAAACGGGTTACTTAACCCGTTAGCGTTTGGATTGAAATATGCGGTAAATACTTGGGCTAACGTTAACGCTCACGCAGGTGAGCGCAAAAAAGTTAGCCCCAAGTATGTAATTTGGCCCCTGGAGTGTTAAGCAGATAAAATCTACATTCAAGCCACAGACAAGCTTGCTTTGGTCAGGTTTGTTTGACACTCAGCTAAGTGCAAATAGTCAGCACCAGGGGCTTGATCATCACACACTCATCACTCATAGACCCCCGCATACTACTTTGTGACACTTGAGGGACGCTCTTAAAGTATAACTATAAACACACACAGGTCTATTCAAAGAAAGGTGAAACTCTGGAGAATTACTGGAGAAGTGAAAATGTTAGGTCAAAATAGCCACACCCGAAAAATTCTCCCATTTATCTCACTTTCCAAATCGGCTATTTGGTCTAGATTGTCCTCTTCTGCTAGTTATTCTGGTTTTCACCTTTCTCTGAATAACCCTGACAATTAAAATATCACTATTTGATCTCTGGGATCATTTCCACCAGTCTCAGGCAAACCTTTCCATCAATGTGTAATTCATGACCTAGCAGTGAACTTTATCAAAGATTACTACATCTTTAACATGAATTCAAAGAATGTTCCCAATATCCAGACACAAATAACACATAAGCAGGCAGGGCAGCCATCAGAAATGATGGGGCCCCTTACTAAACCTCACGATGGGCCCCCCCCCGGCACTCCCTCAACCTCTAACAGCTTTTCTCCCCCTTCAAAAAAAAAAAGAAGGACTTAACATAGCACCACAGCAATAAAACTCCCAGTAATGTGCAGTGTGTATGAGCGTATCACAGTATCCACAGTAATAAAACTCACAGTAATGAGCTGTGTGTATGAACGTATCACAGAATCCACAGCAATAAATCTCACAGAAACGGGCTGTATATGATGGCCTTCGGGTCTGGGCCTGGTCCCTGGGTCTGGTTTGGGCCTTGGGGTCTGGGGTCTGTGCTCTGGGCCTTGGGGTCTGGGCTGGGCCTGGTCCCTGGGCCTTGGGGTCTGGTCTGGGCCCTGGGTCTGGGACTGGGCCTTGGGGTCTGGTCCCAGGGGTCTGGGCCCTGAGTCTGGCCTGGGGTCTGGGCCCTAAGTCTGGCCTGGGGTCTGGGCCCTGGGGTCTGGTCCCTGGGTCTGGGCTCTGGTCCCTGGGTCTGGGCTCTGGTCCCTGGGTCTTGGGGTCTGGTCCCTGGGGCTGGGCCTTGGGGCCTGGTCCCTGAGGTCTGGGCCCTGGGTCTAGGCTGGGCCTGGTCCCTGGACCCTGGGTCTGGCCTGGGGTCTGGTCCCTGGATCTAGGCTGGGCCTGGTCCCTGGGGTCTGGACCCTGGATCTGGCCTGGGCCCTGGGTCTGGGACCTGGTCCTTGGGTCTGGGCCCTGGGTCTGGCCTGGGGTCTGGGCCTTGGAGTCTGGGCCCTGGGGTCTGGGCCTTGGGGTCTGGGCCCTGGGGTCTGGGCCTGAGTCTGGCCTGGGGTCTGGGCCCTGGGGTCTGGTCCCTGGGTCTGGGCTTTGGTCCCTGGGGTCTGGTCCCTGGGGTCTGGGCCCTGGGTCTGGCCTGGGTTCTGGGCCTTGGAGTCTGGGCCCTGGGTCTGGGCCTTGGGGTCTGGGCCCAGGGCCTTGGGGTCTGGGCCCAGGGTCTGGGCTTTGGGGTCTGGGCCCTGGGGTCTGGGCCTTGGGGTCTGAGCCTTGGGGTCTGGGCCCTGGGGTCTGAGCCCTGGGTTTAGGCCTTAGGGTCTGGGCCCTGGGTCTGGGCCTTGGGGTCTGGGCCTTGAGGTCTGGGGTCTGGGCCCTGGGCCTTGGGGTCTGGGTCCTGGGTCTGGGCCTTGGGGTCTGGGCCCTGGGGTCTGGGCCTTGGGTTCTGGGCCCTGGGGTCTGGGCCTTGGGGTCTGGGCCCTGGGGTCTGGGCCTTGGGGTCTGGGCCCTGGGTTTGAGCCTTAGAGTCTGGGCCCTGGGTCTGGGCCTTTGGGTCTGGGCCCTGGGTCTGGGCCTTTGGGTCTGGGCCCTGGGTTTGAGCCTTGGGGTCTGGGCCTTGGGTTCTGGGCCCTGGGTTTGGGCCCTGGGTCTGGGCCCTGGGTCTGGGCCCTGGGTCTGGGCCTTGGGGTCTGGCCCCTGGGTTTGGGCCCTGGGTCTGGGCCTTTGGGTCTGGGCCCTGGGTTTGGGCCTTGGGGTCTGGGCCTTGGGGTCTGGGCCCTAGGGTCTGGGCCCTGGGTCTGGGCCTTGGGGTCTGGGCCTTGGGGTCTGGGCCCTGGGTCTGGGCCTTGGGGTCGGTGCCTTGGGGTCTGGGCCCTGGGTCTTGGGGTCTGGGCCTTGGGGTCTGGGCCCTGGGTCTGGGCCCTGGGTTTGGGCCCTGGGGTCTGGGCCCTGGCTCACCACTCCCCTGTCTTCTTTTCTTCTATCTTCTTTTCATCTGTCTTCGTTTCTTCTATCTGTTTTTCTTCTGTCTTCTTTACTTCTGCTCTTCAGCCCGGGCCCTCCAGCTCAGGCGAACAGCTTCACTGAGTGGAGGGGGCGGAGCCAAAGCAACGTGCTTGGGAGGCCCCCACACGTTGCTTAGCCCCGCCCAGCCAGCCAGTGAAGCTGCCAGGAGCCGGAGGAGACACAGTGTCTCCTCCGGCTCCTGCAGCAGAGACACAGCTCTGGATTCGGACTCATCGAGTCCGATACCGGAGCTGTAAAAGGGCGATGCCGCTGCGGACGGGGGCCTGGGACACCCCCCCAGGGCCCGGGCCCCTTACAGGAGCATGGGGCGTAATGCCCTGATGGCGGCCCTGTAAGCAGGTTAAAACACACTAATGAAACAGAGAAAATGGGTCATATTTGTCGAGACAAAACAGATGCTGCCTTAGGGTGAAGTGGTAAATGTTTAGAGACATTCTGCTGCTTTCCATAGGTTCTTCTTTTTACTAACAGCTTTCCCAAATTGGCTCCTGTTTTTTGACTTGATAATCATAGATAGACAGACAGACAGAACAATTTCCTAAAGCAACAGAAAATGTTCTGTTTCTTTTTTTGCATTGTATAATTTTATTATTATTATTTATTATTTATTAAGCGCCAACACATTCCGCAGTGCTGTACAAAGTGCAAAGGGTAAAGCCAGGACAATTCTACAATATATACCGGAGAAGGTCAGTATTGCTGCCAGCAGAGACAGGAGGACATGAGGGCCCTATTCCCATGGGAATTTACAATCTAGATGTATGTATATGTATGAATGTATAATTTTATTAATATTCAATGTGTAGGGATGCAGAAACGAAAAGGGGTAATAATAGGAAAAAGAATAACAACAAAGTGTAATCATACAAACTCCAAGAAGAACATGACATCACCATAATGAAGTGGTGGCATTACAGGATACGGAATCAGACGTTTGTCACACAGTTACATCATAACAAATTGGGTGCTGATTGAGTGGTAGTAGGGCTGTAAGGCATATCGGACCCATGGCAGATATTAACATCCGATTCTAGTCTATAAAACACACTGGAGAGCACACAGCTTGTACTGAGTGCATCTTGTAAACTCAAAGGTAATTTGGGTGGTTCTTCATGGGAACACTCAACTCAACTGAAACTACCCTCACCAAAGTCCCAACAACCTCCTAACCACTAAAAACCACGGCCACTATTCCATTCTCATCCTGCTTGACCTCTCGGCTGCTTTTGACACTGTCGACCACCCCCTCCTTCTACAAACTCTCAGCTCTCTTGGTCTCTGTGACACTACACTCACTTGGGTCAAATCCTATCTATCCAACAGGTCCTTCTCTGTGTCCTTTGCTGGTAAATCCTCCTCTTCATTGCCGCTATCTGTTGGTGTACCTCAAGGCTCTGTCCTAGGTCCTCTGCTCTTTTCTATCTACACCTCCTCCCTGGGCAAAATCATTAACAGCTTTGGCTTCAACTACCACCTCTATGCTGATGATACTCAGATCTACCTTTCCACCCCTGATCTCTCTCCTCCTGTCCTTTCCAAAGTCAGTGACTGTTTATCTGGCATCTCCTCCTGGATGGCCTCTTACCACCTAAAGATTAACATGTCCAAGACTGAGCTCCTACAAATTCCTCCTTCTAATCCTTCCCCGCCTCCTGACATTTCCATCATGGTTGATGGTATCACTATCTCCCCATCAAACCAGATTCGTTGTCTCAGAGTTACACTTGACTCGGCTCTTTCCTTCATCCCCCACATCCAGTCTCTTTCCTCCTCCTGCCGCTACCAACTGAGTAATATTTTCAGAATTCGGCCATTTCTAACCGCTGACACCACAAAACAACTCATACACGCCCTTGTAATCTCCAGACTTGACTATTGTAATAATCTTATTGCTGGCCTCCCTCTCTCCCGCCTCCTCCCCTTACAATCCATTTTGAATGCCTCTGCCAGGCTCATCCATCTCACCCGCCGCTCGGTCTCTGCTGCTCCTCGCTGCTTGTCCCTTCACTGGCTCCCCATCAACTGCAGAATTAAATTCAAAATCCTTACCCTGACCTACAAAGCTCTCACTAACTCAGCTCCCCACTACCTGTCCTCATCACTAATCACCAAATACACCCCAGCCCGCTCTCTAAGATCAAACAGTGGCCTGCGCCTGGCTTCTCCCTGCATCACCTCTTCCCATGATAGACTGCAGGATTTCTCATGCGCAGCCCCCATTCTCTGGAACGCTCGCCCTCGTCAGACTTTCCCTTAGTTTCTCTTCCTTCAAATGCTCCCTTAAGACATTCCTATTTAGGGAAGCCTACCACCCGACTCACTGACGCAACCTGTCCATCACTCTCACCTTGCAGTCCTCTCCTCCTGTTTCCACCTCCAACCCATCTAGATTGTGAGTTCCCACGGGAATAGGGCCCTCATTTCCTCTTATACTGGTTTGTCAAAATGTTGTTCAATGTATTGTAACCCTGTCTATATTGTGCCCATTGTACAGCGCTGTGGAATATGCTGGCACTTCATAAAGATTAATAATAATAATAATAATAGGGGTAGGATTAGGTGAAGGAGGGGGTTGGAGAGGCTAAGGCAGGGTATGGAGGTCAGGGGAAGCAGCTAAAGAAAAGGCTGAGACCAAGATATGGATGGGGAAAAAGGGAAACAGAAACTGAGATGGAAGAAGGGGTGTGAGGAGAAGGACTAGCTCCACACTCTAACACTCCCATGGGCGACTCTACAGGGGGCAAGGGGGGGCAATTGCCCCCCCTAGGTTATTCCTTCCCCCCCCCGTGTGCCCCCCCCCACCAAAAATCAGCATCCAGCTTCCTCCACTTACTCAGACCGCTGTATCTCCGTCCCTGTGCATCGTATATGTCGTTGGTTAGGGCAGATTCTGGCCTTTCCAATGATACCCAACATGACCATATTCAGTTTGAAGTAAAAGTCATAAAACATTAAATAATAACAGGCACTTAAACTTAAACATTTTCACAGGTTTGAAATGGCTCAGCAGTGATGAGGTTAATGTTCAGACTATACATTACATTGTGTATTACGTTAGTTTTTGCCTTGGTTTAGTTGTATATTAAGGGTTAATGGGTAGGCTTCATCCTTAACAGTATACATTTTATATTTTCCTTGATTAATGGCATTGTAAGGGTTAATGGGTAGGTTACATGCCTCACAGTGTATTCATTTCATGTTTTACCTTGATTAATGGCATTTTAGGGGTTAATGGGTAGGCTAAGTGCCACATTGTTTATTATTTTTATTGTATTTCCCTGGGTTTATGGCATTTTAGGGGTTACTATGGAAGATAGAATCTAAAGGGTCTATTCATTTCTAGATCCTCTGCTTTTCGTCACATTTCGGGGAATTCATTTCGCCAAAAATATAGTATATAGAATTTCCTATTTAGCGAATGGTCACCGTAATTTGCTAAATGCGGAGTCGCTGAAGCAGCAATCAGACATTCAGCGAAAAATGCCGAATTGCGGCAAATCAAATATTTAATTTAAGTATCAGGTACAACAAAAAGGTATCATTGCATCACATTACTCTGTCGTTTTGGAATCTTATTTATATATATACTTATTTAGGGCACTATTACCTGGTGTGAGCTAACCCTTGCGTCGGCATGGTTTTGCGTTAGCGCCAGGTTAATTGAGTAAAAGAGAAATGGTAAGCGCCCGCAATATGACCTCCAAGTACCCAGCTAACCAGATGAATAGTGGTTTCCCTCACACCAAAGGACAAATGGAACAGAATATACGTATCTGGTCAGCGCGAGACACACGCAAGGGGACTCGGACGGCTTCTCAAATGACGTCATTCATAGTTTAAACAAGTAGGATAAAAAACACAAAAAGACACAGATCTAAATGCAATAGATTAACAAGTAAGTGAGGATATGTCGAATCCGAGATTCGACATATCCTCACTTACTTGTTAATCTATTGCACTGATCTGTGTCTTTGGGTTTTTATCCTACTATGGCCTTCCTTTTTGGATCTGTTAAATGGCAAGTGTAATGATTCTACATGCTGTGGGTGGCATTTATCATGCATTGCCAGTCAGCCTTAATATATGGTGTGGCATCAAAACATGGATGATACGGCCACCTTGGAGGATTTTAAAATGCAGGGGTGAGAGGTTATTCACTGTATGTGTTCATATTCAAGCTTGGGAGGGCGGGGGATAGGTATGGCCCAAAAAAAAAACCAGTTCTATCCTGTACACAACTGCATTAGCGCTGGGTCTCAGCCCGTGTCTTAGAGTTTTCCTAGCGTGCGCCAAACGACCTTGTTCATGGACTACCGTGGAAAGGTGATCTGTTAGTAGGTCGTCAGGCACTAACAGGGTTATTCAGAGAGCGTGAAAAGCAGGAGAATGACTGTAAAATTAAAAATTCTAGGTCAAAATAGCCGATTTGGAAAGTGAGATGAAAGGGAGAATTTTTCTGGTTTGGCTATTTTGACCTAGAATTTTTCCTTCTCCAGTCATTCTCCTGCTTTTCACACTCTCTGAATAACCCTGTAAGTTTTAGCGACTAGTGCTAAACTTTTCCTTTAGTGATGGTATTTTAGCTCCCACCAGGTGATAGGGCCTTTAGTTTTATTCAGTGGTAATTATTTAGTGGTGAAAATTATTAGTGCCCCCCAGTTTTGAATGCGGTATCTTCTTTGACCCCCTAAATATTGTTCCTAGAGTCACCACTGAACACTCCATAAGGTAGCCGAGTAATGCAAAACTAGTGGAGATGGCTGACGGGGTCAGCGTCGGTGACCAATCAAGGGGAAGAGGGTAATGTAGTATTGCATCACCCTGAGAAGGCCAAGGATCTAGAGGGCAGAGACAAGAACACTGCAAACCACAGAGACCACACTCTCTGGTAATGATGCATTCGGTCGTGTACTACCTCTGTAAATTATTCCATGGTGAGAATATAATTTTGGAGGCAATAGCCATTCGAGAGGGTAAGGGGGCTCTTCCACTTGCAGGCCAGGCATAAACGAACTGTCACACAGATCTGGGATTAAGGTTGGGTTCGCATCTGGTCAGTTGAGCTCTGGGATGGGGGTCTATTTAGAAGCGAAGTCCAAATGGTCGTGAGGTAATGGAATGCGAAGGCACTTGCCAAGATGTTGAAAAGCATCCTCCCCTAAATGTCTGAAGATGCTACAGGACCCCCAGGCATCCTCCCCACATTCCCTAAAACAATTAGTAGGGGTCCCTGGCCGTAAGTGGGCCAGTCGTCTCGGGAGGATATACCATCTCAACATAACCTTGTAGTAGTTCTCTCTTACTGCCTTGCAAATGGTGACTCTAGAGGTGCGATCGATTATGTCATCCCAGGCTTTGTGATCCAACTGCTCCCCCAGATCTCACTCACATTTTATATATATGTGGGTTATGTGAGAGAGTCTGGTGGAGCATGTGAAAGTAGAGGGATGAGATTGAACACCTTGAGGGAGTCGAGCGCCTACAGGGATGTTCAAATAAAGTAAGCCGTGCCCTGCCCGTCTTGTGTGACCTCCCGCTCCGGGACACTGGTTGAGGGGGCTCCTAAGATGTCTTGTCCCTTTTTTATTAATTTTTTTGTCCCCCCCCACCCCACCCACAGAGTGACCCTTTCATGCTGAGGTTTTTTTTATTTTCTCCCCTTATCCCTTTGTGGACTTTATTTTATGTGCTTTATTCCTGACACATACCCCCCCCTTCCCTACACTCTGGACATTTTTATTGCTGACTATCCTTTGCACCACCGGGCTTTGGCTTTCTGTGTGGCGGCTGGATATCTGGACTTTCTCCCCCCCCCTTTTTTTAATTTATTTTTTATTTTATTTTTGTGTGGGACATTGGGTTCCTCTGGGTGAGCCACTGGGTCAGATACCATGGCTCTGACTGCCCCCTCTGGCTCCAGATCATCCAGCCATATGGCCTCTTTCATGGCCTCCAGTATTTCCCTGGAGAGAGCCAGGAACGCCACTCTTGTTCTGGCAGTCCCCTCCACGTTTTTTTTTCCTCACACCCCCCTTTTTTTTCTCCTTTTTCTTCTTTCCTTTTTTGACCATACGGCCTGTCGGCAAATTGATTGCTGACTTCGCCGCCTCCCTGGTACAGAGGTCCCGTGTTTGTCTGAGTGCCCCCCTCCTTTTTATCTCTCCCTGCTGTTCTACCGCTGATATATTGTTTGCTGTACCCTTTGAAATATTTTTCGTGATTTTACTGTATGGCTTATTTGTCTTATAATTAAAATCTTGAATTGAAAAAATAAATAAAGTAAGCCGGCGGGGGGGGGGGGGGGCACCCAACTAAACCGGCAGACAAAATGCAGCAGCTGTATTACTTGGAAAAACTCCTGAGCAGGGAGCTTGAAGGATTCCCTGAGGTAGCTCATAGAGACAGGGTTACCTTGTAAGGTAAGGTGGCACACCTCCATCAAGCCCTTCCCCATCCACCAGGTGAACTCCCTCGGATTCAGACTCACCGGATGAAATTGTTCCAATGAAAGAGCAGCTTGTCATTGGCACCTCCGCCACCGGAGGAGAGAGTGCCGTAAAGTTGGGCTAATGCACCACCATTCAAGCTGGTGCTCTGACAACCACAATACAGATGACAGCGGGGTGGTAGCGTGCAGAGCCTGTTCAATTTGGAACCACCTCACTTTCGGGGGGGGGGTTAATCTTCCATAGCATGCCCAGCTGTGCAGCTGTATAGTAGGAATACAGGTGGTGTAAGCCCATACCTACCCTCGACCTAAACTGAAATGCCAAGCTTCTTGGTAGGCGGCTAGTCCTATCTTTCCATATAAAATGGTATATATCATTTTGCAAAGTCGCCAGCTCATAGTTTTAGATGGTGATCAACAATATCCTGAAAAAGAGGATTTTGAGGAGACAGGTCATTCGTACTGACTAGTGAGCAGATTCTACCAAAGATTGGGAGAATCTCAAGTATACAGCAGTGAATGAAGCTGTGGCAGGAGTCACTTGTAGTTCTCGACATAGAGGGAATCCCAGTCAGCTGTAAGGTTTACCCCCAGACATGTAATGGATCCCGTATTAGGTAGGCCATCTCCTCAACAGGTAGCAAGTTCAGTTCCTTTAATTGTACATGCAAAATATTTATTTAAAAAAAAAAAAAATCAACAGAAAAAATAGTGATATAATTTCTCACTTTTGATGGCTTTAGGAATTTGGCTACAGAAAAAAAATGATCAAGTAAGGAAAGGTGCACAAAATATTTCACGCAAACAAAGTATGGGAAGTCGGATTAGGGTGTTTGACAGTGATCAGCTTTACAGTAAAAAAACAATAGAAAAACTATAAAAACAAGAAAACATATCCAACAAAAAGGAGGAAGCAAATGTCAGTTTCTGTAATCTGGTATTTATAGAGATGTCTCTAACGTCTTCGACTAGGCAAGAGTTCCTGTGGTGTATGTAATATTGTGATATTAGTAACAATCAGGTTTATTCACTAAAAGGTGAAACTCAGGAGAATTGGCTGGAGAAGTGAAAATTCTAGGTCAAAATAGCCAAACCAGAACAATTCACCCATTTATCTCACTTTCCAAAACGGCTGAATAGACATGAGTGCAAATTCTATGATCTACAGCATTATATCTGTTTTTAACATTTTTTGTCATAGAAGAAGACACTTTTTTTTTATCTACAAGTGAAAGATGGTGATGGTGTAAAAAAAACCAAAAAGCTCCAGTGACTAGAATTACCTACACACATAGGTGTACGCACACAAGAAAGCCTTGCGATGTATCAAATGTTTTATTCATTTTTTAATGGCTAATACGGATTGTAAGTTCCCTTGGGATCAGCGTCTTCCACTACTACTGTATCTTTGTCAAGTTATGTGCTGTTCAAATGTATTTATATGTTATTGTATTATCCCCATCCCTCCTTTATCATGTACAGTGCTGCTGGCCTTGATAAAGTATAATAATAAATCTAATAATGTCTGGTTAGGTTAAAAAAAAATAGATACTGACCCTTTTGAATGTGTTTTGCTGCCAAAATCTTACTAAGATTTACCTTTATACTAAGGTACCAGCAGGATGTTTACCTAGAGAATGTCCTGCTGAAAAACACTTTCCTTAAAACCAGGCATTGAGCATCTTCAAAAATCTATGTATAGAAAGCAACCTTTTTAAAAGAATATCAAGAATATCAATATCATATATATTGTATAGAACATAAGAAATTATGAGCACTGTTTCAATCCTAACGCTAACATGGGGACACTAATGGGGAAAATCTGCGCCTGTAGATTTTCCTGCAGTGTCCCCATGTTAGCGGGGTATTCTGGGGCAGGCGGTAGCTCCAGGGCTGGATTTGCATCTTTAGAGCCCGTAGGGACAGAAATGAGGAGCGCGCCTACCGCCTCCACAAAAGAAAGAAACATGCCAAAATTACTTTTTAAATTTTTGGTTTTGGGGTAAACAAAAAAAACCTGAAAAAACGTTTCTCTCTGTGCTCAAATCAAAAGAAGGGGCAAAATCTGTTGCCTTAGTTGAGTTAGTGCAGCAGCATTGTTTGTTTTATATGTAAAAGCATATATTGCCTCTGCTGTAGAACAGAGAAAAAAATGAACTCTGCATTTACTCTTTTCCAATTTTTTATTTTTACACATTACATGGTCATGTTTGGTATGATTGTAAAGAACAGACTCTGACCTTTCCAATGACACCTCAATTAACCTTGTGCGGTGTAAAATTCAGAGATGCAGGCTTCCAAAGTGCCCCAGTCTCTCCTCACTGCAGAGCAATGGTCTAGGTTGTCGATGAAACAATGTCGAGGTACGGTACTTATGACAGCAGAATACTACAGAACAGAAGCGATGCGACTCTTATGTGATGCTACTACGTATAAATTACTTAATAAAGATCCCACGAGAGATACCATGGATAAATTTCACGAATATCTGGACCATGGGCATGAATTAGGGATCCTAAACAACAATGAGCATAAATATCTTAAGATTGAGCACCCGAAGATACCTGTTTTTTATTTTCTGCCGAAAATGCATAAAGACCTAGAAAGACCACCCGGGAGACCTATTGTATCTGGCATAGGCTCTGTGTCCAGTAGGCTTTCAGAGTATCTTGATAAACAATTACAACCCTATGTTGTAACCACAGAAGCCTGTTTGAAAGATACTATTGAGATTATAAATTTATTGGCTGAGATAGAATGGAAGGCAGGAGACATATTGGTTACGAGCGACGTACAGTCGCTGTATACCATTATACAACATGACAAGGGCGTTGAAGCCATAGAGTTTTTTCTGAGAGAAGGTAATGTGTTACAACCAGAGCAGATAGACTTTATTTTGAATGGAATCAAACTTATCTTGGAGCACAATTACTTTTGGTTCCAAGAAGATTTCTATCTTCAAATAGCAGGTACAGCTATGGGGACAAGATTTGCCCCTAGTTTTGCAAATTTATTCATGGCATATTGGGAGAATACCTTTTTAACCACCTGGAAGACACATCTAATTACTTATCGGAGATATATTGACGATATATTCTTTATCTGGAGGGGAGAAGAAGGAAGCCTCCAACAATTCCTCGATTGTTTGGGGAATAACGACAGAGGAATTATTCTAACTACTGTTATAAGTGATTCAGAGGCTATTTTTCTGGATCTTAAGATCTATATAGAAAACGGCACCATAAAAACGAAATCTCACTTTAAAGATGTAGACTGTAACAGTTACATCGAACATACAAGCTGCCATTTGCCCCAGTGGTTGGAAGCTATACCGAAGGACAGTTTATGAGGATGAGGAGGAATTGCACGGACATTTCGGATTATGACACGCAATCCCTTAAACTACATTCAGAATTTGCTGATAAGGGTTACAGGACACATACTCTGGATGAAAGAAGGATGGAAGTTAGGACAATGGAAAGATCAGCCTTATTGAAGAAAAAGGATATGATTGGGAAAAAGAAGTTCAGTGAAGATGTACCCTTTGTTTTTTCATTTAACCCTTTTAATAAAGAGATTAGAAGGAGTATTAAGAGACACTGGCCTATCCTATGCTGAAAGATAATTTACCAATAATACCCCGGATTATTTGTAGAGGGACAAGCAATTTAAAGATGGAACTCACACACAAATTAAAGAAAAAGAAACCCACTAATCATTTTGGCATAAGAGCAGGATTCCATCAATGTGGTAATTGCTTGAATTGCAGAAATACTAGAGGGAAGAAGAATACAATAACAGAGATAGAAAGAAATGGTGAGACCATCAAACTGAGAGAAGTGATGACTTGCTTCTCTAGAAACGTAATATATGTTCTAACTTGTCCTTGTGGACTGAACTATGTGGGTCGCACCACAAGGCATTTGAATAAACAAATACAAGAACACGTACGGAATATTCTGAATGGTTTCGAGAAGCATAGTGTGTCATCACATTTCAAACTTAAGCATAATCAGAATCCGGAGGGCCTCGTTTTTAGAGCGGTCAAGAAACTGGAACCTTTCTGGAGAGGCGGTAGTTCGGAGAAGAGATTAGGTAAAGAAGAGATGAAATGGATCTATTTGATGAATTCACTACAACCATACGGATTGAACGCTGATTTCGAACTTTGCCATTTTCTTAATGAATAATGGCCCTTTTGTTGATACTCCATTTTCTTTATATACGTACGTCTACAGCTTATTTTCCTCTTTCCTTTCGACTTTAGATGCAGCAAACATATTTATCCCTCCCCTTCATGTATTATTATATAATTTTACAACATCTCCTTCCTATTCAATTAGAGGAATTATATATAGGTGTGATAGACTGTGGTTCATTAGATGCATTACATGATTATACCCATTCATCTATATACATGTGCACATATATGTATATATTATACAAGTTTATATTTATCTCCTTCCTATCTAATTAGAATAATTGTATTAAGATGTGATAGACAGTGGTTCACTAGCCCCTTCCCCCCTTTTTTTAATAATTAGCATTTTTTATCCAGTGTTTAGAATAATATATAATATGCAGAACTCCCCATTTTAGGATAATCACACTTTCTTTCTTTTAAATATATATCTTTTATTTTTAATTCTTTATGGGCATGTGTATTCTCTTAGCTGGCATGCGGTACATATGTTCTTATTGATGCTAATGACGATATGTGTGTTTAATATAATGGGTTCTGTATATGGTCCCGTTTCTTCATATATGGTTTGGACATTGAGCACAGAGTTACTGTGTTATTCTGATACAGTGTGCCCCTTTGTGGACTTGCGATGCATACACAGAGGGACATTTATCTCCAGGCTCCATGTATTTTGTTTGTTGCCTATTTGAGCAGCAGTGTTTTTTACTTTTTTATTTACTTCCTTTTCCTGGTCGTCAGTGAGTTTTTTTTGTTTTTTTTGTTTACTCCGCCGGGTGATTACCGCAAAGCACCTCTGGGTAATGAACCGGATATGAAATCACGGAGGTCACACAACCGGATGCAGGAAGTTCTAAGTTGTTCATTTGGTTTATCTAATCCCATGAAAACGTTGTGATTTTCTCTTTTAAATTGTGGACTTGCGATGCATATACAGAGGGACATTTATCTCCAGGCTCCATTTATTTTCATTTTTGTTTGTTGCTTATTTGAGCAGCAGTGGTTTTCATTTACTTCCTCTTCCTGATCGTCAGTGAGACATATTTTTTTTGTGTTTACTCTGTCAGGTGATTACTGCAAAGCACCTCTGGGTAATGAACCGGATATGAAATCACAGAGGTCACACAACAGGATGCAGGAAGTCTTATGTTGTTCATGTGTTTCACATAATCCCTTGAAAGGACTATAAAAGAGGACTTTTTTACTTTTGCTCCTGTTTGGAGATTTTTTGGACAATAGTGCACCTAAATATACCGACTGAGGAAGGCTGTTAATGCCGAAACGCGTCTCGGTAACGCATCTGTCCATTTTTTAATATGCAATTAATTTTTTAATACACAATAAATTTTATATGGTTTATATTCTATTGACTACTCCCCTTGGATATATACTTACCACCACTTGGAAGCTCCTGATATCTGGCCCTCAGACGGTTGAGAAGAGGTTCTGGGTATCCACCATAGTGTACCTGACGCTGTATTGAGTGAGCCTGTGTGGAAGAGGCTCCATATCTGGTGAGTTCAATACATTATCACCTCTTTTTATCATAATACGGTAATATACTATGGGAGCGCTGTCTATTATCTTATTGTAGCCATCGCAACCAGAGTTGAAGATTTAAGAAGGGATACGCCACCCTCTATATGGCTGGAAGCTCCTAAACCTAGAGCCAGGGATTTTTTGGGCTCTTATAAATGTGAGTTTCCATATTCCTACGAGTGATTTATTTGCCATATTTAACTGGGATTTTCTGCACGATTATTTCTTCATTTTTTTCTCTCCCCTCGAATCCTTTTTTTTCTCTCACTTTTTTCTCCTTTCTGGCTATCCTCTCCACTATTGAGAGACGGCAAGAGATACACAGACCAAGAAAGGAGGACTATATTTGTACATCGCTTGAACATAAAGAGAAGTAAATTTTAAGGAATATGCTGGCGCTGCGGAATATGCTGGCGCTTTATAAATAAAGAATAATAATAATAATAATAAGGAATTTTTCCCACTGGTATTCATACTGTTGTATTGGATATCATTGAATTTGCACATTTTGCACATTCGGACACTGTTGCACTTTATAGACTCTCTTATACCCATCGCACTGCTGGAATTTTATATATTGTTGCACTTTACTGTGTTCTATGGCACATTGCACTTTTATATGTGTACATTGATTGAATATTTGTCACCTTAAGGCTAGGGTCAGACGAAAGCATTTTTCCCCGCGAACGTGAAAAAGTGCGTCCGCACGCATTGACGTATTTTTTCACGGAATGCGCAAAAACGGTCGCGCATTTTCAGGCGTGATTTTGTACGGATCGTCAATAAAACTCTTTTTGCGTCTGGACGTTATGTAGGCTGGACATTAGCAGTGTCTGACATCTCCTAATGACGCCGCTATGCCGCAGCTGCGCACTCAGTACGTCAGTACTAGCGGTTCAGCGTTCTCAAAAAAATGTGTTCAAATTCCACTTGCGTTGCACGGCCGGACTTTTGTGCGGCCGTACATCGTATATTGGCCGTCATTGCCCGTCATCTGCTGCTAGTGCGGCCATAATTATGTGCGCCAGAACGCACGTTAAAAGTGCGCTGGTCTGACACCAGCCTAAGATTGAAGCACTTTAAGACTGAAGCACTTTATGTTTGATATACCTCTTTGTTGAAGTCTACCTTTAAATCTATTTTTGATGCGCTACAAAGGTTCTATCTATAATTTCAATGTCGATCCACACTTGCTGGCAGTGTGGAAAATGAGAATGTGATTTAGCGCAGCATCACTGTACACATTATAATTGTAAACTGAATAATAGTGCTGCACTAGAAAAGAAGAAAAAGATTAGTTTATTTTTACATAAATCTAACCTGCATATATTTGGTATCCCTGGAAAGTCCATAATCTGGCCTTTCCAATGATACCCCATATGCCCCTCTAGCCATTAGGGCTCCAGAGACAAAATGGTCTAAATGATTGAAAATTGTGCTTCTGCACCGCCACGAGTATCAACTCCTGGAGTCCATAGGACTCCATGAAGGGTTGCGCTTCCGGGGCAATGAGTCCTGGTCAACCTCTCTCTCATGAGATCACACAGAGCTGCAGAGTAACCACGAATGGATGTAAATAAAAAACACAAAAGGGGCGCTATTGCGGCTTTATACAGAATAAGTAGAAGCAAGGCTGCTTAATCCCAAGGAGTGTATTCCCAGACCACTCCAAAAAAGAGATACAAGATGAAAAAAAGGGGGTGTAGGGATAGCGCCTACTGCTGATACGGGTTCAAAAGAGAACCAACTTGTGCAAGTAACGAAGCTGTCTCACACCATATCCCAAGAAAGGGCTGAGCAGAAAAGGGTGTATGCAATTACCCCTATATATTTTTAAAATGTGATAGATAACACCCAAGGGTGCAAAAAAATATTTTATCACCCCACGATACGTATCTTATCGTTCAGGTATGTAGGTGTACTCAAATCATTCACTGGTACTCCAGATACGCATCCATATATGAAAAAGATACAATAAACACACATAGAGCAGTACAGTATAGATATGTATACAATATTATAAGTACACGTGGTATCCAACTCACGTGGAATAGAGCCTATTAGCTAGAGGCTCAATGCTTTGGCGTTGGACCCATTCAAGGATGGCTCCGTCCTTTTTCTCCCGCAATTTTCGCAGTACGTTTTCATATATAAAAGATACAGAGAAAAGGACCATGGCATAATTCAGTTTTCCACATAGAGTAGATATCAAGATCTAATAGCACAACTCACGTGATAAAGAGCCTGCAGTAGCGTATCGCTGGCTCAGTATATGGGCAGACAGTATTTTTATGGTAACACCACAACCATTCCAGGATATCCAGAAACCACCATAAAAAGGATATAAAAATTTATTTAAAAATAGATAACATACAAAAACGCGTTTCACGCATAAGCGTTTCCTCAGCTGGTTCATATATCCATATGATAGGGCAGGGCTCAAAATTTCCACTTGCCTACTCGCATTTGGCGAGCAGAAATTTAGTGAGGGCGAATGGAAATGCCCATGCAGGCAGCACAATAAATTATTTTGTGCTGTGTATTCCGGCAGTGCCACTGTGCAGCCCCCCCCCCTTCCCCAGGCTGCCAGGTGGCAAGGAACAGCTGCCTAACTTGACCCAGCTCATCTCTGTCACTGGCAGGGGGTGGAGAGGAACTTCCCTGCCTCCTCGCTCTGCTCACCCTGGGCTCTGACTGGGTATACATCAGTGGTGTATTTAGGTTTTGTGCTGCCCTAGGCCGGACTAAACTCGTGCACCCCCCAATTTAAATTTGAGGCACCCCTTACTGTCAAGGGCACACCTCTTCCTGGTTAATCCCCACCCTTCATCTTAAAGCTCCACCTTTTCCTCTTAGAGCTCCGCCTTTTCCTCTCTTTATATTAACCCTTTCGCTGCTGAGGCTTTTCACACCTCTGTGCTGAGGTCATTTTTACCGGTTTTGCTCATCATGTTTAAACGTGTTTTGAAGGCTTATTTTAGTATATGACCCAGACATATTATATATCGTTCTTTCCGTCAGACTCGGTAGATTCATAATATGTCATTATTATATGTATACGTTATGTCATGTCTGTATATTATAACAAAAAATGCAATAAAATATGTATTTTCAATAATTTACAACGTGTAAAGTGTTTTTTTTTCACATTTTAACATGCGAGCAATTGCGGTTATATTTTGTATGGGGTGCGCTTGTTAAAAAAATTAGAGATGGGGTCTCGTTACATTTTTTTTTGGGGAAAATTACACGATTTTTAACAAACGCACCGCATACAAAAATCGTTAGTGCAGCATCATTGTTCACATTATAATTGAAATGGGAACAATATTGCTGCATTAACGAACCAAAAAAAGAAAAAAAAATGTTTATTTTTTTTTTATAATTTTTTTTAAAATATATTTTTATTTTTATTTTTAATTTTAAACTACTTTTTTCACAGTAGTGTTTGGTATCGTTGGAACGGCCATGCTCTGGCCGATCCAACCATACCAAACGTTAACCCCTAGCTGCCACGGATCGGGAGATAGGGAGTTCATTGGAACTCCCTATCTCCACCGTTGGTGGCAGTTAGGGGTTAACTCTAGGACTGGCGTCATCGTGCTATGCACGATGACGCCAGTCCTCAGGGGGAGTTCCCGGAGGCTTGGCCGACATCCAAGATGTCGGCCAGCTCCGGGAAAGGATCACGAACCGGCGCTTTTCAGCGCCGATTCGCGATCCAGCTCCCCAGGGGTTAATGCCAGGCACCATTTGGAAGGGCAGGCTGTGCCCTTCCAAATGGTGCCTGGGTTAACCCCCGCAACGCCGCCGATCGGGAGGGAGAGAGGTTCGAAGGACCTCCCCCCCTCCCTTTCAGGCGCCTCCTCCGCACATGCGGGGGGGCGCCTGAATTAGGTGTCATCGCGCTGCCGCGATGACACCTAATTTCAGCGGCTGCGGTTCCGGATGCTGGGCTGACATCGAGGATGTCAGCCCGCACCGGGGGGGCCAGCGATCGGCCGGAACCCGGCCGAACGCTGACCCCAAAGGGAGGACGCGCTCAGCGCGTCCTCCGCACACCAGCAGCCATGCGGAGGACGCGCTGAGCGCGTCCTCCGCATTGAAGTGGTTAAAAGTGGATACCAAGTGCCTACTTGTATATTTTGTATACCATTTCAAATGTATCTAATGAGATAAAGAAAATTATGAAATGTTTAAATTCAAGCATTTTTACAAAGAACAACCACGCATGTCAAGTATACTGGATCACAGCCGCTCTAATTGGTTGAACAATAAAATCCACAGAAACATGCACTGCATATGAGAGTATCACAGAGCTGCACAGCAATAAAAAACCCAGAAATGGGCACTGTGTATGAGCATATCAGAGCTGCACAGCAATAAAACCCACCGAAATGTGCACTGTGTATGAGCATATCACAGAACTGCACAGCAATAAAACCCACAGAAATGTGCACTGTGTATGAGCATATCACAGAACTGCACAGCAATAAAACTCACAGTAATGTGCAGTGTGTATGAGCGTATCCCAGAGCTCCAGGGAAATAAAACTCACAGTAATATGCAGTGTGTATCACAGAATCCACAGCAATAAAACTCCCAGCAATGCAATGTGCGGTGTGTATGAGTGCATCAGAATCCACTGCAATAAAACTCCCAGCAATGGAATGTGCGGTGTGTTTGAGTGCATCAGAATTCACAGCAATAAAACTCACAGCAATGCAATGTGCGGTGTGTATGAGTGCATCAGAATCCACTGCAATAAAACTCCCAGCAAACCGAGTGTATATAAGCACACAGCAATTATGCTGTGGAGCCATCTGGTCAGCAGTGGGGTGCCACTGCCAGAGGGTGCACTGTAGCTTTGATTCCCTTCCCGGTGGGTGTTCAGTCCAGAATAGAGTCTGTGTTAACGAAAGGGCGGGCAGCTGCGCACGTGCGTTTCACGTGGTTCAGCCAGTCATGTGGTACTGAGACTCAGAGAAATGGCAGTGAAATGCCCTGATGTTCGGTGGTTTCAATCAGCAGGTTTATTCAGGCGAACCCCATAGGTTTCAATGTTAAAAATATTCCCGTTTTTATGCAATATCTAATAAATCATTTATTATTTTAATCTGCAGTAAATAGTCTTTATTTATTGATTTTTTTTTAGTACCTTTTAGTCATTTTTCAGATTTTTTTGGGCAAAATTCCCCCCCTTTTTTTTAATAGCGGTTTTTCTTTTTTCTGTAACAGAACTTTTTATTATCAATCATAGGATCTTATATGTAAATTCCAGACATTTTCGTTCAGTAGTTCTTTTGAAAACAGCAGGCCACGGGTTTGCGGTGGCAGCATTCAGCGGCCGACTCCATGCACTTTGGGCACCCTGAGGTGAATGGTGAATTCACTGCAGGGTGGGGAAATTTTATTCTCAAGTGCAGGGAACTACAGAATACCAAAATGTTGGCGTCATTTCGGTGCTCTGTGAGTAACCCATTTAGTGGTGAGGTTTTTTGCTGCCCCCTGGAAAGTGAAAGCCTAGGCCTTGCCTACCCAGGACATACTTGAAAATTAGTGAAATCTCAATGTATCCTTCCTGGTAAAATACTTTGCAAAACTAAAAAAAAAAAAAAAAAAAAAAAAAATTAACATTTTTTTTAGGGGTGGGGCCACCCAGTGCGGGCCACCGCCCCCTGGAAAGTGCCGCCCTAGGCCTGGGCCTAGTCGGCCTAGGCCAAAATACACCAGTGGTATACATGTATCTGTGGTCTGATGTCTGGGTATTAATGTTATTTTTGTAACTTTATTCTAAATAAAACCTTTAACAGTGTAATTTCATAAGATAATTTAAGGGTGTGTGTTTAGGGGCAGAGCTAAGGGCTGGGTAGGGGTTAGGTGGGGCAGCTGGTGGCGAGTAACTCCTATGGCCTGGTTAGTAGCTTGGGACTTGAAATTTTGAGCTCTGTGATAGGGGATCAAATACTTATTTCACTCATTAAAAAGCATATGAATTCATAACTCTTTTGAAATGCAATTCAAAATTCAAATGTGATTTTTTTTTTGTTATTCTGTCTCTCACTATTAAAATAAACCTACCATTAAAATTATAGACTGACCATTTCTTTGTCAGTGGGCAAACGTAGAAAATCAGCAGGGGATCAAATCAATTTTTCCCTCGCTGTACATCTTATGGTAGCATTTCTGAGACCATTTTTTAAAGTCACTTATGGGGATTGTCTACACCTGACTTCAAAGCTTTTTGTGACTTGGTCACTCACTCCTCTTTGCCAGGCTGTGGTTTCAACTTCTCATCTTTGTACTGTCGAGTTGTTTCCCTTCCTGTCAGATTCCAGCTGTGGACCAACTTTGCTCTTGAAATCGTGTTATTTCTTCACTCCTTGACCTTTGGCTTTCTTATATCCATTATCCTGGTGCCTGTATTCCTGACCTGAAGTTGTTGTAGATCTGCCAAAATCTTTGTACCAGGGGCCGACTGACCCATTGGACATTCAGGTACCGCCTGAAGGCCTGGATGGGAGAGGGGCCCGGACTGGGACCCCATCAATCTGCCTTGCTGCCCCTACAGTCCAATGGTGCTGATTCAGTACCATGGACAGCACCCCCGCAGGGCTTCCGGAGCTGTCCATGATTCTGAAACATTGTGCACACAAACCAGTGGTGCCATTTTGTGTAGGAGACCAGTGTGGACAAACTATATACTGCATTACCAAAAAAACACACTGTACAAGCCTGTTAAGATCTGGGGTTGCTTCAGTTAGTCAGGTCTATGTTCAGCAATGTTATGTGCCCAAAATACAGGGCCATCTGCCTACCTGAATATACTAAGTGAGCAGGTTTTTCCATCAATGGATTTTATTCTTCCCTGATGGCACAAGCTTATTCCAAGGTGGCAATGCCAGTATTTATAGGGCTCAAATTGTGCAAGAGTGGTTCTGAGAGCATGAGACATAATTTTCACATGTGGACTGGCCACCTCAGTCCAGACCTTAACCCCATTGAGGATGTGCTGGAGAAGACTTTATGCAGTGCTCTGACTCCCACCATCAATACAAGAGCTTAGGAAGAAGTTAATGCAACTCTGAGTGGAAATAAATGTTGTGGCATTGCATGAGCTTCTCAAAACAATGTCAATGCCGAATATGTGTTGTAATCCCCCGGCGCCTCCAATGAAAAATGTGGAAGGGGGCTCGTTTGGAGCAATCTATCTCTCCAACCGTTCCACCTACAAACAAGTGAATGGTACTGCTGGACAGGGAAGAGTCTCCCCGTTTCAGTGGTGTATATCCTTAACCCCTTCATTGCCGGATCACGATTCAGCACCGAATCGCAATTCAAACCCGGAAGTGACTGACATCTTGGATGTCAGCCAAGCCTCTGGGTCACCCCCCACCCACTAACATCATCACCATATGTGTGAGGATGCCAGTTGGCCAGTTAACCCCTAGCTGCCAAGTTGAGATAGGGGGATCCTTTGGATCCCCGTATCTCCCGATCCGTGGCAGCTAGAGGGTCATGTTTAATATCATTGGATCGTTACTTTTTTTCCTTGCAGCAAAAAGCCATTTGTTTGTTGTAAAACAAAAAAAAAAGTAAAATAAAGCAATAATATTATAAAAAATTGGGTTTTTAGAAAAAAAATTGGGGGTTTAATAAAATAGGACTTAAACTGGCATTTAAACATGATGAGCATAAAACCGTCAAAATGAGCTCAGCTCACAGAGGTGAAATGGCTCAGCAGTGAAGGGGTTAAAAAGCAAAAACATGTACAAAATTGGGTATTTCTAATCTGAGGACAAAATAGATTTTGGCGATTAAATTTCGAAAAAGTGTGTTTTTTCCAGTTTTTCATCATAATTCATATTTTTTTACAGTAAATTATACGATATGATGGAAATAATGATATCTTTAGAAAGTCCAATTAATGGAGGGAAAAACAGTATATGATATGTGTGGGTTGTATAAACGAGTAAGAGGAAAATTTGACCTAAACACAACCAGCACAGAAACTTAAAAGCAGCAGCGGGCACTTTCGGACAGACTTTTGTAAAACCGCCCGGTCACTATGGGGTTAAAGGGACACATGGATAAGTCTTGCCCTGAAACATGTATTATTTATATGCTGCAGCAGAAAATTATTGTCGCTCACATAGCCTTCCTTTTGGATCTGTTAAATGCAGTGTAATGATTCCGCATGCTGTTGGATGGTTTTTATCATGCAATGCCCATCAGCCTTAATATATATATGTTATAAGTGGGTGCCCGACAAAATCCCTACAGCCAGGTTCCCTAATGCCAGCATCCCGACGGCCAACTTCCAGACAGGACAAGTGCCGGACATCCCAACTTCCCTACACGGCCAACTTCCAGACATCCATAATTCCAGCGGCTAACCCTAAAACTAACACCCTAACCCTAGGTTTAGGGGGGTTAGGGCTAGGTTTAGGGGGTTAGGGCTACATTTAGGGGGGTTAGGGTTAGATTTAAGGGGATAGGGTTAGATTTAGGGGGGTTAGGGCTAGATTTAGGGGGTTAGGTTTAGGGCTAGATTTAGGGGGTTAGGGCTAGGTTTAGGGGGTTAAGGATAGATTTAGGGGGGTTAGGGATACATTTAGGGGGGTTAGGGTTAGGGTTAGGGCTAGGTTTAGGGGGATTAGGGATAGGTTTAGAGGGGTTAGGGTTAGGTTTAGGGGGTTACGGCTAGGTTTAGGGGGGTTAGGGAGTAGGGTTCGGGTTAGCCGCTGGGATTTTGGATGTCTGAAAGTTGGCCGTCAGGGAGTTGCCTGTGTAGGGAAGTTGGCCGTCAGGGAGTTGTCTGTGTAGGGAAGTTGGCCGTCGGGATTTTGGCATTAGGGAACCTGGGTGTAGGGATTTTGACTCAAACCCGTTATAAGTGTATATATATATATATACGAATATATATATGTGTATAGGCGCCTGATGTAAAGCGGAGATTATAAGAAATAACAATTAAAGTGACAGCAGTTGAAAATAAACAAGCCAAGTGAAGTAAAAGGACACTGCCTAAACATGGACAATATATGCACAAATAAAACAACCAAAATTTGTGCCAAAATAGTACAAAAAAAGAAGAGAATAGTTCATATAGCGCATCAATGAAAGTTAATAGAAATAAATTTCACAGACATGTGCACCAGTGATCAGTAAAGTGCAGCAGTGCTTGTTTTCATTTAACAGTGCAATAGTGCAAGTGAAGCTATGAATCAAATAGTGTGTGAAAATCCAAACGTAATAATACTTATAGCGTCAGCTTGATTCCCAAAAAAAAAGGGGTTATGGAGTCGACTTGATCTTCCTGAGTGGATTACAATTAGGTATGATCATCTTCAATAATGCTCAAAGACAAAAAAGACACGAGAAAAACCATAGTGTAGATGTAAGGTATGTGAAAATCAGAACATAGAGCGTAACAAAAAGTGGCCCAAATATACTGTATATATATTCAATTGTCAGACCACTTCTGTGAGCCTTAACAAATCCCGGCTCTAGGTACAAACGCCTCCGGCCACGTAAAGGGTGGCACTGCCCTTCTTTTGTCCGCCAATGGTCACTAGATGAATCAGACAGAGACGGGAGACAGCGCTCCCATAGCGTAATGCTGTAGAACAGTGTGGAATAATATAAGAAAAGGAGATACACTCACCAATTGTGGAGCCTTGTGGTCACAGGTTCAATCGTTATGGCATCAGGCACTACTAGGTGAATGCCCAAAAACCTCTTTCACCAGCAATCCAGTCTGATGGATAGCAGAATGGAGCAGAAGAAACTAGATATTTGAGAGCAGTGACTGCGGTCAGCGTGCCATTTGATTCTGTCCAATTGATTTTGATATTTATATATATATTGTACTTACAATGGTTGTGGTGGAGGACAAAAAGTGAGATAAAAAGCCTCCATGCTATAATGGTTATGTTTATTATTGCAGAAGCCATTTTCAAGATTTGGCGAACTGTCTGCTCTCTGAATAGCCGAATGGCCAGGAAAGGTAACCGTATGCTGAATTTCACTGTTCGGTTACCTTTCGACCACAATTCGGATCTCTTTGAATAACCCTGTATGGGTCAATTTCCCTGCCGCGGCACAGTGGTTTAACTATACAATTAATCTTTTTCATGTAAACTTGTACCAGATCGTCTGATTTCATAGGACAAAATTCAACGGAAATCTACAGAATCGTTAATTTGTTGTAATTGCATAAAATTATCTGAAATCGTCCGAAGGTGGCCGGATGCAGTGGAAGAGAGCTGATTCAACTGCATATTGTAGGAATGGACGGACGACTTCAGACGATATCGGATGATCACTCCATCGCACAAATACAGTGTCAGTGGACGGCCATTGGACGCTTCATATATCCAGATAATAATTACACAATATGAATTGCAACGGTAAAAAATGGCTCATTTCATATAAAACATGGAGGGGGGAATAGAGAGAAAAAACTGTCACAAAGAGAATCCTTTTGGATACATACAATGAAGTGCATGGCCCCTGAAGGGTTAAATGAAGATATGGACATCTGTTGTTTTATATGAAATGAGGTGTTTTTTAATGTTGCAATTCATATTGTGTAATGATTATCTGGATATATGAAGCGTTACTGACCCCCCGTTTTTTGGGGGCACAATATACATGTTTTATGTTTTTTAATAGGAGTACCCAGAAATTAACTCCAGCAGTAAATGTGGGGTAAAGAAAATAAAAGACTGAATAAGGGATGTTCTCTTCTCTTAATGATAAGAATATGGACATTTACGCATGCGCATGGAGAATGTGGAAGACGCATGCGCAGAGAGCGTGGGACCGCACCGGCCAGGGGAGGAGCGTTGCGAAGAGAGTGCGTCATTGTCCAGAGTGACGGATCAGATGGGAGGTGCCGCGGAGAAAGCTTGTCATTACGGAAATTAACGAGTGAAGAATGCGAGGAGGTGGGAATCACGGCACCATGGTTTTGGTGGAAAAAGAAATATCGCAAGGATATAAACAACTGAAATGTGTTAAGGGGGAGGGATGATAGGATGATTGGTCCTAATTGATTAATTGTATTAATCGGTCTGGTTATATAATGATGATGGATGATGTTTTATGCATCTTGCTTTTACTGATGTACTTTTGACTGCATATACTGTATATCTATTTAGAAGAAACGCGTTGAGCGTAAGCAGTCTTTTATTAATAAATACCACTTTTTAATTATGCTGGTATTTGTGCTTATTTTGGCTGATCTTGGAGTGTGCCGAGATGTAGAGGACTGCGAATCCGAATACAGACCCAGACGCACCCCTGGAACGCTGACAATGCTTTCATTTTAAAATGTGCGTGAATTGATTTCAGTTTCTATTTGTATATGGATATGCACTTCTAGGTAATTTAATTTGTCCTAGGATCACCCTCTAACCTCATCAATTGTATATTAAATACGAGTTTTCTAGGAACTCGCAGAGGGGAGATCCTACACATATAAAAGTTAAGTGATTCAATGCTTTTCTTCTTTTTTTCAAATTTATCAGCGGACGACCAGCCTTAAGATCACACCTGTGTGGATCTGCTCACAAAGAAGACTGCCATTCATGGAAATTCTTTGGTGCTATAGCAACTTGTGCTAGAAACTGTAATGACCAAGGAAAAAAATCACCCATTCGAGTGGACAGGAAATTGTCAAGAATGCAAATGATAAGTATGGAATTCATGACTCAATGCTCTGAATGCACTAATGTTTTTGAGCAAAACATTACATTTTCTTTTCATTTATCTTAGATGGGCATTTACCATTCATACTCCAGGTGTGTAGGAACCAGGTATGTAAATGCACAGTCCAAATGGCAGTGCCCTATTACCCTTTTCTAATGGATACATGCTGCTGGAGATGTATGAGTGCAGTGCCCACATATAGGCAAATACAAATACATTTACTCCTATATCACTAAGCTGCAAACAATCACCTCCATCTCATTTAAACAACCACCGACTCCCATCCTATTCAGTCATCTATGTCAGTGGAGTGGTTCCCAACCGCGGTCCTCAAGTACCCCTAACAGGTCAGGTTTGACAGGTATCTGAAGCACAGCACAGGTGATATGATTTGGTGCTCAGTGATTGGAGGATTCAGTCTGCATTTCCCCAAGGTAATCGTTAAAACCTGGTCTGTTAGATGGACTTGAGGACTGTGGTTGGGAACCACTGATCTATGTGCCAACTCCCATCTTACTCTGCTAACCACTTACTTTCATTGTATTCAGCCAATTATTTCCATTTCATTTATAGACACTCCATTGCCACACAACCTGCACACACCCAAAATCCCACAAGGCCAGACTCATGCACATAGCCTTCTTCAAGCACATATAGTATTGTTATTGATTAATTAAACACTTATTTGCTGAAATAGCTATTAATAATGTTAGTTTTAAAAAAAAGAAAAAGAAGTGACCCTGCATTTTACCTATCAACTGGTCCCACAAACAGTAGACTATATAAGGGCCAAGTAGGATCAGTTGACCCAGCACTAGGATGTGCCAGGACATCTCAGCACACGTACTGCTGATATATTTGTGTGAAAATAGAAGAGTGAGGGGTGGCAGGTAATGCATGTGATCAAGGATATATTTGAGTGGTTACAAGTCCAATGCATCCATTAGGCAAACTAGACAGTTGCTAGGGTACCACTAGTGATGCACAGAAATGAAATTTCTGGACCGAAACCGATACTGAAAGTTCAGGATGCACTTGGCCGAAAACCAAAAATGACCCCCCCCCCCAGGTTATTTTAAAAGTTATTTTTAGACTTTTGTTAATATTGGAATTAATTAATTACCAGAATTTAAATTAATTGACATTGAAAAACAAGCCAATAAAAATAGCCACGCTTTTATTGAATGTAACATGCCAAAACAGGACAGAAAATGTCTTAAACGTTTAAGGCTAGGGTCAGATGAACGCAGTTTTAACGTGCATTTAGCCTCACTTAATCACGGCCGTGCTAGCAGCAAATGGCGTCCAATACCGGGCAACATACGAAGAACGGCCGCACGAAAGTCCATCCGCGCAACGCAAGTGGCAAACGAATGCATTTTTTCGAGAACGTCAAACGGCTAGTACTGACGTACAGAGTGCGCCGCATCCGCTAGCGGCGTGTGTGCTTGATTAGGAGACGTCAGACGCTGCTAATGTCCGGCCAACATAACGTCCAGATGCAAAAAGTGTTTTATTGATGATCCGTAAAAAATCACAGCCGAAAATGCGCATCGTATGATCGCTATCGCATATTCCGTAAACAAATACGTCCATTCGTTCGAACGCACTTTTTCACGGACGACGCGAAAAATGCGTTCGTCTGACTCTAGCCTTAGATATTATCAGTCCAAATTTGATGGGTTACTTTGAATAAAAATGCGGCTATTTTGCATTCCAGTACATATATCCTTGTGTAATATTTGTATTTTCCTTAATCACCAGAGTATAGAAGTAGTAGTGATACTTTTTTATTGGACTATTGTTACATTTAAAAGACAAGCTTTCAAGAGTATACCTCTCTTCCTCAGGTCTTGAAGCTATACTGAGCGAAATCATGGAATATATATATATATATATATATATATATAAAAAAGTGAAAGTCCTGACTGACTGACTTATCAACGCCCAGCTGAAACCGTTTAACCTAGGAATGTGAAATTTTGAAGGTGCACTGTTTTTATGATGAAGGCACCCACTAAGGAATGATTTTTGGAAACTCTGCCCCAAGGGGGTGAAAAAGGAGGTTGAATATTTTAAACAGATAGCTCAAAAACAGAAGATGTTACAGACGTGAGAATCCGTATTTAGATTTGTCTTGAAAAATAAAAAAAACACGTATTTTAATGTTTTTCAAAAATCCAAGTGGGGGTGAAAAAGGGGGTTGAATATCTATATATAAAAATGCGAAAGTCTTGACTGACTGAGTGGCTGATTCATCAACGCCCAGCTGAAACCGTTTAACCTAGGAACGTGAAATTTTGAAGGTACACTGTATTTATGACATAGGCACCCACTAAGGAAGGAAACTCCGCCCCCAAGGGGGTGAAAAAGGGGGTTGAATATTTTAAACAGGATACCTATAGCTCAAAAACAGAAGATGTTATAGAAGTGAAAATCGGGATTTAGATTCCCTCTTGAAAAACAAAAAACACGTATTTTACCATTTTTTTCAAAAATCCAAGTGGGGTGAAAAAAGGGGGTTGAATATTTTAAACAGGATACCTATATCCCAAAAACAGAAGATGTTACAGGCCTGAAAATTGGTATTTAGTTTCCTCTTGAAAAATAAAAAAACACATATTTTACCATTTTCCAAAAATCCAGTGGGGTGGGGAACGGGGGGGTTGAATACTTTTATCAGTATACCTATATTTCAAAAACTGAAGATGTTACAGGTGTGAAATTTGGTATTTACAATCTTTGTGGAAAAAAAACATGTCTTTTACCATTTTCCAAAAATCCAATTAAGGGGGGTCAGAGGAAAGGGGTGTGAATACTTTTATTAGTATACCTATATTTCAAAAGCCAAAGATGTTACAGGTGTGAAATTTGGTATGTACAATCTTCATGAAAAATAAGAAACACGTGTTTTACCATTTTCCAAAAACCCAAGTGGGGGATGAAAAGGGGGGAGGGTGAATACTTTTAAACAGGATACCTATATCTCAAAAACAGAAGATGTTACAGACATGAAAAATGGTATTTAGATTTGTCTTGAGAAATAAATAAAACACGTACTTTACCATTTTCCAAAAATCCAGTGGGAGGGAGGCAAAAAGGGGGGTTGAATACGTTTATCAGTACCTATATAACCAAAGATGTTACAGGTGTTAAATTTGGTATTTACAATCTTCTTGAAAAATAAAAAAAAAACGTATTTTACCATTTTCCAAAAATCCCAAGTGGGGGTGAAAAAAGGGGGGTGAATACTTTTCAGCAAGATACCTATATCTCAAAAACAGAAGATGTTACAGACATGAAAATTGGTATTTAGATTCATCTTGAGAAACTAATAAACGTGGTTTACCATTTTCCAAAAATCCCAAGTGGGGGTGAAAAAAGGGGGGGTATGAACAAACAAACTCAGGTTTCTTTTAAAAACAATTTTTACAAATCCCAAAATCTACGCGAGCGCAGTCACGGGCAAAAGCTAGTAGAATAATAAAGACTCAAGCAGAAGGGGGTGAGGTTGTCATAAATACTAATTGTGGAATTGTATGGTCAAGTAAGGTAAACAAACAGAGAGGACAGATCATAGTCCCATAAAACCACACAGATAAGAATCATGTTGAACATCTGATGTTGCTGCCTAGGAGGAAAAAGTAAATGACCCAACCTTAAAATAAATAAATACATTTAAAAAAACAAAAGAGAGAACCCCCCCCCCACATACAAACCAAGTACTATCCTGAATGTTACATGACATTATCATAGTGTTTTAAAAAGCCAGAGTCCACATTGAGTCCTTCTTTTATGGTATTAAAATATGATCGTTTTCATTTCAAACGTCTTACATTCATGAGGGTCTTTAAACTTTCCTTTGAGGATTTTAATTCTGAGGTTTTGGTTGGAGTGGCTTTTTAACACATAATTTATCATAATGTCATGTAACATTCAGCATTCTACTTGGTTTATATGTGGGGTTTTCTCTTTCTTTTGGTTTTGTTTTCTTCTGCTTTGTTTTTTTAAATGTATTTATTTATTTTAAGTTGGGTCATTTACGCTTTCCTCCTAGGCACCAACATCAGATGCTCACCATGATGCTTATCTGTGTGGTTTTATGGGCCTATGATCTGTCCTCTGCTTACCTTACTTGACCATACAATTCCACTATTAGTATTTATGACACCCCCACCTCCTTCTGCGTGGCCCTTTATTATTCTATTCCATGATTTTGCTCAGTATAGCTTCCGGACCTGAGGAAAAGATGTATACTCTCGAAATCTTGTCTTTTAAATGTAATGTTAGTCCAGTAAAAAAGTATTACTACTACTACTGCTATACTCTGGTGATTTTGGCATCAGAACTAACATGGCTTACCAAATCGAAACTATTTTCCTTAACACATTATAAATATATAAATATATACAGTATAATGTGATCCCGCACCGTCACAGGGCACCATAGAACAGTCCTCTAGGGCAAATAACACCACATACAGTCTCTAACGGTGAACTCGTCCAGGCTTTATTGGAGTATCAGCCATCCTTCAGGAATAGTACCATCCTGTTAGTGTCTCTCAAGCTCGCTCTCTCAATCAGGAGCCATTTATTCCCTTAATTGCTAGGGGACAGACACCTGAAGCAAGAACCAAATCCATTACCTCCTGGGGGTTAATGCCTTCACCTTAAAAAATAAAAATACCAGGGGGAATACACAGACCTATCCATGCACTATGTCACAATATGAATAGTCATTACATTTCGTAATGTACATTCTGCAGATTCAGCAAGTTATTACACTCTGTATAGTAATGGGTTAATACACACAAAAACAAATTTAAATTTACTTTCTGCAATTTCATTTGTATTATTGCTGTAGAGAGCCTCTTAGGCTCTTTTTCACTCTCGTGATTTATTTTTCTTGCCCTCGCTCTGTCTATCTTTCCCCCCGTCTCTCTATCTAAGCAGGATGTAAAGTGGTTAAATGGGTCTGGTTTGGGCACTCAGCCCCTTCCTCATTTCGGGAGTGACCGTGACCAAGTGCCACCTTTCTGTGGACAGATGGGAGCACAGAGCAGACACTCACTTCTACCTGCTGTGGGAGAATAAACACTGACAGATGATTCAATCTCTGGCTGCCTTGATAGAAGAAAAAACTCTGAGCACACTCCTTTGCTTTCTCCCATGCAGAAGTAGCGCCTAGACTTGTGCACCGATTTTTTTTTTCGGTTCAATTCGGTTCGTTCGGATTTTGTAAATTTTCGTTTCGGCTCGTTTCGGCCGATTTCCGTTTCGGTTCGTTTCGTTTTCGTTTAGTTTTTCGTATCGACTTTTTTCTCGTAATTTCGGAAATTTTCGTGTTTTTCGGAACATATGTTCTCCTCGTTTCAAAGTGTCTATTCGTTTTGACGTAAACTAATGGTTTTCGGATCCGATTTTTCTGTCGATACGATAATTCTGTCGATACGATTATTCTGCCATTGAGATTTCTCATGTTTTACAAGAAGGATACATTGAGATTTCTCTGGTTTCCCGGGAAGGATACATTGATATTTCTCTGGTTTCCCGGGAAGGATACATGGAGATTTCTCTGGTTTTACAAGAAGGATACATTGAGATTTCTCATGTTTTACAAGAAGGATACATTGAGATGGGAATGATACAAAATTACAGAATCAGCGATATAACCAAAAAATACGTTGTCCGAAATTACTGAAATGGAATCGAAATCAGGAATGGAGCCGAAATTACGAATGGAACGAAAATGATTTTAGATTTTACACATTTCTAGTCCATTCGAAAATTCCGAACAAATTTTAGTTTCATTTCGGAAATTTTTTCGGATCTGACGTTTTCGGATCTGAAAATTTTCGGAAAAATCGGCAGAATCCGAATGCACGATTCGGGAAATTTCGTGAAAATTCCGAAATTCCGAAACCCGAAACGCACATCCCTAGTAGCGCCCGACTCTTGTACTGTCACAACACCCCCTGGGGGCACCAGCAATCATTGCATCCTGCATTTTCGATTTCCATTTTCGGACAGTTTTTTTTCTTTCAACTGAAAATGGTAGTTTCGGCAGCTGAAATTTCGGAGCATCCCTAGAATATAATTATGAGCCTATCTCTCTACGAATAAATGGAACGCTCATTAGCCTGACGCCTCAAGCTCGCTGCCTTGGTGTCACCTTCGATTCTGACCTAATGTACTCTCCCCAAATCCAGACAGTGATAAAATCCTGTTACTATCAACTCAAGAACATTGCCCATGTCTGCCTCTTTCTGACGCAAGATACCGCAAAGGTGCTGGTTTATGCACTTGTCATTTCACGGCTTGATTACTACAACTAGCTCCTTATTGGCCTCCCCAAAACCCAAATTGCCCCTCTGCAATCTGTAATGAATGCAGTTGCCTGTGCAATGCCTTACCTTGCCCTACCCAACTCTCCCCTAGTCTTCAGGCCTCCAAAAAACCCCATCTTTTCAGATTAGCATACCACATTACTGATGCAACTCATCCCCCTGCTCACCTACTCACACATGATTGAAGCTGCTTCCATTGCCCACCATTCCCGAAACACTGGCACTAATGATCCTGACATCTAGTAAAACTCTCCTGGTCTTCCTCAACCCCAATCCCTCTAGACTGTAAGCTCCTATGAGCAGGGCCCTCTACACCTCCTGTTTCCATCATATGTCCGTTTACATGTATTTCGTTCCCTTTGGTTTTTGTAAAGCGCTGCGGAAACTGTTGACGCTATATAAATGATGATAATAATAACTGATATAACTTCAGGCACTACGGCAGAAGTTAGGTCTGTTTTGTGCTGTTGCGAAGCATGCAACAGCCCTCTCCTGCCATTAGCCAAGGACAGCTGTTAGCTACTAGAGCTCTCTAACTGCAAGTGCCCTCTGCCTGCAAGCTCACTCCATTCTCTCACAGCGAGCAAGGTTGCTATCCCGTGATCTAGACCCCACAAAAGTATGAGACGTACTAAGGTTGCAGAGTCAATATTTGGTGGGTAACACTAGGGAGTGAAGGTGTGGCATAAATTCTTGCAATGGCCCAAGTTACAGATTTAGTACTTTAGAATGAGTGAGAGTTGAGGAAATTTGACTAAGGATATAAAAATGAGGGAGGTGTTGAATTGAATATATCAAATTAAAGGGACACATTTGAGTCTGGAATCTTGACAAACACATCACTGAAGACATCAAAGCAGGAAAGATTATACACAGATGAAATTGGATATAAGTGAGATGGGCTTACAGACTCCAGACTGAGGGTAGATGGGTGAGGGTGGCTGAGAAATATTCTACTAAACATACATATGAGGAGGTGACTGGAAGATATGAGACTGAGGGTTATGAGAGAGGATAACTTGTGGATATGTGTTTGTTAAACATCATATTGAAGAAATTGAATATATTATTGAATTTGTAAAAGGGTAGGCAGCTGTCGATTATATTACTGAAGGTGGCTAGTAAATGAAAACAAGGACAAGAGAACAGTGGATTATTAGTGGGTGAGAGACAGCAGTAATAGGAGCTGGATTGGGGCAAATGCATAATAAAGGTAGAGGTAGATATTGGTGCTCCAGCTTCCACCTGAGCATCATGGCATTTGAAGCCTGAAGAAGCTTGCTAGAGGAAGTCTGCCATCCCTAACAGATGGGGTTGTTCACCAAATTAAAACACTTTGGCCAGCATTAGCTAATATATTAGTGACTTAAGGGTGTGGACAAATGGGATTCACAAGCACAGGCTTCTTCAGGGTCCCTATCACACTTCAAAGAGGGACAACTGCACATTTTACAAGTTGTCTTTATAGGTATATAAAGGCCAATGTAAGTCTTTATATTTTGCACTTAATTTAAACACAACTGGCTTCGGTTCATGTTTCCACTGAAAGCAATGTTTTTGATATTTGTTTTTGTTATTCTTACCATTTTAACAACCCCTCTTCAAGGAATGTGTATACAGATAAATGTTGCCAAAACATAAACTATGGAGTCACTTGAGCACAGGTTATCAGCAGTCACCATCTAAGAGTGTGGATTAAAAACAGGGTGATAGACATAACCTTTTCTAATGGTAGCAGCAGATCCAGGATCCAAGAACACAAATCTCTGAAACTATTTACAAAAACAAATATAATATACAAATTAGGGAAATTTTATGCTGCGTGTCCTATTCGACATTGTAGTTTCTTGTTTCTTGTAAATTGTGAAAGACAGGCATATTGTTCTGCTGGATTTAGTTTTAGCATGGTTTAACATAAGATTGTGGATGATGCTTAAATATGAGAATGACAGGAGAAGAGTTTTGATGAAGATATAAGTGAGTGAGAGAATATTTTGGATGAAGTGATGGCTAAATTGTATTCAAAGAAAACAATTAGGTGAAAATTTGATGACATTTTCACTAGTTTGTGCCATAAGAAAATATAGTGAAGATATGACAAGTGCATATTGAGAGATGTTTTTGATGAAGCTATATGCATGTATACAAGTGTATGCAACTGTTACAAGAGTACATCACAGGTAGGATCAGAAGGTCATTTTGGGTGAAACTATCACACGTGGGTGCCAAGAGAACATTTTGGATGAAGCTATGACAGGTTCCTGCCAGGAAAACATTTTGGATTAAGCTATCATAGGTGGGTGCCAGGAGAACATTTTGGATGAAGCTATCACAGGTGGGTAACAGGAGAACATTTTGGATGAAGCTATCACAGGTGGGTGCCAGGAGAACATGTTGGATGAGGCTATCATAGGTGGGTGCCAGGAGAACATTTTGGATGAAGCTATCACAAGTGGTTAACAGGAGAACATTTTGGATGAAGCTATCACAGGTGGGTGCCAGGAGAACATGTTGGATGAAACTATCATAGGTGGGTGCCAGGAGAACATTTTGGATGAAGCTATCACAAGTGGTTAACAGGAGAACATTTTGGATGAAGCTATCATAGGTGGGTGCCAGGAGAACATGTTGGATGAGGCTATCATAGGTGGGTGCCAGGAGAACATTTTGGATGAAGCTATCACAGGTGGGTAACAGGAGAACATTTTGGATGAAGCTATCACAAGGGGGTAACAGGAGAACATTCTGGATGAAGCTATCACAAGTGGGTAACAGGAGAACATTTTGGATGAAGCTATCACAGGTGGGTGCCAGGAGAACATGTTGGATGAGGCTATCATAGGTGGGTGCCAGGAGAACATTTTGGATGAAGCTATCACAAGTGGTTAACAGGAGAACATTTTGGATGAAGCTATCACAGGTGGGTGCCAGGAGAACATGTTGGATGAGGCTATCATAGGTGGGTGCCAGGAGAACATTTTGGATGAAGCTATCACAGGTGGGTAACAGGAGAACATTCTGGATGAAGCTATCACAAGTGGGTAACAGGAGAACATTCTGGATGAAGCTATCACAAGTGGGTAACAGGAGAACATTCTGGATGAAGCTATCACAAGTGGGTAACAGGAGAACATTCTGGATGAAGCTATCACATGTTGGCAGCAGGAGATAACTGGAAAACGCTAAATAACAGACAACTTACACATCTTTAGCTGGTAGGTTCTTCCCCTCCACAAGCCTGAAATACAGAGCAGTGTTTCTGGCCATAGCGATGCCTTCTATGAATTAACTTGCATGAGGGTTTCCACAAAGAGAAGATGGGTCAGCAGTCTCTGGAAATCACAGTCTGTGCTCCCAGGGATGCCTGAGCTCCTCTCCTAGTCATCCTGCTGAGTGCTGGGGTCACCTCAGGGCTCCTGTCCCGACACACGTTAAGCAAACTGAACCTTCAGGTGTCTCTTAAGCTGGAACGTGTGGACACCTTGACCCCATTGTAGAGAACTCCACTATCTGGCTGACCAAGAACCCAACTCAGCATGGAGAGCCCAGACAACCAGAAGAGTCTCAGTCGCGTATATGGGATTAGAGCTAGAGGGGTGTCTGGCTGGTCGGAAGGAAGGTCTCCTAAAAGGTTCGGTATCAGGGAGCAGCCACAGGTTGCGAGGAGATAGATGTGCAGTGAGTGCTCTGCTTGTGCTGAGTTCCTCTGCCTCCAGCCTGTGACAGGGAGAACTGCACTCAGGAGCAGGGGAGGGGACAGCTCCTCTCAGCCTCCCCCATGCCTGCAGGTAGTCTGCTGCTATGACAAGGAGCCACTGTTTACCTGTGTATAACTCGGTGTGAAACAAGCTCCCTGTTGGATGGATGGAAGCAATCCTTCTCTATGCCTTCCATTAAGCTGGCATTTAACCACTGCCTGCCTGGGCACAAGGCATGGCATGATGCGGGCACCTGGACAGAGATGTATATGATGCTTTACAGGACAGCTTCATAAAGAATCGAATGTACATGCACAACTGTAAACAATTAAAAACGAGGTTGATTATAACATTTTTGTGGCATAATGAGTAATAATTGGATATATTTAGAACCATCTGCTAAACTCTTACCACTGAGTGCTGTAACAGTCTTGGCATTATTTTAGATAGATACACAAATACCAATTCCAAGCAATGCCACTCATCCTGCACAAACATTAAATTATCAATCTGTCCAAGATCTTGATCTCAAATCACCAATAAACCTGAAATAGTTAATAAAGATAGTCAGAACAAGGTAGGAGTCCAATGAGCGCATTCTGCACAGAAGAGTTTAACAAGACACTACCACCAATAGATGAAATGTTCTTATTTTGTTTATTTGATATGCTGATATCTTACATGTGCTTTACTTTTATCTTGTATGCTTAGTTAAGAAAATATTTTACTCTATTTGTGTCACTGATTGCATTCATTGTGTGACTTGCATTGTGTGGAATCATTTATGTAAATGACATGGCCTAGGGGTACTATTCAATGTTGGAAGCCCAGTATCAGATCTCATCTGGCTGCCATCTCTTTGCTTATGTAGCACAGACAACACAATAGATCTCTTGCAGCCTTGTTTAACCCCATAGTGGCCGGACTGTTTTATCATTGTCCGAAAGTACAGAAGTGCGGACGCACAACAGAAGCGGCAAATGGACGCAAGTTAGGCAAGAACATAAAACCGCTAAAACAGACGTGCGGAGTGTGCCACGTCCGCAACGTCCGCATAGCTTTGTGTGTGAGTGATGGAGCGAAGTCAGACGGACTGCATTTTTGACGTCCAGCATTTTTGACGGACAAAACGGTTTTTCATATTAATTTTATTTCCCATCTACGGGCACTATTACATTCTCTGCGCAAAAACGCACGCGCGCAGCGCATTAACGCGCAAAAATTAATGGTGGTATTACAATCCGTGCGCATTTTTTCATCCGTCAAAATATTATGCATAATTTTTTACCATGTTTTCACAGATAAGAACTTTTGTAGATAATTATACAGTGCAAAACCAAAGTTCATTCTACATACTTCAGCACAAACTTCGGCATAGAAATTTCATAGGCGAGTACATGTCTGTTTCTTTAATATAGGAATATAAGATGTTTAATATTAATAATGATGTTAAGATTTTTTTCATTAATAATTCACAGACATGCCTGAATTGTTTTTAATCACGGGGTTAAACATGTGTAGGTTACCCTTTTGCTTGTTAATTTGTAGATTGATTGTTCAATTGATGATGCCATTTAACTGGGGTTTGCACATGTATGATGTAGACTTGAGCTCCTGCAACTCTGGAATTCCCATGCCCTGTTGCATAAAGTGCGAGTAAAAGAGGCCCATTTTCCCTGGGTTACAGCTGATCTTACAGAAATGTTCCAGTTTAGGGATTCACTGGCGTCAAAATTCAAGAGTACTGGTTCCATGAACAATCACTGTGAATACCGAAAATGTCAGAATGCATGCACAAAACAAACAAAAAGGGCTAAAGCCCAATATTTCAATGAAAATCTAAACAATAACATATCAAACCCTAGAAATTTTTGGAAAATCATAAGTAACATCCACTCACCCCCATCCACTCCCAACCGGCTGCTGTCAAAATAAACAACCAAACCCTGCAACACCCACTAGATGTAGCAAATGCCTTTAATAATTATTTTGTTGGATGCGCCACCACTCTGATTGCTAAGCTAGCAAATAACACGCATTCAGGAAGGCCACACGCAGGTCAGGCCCCACTAACTGTGCAAAGACCCTGTATCAGAGAAATTCAACTTTAGACCAGTGCCTGTCCGTGTAGTTACTAAACTTCTCCGTAACCAAAAAATGAAATACCAGTCTGGACCTGATCAAATCCCAGCAATGCTGCTGAAAATCAGTGCGCCGGCAATTGCAAAACCTCTCGCAACCCTAATCAATGAATCACTGGTGACTGGATACATACCCAAACTCTGGAAGACTGCGAGAGTGGTACCTATCCATAAAAGTGGTGACAGTACTTTGGTATCCAACTACCGCCCGATATCATTGCTCCCTGTAATGTCAAATGTTTTGGAAAAATGTGTGTACACGCAACTACGTGATTATTATCATTGTTCAAACTATTTAATCCCAGATCAATTCGGCTTTCATCCAAATCACTCAACTACACTTGCCCTTTTAAAAGTTTCCAATGATATCCAAGCAGGCATGGAACAGGAGACCTAACTGGAGCCATCTTCCTTCATTTTGCCAAGGCCTTTGACACAGTAGACCATGGCATCCTATTACAAAAACTTAAAAACTCTGGTATTGGCGATCACACACTAACCTGGTTTCAATCGTATGTATCCGACCGATCGCAATATGTGTACATTTCTGGCAGCTCCTCCCTCCCAGTCACGTGCAGAGTACCCCAAGGCTCAATACTCGGCCCCCTGCTATTCACGATATTCAGAAATGACCTGCCCGATGTTTGCAAAGCCTCAACTGTACACATGTACGCAGACAACTTCCTTCATCCCCCACATCAAGTCTCTTTCCTCCTCCTGCCGATACCAACTGCGTAATATTTCCAGAATTCGGCCATTTCTTACCGCTGTCACCACAAAACAACTCATACACGCCCTGGTAATCTCCCGACTCGACTATTGCAATAATCTCTTATCTGGCCTCCCTCTGTCCCGCCTCTCCCCCCTACAATCCATCCTGAACGCCTCCGCCAGGCTAATTCACCTCACCCGCCGCTCTGTCTCTGCCGCTCCCCTCTGCGAGTCCCTTCACTGGCTCCTCATCCACTGCAGAATTAAGTTCAAAATCCTTATCCTTACCTACAAAACCCTCACTAACTCAGCTCCCCACTACCTGTCCTCACTAATCACCAAATACACCCCAGCCCGCTCCCTAAGGTCAAACAGTGACCTGCGCCTAGCTTCTCCCCGCATCACCTCTTCCCATGATAGACTGCAGGATTTCTCACGCGCAGCCCCCACTCTCTGGAACGCTCTCCCTCGTACTGTCAGACTTTCCCCTAACTTCTCTTCCTTCAAACGCTCCCTTAAAATGTTCCTATTTAGGGAAGCCTACCACCCAACTCACTGACGCAACCATCAATCACTCTCACCTTACAGTCCTCTCCTCCTGTTTCCAACCCCAACCCTCCTAGATTGTGAGTTCCTACGGGAATAGGGCCCTCATCTCCTCCTGTACTGTTTGTAAAATGTTGTTCAATGTATTGTAACCCTGTCTATACTGTGCCTATTGTACAGCGCTGCGGAATATGCTGGCGCTTTATAAATAAAGAATAATAATAATAACAACATCGTAATCTATACCAACAAACCAGTGGCAACTATAGGAACAATATATAGGGGGGCACATAAGATAACAAAGTCTAAACTGGGAGGGGCACTAATAATTTTCGCCACTAAATCATACCACTGAAAAACCTAAATAATCGGCTTAGAGGCCGATAACAATGCAGGCAGTTTTTCTAGTGCCTGCATTGTAATATCACGCTAAAACAGGGATGCAAAAGAAAAACCTGCAGGTGCAAGTTTTTGACCCTAGCGTCCCCGTTTTAGCAGAACGAGTTTAATGTGGCCCCTAGTGTTTAAGAGGTTTTCTGGGAAGCTACCACCCTAACTGAATAGGTTGCTTCCCCTAGCAGTTCCCTCATACTATAACCTCCGATCCAGGACCAGCAATTTACTTGCAATACCACAATACAAAAAGAAATCTGCTCGATCCTTCTTTTCCTTCAGAGCACCGCAATTATGGAATAACCTCCCAGATGCCATCAAATCTTCCCCCAGTCTTAAGTCCCTCAAGAGCTCCGTATTAACATACCTCAATACGGAATGCACCTGTAAACATGTAACATAGTGAATATATTTCGTACAGATTTATTTTCTGTGTTAATCTGTATATTTGTGTTTTGTTTTTAATATCTTGCATTTTATTACTTTGTATTTCTGTAACGACTGTAAAAATTTCAATGTTGTTGAACCCAGGACATACTTGAAAACAAGAGGAATCTCGATGTATCTTTCCTGGTAAATACGTTGCAAAAAATAAATAAGTCAGACCGCCGTGGGACTTCGGCCAAAGAGGGGAGAATAGGGAGGGAGGGCCCCCTAACACCATGATGTACCAGGTACGTCCTCGGTTAATAACAGACTGTTTTCGTAGGATGTACCTGGTACGTCCTTGGTCGCTATGAGGTTAAATATTCACTCCATTCGCTTAGGAGAAAAAGAAGGAGAGATATTTGGGCTCAAAAAGGACACAAAAAAGAATTAGTAGGTACAGTGTCTGTGTGTGTGTTCAAAAATGTGTAGAATTTTTTTTACTTCACTTATTATAAATCATTATGCATTCACAATATATCTGTGTTTTGCATATACTAGAGCATCTTTTCTGTGCAGGTAGTACTGTGTGCATTTTCCTGATTATACTGATTTTTATGTAGCTCCCGTTCTACATAACAAAACATTTGGGGCAAGGAATGGGATTATGATCCCATATTTTCCAGTTATCATATCCTTCAGGGGCAGCTTTCAGAATTCAGTAAATTTCAGTAACCCAGGAACTATGAATGCCTTCAGAGACACCCCTTGTAGCAGGATAAACGGGAGCACTCAGGTGTACGTTTATAAACGAAGGTGAAGGTGTGCCAGATAGAATGACTGTTACTTTTGCATATTTTCAGACAGAACTGATCATTTACTGACAAAGGACAGGGGAAAATAATGTGTCAATGAAAAACTACTGCTGGCTATCATTCTAATGTTGAGTCACAGGATCAAGTGTATACAGACTCATTGTTAAAACCAAAATCTGTGTCATCCATCTGGCACAGTTTACGGAGACAGAATTCTATAGACTTGGAACACAGCGATAATTAAATAGACCTGTCAAAGAGAATAATGCTGAAAATGCATATGAATGTTATGAACTAAAGCATGCAATAACTAGAGGAGAACACCGTGGTTAGGAGGAAGAAAATTATGCCAGTTTTTCCAATACATAACTCTGAAATTGGCTTTTGAAATGGGAACGACTCCAAAGGCCTTATTATCGCTTCACAGTGCTGCAACTGCACAATACGGGGAAAATGAGGATTCCAGATATAAATAATCATATGGCAAATACGGGCTCCTATATATGTTTCTATGTTTCTCCTTTGTTATCAATGACTGTTAGGTCTAACTGGCACAGACCAATTCAGATCCCTAGATGAGTGAATAGGAACACAAGGGACAGAGAATACATAATGCATTATTTAAAAACCCTTTCACTACCAAAAATGTGCATACACAGTTTTGCATTGAATTACAGTGAAAATGAAAAGAAAAAAACCCCAAAATTTCCATACCTTTTCAAAACAGGATGTGTGTTCTCGCTGAGGTTTCACAAACTTCAAAGTGAGATCTCACTGCTGTCATCCTGTATTACTTTAAAAAGAATAAAGGTACAATACCCCCTACCCTCACATAACAAACAGCTAAGCAAACCCCCAAAACTATAATCAATTGGTCATGGGTTGGGATTGAGGGGAACATAAACGCATTACACACTCAATTTTATTAATAGCTCGCACCTGCCACTCATGGGTAGGAGCTCCCTTCTCCATCCTACTGTGAATGCTCCTCACACTGACCTCAATGCTGAGGACTAGGGATCAAGTCCTGGGGAAAAAAGTGAGGGAACTCACCCAATAATTCCACAACCCCATTACCTGAAGAAAAAAAAAAGGTATATATATAAATATATATATATACTCAGGGCTCAAAATTTCAAGTCCCAAGCTACTAGCCAGGCCTTAAGAGTCACTCGCCACTAGTTGCCCACCTAACCCCTTATCCTGCCCTGCCTCTGCATTCCCACTCGCCCTCATGTAATTTCCACTCGCCAAATGCAAGCAGGCGAGTGGAAATTTTGAGGCCTGTATATACTATTGTGTTTCGCTGTGTCCCAGGCTTGGACAGAGACATGCAGCCTGTCACAGCTGCGGAGGACTTACCCTCCTCCTTTTTCCCTTTCTCTTCACTGGTAAAGGAAGTTGTTTAAGACAGGAAGATGCAAAGGATTCTGGAACATGTAGTTTCAATTACAGAGGGCCTATGCAATTTGTCAGGAAGAGAACTACACCTCCCAGCAGTGCCTAAGGGAATTGGGCGTTTTCCAGGAGTGGAAGTGCACGTGCAGAGCAAGGAGAAGCCAGAGAGGGCAAGACTGTTGAGGTGAACTGTCCTGTGTTGCGATTCATGCACACAGTTGTCCTCGTGTGCCCAGCAAAGGAGAGATTCGGTTGCCCTTACGTGTTGCCAGTACCAGCGGAACAAAGATCCGGCTGTCCTTGCGCATACAGCAGAAAAGGGGTCCGGCGGCCATCGTGTGTTTCCAGTGACAGAAGAAGCGATTGAGTGTATCCAGCTGAGAAGCGATCCAGTTGTCCTCGTGTGCTTCCAGTGTTAGAGATAGCGATCCAGCTACCGTCCAGCGGGGAAGGAGTGAGTGTATCTAACAGAGAGAGGTATTTGGCTACCCTGCGTGAGTTAAGATTTCTAACTTTACTGTCTGGCCTAGTTCTACTGCCCGTGCAGCCCCAGTTAAAAGGAGGATCGCTGCAGTTTGCCAATCTTGTTATCCTGTGACACTTTGCGAAGATTTCTTTCTCATATTGTGGAATACAAATGTGGTTGCACCTTTAAAGGTACCCAACGACAGAAGTCAAAGGGCCCCAACGCTAGCATACTTGCGACTTTGTATAATTTCCACTTGCCAGTGGTTAGATAGACAGGTACAAGGTTTAGATAGGTTATTGATATCGGTTACGTTGATTATTGTCGATAAGCTGACTGCATTGAAATATGGTAAAGATTGCCGTCTTGTTCATTCATCATTGTGTTACATAGTGATGCTGAATTAACTCTTTCAATACTGTTATACTGTTGATTACTTTGTCCTACAAAGGGTTTGCTCACTAGTCCTAATAAACCCCTTTTTATTTAAAGTAATCTTGTCCTGGTATTACTTGGCACCGAAGGTGGAGGTGGGTAATCACTGGAGTGAGACAGAAGGCCTGTCAAATTCAGCGGCTCTCGCGGGAGTAGCGCTACATTTATATATATATATATATATATATACATACACACACACACCTCAAGAATCATGTATAACCCAGGCACATACAATATATAAATCCAGGCACAGGCCCCAGAATTATGTATACCCAGGCACAGACCCCAGAATTATGTATACCCAGGCACAGACCCCCCCCCAGAATTTTATATACCCAGGCAAGGCCCCCAGAATTATATATACCCAGGCAAGGCACCAGAATTGAATATACCTAGGCACAGACCCCCAGTATTATACTTACCCAGCACAGACCTCTGGATCAGGTGGCCTACATGTTCCTCCAAGCACCAGCGTGCTCCTGCACGCGGCTGCCTGCTTTTGAAGGATGAGACATGCTCTCGCGAGATCTCGCAAGATCTTGGCTGTAGGCTGTATCACAGCCTTCACAGGGCTGAGGACGGCAGCAGCGTGAAGGAGCACGCTGGCACAGGTGCTCGGGGGAACACGCGGCCAGTCGAGGGGGCTAATAGCGGAATGCTGTTAATGCATACCACTAGCAGTCCCAGCGATAAACTTTGTCGACCCACAGCGGGACCCTGCGTTCTCGCTACAGGAGAAGTGCGGGAACGCCATTCCCACAGGACTCGAGCCCTGCTGAGGACCTTGCCTGCTTTTTTACTGCAAAAATAGAACAGATAATAACCGAGATCTCAACAATGCCGTTTTCACCCTTAAGATAAGATAACATATTCATCATGTCTATCCTCACACGTTTAACTCATTAACTGCAGTGACTGAACAAGAGATCTTTGAGTTATTACAATCCTCTCATTCCACTACCTGCTCCCTCAAGCCTATTCCCTCACATTTTACCAAAACACTTTCTGCTTCTCTCGTACCGTCCTTGACCCACACCTTTAATCTGTCCTTTACCTCTGGGGTCTTTCCTGCTCCCCTCAAATATGCCATGGTAGTCCCGGTGCTAAAAAAAGCTATCTCTGGATCTGACTGCTCCCTCCAACTACCGCCCCATGTCCCTGCTCCCTTTTGCCTCCAAACTCCTTGAAAAACTTGCATATGCCCGGCCGTCTGACTACCTCAACACCCACTCTCTTCTCGATCCTTTGCAATCTGGTTTCCGCTCGCTGCACTCAACGGACATGGCTCTTGCGAAACTGACCAATGACCTTGTAACTGCTAAATCAAATGGGTGCTACTCTCTGCTGATCCTTCTTGACCTTGCTGCCAACTTTGATACAGTTGAGCACTCGCTCCTTCTTCAATCCCTTAGTGATATAGGCCTTCAAGGTACTGTTCTTTCATGGTTCTCTTCCTACCTGTCCCAAAGATGATTTAAGTGTCTCATTTTCTGGAATTTCCGGGCAGCCAGTGGCGACTCTAGGAACAATTTATAGGGGAGCATATAAGATACCCCAGTCAAAACTGGGGGGGCGTACTAATAATTGTCACCACTAAATCATACCACTGAAAAACCTAGATAAGTATATATAACCAAGATTCCCTAATCCCAGAGTAATGTGATGCAATGATACATTTTTGTTGTACTAACCTGGTACAGAAATTCAATATTTTATTTGTTGCAATTCGGTGGTTTTTGCCAACGTCCGATAACTGCTTCAGCGACTCCAATTTTCGCAAATTACGGTGACCATTCGCTAAATAGGGAATTCACAATATTTTCGGCGAAATTGATTCCCCGAGTGTCGCAAAAAGCAAAGGGTCTAAAGATGAATAGACCCTTTAGTTTCTAACTTTCATAATAACTCCTAAAATACCATAAAACCAGGGAAATAAAATAAAAATATAAACAGTGTGGCATGTAGCCTACCCTTTAACCCCTAAAATGCCATTAATTAAGGGAAAGCATGAAGTGATTAATGGAATTTTATGGGTTAATGGGTAGGCTACATGCCTCAGTCCATCCAAGAGAAAACATTAAATGAATAGACTGTGGGGCATGTAGTCTACCCACTAACTCCTAAAATGCCAGTTATCAAGAGAAAACGTGAAATATATTGTGCAGAGTCAGCAGGGCTGAGAGCAAAGAAGGGGTTAACTTGGGAGGTAAGGTACTTCCCCTACAGCCCTTCCTGTTAAAAAAGTAACACAGGTGAGAGAGAAGTGGAGTAGCTGAGAGTCAGACAGAATGCTCTGTGTGTGTGGGGCTGCTCAGGAACCACTGGACTCTACCTGGGTGAGATTACCTAAAAGCACTACTGTCACGCGGGCCGCTTACTTGGGCCATCACAGAGACTTGAATCAAGGAGGGATGTGGCCCTTGAGGCAGGTTAGCTGCTGGCTTAAAACAAAACAGATAAATAATACAGATTCCAGACAAGACAAGAACAAGACTGAAACACAAGGGACAGGAGGGCAATATAAGAAAACTAAAGGGATCCCTGTCACTGGGGGAAAGATCCTTTAAAATGGTCTTCTATTTAAGGAAGCCTCACAAAGAATGACAGAGCCAAGGGAGCAGGAAGGGTGAGGGTTAAACAAGACAGACAATAATCCTACAGTGGATAGGTCCTTAATGCTGGCCTCTAAGCAAACTAAACTCAGACAAGCCAAACACATAAAACAAGAAACATATAAGAATGGTCAAGACTAGCAGAGGTTGGCAACAGATCAGGTATACAGGTTACAGGGATTAAACACAATGGGTGGTCAAGAAAACCGAGGTCAATACCAGAGAACATATAGGAATGCTTAGCAGCAATACAAGAACCAGGACTTCACAGAACCTGAACTCAAAGGAATGGAATTATACACGATACAGGGACCAGACAGAATAGTCAAACAAGCCGAAGTCAACACCAGAGAAACTATACATGAAATGCTAAGCAGCAACTCGGGAACCAGGACACACAGAATCAGAACTCATGCCAGGTCACTGGGCTTTTGTGCTGCTTGCGGTTATATAGGGAACAGGTCTGGTTAATTGGAACATGTGACCCAGACCTGAACAGCACAGCAGAACCAAGGAGCAGTTTAAGGCAGAATAGCCAAACCCAGACAGTGAAGGGCTGACCTGAATCCCTCTCACCACCAGGGGCACAGCTGAATCCAGTGAAAACGTCACAACTACGTAGTGCAACATTATTAAAGACTTTTTCTTTATGTTTGATGATTGCTGAGGAAAGCCTTTTACTTTGGCGCTTTGCTGAAGAAAGCTGTTTGTTCTGTTGCTGCTGGATGAAATAAAAAAACTAAAGGGAAAAAGGACTGCTTGTTTATATCAGGACTGTGTTAAAGACGCATGTGTACCCCTGGAGTTCCTTACAATATACAGTGGCAAGAAAAAGTATGTGAACCCTTTGGGATTTCGTGGAGTTTTGCATGAATTGGTCATAAAATGTGCTCTGATCTTCATCAGTCACAACAATTTGAAAAACACAGTCTGCTTAAAATAAAACAACACAAACATTATATGTTTTCATGTGTTTATTGAACATAACATGTAAACATTCACAGTGCAGGGTGGAAAAAGTATGTGAACCCCTAGCCTAATGACTTCTCCAAGAGCTAATTGGAGCCAGGAGTAAGCCAACCTTGAGTCCAATCATTGTGATATTATTGGATGTGTTGCTGAAAGCTGTCCTGCCCTTTAAAAACACACACCAGTTTTGGGTTTACTGGTTTCAAGAAGCACTGCCTGATGTGAACCATGCCTCTCAGAAAAGAGCTCTCAGAAGACCTACGATCAAGAATTGTTGACTTGCATGAAGCTGGAAAGGGTTACAAAAGTATCTCCAAAAGCCTTGATGTTCATGTGTCCACGGTAAGACAGACTGTCTACAAATGGAGAAAGTTCAGCACTGTTGCTACTCTCCCTAGGCGTGGTTGTCCTGTAAAGATGACTGCAAGAGCACAGCGCAGAATGCTTAATGAGGTAAAGAAGAATCCTAGAGTGTCAGCTAAAGACTTACAGAAATCTCTGGCACATGCTAACATTTTTGTTGACACATCTACAATAAGGAAAACATTAAACAAGAATGGAGTACATGGGAGGACACCACGGAGGAAGCCATTGCTGTCCGAAAAGAATATTGTAGCTCGTTTGAAGTTTGCAAAAGAGCACCTGGATGTACCACAGCACTACTGGCAAAATATTCTGTGGACAGATGAAACCAAAATTGAGTTGTTTGGAAAAAACACACAACACTATGTGTGGAGAAAAAAAGGCACAGCACACCAACATCAAAACCTCATCCCCACTGTAAAACATGGCGGAGGGAGCATCATGGTTTGGGGCTGCTTTGCTGCCTCAGGGCCTGAACGGATTGTTGTCATTGATGGAAAAATGAATTCCAGAGTTTATCAAGACATTTTGCAGGAAAACGTAAGACCATCTATCCGCCAACTGAACCTCCGCAGAGGATGGGTGATGCAACAGGACAATGACCCAAAGCATACAAGTAATTCAACAAAAGAATGGCTTCAACAAAACAAAATACGTCTTCTGTAGTGGCCCAGTCATAGTCCTGACCTCAACCCGATTGAAATGCTGTGGCTTGACCTTAAGAGAGCGATTCACACCAGACATCCCAAGAATATTGCTACACTGAAACTGTTTTGTGAAGAGGAGTGGTCCAAAATTACTCCAGATCGTTGTGCAGGTCTGATCTGCAACTACAGGATACGTTTGGTTGACGTTATTGCTGCCAAAGGAGGGTCAACCAGTTATTAAGTCCAAAGGTTCACATACTTTTTCCACCCTGCACTGTGAATGTTTACATGTTCTGTTCAATAAAAACATGAAAACATATAATGTTTGTGTTGTATTATTTTAAGCAGACTGTGTTTTTCAAATTGTTGCGACTTAGATGAAGATCAGAGCACATTTTATGACCAATTCATGCAAAACTCCACGTAATCCCAAAGGGTTCACATACTTTTTCTTGCCACTGTACATTTCAAGGCATGTAGCCTACCCATTAACCCCTAAAATGCCATTAATCAAGGGAAGACATGAAATTAATATACAGTGAGGCATGTAGCCTGCCTATTAAACCCTAAAATGCCATTAATCAAGGGATAACATTAAATGAATAGACTGTGGGGCATGCAGCCTATTCATTTACTCCTAACATGTCAGTTATCAAGTGAAAATGAGAAATAAATACACTGCAAGGCATGTAGCCTACTCATTAGCACCTAAAATGCCAGTAATCAAGTGAAAACATGAAATGCATACACTGTGAGACATGTAGTGTACCCATTAACTCCGAAAATGCCATTAATAAATGAAAAAATAAAATGTATACTGCGAGGAATGAAGTATACCCATTAACCCTTAATATACAAATAAACCAAGGCAAAAACTAAAGTAATACACACTGTAATATATAGTCTGACCATTAACCTTATCACTGCTGAGCCATTTCCACCCTGTGGAAAAAAATCGTTAAGTTTTTATTTTACTATTTATGATTTTGTCTTTATATTGAATATGGACATGTTTAGTATCATTGGAAAGACCAGACTTTGCTCTTTCCAATGACACCCTGATCTACCACATCCGATTCACGGGTCCAGAGAACATTTGGTCCAAAATGTGGGGAAGCTGAATACTGAATCCTGGTGGGGGGCACATGGAGGGGCAAGGAATAACCTAGGGGGGGCAATTTCCCCCCTGACCCCCCCTAGAGGCACCTATGCAGGCAAGCAAATGATGTATAAGGCAGTCCGCTAAAATTAGTGCCAGCAGCTTGAGGTCGCAATTAAGTCTGCAGTATTCTTCCCAGCTTTGGAAGCACCTTATCGTGGTGAAGTGGATTGGTTTTCTGTAATGCTTGGTTTTTGTGCTGGTGAGGCGTGCAGATGACTGTCGGATGCAAAAATAAGGATAAACGTTCTGCTGGTTTTATTATAATACAGCAGAGCTGCTGAAATGACCGTTGCTCACAGAGAGCCAACTGTTAACTGACTCAGCCAGTTCAACAGTCACCAGACAGTTTGAACTCTGGCATATGATTGGTTAATAATTACATATGGCAATATAACATTTCCCTTCTTTTTAAAAAGAATTAAAAATTAAAAGAATAAAAAATAAATACCTGTATACGCAATATATAAAAATCTCAAAACTAAATGTTAAACTATAACTATTTACAAATGACTAAATATATACACACTTAAAACTAGGAATAATGAGTCCATCTTTGTAGCAAGTAGCTGTCCTTGTACACCCTTGCGTGGTCACAGGTCCAGGATGTCTTTTGGCCTTATCTGCCGTCCATACCGGTCCTGGTTATGTAGGGAGAAATTGTGGATGAGGAAGGGTGGTGAGTGAGTAGGGTAGATGGTTTGTCGCTGTCCTCAGGTAAACTCTTAGGGCCACATTACAATCTAGGTGCTAACGATAACACTCACCTGCATGAGCATTAATGTTAGCCACGGTGGCTAGTCTACCACATATTACAATCCAAACGCTAACGGGTTAAGTAACCCATTTGCGTTTGGTACCTTGTGCTTTTCAGCGCGAGGTTACTGTACTTTGCGCTCCCTATACTTAACATGGGGAGCGCAAAGTGTTAATCAGCGTTAGGATTACAAAGTCCTAGCGCTGATTAACGTCTGGCCACAGTTAACAGAAAGCTTCTGCAGAATTCGTTAACACCAGCCAAAAAATAAAAAAAAGTGATCAGATACTCACCTCCTGTCCCGTGGGGAGGACCGCGGCTCCGATCGCCTCCTCTGTCCGGCGGGAGCAGGGCGAGACTGGGGGAAAAAGTTCCTCAGTCTCCCCCTGTGTATCACTACTCGAGGCGAGGCGAGGCGAGATCCGGCAGATCATGTGACCGCCGGCGTCTGGCTCAATGGAGTCCTATGGACTCCATCGAGTGGATGCTCGCGCGGCAGGGGCGGATACAGAGACTAGTCTCGGGAGGGGCACTGACAGAAAATAAGGTGTTTTAGCAGAGAGCCCGACTCACGAGAATTTACAGAGGGCCCAGCTCACAGGAGCTTACAATCTAGAGGAGCAGAGGGCCCGGCTCACAGGAGCTTACAATCTAGAGGAGCAGAGGGCCCGGCTCACAGGAGCTTACAATCTAGAGGAGCAGAGGGCACCCAGGAGCTTACAATCTAGAGGAGCAGAGGGCACCCAGGAGCTTACAATCTGGAGGAGCAGAGAGCACCCAGGAGTTTACAATCTGGAGGAGCAGAGGACACCCAGGAGTTTACAATCTAGAGGAGCAGAGAGCACCCAGGAACTTACAATCTAGAGGAGCAGAGGGCACCCAGGAGCTTACAATCTAGAGGAGCAGAGAGCACCCAGGAGCTTACAATCTGGAGGAGCAGAGGACACCCAGGAGTTTACAATCTAGAGGAGCAGAGAGCACCCAGGAGCTTACAATCTAGAGGAGCAGAGGGCACCCAGGAGCTTACAATCTAGAGGAGCAGAGGGCACCCAGGAGTTTACAATCTGGAGGACACCCAGGAGTTTACAATCTAGAGGAGCAGAGGGCACCCAGGAGCTTACAATCTGGAGGAGCAGAGGACACCCAGGAGTTTACAATCTAGAGGAGCAGAGGACACCCAGGAGCTTACATTCTAGAGGAGCAGTTACAGACTCATATCTGAGAGGTTTATTACTGTGCAGCTCTAGCTTTGTTATACACCCTGGAGGAAGGATCAAACTCTCAGGGACCCATTACTTACCTCCCTGGTGTCTCTGCATGGAGGCTCCAGCCTCTCTCCTCTGATCCTGTTGCTCAGTGCAGCCTCAGATCCAGCCCTCTCCTGTGGCTGTCAGAAGAGACAGGCTCAGCCACATGGTCACCGGGAAAAGGATCACCACGTGAGACACGCCCCTGACACATGACTGGGAGGGGCAATCCACAGTGCTCCTGCGCAGTGTGTGCCTCTGCAAATCACGATGTCTGCATTCACTGCACACATTGGGATTTGAGTTCTGGAGGTCAGCCTGGCATCTGCACTGCTGGGGGGGCAATTGCCCGTTGCCCCCCCCTGGATCCGTCCCTGTCACGCGGCACTCAGCTTTTCCGCGAGCATCCAGGGGCATAGTGCGCAGTAACAATGCAGGCAGCTTTTTAAGCACTTGCATTGTAATTCCACGCTAAAACGGGGGCGGTAGGGAGAAAACTGCGGGCCCTTAATGTCCTCAGATGGTGCACATTGCGATGTTGACGTATCTGGGCTGATGTCCTCTAGGACGAAGACTGCATTTTCGGTACTGTGTGACCCTCTTGTGTCTAGGAGGTGATGCCTGTTGCAACGATATTCTAGCCCATCACTGGTGCGCACATGGTAGGATCTGTTAGTATTAGCTGCTTCGGTGATGACTGCCGGACACCACTGACCATGTTCCTGTACACAAACTGACTGCCCTTCAGCGAGTTGTGATAATGGGCTAGCTGACTTGTTGTAGTAGGTCCTCTGAAGATGCTGACTATTTAGCCTTCTAGTTATGACTTCCTTGTGATTGACGATTTTGGGCAGGAGCTGTTGGTTGCTAGATGGAAGCATGGATCTTAGGCGGCGACTAATAAACAGCTGTGCTGGCGACTTGAAATTATCGATAGGACTGTTGCGATATTCCAGGATACGGAGGTACGGATCTTTCCGGTCCACACTGGCTTTTTCCATTAGTGATTTGGCTGTCTGTATGGTTCTCTCAGCTAGTCCGTTGCTTTGCGGATAGTATGGACTTGAAGTGATGTGCGTAAAAGCCCAAGCGTTGGAGAATGCCTTAAATTCACTGGATACGGTATATACTGCGGGCCGTTGTCTGAGGGGACAGTCTCTGGGATACCATGCCTTGCGAAGGCAGCCTTTAACTTGTGTATTACAGCAGAGGATGTTGTGCTGTGAAGTTTGTCCAGTTCAAAGTATCTGCTGTAGTAGTTGACAGTTATGAGATAATTCATATTGTGCCAGGTGAATAAATCAGTAGCCCACTACTTGCCATGGTCTGTCAGGTGCTCTGTGACTGATCATGGGCTCTATAGAGTTGGATCGACGGTATGTGAGGCATATAGAACATTTACTAACTATTTCTTCAATTTCCTTTGCCATTCCAGGCTAAAATAATAGATCACGTGCTCTTTGCTTGCACTTTTCAATGCCCAGGTGGCTGTTGTGTATGCGTGTGAGCATTTCTGGGCGAAGGCTTGAGGGAACACCAATTTTCTCACCTTTAAATATTATGCCCTGAAAATATAAGAGTTCATCTCGGCGATTCCAGAATTATAAGACGCTTTGGGGGCATTTCTTTCTCTCGTCAGGCCAGCAATTTTGTATAGTGTCCTTTAGTATTCGGAACTGTGGGTTACTTTCAGTCTGAGCTTTGATTTCTTGTAGCTTTGGGTCACTGACAGGAAGACTGCTATATCCAGTGTAGCGCTCGCCCCGGAGGAGCCGCTGAATAAACCTCAGGATAGTCCCACCGCACTAGGAAATAACTATACACCAGCACTGTTGTGGATTTTTCTATATTATATTCTTTACTGATCCCAATAAAGCAGCATATAATACGCATATACGGTATTTGAGTAACAAGAATTCGTAACGCGGGAAAAACATGCAGCGGTAAAAGAAACCGGTTAACCCCCTCAGTTTTGGAGTGTAAGTCCCGTGAAATATGACTCAAAAATATATATGTATGTTGTCTAGGGTACCCCGGTAATGTGTTCAACTGGCCAGTGAATGAAACAAAAACAATCTTCGACTACTCACCGTTGGGGCCCTTAAAAAAAAAACAAATAAACAAGTGCGCAATGTTCTGCGGTTTCACCAGGCCGAAGCCTTCTCACCCTTCCGGTGTAAGCGCTTGTCCTGAACCGATGAACGCTGGAGAAAGGGATCTCTATCAAGAGGATCTGTCCTCGCTGCCACTTGGAACCTGATGCTGTTAACGCCTGCACTCCCGATCTGGTTCTCCTCCGCCAGAACACGAACACATAGGCCGCCAGCACTCCCCTCCGGTTTGCAGCCTCTCCTCACACGATGTCCTTCTTCTCCCAAACCGTGCTTTGTTAAGAACAGTTCAGCTTAATACACAGCCGGCCGATGCACACTCTCTCTCCGATCACTGCAACCATGGATGCCGCCGTCTCTCTGCGCTCCAACTCTGCCAGGATACCAGAAGTTTCACCTGCGACTGCTCTCTCTCGCTGCTCGCTCTGTTTTGTCAACGCGCCGGGCTAGGTATATAGGTAAGAACACGATCTCCAACACAACTGTAGCAACGTCCACACTCCGGCCTGGTTTCGATCCCTAACAGCCCCAGCGTGTGTCCTACGTCTTTCGTGGCTCTGCTCACACTGGCCATGCCTTGCACGAGGCTGCTGTCTTTCCTCCTCTTTGTACCACCCACTTCCTGTCCTCACACAAAGGGTGATGGGAGATGGAGTTCGTTTTTGTCCAGCATAGTCCACAAAGTCTCTGTCTCCCTCTAGTGGTATCAACAGTTCATTGCACCAGAGCACATTTTTAAAGCAGCGCTACACCAGTATGCACTTGTATGTCCATACCTTTACTGAGGCTCGGGTCTTGATCAGATACAGACTTTCTGTCCAGAGTGTCTGCAACTGAAATGTCTTTGCCTGGACGGTGAATGATGGTGAAGTTATACCTCTGAAGCTGTAGAATCATTCTTTGGAGCCTTGGAGGACTGGATGCCATTGATTTGCGCATGATGATATGGCGGCCATAGATATATTGATGGAAACGTTTGCAGCCAAATAGTATTGCAAAAATCTCTTTTTCAATTTGCGTGTAGTTAATTTTACTTTCTGTGAGTGATTTTGATGCGTACGCGATAGGTCTTCCATCTTGCAGCAGTACTGTTCCGAGTCCATACTTGGAAGCATCAACCTGTAGCTTTAGTTCTTTGTGAGGATCAAGGTATGCTAAAACTGATTCTGGTTCGCATGTGAGTAGCTCTTTTATTTTGATGAAAGCTTCATCTTGCTGTGCATCCCACACAAATTCACTTGAATGCTTTAGAAGTTGTCGCAACGGGGCAGTGACGTCAGAAAGGTTGGGTGTGAATTTTGAGAGGTAGTTGATCATGCCTAGCACTGTCTCATGTTCACCTTGGTCTTTTGGTGGCTTCATTTCTCTTACGGCATTAATTTACTCCATCAGTCGTGAGGAGATGCCCAAAATAACTGACTTCTGTGGCACAAATAATACTTTCTCTGGGTTAAGCTTGAGACACCCCTTTCTCTTGAACGCTGTAACATAGTAGAAAGATTTTGATCGTGCTCTGCCTTTGTTTTCCCGTAGATGAGGATATCATCAACTATGGCTGTTACACCTTTTAAACCTTCATAAGTTTAATCTATTTTACGCTGGAATTCATCTTGGGCTGATATTATTCCAAAAGAAAGACGTTTGAAACTGTATCGCCTGAAGACTGTGTTAAAAGTAGTGAGTTTGGAGGATTCTTCAGTGAGCTTAATAGCCAGATCTAGCATCTAGTACACTAAACTACTTAGCACCTGCTAGCTTGGGAGTGATGTCTTCTAGAGTAGGTATAGGATAATGAGGTTGCTTGATCGCCTTACTGAGATCTCTTGGGTCTAAACAAATCCGTAATTTTCCTGTACGTGGCTTTTCTGCAATAACCATGGAGTTAACCCAATCAGTAGGCTCTGTAACTTTAATGATTACACCCTGTTTCTCCATGCTCTCGAGGTCTTCTTTAAGGCGACTGCATAATGCGAGAGGGATTCTTCTTGGTGGGTGCACTACAGGGGTTGCCTGTGGGTTTAAGTGTATGATACACTCACCAGGCATAAGCCAATTCCTTTAAAGACGTCTGCAAATTCTTCCATGATTGATACTTCACTCTGACTGCTTGCGACGGATAGTACCAATTTGATGAGGCCAAAATCTATGCTGCTTTTAAGGCCTATGATGGGAGGTGCTCTTGTGTCGACAATGTAAAATGTCAGGAACATTTGAGTGTCTTTGTGCTGACATTTCAGGTAGCACTTACCTATAACTGCCAGGTGTTCACCACCGTAGCCATACAGGTGGCAAGGTGCCCGTTGCAGAGTACACTGGGTTTTCAGTTTATTGTATTCGTACAGGGGAATGATTTTAGAGGAGGATCCAGTGTCTATCTTGAATCTTATTCCAATTAGTATTGGACTGACTTGGATACTGGCAAAAGCTTGCTCCATGTCTGGGCGGTGACTGTTTTGGGTCACAGAGTCTACGACCATTTCATCATGCTCTTCTGGATCAGCACCATCTTTGTTTACAGAATGGACATTTTTACTGCGGCTAGAGTGGCACACTTTGGCAAAGTGGTTAGGTTTTCCAGCTGACTTGCATATTTTCCCTCTTGCAGGACACTGATAGCCAGCGGTATGTTGCCTGTTACCATAGTAGTTGCACTTTGTGGGTTGCGCTTGGTCAGAGCTACGAGAACAGAAAACTTGTTCATACTTCTGTATGTGAGGAGCGCCATGTTGCCTCCAGTCTACACCAATGTATATTTGGCGAGAAACCTCGTGAACGTCATCCCTACGTGGGCACCAGAGCCTGGGCTTCTGGAAATTGACAGTAGCTGTGCCTAGGTCAATTCATGTGATCTGGCGATATCGATCACTTTCTCTAGCGCTAACTCAGACCCAACATTTAATAATTTCTCTCTCAACCTCGTAGAGTGTATGCTGAAGACAATGCGGTCTCGGATCATCCCATCACTCTGAGCATAATTGCAGTCCCGAGCAAGGAGCCGTAAGTCTGTCACAAACTGCTCAAAAGGTTCCTGAGCCTGCTGCACTCCCTGGTGGAACTTATACCGTGCAAATATTACGTTTGCTTTGGGCTTGACATACGCTACGAAATGGATGTAATAAGACTTTAGAGACATAGCATCGTCTGCAGGTAAGGCCCATGTATTGAAAATGTCTCTGCCCTTTTCCCCAGCCCATAGTAGGAGGTAATTACATTTTACATCCTCACTCTTACTTTTTAGGGGTCCAGCAAACATGAAATCTGCTTGTTGTCTGAACCTCCGACTTGCGTCAGGCAAGTTACTTGCTTCCCAATTCATCGTGGGCATTGGGACTCCAGCGGCATCCAGGTTAAGAGAAGAGATCCGTTTCTTCTGACACCATGTAATGTTTGGTTTTTGTGCTGCTGAGGCGTTTGTGTAAATGACTCTCGGATGCAGAAATAAGGATAAATGCGCTGCTGGTTTTATTATAATATAGCAGAGCTGCTGAAATGACCGTTGCTCACAGAAAGCCAGCTGCCAACTGACAACAGTCACCAGACAGTTTGAACTCTAGCATATGATTGGTTAATAATTAAATATGCAAATATTACATCTTCCACAATGCATTATAGATATCCAGAAGGGGTGGGAAGAGGAGGTCCTGAAATATCAAGACCCGGGCTCTAACCGGTCGTAGTGTGTTTCAAGGCTGCATGTCCCTTGGTAGTAATTGGAGTGATCAAAATCACCCAGCCGGAGGTGGGCTCTCAAACTGGTAGCCAGATAGCATGAGAAAGATGTTGGTAAGTGGTCGGCAGAGACTGACCATCCCGTAGGAAGGTGAAGTAAGTGCGAAATGATTCCAGTATCTCCTCGGAGCACAGAGGGCAATTTTCATTCAGTGCCGAAGACATTTCATGTGAGCTGCTGTCAGTTTACAGGGCCACTATCATCAAAAAAGGAAATGTCCTTATTGTGTTTATTTTATTTGGCTGATATCTTAAATGTGCTTTGTTTTCTCTTGTTTGTTCAGTTTAGAAAATATTTTACTTCTTTATCTTTACCTCACTTGCTCTTCATTGTGTGGCATTGGCCATAGAGTGGAGCCTATTGGTTGATCACTGACTCAAATCATTGTATTGTGTGTGATGTATTCAAAGGACATCATGGGGGGTAGATTAGAAGTCTTTTAAGCTCCCTGTCATTTCCCATTCAGCTGCCATCTCTTATCTCAATCTTTAAAACAATACCCTCCTGCCACCTTATTTGAACATTTTCCCCTCCATCTGATTAACTGTTAATGTCGATTTAAATAAACAAGCCAGGGGGCGTGGCCGGCTGCGAGGGGAACAGGACGTGCTTTGGCAGAGCTCCGTCTCTACCTGCAGTTTATGGGACATTTAGTGGACTTTTTCTGATGGATTTCCCCGTCTTTACAGTCCCCGAGTGGCCGGTCACCGGTGGGGAGTTGTCCGGAGGCCGTTCAGTCCCCCCTCTGGACCAGAGACACACTCCTCTCGGCTGATTTCTGTGGTGGATGGGAGCCGCCGGCGACCATATTGCGGCCTGCCTTTAGGATTCTGTTGCCTTCCTGCACTGCTCCCCCAAGGACCCCGCTCACCACTGTGCCCTTCACCATCTCTACACTGGTGATCCAGGACGTCCCCAGTGGCAACGCTACGGATTCCACCGCTCCAGGGCTAGGTAACCTCGTAATCATCCATCCCGGTAATGCCCAGGGCTCTTCTCCGGGATGGATGTCCTCCAGCAGTGAATTCTGGCCTCTCCGATGGCGCTCTTCCTGCTTTCCAAAAATTTCCATTCCGAGATTTTTCTGTCCACCATTTCCCCCTCCCTTTGCTGCGTTAACCTGATTGAGATTATCTCTGATTTTACTTTGTCCCCCCCCCTTCATTTTCAGTTTTTTCTCCCTTCCCAGTTTATTTTTTATTTTGGCGATTCACGGGTTACATCGGGGTGCGCCGACGTGACCTGGTGCCCGTATCGCCCCCCCCCCGAGTCCCCGGGCCAGGTGCTAATTTCTCCTCCTGGCCTCCCGCGGTCCTAAGGACTTGCAAGAATATACCAGGGGCGGCACAGTCCTGGCCTATGCCAATACCCCTGTCCCTTTTTACCCTCCCCCTCCCTCAGTGTCCTAGATGCCTTTAGCCGACTTTTCGTTATTTGTTGCTTATGCATCGATGAGACCCCCCTATTGGTTGATGTGTATTGCTAATATATGACTACCATTAGAATACTTCTTTATTTGTTTTGCATTGTTGTGTTCTTTATGATGACACTTCTTGGCCCTGCAAGGCCCTTTCTTTCTAGCATGTTGTTAAGCTGACTCTTTTCCACAATAAAAAAACTTTGAAAGATAAATAAACGAGCCATGAAACAAAGATTTTGGTAAATGTTGCATCTTGGGAAAAATACACAAAATGAAAACAAGAGATCAAAACCTTACTTTATTCTTCCTTTTTACATGCAATTACTGGTGTTTTTTTTCCTTAGAAGTATGTGTCTCATGATGTGGTTTTATTTGTAATGCACAAGTAATCTAGTGACAGCTTATGTAAGTGGTACTGTCCCTTTAAACTGGAAACAGAGTGACTATCGTTTAGTCGCATCCGGGCAGCTAATAGTCGATATAAAGCTTCCCTATCACCAGACTGGTGATAGGAGAACTCCAACTCACATATTTCATTAACCCTTTCGCTGCTGAGGCTTTTCCCGCCCCTGTGCTGAGGTCATTTTTTACCTGTTTTGCGCATCATGTTTAAACGTGTTTTGAAGGCTTATTTTAGTATATGACACCGACATATTATATATCGTTCTTTCCGTCAGACTCGGTAGATTCATAATATGTCATTATTATATGTATACGTTATGTCATGTCTGTATATTATAACAAAAAATGCAATAAAATATGTATTTTCAATAATTTACGTGTAAAGTGTTTTTTTCCACATTTTAACATGCGAGCAATTGCGGTTATATTTTGTATGGGGTGCGCTTGTTAAAAAAATTAGAGATGGGGTCTCGTTACATTTTTTTTTGGGGAAAATGACACTATTTTTAACAAACGCACCGCATACAAAAATCGTTAGTGCAGCATCATTGTTCACATTATAATTGAAATGGGAACAATATTGCTGCATTAAGAAACCCAAAAAAATAAAAAAAAAGTGTTTATTTTTTTTTTTTTTAATTTTTTTTTTAATTTTTTTTTATTTTTATTTTTCATTTTTTTTTTTTTTTTACAAATTTTTTAACTTTCATGTTTGGTATCGTTGGAACGGCCATGCTCTGGCCGATCCAACGATATCAAAATTTACCCCTAGCTGCCACGGATCGGGAGATAGGGAGTTCATTGGAACTCCCTATCTCCACAGTTGGTGGCAGTTAGGGGTTAACTGTAGGACTGGCGTCATCGTGCTGCGCACGATGACGCCAGTCCTCTGGGGGAGTTCCCGGAAGCTTGGCCGACATCCAAGATGTCGGCCAGCTCCCGGGAAGGATCGCGAATCGGCGCTTTTCAGCGCCGATTTGCGATCCAGCTCCCCAGGGGTTAATGCCAGGCATCATTTGGAAGGGCAGGCTGTGCCCTTCCAAATGATGCCTGGGTTAAGCCCCTGTGTGCCACCGATCGGGAGGGAGAGAGGTCCGAAGGACCCCCCCCCTCCCTTTCAGGCGCCTCCTCCGCACATGCGGGGGGCGCCTGAATTAGGTGTCATCGCGCCCCCGCGATGACACCTAATGTTGGCGGCTGCTGGTCCGGATGCCGGGCTGACATCCAGGATGTCAGCCCGCACCGGAGGGGCCAGCGATCGGCCGGAACCCGGCCGAACGCTGACCCCAAACTGAGGACGCGCTCAGCGCGTCCTCAGCACACCAGCGGTAATGCTGAGGACGCGCTGAGCGCGTCCTTAGCATTGAAGTGGTTAAGCAGTTGGCACTGCTGGGGCATTGAAGCTCTTTTGAAAACTATGCCCCTGTGTGTGACTGTGTTGCGGGATATATGGTGCTCTGTGATACTCTCATACACACCACACCATACTCTGGGCTAAACTACACACATCGCGCTAAAATGGGGGCGCAAACGAGAAAAACCTGCGCCTGCAGGTTTCTCCTTTCCGCCCCTGTTTTAGCACGATATTACAATGCAGGCGCTTAAAAAGCTGCCTGCATTGCTACCGGGCACTAAGCCCCGGGATGCACGCGGCATCGCTGAGCATCCACTTGATGGAGTCCATAGGACTCCATTGAAGCAGACAGCGCCGGTCACATGACCTGCCAGATCTCGCCTCGCGGGATCCGGCAGGTTGGCGTAGTGATCCGCAGGGGGAGACTGGGGGACTTTTTCTTAACCCGTTAAGTGTTTCTTCACCCGTTAGCGTTTGGATTGTGATATGTGGTGGCTACCTGGGCTAACGTTAATGCTCACGCAGATGAGCGCTAACGTTAGCACCAAATATGTAATGTAGCCCTCTGACTTTTATTGCTGAGGAGTTATGATACACTTATGCGGCCGTACTTCGTATATTGCCTGTCATTGCCCGTCATTTGCTGCTACTACGGCCGTGATAAAGTGCGGCTGCACGTGCGTTCGTCTGACCCTAGCCTAAAACAGCAGATTCTGCCCCTTCTTTTGATGCGACCACAGCAAGAAACTGTTTATTTTAAATGTTAGGATGTTTTTTTATTTCCCCCAAAACAAAAATGTAAAAATCTTTTGCACTTTTTCTTAAAGGGGGGGGGGATAGTAGGGGCACTCCAGTTTTCTGTGCCTACGGGCTCCAGAGTTGTAAATCCGGCCCTGCCTGCATATCACTACGCTGACTGGCCGGATCTCGCGAAGCGAGATCCGTTTGGTCATGTGACCAGCAGGGGGGAAACTCAATGAAGTCCTATGGACTCCATCGAGTGGATGCTCGTGGCTGCGCTCAGCGCTGCTGCGAGAATCCTGGGGGTTAACGCCTGCAAACAATGCAGGCAATATTTTTTGCGCCTGCATTGTAATCCAGCGTTAAAACGCAAGTGCAAGGGGGAAAGCGCCCACGTTTTAACGCTAGGATTGTAATATAGCCCTAAATAGGTTGCAAAAGAAAAAGATGTTAACTTTAATCCAATTCCATTTTTGTGGTATTTAGCATATATTTTCTGTAAATTGCCTGCACTTATGGTGTAATATTAAAATAAACACAAATTAGACTATTTTGAGGTGTTGTCCTTTTGCTGCACTAACTGTATATTAAACAATTCTAAGAGATATTGTAGTTTCTGACATTATTATTATTCTTTCTTTATATAGCGCCAGCATATTCTGCAGCACTGTACGATGGGCACAATATAGACAGGATTACAATACATTGAACAACAATTGACAAACCGGTACAACAGGAAACAAGGGCCCTATTCCCTTGGGAACTCACAATCTAGAAGCGTTGGGGGTGGAAACAGGAGGAGAGGACTGCAAGGTGAGAGTGATGGACTGCAAGGTGGGAATGATGGACTGCAAGGCAGGAGTGATGGACTGGTTGCGTCAGTGAGTTGGGTGGTAGGCTTCCCTAAACAGGAATGTCTTAAGGGAGCGTTTGAAGGAAGGGAAACTAGGGGAAAGTCTGACAGTACGAGGGAGCGCGTTCCAGAGGATGGGGGCTGCGCGTGAGAAATCCTGCAGTCTATCATGGGAAGAGGTGACGCGGGGAGAAGCTAGGCGCAGGTCACTGTTTGATCTCAGGGAGCAGGCTGGGGTGTATTTGGTGATTAGTGAGGACAGGTAGTGGGGAGCTGAGTTAGTGAGAGCTTTATAGCTCAGGGTAAGAATTTTGAATTTAATTCTGCAGTGGATGGGGAGCCAGTGAAAGGATTCGCAGAGAGGAGCAGCAGAGACAGAGCGGTGGGTGAGGTGGATGAGCCTGGCAGAGGCATTCAGAATAGATTGTAGGTGGCGAGGCGGGAAAGAGGGAGGCCAGCAAGAATATTATTACAATAGTCAAGTCAGTAGATTACAAGGGCATGGATGAGTTGCTTTGTGGTGTCAGCGGTAAGAAATGGCCGAATTCTGGAAATATTAAGTAGCTTGTAGCGGCAGGAGGAGGAAAGAGACTGGATGTGGGGAATGAAGGAAAGAGCAGAGTCAAGTGTAACTCCGAGACAGCGAACCTGGTTAGATGGGGAGATAGTGATACCATCAACCATGATGTAGAAGTTAGGAGGTGGGGAGGCATTAGAGGGAGGAATTAGTAGGGGCTCAGTCTTGGACATGTTCATTTTTAGGTGGTGAGAGCCCATCCAGGAGGAGATGTCAGATAAACAGTCGCTGACTTTGGAAAGGACAGGAGAGAGATCAGGGGTAGAGAGCTAGATCTGAATATAAAACCCCAACACAGACTCACCCCCATCCCCCTTCACATTATCCCTTACCCCTGATAATGTCCATGGACTTGCCCATTCCCCCCCATATATGGCCCACTACCCCCCTCCACCCCATATAACCTCCCCATATGCTTTGGCAATGCTAAAATGTATTTGGTCCTGCCAATAAAGCTCATTTGAATTGAATTGAATTGTATCCTCAGCATAGAGGTGGTAATTCATGGGTTCGATCCCAGCGAGCAACCTCTCCAGTAAGTGTCCTTGGCAAGACACCTAACGGTACATACTCGCCACCCAGGACATACTTGAAAACGAGAGAAATATCAATGTATCCTTCCTGGTAAAATCCGTTCACAAATAGAGGTGGTAATTAAAGTCAAAGCTGTTAATGATTTTCCCAAGGAGGAGGTGTAGATAGAGAAGATCAGAGGACCTAGGACAGAGCCTTGGGGGACACCAACAGATAAAGGCATGGAAGAGGGGGAGTTACCAGCAAAGGACACAGAGAAGGACCTGTTAGACAGATATGAGTGAATCCAAGAGAGCCGAGAGTCTGTAGAAGGAGGGGGTGGTCGACAGTGTCAAAAGCAGCCGAGATGTTAAGCAGGCTGTGTTTTTTAGCAGTTAGGCTATGGTCAGACAAACGCATTTTTCACATCTACCGTCAAAAAGTGCGTTGATGCGTCCAAAGGCATTTTTTCACGGAAGACGCGATAGCGGTCATACGATGCGCAATTTCGGCCATGATTTTTTATGGATCCAAACCAGGAAACTTTGAGTGTCTGGACATTATGTTGGCCGGACATGAGCAGCGTCTGACGTCTCCTAATCACGCACACACGCCGCTATGCGGATGCAGCGCACTCTGTACGTCAGTACTAGCGGTTCGACGTTCTTGCAAAAATGCGTTCGTTTGCTGCTTGCGTTGCGCGGCCGAACTTTCGTGCGGCTGTACTTTGTGTGTGGGTTTGCGTTGGACGCCATTTGCTGCTACCACGGCCGTAATAAAGTGCAGCTAAACGCACGTTCGCACTGCGTTCGTCTGACCCCAGCCTTAGGAGGTCGTTGGTGAGGGCAGTTTCAGTTGAGTGTAGGGGATGGAAGCCTGATTGCAGGGGGTCGACGTTGTTGTATTCACTGTTGATCCCCCTTTCACTATTTTCTACTACTTTCTTTCCCTGCTCCCCCTATTTTAATCCCTTTTACCAGTTTTCTCCGTGCATAGAAAAACAAATCCCAATACGATAGCAAGGCAATTATATTATGATAACACAATGTATTAATGTGAGGTTAACAGATTGCACAGCCAAATTATCCCCATCTTCTGCCACACTGATCATAACCCAACATTACCTGTGATTTATCGGTAACTAATTTATGGTTTCTGCTGTTTTATGTAGATTCCATTTGTGTAGGAGTGTTTTCACAATGTGTCAAAATATGTTGTGTGGGAAAAATGTAAAAAATGTCGACGAGAAACTGTCTGATTTGTGTGGAAAAATGAGACTATGTAGGAGTTGGAAATATTCCGCGTCTGAAGCACTGATAATGTGAAACTTACTGTGTAAAAGCGTGGACTAGACATATCTTGTGACGTTACCATTGAGGCCAGAAATAAATTGCTATTTATTGCAATGTGGCCTACAGGATAGTTGCAAAGTTTTAGATTTTTTACCTTGCAAAGATTGATGGCTTAATGCAGTACATTCCATACCCCCGCCTCCACTAATCCCACGCCTCTTTTGTAGTACAGGAGAATTGCAGTCTGTATGCGTCCTTGTCGCTCAGCATTTTAACTGGTTGTTGCCACGGAAACAAAGTAAGACTGGGTACCACAGGCATATATAAGGATTTATATACCACAAAAGAAAGGACCAAAGTGACAGGTGGGTGAAATCTGAAGGTCTTTACAACTCTGAAGTTGACAACAATGGTGTAACCCTAATGTATTCCCAATTCAACTGAGAAGGTTTCATGTAACTGAAAATATCCTCAATATTTGAAATGAGGCTAGAGTTAATTTTCCTAGAAGCAAGAATTCTTCCCTTGCACTGACACACACAAAAGTAACACATATGCTGCAATGCCTTTGAAATTTATTTTAGAATAAAATTAACTCCATGTGAACTAGAATGCACATTTCACCTACATATGATACTTAATAACATACAGGGTTATTCAGAGAGCACCGAAATGTCAGAAATGCACTCTGATTCGCCGCACTTCGACGAGTCCGATTCACTGGCCCTGCGGTGAATTCAGCAGTGCAGCGATTCGAACGTTGCCGCAAACCCGTTGGACAGCTACCAAACGCAGCCAATGAGCCACTGAGCACAGCGCCGACCAGCCGCAGAAAAAAACAGATAATGCCTCCGGATGGGTAGAGTGAGCTTACGCTTCAATGGCCTGGGCGCTTTCATCTAGTGGTGGAATGCGATCACCTATTGCCTTGAGATGAAGGTGGTAGCGTGCCTCTTCTGGGGTTGGGATTTCGCTCCTATCTTCCGCAATGTGATTATGCTTAATGTGGGGAGTGGCATCTCAACCTTGCCGTCCATGGAACATATGATATAGCCGTTTACTCTCCTCCCTGTAGTCGCTATTTGCTAGGCTTGTGCACCGATTTTTTTTCCGGTTCGATTCGGTTCGGCTCGTTCGGATGTTTAAACTTTTCGATTCGGCTCGTTTCGACCGATTTCTGTTTCGATTCGGTTCGGTTTGACTCGTTTTTCGTGTACATTTTTTTTTCGGAATATCGACCATTTTTCGTATTTTCGGGTCACTTAGCCCGTTTTTTGTATCGACTTTTCGAGATTTCTGAAATTTTAGTATTTTTCGGAACCTCTGTTCTCCTCGTTTCAAAGTTTGGTAGTCCCTGAACTAAAGAGGAGGAGCTGCTCGCGTGTAAATTCACATATATATAGCAGAGGCTGTCAGCAGGATCTGCCCAATTATTTAGAGGAAAAAAATGTTTTTTACAGTTTCTGTTATATGGTTAGGGTAGGATCTTGGGTTCCTGCCGAGGTTTGGCCAGGACAGGTGTTAACCTCTTAATTAACCTCAACCAAGAGATGTCTTTTAAGTCTTGTGGTTTAAGTCTTGGACATAGAGTATTGAAGATCACTCCTGAATTTCCCAACAACTTTGAAGTGGACAGTCATCATCGAATTTCAGAATAAAACAGCTGGAACCGAAATCACGAATGGAACCGAAATCATGAATAGAGTGAAAATAAATTTCGATTTGACACATTTCAAGTCCATTCGAAAATTCCAAAAATATTTTGTTTCGGCTCGGAAAACTTTTCGGATCTGCCATTTTCGGATCTAAAAATTTTCAGAAAATCGGCCGCATCCGAAAACACGAATCGGGAAATTACGTGAAAATTCCGAAATTCCGAAACCCGAATCGCACATCCCTACTATTTGCCCTGCGCATGTCCTGAGTGTGTAGGGAGAGGCGTTATCTTGTATGTTGAACAGGTTAAAGAATTCTGACCTGACCAATGATCGGTTGATCTGGTTGTCGATGATAGCATATATTCTTATAACTCTTTCGGGTTGTCCCTCTGGGTGCACTGATACAAGGCATATCTTGGAACACAATCTACTATCACCTCCTTCTCCACAAATCTTGGTGCATTTAGAGGTTACCAATATTGGAGGCGTACTAGCTTCTTCTTCCTCCTTGCCATGTCTTGTCACAAAGTTAGACATTGCGACCATTTTAGGCTCAAATGTCTCTGGGTGTAAGGCTGTCACATGCCTGTCACTGTTACATTCTTCCCATTTTATGGCTTCCTTACACTCCTTAGATAGGCGACTTGTAGAAGCACAGCATTTAAAGCAAACTCCTAACAGCCAGAGTAAGTTTTTGCGCTCCTCTATGGACTTCATCCTGAACCTGATGCATTCTCTGAGCTGGTGTGGTCTTTTATGAATAGGACACTCTGCGTTGAAGTCCCTTGTTTTCTTGTGTCCAGCGGCCGACTGTTCAGGGCTTGTGTAGGTTGTGGGGGATACCTCTGTCCTGTGAATCGAGATAGATGTTCTAGCATTGGCATGTCTCGCCGTTGGTGTATCGTATCTCAGGCTGCTTGCACTGGATGCGGTTTGCATGCCCACAATGAAGTTGGGATCGTTCTTTGTGTGGGCCACTTTTTTTAAGCTCAAGAAGAAAGGGAAAAGGGGTAGGCAACCCGCTTCTCCCTTTTGTATTTGGAGCTTTGTGAAGTCCATTTATTTTGGAGGTTGTAGGGTAGTTTCTCCAAGATTGGTCTTACTCTGCGAGCAGAGTACAGAACGTTGAGACCTGTAAGGAATTGGTTTGTTTTTGCTGATTCCAGTTCATGCAGCAGATCTCCGAGTTTCCGTAACTTTGAGTAGTCTTTGGCTGTAATTCTGGGAAAGTTATCGATTTTCTTGACTGTGTCCAGACCTACTTGGGGTTGTTTACGTTTCCTGCTTTTAGCCTCTTGGCATGTTCTATGGATTCCTTTCCCAGCCATTTGGTTAGAAGGCTGAGTTCTTCTTCTAGCGGAGAAGCCCAGACCCTTGCTAGCGTCCTTGAATGTAAGTTTCCATATTCTATAATTCTCGGGACAGTCGTCGAAGTCGGTGAGTCCCGTTTACACCATGTCACGCTGGATCATGTAGTTGCCCATGTTGGTCAGGTTTGATGCATCGATGTGTTGCTCTCGTTCTGCTGTGGTTCCCTGGGAGGGTCATGTGATCGTCTCCTCTTCAGTGCAGGCGTTCGGCTGCTGTTTAGTATGGGGAGCTGTGTCTCTTCGTGTGAGCACACCAGAATTGCCTGCTTGTGGTAGTGCATCTGTCTGCGAACTAGCGTGTGGATGACAAATGTGGCTGCTGGCATCCCATGTTATTTGTGCCCATGAAGGAACTGCATCTTCTCCTCGTGAGTCTGACGATTTTTCAGCCTCCATTATGCCAGCCTCACTGCATTGAGGCGGTGCACTGGTGTTGAAGCTGAGAATGTTCTGCACATAGTTTGCAGTCCGTTTTCCTGGATCCTCTGCCTGCAAATGTATGTTTGCTCCCCGCTGTCCTGTTTCGTCACTGCTTCCCAAACCTTTGCATGAGCTATGGTAGTGGCTGCGTCTTTTTCCTTGTTTAGGACTTCTAAGGCCGCATCAAATTTGGCCTTCTTACACGCAGTGGCGGCGGTGGCTGCTGCAGCCTTGGCTACGGTTATCTGCTCCTCTTCTATACGTGCTCTTTCAGTCCTTATGGCTGCCTCTTTCTGCCCATAATCGGCCCTAGTACGTGCAGCCTCTGCGGTGGCTCATGCCCTGATAGAGATGTCACTTACGCTAGACGCGTTAGATTGCCCTGATTTGCTGGACCTTGAGGAATGTCTGGACATGCTTGAATACTGTGACATAGTGTTATGGACATGAATATCTGAAAATGAACTACTTCAAAATGAGCAATGCCAAGATTGGAGAATAATTCCCACCAAATGTCCATGTAACATTTTGTGACCACCACTAGATGTCACTAAAGAGCAAAACATTCTTTGGCCATGTGCTGTGGTCAGGATGTGACATAAGCCAGCTACCAGCCCTCCCAGGAAGGTCACATGATATTCAATCAATAGAACCCACTCTGGTGGGTGGAGACTCTAGCCCAACCTCCTCTGGATTCCTGCAGAGTAAAACAGGAAGTGAAGCTTTTTTTTTTGCTGTGGATTTTCAGCAGGACACATGGGCTGTGCACGCCATGGGTTCTGTGTATTTCTTCATGGGTAAATGACTGCTGCTTCTTAATCCCTTTTCTGCATTTAAAAAAAATCACCTATACGTGTCTTTATTTTCTTGTTTAGGGTCCAGGTTTTAGCTTAAAGTTTTTATGTTAAATAATAGTCAATTTTTTTTTACGTTAAGCTCTGTGGAGAGCCATTATTATTATTATTAAACTCAGGACCATGAGGTTATTAAATTGTAATCTCTAGTGAGAGTCTTTATTATTAATAGTATAGTATAATATTAATTGTATAATATTTGCTCCGGACCTGACAATTGTAACATTTGTTGCATGATTACCTTTTTACTAAAAGTATATTCATTCTAACCATCCATCTGTGTGTCTCTTTACTTGCTAGATTACATTCCATGTTATCGGCTGATATACCCTTAAAATTACAAACGGAGTAGCAGGAGTTATGTATATTTCAGATATAACTGAAAGTCTGGAACAACCATACCCCACTGCGCAAAGTGCGAGTAAAAGGGGCCCATCTCCCCTGGGTTACAGCTGACCTCACGCATATGTACCAGTTTAGAGACTCCCTGTGGTCAAAGTTCAAGAGTACTGGATCCATGAACGATCACTGTGAATACCGAAAATGCCGGAATGAATGCACAAAAGAAACAAAAATGGCTAAAGCCCAATACTTCAATGAAAATTTAAACAATAACATATCAAACCCCAGAAATTTTTGGAAAATCATAAGTAACATACAAGCACCCCCCATCCACTCCCAACCGGCTGCTTTAAAAGTAAACAACCAAACTGTACAACACCCCCTAGATGTAGAAAATGCTTTTAATAATTATTTTGATGGATGCGCCACCACCCTGATTGCTAAGCTAGGAAATGACACGCAATCAGAAAGGCCGCACGCAGGTCAGGACCCACCAACAGTGCAAAGACCCCGTAACCCAGAGAAATTCAGTTTTAGGCCAGTGCCTGTCAGTGCCATCACTAAACTTCTCCATAACCAAAAAATGAAATACCAGTCTGGACCTGATCAAATTCCAGCAATGCTGCTGAAAATCAGTGCACCAGCAATTGCAAAACCTGTCGCAACCCTGATTAATGAATCACTGGCAACTGGATACATACCCAAACTCTGGAAGACTGCAAGGGTGGTACCTATCCATAAAAGTGGAGACAATACTTTGGTATCCAACTACCGCCCAATATCACTGCTCCCTGTAATGTCAAAAATTCTGGAAAAATGTGTCTACACTCAATTACGTGATTATTATCAGTATCAGAACTATTTAACCCCAGATCAATCAGGCTTTCGCCCAAACCATTCAACTACAACTGCCCTTTTAAAAGTTTGTAGTGATATCCAAGCGGGCATGGAACAAGGAAATCTAACTGGAGCCATCTTCCTTGATTTTGCCAAGGCTTTTGACACAGTAGACATGGCATCCTATTACAAAAACTTAAGAACTCTGGTATTGGTGATAGTACGTTAACCTGGTTCCAATCATATGTGTCTGATAGGTCTCAATGTGTGTCCATTTCTGACAGCACTTCCCTTCCCCTCCCAGTCACGTGCGGTGTACCCCAAGGCTCGATACTTGGCCCCTGCTATTCACAATATTCATAAACGATCTGCCCAATGTCTGCAAAGCTTCAACTGTACACATGTACGCAGAGGACACTGTAATCTATACCAGCAAACCAAATCTCCCACAGCTGGAGGCAGTGCTGCAAGAACAATTCACAGGGGTAGAAAAGTGGATCGCAAATAACAAACTTTTTCTAAATACTGACAAAACTGTTGCAATGCTCTTTGGAACCGCACCTAAACTACACAAATTGCAAACACCCCATCTATGTGTTGGGACAAAATCAAATGGCACACTGACCACAGTCACTTCTCTCAAATACCTAGGTATGTGGTTAGACCCAAATTATTATTATTATTATTCTTTATTTATAAAGCGCCAGCATATTCCGCAGCGCTGTACAATAAGCACAGTATAGACAGGGTTACAATACATTGAACAACATTTGACAAACAGTACAGGAGGAGATGAGGGCCCTATTCCCGTAGGAACTCACAATCTGGGAGGGTTGGGGTTGGAAACAGGAGGAGAGGACTGTAAGGTGAGAGTGATTGATGGTTGCGTCAGTGAGTTGGGTGGTAGGCTTCCCTAAATAGGAATGTTTTAAGGGAGCGTTTGAAGGAAGAGAAGTTAGGGGAAAGTCTGACAGTACGAGGGAGAGCGTTCCAGAGAGTGGGGGCTGCGCGTGAGAAATCCTGCAGTCTATCATGGAAGAGGTGATGCGGGGAGAAGCTAGGCGCAGGTCACTGTTTGACCTTAGGGAGCGGGCTGGGGTGTATTTGGTGATTAGTGAGGACAGGTAGTGGGGAGCGGAGTTAGTGAGGCTTTTGTAGGTAAGGATAAGGATTTTGAACTTAATTCTGCAGTGGATGGGGAGCCAGTGAAGGGACTCGCAGAGGGGAGCGGCAGAGACAGAGCGGCGGGTGAGGTGAATTAGCCTGGCGGAGGCGTTCAGGATGGATTGTAGGGGGGAGAGGTGGGACAGAGGGAAATCTATCTTTTGGCCCCCACATCGAAAAACTCTCATCTAAACTCTACCCCAAACTAGCTGCCCTGTACAGAAACAAATCCTGCCTGAGCCCCGCGGTAAGAAAGCAGATTGTACAACAAATGCTTATGCCAGCCATTGAATACGGAGATGTAGTGTATGCAGCCGCCCCACAAACACACCTCCAGAAACTTACTACATTGTATAACTCATTCTGTCGCTTTGTGCTACAATGTAACTACATGACACACCATTGTGACATGTTAAAAGAACTAAACTGGCCATCACTGGACTCTAGACGCACCCTTCACCTTTCCAACCTGGTGTTTAAGAGCTTTTCTGGGAAGCTACCACCCTACCTGAATATGCTGCTTCCCCCGGCAGTTCCCTCATCCTATAACCTCAGATCCAGGACCAGCACCTTACTTGCAATACCGCAATACAAAAAGAAAATGGCTCGATCCTCATTTTCCTACAGAGCACCGCAAATATGGAATAACCTCCCAGACACCGTCAAATCTTCCCCCAGTCTAAAGTCCCTTAAGACTTCCCTATTAACATGCCTTAATACAAAATGCACCTGTAAACATGTAACATAATGACTTTATTTCCTCCATATTTATTTTTCTGTTAATCTGTATATTTGGTCTTGTGTTAATATCTTGCATTTTACTATTTTGTATTTCTGTAACCACTCAATGTTCTCGAACCCAGGACATACTTGAAAACGAGATAAATCTCAATGTATCCTTCCTGGTAAAATCCTTTATAAATAAATAAATTAATAAATAACTCTGCCAGAATACCAGAAATTGCTTTGTTTTTGGATGCGGTTAAGTGCATTTTCGGTTCTGTACAATTGTGCTTGTGTTACCTACTCATTGTGGCTGCATGGTTCGGTGGCCATTTTAGTGATCACTAATCCACATGGTTGGTGGCCATTTTCTTGGTGGTCACTGAAACCACATGGCTGGCGGCCATCTTAAGACTCAATGAGTCACATGGTCTGCGGCCATTTTTGAGTTAACCTCTCTATTTGAGTTGGCATAAGATTGTAGCTGTTAACTGCAGCTTTAATTGGGTCTAAACAACGCAAAGGTGATTATATCACAAAGAAGTATTTTACTTTCATTTTTGATGCTACAATTTTAATGGTGTGTAATGACTAGTGCACTGGTCTCTTTTTTATTTGGATCAACAATAAATGTTAAGTTTTAATCACGTTCTCGCTGTTCCCTCCTATCAGAAGGGATTTTGTGGTGTAATTTAATTTAGAGGGGTTATCCCCGAGATTGAGAACGCTATTGAGTTATCGAGTTACAATTCTGTTTGATTCCAATTCCTTGATCTCCCTTAGTGGAGACCGGGGTTTTTCAATTGCCATTTTTGAGTTGACACAGCAGTAATTGTACAACCTTTTGCGCAAATAATTCATCCAAAGCGACGCAAACTAAAATAAAAGCCATATTGTGCAGGATTATCAACTGAAGCAATATTAAAACCAAAACACAGTCTCCAGGAGGAGCTCCTTTCTTTCGTTTGCACTTCCGTGATGGTAGTGAGCACTACACCGTCGCGTACCAGATCCATTTCCTTTTGCAGGTAGCGTTCTTGCTGGCTGTGTGCTGTGTTAGCTCTGGTCAGATAAGTGAAATACATTTGTGACAGTGTTACGTAACACTGTTACCGGAATCTACCTGGTTCACTCGGGAGTAAAGTCGGACCGGCACGGACAATGACTGCTTGGACACGAGTCTCTTCAGGAAAGGCAAACTTTATTGTGACATCACAACAGATGCTCAAACAGGATTCAATCGCAAAGGATGAGCCCAGATTACACTCAAACAAGGGGTTTTATACCCCGAATACATAGATACATCCCAATTAGGCCACCTCCCGGTGACACTATCCCACCCCACGTGGGTCTGTACCTCCCTTAATTGAATACAAAGAGATTCCATACATTGGTCATAAATTGGCAACTTTCACAGTGCTTTGACAAATTGAGAATTTACCACTCTTTGGGATCCTGCTCGTGCCTACCTCCCCTGGGCCTGTTTATTGTATATCCTATATAAGGCCTCCTCTGGTTTCACACTTCTCTTTGTTCAGGCTCTGCCTCTGCTGACCTTGATGTAACTATTCTCTTATCCTGTCACTTTGTGCCAGCAACGGCCCGCATCGTTAGTTTTAATCACTTTACTGTTAGTCTAACACATTCCTAAGATTCTGTGTAAGCTACATCCTAATTTCAGCTAATATCTACTATTTAGATTCAAGTGAACTAATGTTCTGAGCAAGATGGCCGCCTGGCTCAAGATGGCAGCCATCTACTGACCTGAGTCCCTTACATTCCCCCCTTGGCTCAAGTTTCAGATTCTCCTTCTGAGACTTGTAGCCACTACACTCCACTATTGCTATTCTCAAATACCTCGTACTTCAGGGGGCCCATCCTCGCTGGGAACATGTCTTTCGGGATCATCAGTGGTATCTTTAAATTTCACAAGCAGGTGCCCTCTTGGTGCGGTCTCAGACTCCGCATCTTGCTTTTGTCTCCACATGGTACGGTTTTCCATTACTGGTTGTGTACCATTCCAGATGAGGGGAGATGTCCACTTTCTCAGTTGTGCTTGGGCACCTGGGGCATGCTCCATGGGATAGTCCATAGATCAGGTTAGCAAGGTACAGTATCAGTACCAAGAATGCCCCAAATATCATAATCCCTTGGGCAATTCTTTTTACAGTCACATAAACCCAATCCCTCCCCACCGGAATTTCAAAAATAAAAGTCATCTCTGGTTGAACAAGGGTCGGGGCGGGACCCCTAAAAATAGCCCTTGGGGCATCCCTCTGGGGATCCCTTTACTCCCTCGCTGGTGGGTGGTCAGGCATTATTGTGTCTTTCAAAACACCCACTTGTTGAGTCTTTTAGGTGCTCGAGACTGTGGTCTTTGTCAGCTTTAGCCTCAATGGATTGGTCTCGTTGGTGATGACCTTCCACTCTGGTTCAGGGTTGGCGGCTGCAGCTGTTTTCAGTCTGGAGTGATGAATCCACGGGACCACCTCGGCAACCTTCACTGCTGTAGGGGTTGATAACAGGACAAGGTAAGGACCTCTCCACATTGGGCCTAGTGGGTCATTTTTTCACTCCTTCACCCAAACTGAGTCACCTGGACAATACGTATGCAGTGGGGGATACAAAAAGTGAGGCAGATTATCTCCCACCCACGTATTCAGTTTCTGCATTGATTTCCCCAACAATACAACCTGTTCATTTAGTTTAGTTTCACCCAATGCCCGAAGGTCCCCCCTTAGCCCATTAATCAGAGGGGTAGGCCGCCCGAACATGAGTTTATACAGACTTAGCTTCAATTGGGGGGTTGGCCTGCACCTAATGTGCAATAAAACTATCGGCAACACATCCAACCAGCCTAGTGACGTTTCTTGGCACAGTTTGGACATCAAAATCTTTAGTGTTCGGTTCATTCACTCGACTTTTCCCGAGCTTTGGGGCCTGTAGGCTGCATGTAGCTTCCAGGTTATGCCCAACGGGCGGGCAAGCTGCTGTAAACAGTTCTGTACAAAGGCTGGGCCATTGTCTGACCCTATTTCAAGAGGAAATCCGTAGCATGATCTTATTTCTCTCATTAGACTTCTCACCACTTCTGTTGTCTTCTCCGTCCTCGTGGGGAAAGCCTCCACCCATCATGTTAGAGTGCACACCATCACGAGCAGATATTTGTATCCTTTGCAAGGTGGTAGCACTGTGAAGTCTATTTGTAATAATGCCATTGGGGACAGCCCGATTGGCTGTTTTCCTGGAGGTTGAGATGGGCCTGCTCTCGGATTATTCTTGGAACATGTCACACACTGCTGGGCTATTGCTTTACAGACTACTGACAGTCCTGGCACGTAGAAATGTGGCTCCAGTTGTTGCTCCATCATTTCTCTTCCTCCATGAGTACTTGTATGAAGTGCTCTCACGATCTCAGGCAGGGCCGGTGCAAGGATTTTTGGGTGCATAGGCGAAGAGGCATTTTGCCGCCCTCTCTTCCAATAAAAAGATATATGACATTTGTCACAAACATATATGCATATGACTATGTGCAGAGCTACATGTGTGTTGTAGTGTGAGAGATCGTACTGAGTGTGTACCATCTCGCACACTACAACACACATTTAGCTCTGCACAGTCATATGCATATGTTGTGACACTGTGGAATTGTCTGTGGCATAGGAGTGTGTTCGAGCAACCTGGCAGTGAAGTGAGTGTGAGCAGGGCCAGTGCAAAATGTTTTATCCCCTTTCTCTGTGTCCCCTCTCTAGGTGGTCCTCTTTCTGTGCCCCACACTCTGTGCCCCCTCACCCTCTGTGTCCTCATTCTCTCTGTGTCTCCCGTCTCCACTCTGTGCCCCCACTCTCTGTGCCCCTCTCTAGATGCTCCTCTTTCTGTGCCCCCCCACACTCTCTGTGTCCTCTCTCTGTGTCCCAACACTTTGTGCCCCTTTCTATGTGCTCATCTTTCTGTGCCCACACTCATACTCTGTGTCCCCTCTCTAGGGGCTCCTTTCAGTGCCCCCACACTCTGTGCCCCCTCTCTGTGCTCCCTATGTGTCTCCTCTCCCTTTTTCCTCTCTCTGTGTCCCCTGTCTCCCACTCTTTATCTCCACTCTGTGCCCCACACCCTCTCTATGTGCTCCTCTTTCTGTGCCCACACACACTGTGCCCCCACACTCTGTGTCCCCTCTCTAGGTGCTCCTCTTTCAGTGCCCCTACACTCTGTGCCCCCTCTCTCTGTGTCTCCTCTCCCTTTGTCCTGTGTCCCATCTGTCTCCACTCTGTGCCCCACACTCTGTGCCCCCTCTCTCTGTGCCCCCCTCTCTGTGCCCCACTCTCTCTATGTGTCTCCTCTCCCTGTGTCCTCTCTCTCTCTTTCTCTGTCCAGGCAGGTCTGAGGGAGAGAACTGTCCATGAGGAGGGGAGCAACCAGACTAAGCTGGCTGATTTCTACCTCCCACAAGCAGCCTGGCATGTGTGTATGTGTGTGTCCGCCCTAAATTAAAAAAAAACATGCTCTGTGGTGAAAAACTTACTGACAGGACTTCCACTCCGTTGCTGCACTGGCTCTGCCCTGCTGTCTCTCTCCTTCCTTCCACATGGCACCACGAGGGAACCTGAAGCTCTCCTGGAGGATGGGGAGGAGCAAGCTGGGAGGTGTCTTGTGCAGGGCTAGCTCTGTGCAGATGGGAGGTGGGGTTTTGCCCTGTGTCCCCTCCCTTCATTCCAGACTGCAGGGGGCCCAGATCCAAGCGTCATCACGAGTGCGGCGCAACATGTGAGTGTCACCACAAGGAGGAAGGGACGGAGGGGAGGAAGCTGCTGCGAGTGTCTGGTTTATGAGCAGGCTGGCACTCACACTCAGTGCTGTTTGGTTAAATGGCTAGAGCCAGGGCCGGATTAAGGGTATCATGGGCCTGGTGCTGAGGATTTTGTTGGGCCTATTTTTAGATACTGAGGCAACAAGCACCAACTAAACTGTCAAATCATCAAATACTGCCGAATAGACAGAGAAATATGGTGCAGTTCGCAACAATTAGGCAGTCTTCAGCGGCAGCAAAATTGTCTTACAGAGAAGTAATGGTTAATCTATTCACAGATGAACATATCACAGAATCCACAGCAATAAACCTCATGCTCAAACACACTACACATTACTGTGAGTTTTATTGTTGTGGAGCTCTGTGACACACTCATACACACTGCACATTACTGTATCACAGAGCTCCAGAGCAATAAAACTCATAGCAATGTGCAGTGTGAATTAGTAGTCTCTCATTTCTGGTTAGGCTGGCGTCAGACGAGCGCACTATGTGCACCCATACTGATGTGCCTTCTGGCGTCTGTCACAGCATTGAGACGCGACAGGGCCAGCCACACGCTGTTGCGCGAGCAGGAATTTTGCACGCAACAGCGGCCATGCTGCAGCCATGCATCAGCCCTCTCCGTCAAAGCGCTAAGACGCGCGTTGACAGGGCTGCAAAACGCGATTCTCCATAGGAGGATCGAGCTTTGCTGCGCTGAGGGCACTGACTGCGCTCAGCAAGGTGGCCAGACGGTGCGTCGAGTGGAAGGAACATCCACTCTCACACTAGTCTGACACCAGCCTTACTCTCGCTCTCTCACCCGTCACATCTCTATGATCACGGTGTGACCCTCTCACTGTGTGACCTCTCTCTCTGTGACCTCTTTCATCCCACTTACTGTGAGACCTCTCTGTGACCCCCTTTCTTTTTCATTTCTGTGACCCCCCTTTCTTTTTCATTTCTGTGACGCCCTTTCTTTTTCATTTCTGTGTGACCCCCTTTCCTTTTGTGTGACCCTTCTTCATTTCTGTGTGACCCCCTTTCCTTTTCTGTGTGACCCCCTTCTTTTTAATTTTTCCTTTTCTCAGTGACCCTTTCCTTTTCTGTGACACCTTCTCTTTTTCATTTCTCTGTATGACCCCCTTTCTTTTTCATTTCTGTGACCCCCCTTTCTTTTTCATTTCTGTGACCCCCTTTCTTTTTCATTTCTGTGACCCCCTTTCTTTTTCATTTCTCTGTGTGACCCCCTTCCTTTTCATTCCTCTGTGACCCCCTTTCTTTTTAATTTCTCTGTGTGTGACCCCCTTTCCTTTTCTGTGTGACCCTTCTTCATTTCTGTGTGACCCCCTTTCCTTTTCTGTGTGACCCCCTTCTTTTTAATTTTTCCTTTTCTCAGTGACCCTTTCCTTTTCTGTGACACCCTCTTTTTCATTTCTCTGTATGACCCCCTTTCTTTTTCAATTCTGTGACCACCTTTCATTTTCTCTCTGTGACCCCCTTTCCTTTTCTGTGACTCCTTTTTTATTTCTTTCCTTTTCTCAGTGACCCCTTTCCTTTTCTCTGTGACCCCATTTTTCATTTTCTCGTGTGCACCCATTTCATTTCTGTGAACCCCTCTTTTTCATTTCTGTGACCCCCTTTCTTTTTCATTTCTGTGACCCCCTTTCTTTTTCATTTCTGTGTGACCCCCTTTCCTTTTGTGTGACCTTTTCTTCATTTCTGTGTGACCCCCTTTCCTTTTCTGTGTGACCCCCTTCTTTTTAATTTTTCCTTTTCTCAGTGACCCTTTCCTTTTCTGTGACACCTTCTCTTTTTCATTTCTCTGTATGACCCCCTTTCTTTTTCATTTCTGTGACCCCCTTTCTTTTCATTTCTGTGACCCCCTTCTCTTTTTCATTTCTGTGACCCCCTTTCTTTTTCTTTCTCTGTGTGACCCCCTTCCTTTTCTCCATCTGTGACCCCTTCTTTTTAATTTCTCTGTGTGTGACCCCCTTTCCTTTTCTGTGTGACCCTTCTTCATTTCTGTGTGACCCCCTTTCCTTTTCTGTGTGACTCTTCTTTTTAATTTTTCCTTTTCTCAGTGACCCTTTCCTTTTCTGTGACACCCTCTTTTTCATTTCTCTGTATGACCACCTTTCATTTTCTCTCTGTGACCCCCTTTCCTTTTCTGTGACCCCTTCTTTTTTATTTCTTTCCTTTTCTCAGTGACCCCTTTCCTTTTCTCTGTGACCCCATTTTTCATTTCTCTGTGACCCCATTTTTCATTTCTGTGACCCCCTTTTTCATTTCTGTGACCACCTTTCATTTTCTCTCTGTGACCCCCTTTCCTTTTCTGTGTGACCCCTTCTTTTTTATTTCTTTCCTTTTCTCAGTGACCCCTTTCCTTTTCTGTGTGACCCCCTTTATAATTTCTCTGTGACCCCCTTTTTCATTTCTCTGACCCCTTTTTCATTTCTCTGTGTGACCCTTTTTCATTTCTCTGTGTGACCCCCTTTTTCATTTCTCTGTGTGACCCTTTTCTCAGTGACCCCGTCTTTTTCTGTGTGACCCCCTTTTTCATTTCTCTGTGACCCCTTTTCATTTCTTTGACCCCTTTTTCATTTCTCTGTGTGACCCCTTTTTCATTTCTCTGTGTGACCCCCTTTTTCATTTCTCTGTGTGACCCCCTTTTTCATTTCTCTGTGACCCCTTTTCATTTCTGTGTGACCCCCTTTTCTCAGTGACCCCGTCTTTTTCATTTCTGTGACCCCTATCTTTTCATTTCTCTCTGTGACCCCCTTTCCTTTTCTGTGTGACCCCCTTTTCTCAGTGACCCCTGTCCTTTTCTGTGTGACCCCCTTTTTCATTTCTGTGACCCCTTTTTCATTTCTCTGACCCCTTTTTCATTTCTCTGTGTGACCCCTTTTTCATTTCTGTGTGACCCCCTTTTTCATTTCTCTGTGTGACCCCCTTTTTCATTTCTGTGTGACCCATTTTTCATTTCTCTGTGTGACCCCCTTTTCTCAGTGACCCCGTCTTTTTCATTTCTGTGACCCCTATCTTTTCATTTCTCTCTGTGACCCCCTTTCCTTTTCTGTGTGACCCCCTTTCCTTTTCTGTGTGACCCCCTTTCCTTTTTTGTGTGACCTTCTTTTTCATTTCTTTTCTTTTCTGTGACCCTTTCTTTTTCATTTCTCTCTGTGACCCCCTTTCCTTTTCTGTGTGACCACCTTTCCTGTGTGACCCCTTCTTTTTTATTTCTTTCCTTTTCTCAGTGACCTCCTTTTTCATTTCTCTGTGTGTGACCCACTTTCTATTTTATCCCTCTGTCTCCATTGTGTGCTGCCCCCCCTCCCAGCATGCTGCCCCCTCCTCCTCCCTGCAAAGTGACATCAGAGGAGAGCTGCGGGGTGGGGGGCTCAGTAAGTTAAAAGAAACGCTGCTCATCCCAAGAGAATGATAGGGGAATCTTGCCTTTCCCCCTGGCTGCTGGTCGGCTCTAGGTTTCCTCACTGCCCTTCCACGCGGCTGGAAACAGGAAGACTTGATAGGAGGATGGGGAGGAGCAGCCAGTGTGTCTCCCTCAACAGCTGATCAGCGCCACCTACTGGCTGCTCCTCACAATAATCCTCCTACATAATACACCTTTACATCGGCTGCAGTCTGCGTGTGTCAGCTCTGCCGGCCACGCGGTGAATGTGTGTGTCCTGTCGGCCAGCAGCTTATTCTTGGGGCAGCTGTGGGCCTATGTAATGGAAGGGGCCTGGAGCTGCCGCTCCATCCGCCCCTACATTAATCCGGCCCTGGCTAGAGCTACAGGAGAATAAGGGTGCTGGAATGCCGCCCTGTCACAAATGGCGCCCTTAGGCTGACGCCTAAGTTGCCTAGTGGGTTGCACCGGCCCTGATCTCAGGTGCCAATGTTGCTGGCAAGACTATTTTTCTGTTTGCCAACTGGAACCATCCGTCTTCTCCATATTCTCCTCGTTCTTCCGATAGCCATTTCTTCTCTTTCTCCGAGTACACAGGTGTCCATTCACTCAGTGGAGCCAGTAGTAGTGCGGCTACCACTGTTGATGTGGCTTTGTATCTTTCAAGTTCCTCCTGTTTTCCCCAGATAAATTCCTCTCTTGGTTGGTAATGTCGCCAGGCGAAGTACAGCAGGTCTTGCCTCTTCTGTACATCTCTCACCGCTGGCACAAAGAAGTTCATCACACTTTTCTTCATCCGTGGCAGGTTGTGTTCAATAAGGGTCTCTTTGAGGAAGAACTTTACCAGTGGGGCTTGATATTCTTCTGCTCCCAGTTCTCCCAAACTTAGCAGCACTCGCGTGATCCTCAAATTGTTATAAAGGTTGGCTGTCAGATTGTCAAAGCGTTCGGCGAAATTTTCTGCTCGTTCAACTTCGGTTACTTCTGTATTGTCTCCATCCTCCCCCACTACTTTTACGCCGAAGAACTTCAGCAACATCTTGTATGCTCGGCGGAGTCTCTGCTGAATGTCTGAGGCGTCATTCATGAGACGTGTTTCCTGGGGGTTTAGAGGTGTAGAGTGGAAATTTCGGCCTTGCGAGCGGGTTGGAAAAAGCCATTGTATATAATCATGGTTGTCTTCGAGCAATTCAAAATTGGTATTCCATTTTTGCAGAATGGTTTCGACGAATTCTCCTTTGGGCTCGAATTTTCTCCAATTCATATAGAATTCATAATTAGGCATGGAAATTTGGTAGTCTTGCATGCAGAGCAGAACCTTAGAGGCTTGGTCAGGAGGTAACAGTGGTTTTGCAGCAGCTTTTGCGGCTTGGTTGGCGCATCTATTTCCTTTCGGGATGTCATCATGACCCTTCTGGTGACTGACCACGACAGTGCATAATACTAACAGCACTTGGTTTCCACACAGCCTCTAGGAGGGCTGCAATTTCAGCAGCATACTTGATTTGTTGTCCTGAGGAAGTGAGTAGGCCTCTTTCTTTGTATAGTGCCCCATGTGCATAGACAGTCATAAAAGCATACTTGGAGTCAGTATAGATGTTCACTCTTTTTCCTTCGGAGATTTCAAGCGCTCTTGTCAGGGCTGTTATCTCAGCCAGTTGTGCTGACGTATAACCTGGTAGAGAATTTGCTTCAATGATTTCTTCAGCTGATACAACTGCGTAGCCGGAGACCTTTCGTCCATCATCCATGTAGCTGCTACCATCAGTGAATAACTGTAGGTCGTATTTGTCTAGGGGTATGTCTTTCAGGTCTGGTCTGCTACTGAATACTTATTCCATGACTTGGAGGCATTCATGATTTGGATCCTCTTCACAGTCAGGCAGTAGTGTAGCTGGGTTTAAGGTAGCGATGAGGTCCAGATAAATCCGTGGATTCTCACACATCATGGCTTGGTACTTCGTCATCTGGCTATTGCTGAACCAGTAACTTCCTTTTACATCAAGCAGGGCTTTTACCAGTGTGGCACCTTGACATGAAGAACTTATCTGAGGGTCAGCTTGTCTGCTTCTGCTATGAGCATTGTGGTAGCTGCCACTGCTTTCAGGCACGGGGGTAGGCCACAGGCCACGGGGTCAAGTTGTTTGGATAGGTAGGCCACAGGCCTTGGCCATGAGCCAAAATTCTGGATTAGCACTCCTGTTGCTGTTTGGTTATACTCGTGCACATACAGTTGGAACGGCCTGCTGTGATCTGGCAATCCCAATGCTGGAGCTTCCATCAGGAGGGATTTTAGTTTTGGAAAGGCAGCCGCCTGTTTTTCTTCTCAGAGGAAAAATCATGCTCTCCCTCCTTGGTGGCTTGGTGGAGGGGTTTGGCAATGTCAGCAAAGTTGGGGATCCACAAGCGGCAGAAGCCTGCAGCCCCTAGAAATTCATGGACTTGTCCCCTTGTCTTTGGCTGGGGTATACGGCATACAGCTTCCTTTCTCTCAGCTCCCAGGGCGCTTTTAGTACCTGTTAATTGAAAAACCGAGATATTTCACACTTTGTTTGCATATTTGTGCTTTCTTTCTGGAAACTTTATATCCTGCTTGACACAGCAGATGTAACAGTGCTTTTGTGGCGGAGAGACAGTCTTTTTCTGTAGGGGAAGCAAACAATAAATCATCTAAGTGTAACGCTGTGTTTAATTCCTTATTGTGGCAGTACCTATTTTTGGCCACCGGAGGGAGACAAGCGCAATGTGAGACACTGAATATTACATTGGGACTACATTTCCCGGCATGCTTTGGGAACGGACACAGGAAGTGGGTGGGACGGAGAGACTTACATCCTGAGCCTCGTGGAGAGAGCTGGCAGAGCGCGCCAGGGAGTGAGAGAGACAAGACATAGTGCTGCAGAACGTAAGAGTGTCCAGGCCGGAGCGCAGGTGCGGCCTAACGGAGTCACAGATCGGGTTACTCAGCCTTACCAAAGGGAGACCCAGTGATCCACAAGATTACCCAAGCTGCTATTGAGGAAGCCAGAAGACCCCGAGTAAGGAGTACCGCAGGTCGATCGGACTGGGTGAGCAGGCGGTAAGCTGGACAAGTCGCGGCAGGAGCAGAAAGCCAGACAGCGGATCCAGAAGCCAAGAGAGCCCAGTCAATATCGAGCGGAGAGACGTCCTGGGTCCAGCGGAGCCTCAAGTATCTGGCGGATGGGTGAGAGGCCTTCTAGGCCGTTGTAAAAAACCAAGAAAGCACGCTGCTGTTTGTTTCCAAAACCCACAGGGCCCCAACTTGACTAGTCGAAGATACATCTTGAGAAATTCACTGGCCAGTTGAATAGTGTACCCGGGTACCATAACACACACACACTTACATTCCGGGACACAACCTGTGCGGGACTCACTCCCCAATCACAAAGGGGTTAAAGATAAATTTTCCATTTCTTTTCCGCTGCGCGTTCCCTCGAAATACGAAGCATTGTGTTTTCTTTCCGCTACGCGTTTCTCGAATTACGAAACTTCGTATTTATTTTCCGCTGCGCGTTTCTCGAATTACGAAACCTTGTATTTCTTTTCCGCTGCGCGTTTCCTCGGAATACGAAGAATCGTATTTCTTTTCCGCTGCGCGTTTACCGCATTACGAAGTACTGTAAATATATCTACGAACACCGTGTTATTCATTATATGCCATTTATTCTAGTAAACTATATAATTTATAAAATCCACAACGGTGCTGGAGTATATTTATTCCCTAGTGCGGGGAGACTGACCCGAGGTTCAATTTCAGCGGCTCCTCCGGGAGTGAGCGCTACATAAGTATTGCAACAGAACAACATTGTCTGGCTGAGCGTTGAAGGACAGAAGGTCCTGGCTGAGCGCGCACCCGTTGTAGATTCCTCCCACTGAAATACAAAAAGGGGCTGGCTTGCTGGAGCGAGACGGATGCAAAAGAAAACGTCTTTTAAATCAAACACGGTGCAATATTTTGTATCACCAGGAATTAATACCAATAAATTGTATAGATTGGGAACCACAGGGTGTAGGGTCACCGTGGCTCCATTAACTGCCCTTAGATCTTGGACTGGGCGTATTCCTGTGTCCCTTCTTTCTGAACTGGCAGTAGTGGTGTGTTCCACGGTGACACACGAAATTTCAATATCCCGTGATCTTTAAATCTCTGTAAATATGTCTGTATATTCTGCTTGGCTTTCTGTGGGATATGATATTGTCTTAGGGCCACGGGCGTTGCACCAGGTTTTAAATCGACATAGACAGAGGGGATATTCACAGCCAAACCAGGCAGGTTCTCTTCTGCCCACACCCCTGGGACTCCTAATAGTAGTGTGTGCGGGTCTGGTGCAAAGAGCGGGGTTGGTGCCGTCCGCCATTCTTCTTCCCTTGGCATAATAACTGCAATTTTCGCAGGTTGGGTCTCATGGCTAGCTGAGCTATGCTGCCGAGCAGAGCTGCCACTCTCAGACAGGTCTAAACTAGCGTGACCCCGGGGAAAAACATAATTTGTGCTTGTAATATGTCAGAGAATCGTCTCAAAAGAAAACTGAATAGAACATTCAGGCATATATATATATACAGATTGTATACTTTAACCACAGAGAAAAACCATCTATATATACAAACAATATCTACAGAGGTCCCTCTCCCGTAGCCAAAACGGACTCTTAATAACACATCAGAAAAATATACTATCATAACAATATAACAACCATCTCATCAAAAATTGCATAGAAATACAGATTAATTTATCTATTTTTTCACCAACATTCCTATAATATTGTAATTGCACTTTTAATTATAATTTTGCTATACTTTAAATATATGGGACATGAACTAACTTAATACTTGTAATCTTGTAATCTGTTTCATATATTTCTATTTACTTGGTTGATAAATTTTATATTGGTAGACAATATTGTATATACTATATACTTTAAATTTACTTCATAAAATACATATTGTATTATGAATACACATTATTGTTGTATTCTCTAATAATATAAAAACCAGGACACCTTCTTTTATTTAATTCTAGCTGTGTGAACAAAACTAGAGTTTCTGGAATAATACCAACACATTGCGCAACATTGCCTGAAACGACCGGACAACAATACTAGACAATATAACTTTCTCACATATAGCCTAGATTATATAAAACTATTTCAATATAGTCTGTCAAGACAGACCTAAATAAATATATCAACGCAAAATATAAACATACATCTCGCAATCGACAGACTTCATTCATTCTATTGTAGCACACATAAAAAGTAGCTATATCTAGCTATCTAATTTAGTAATCTAAATTTATTTTTTTTGGTAATCCCAAATTCGCTGCACAGACACATAAAGGGTTAACTCCTTTGTTCATCAGAGAGCTGACTCCCTCCCTCCCCTCTGTGCAGATAGTGTGGGCTAGAAGGGGGGGGGAACGAATACGGAGAAAACTGTTAGTGGAGGAAAATTTCATTACCTCTCAGCCATCACACACTCTAAATTAACATCCAAAACTTATTACAAAGATCTTTTGTAACTACTAACACACTTGACTCTTGATTAAACAGTTTGATAAACTAAAAATAAACAACATATATATACTCGAGTAGTTTCTTCCTATTTGGCAGCTATGAGACATATAGCTTCCTGATCAATTATAGACGCAGTCAGACAAAAACATTCTACCATATAACCTTCTAGATTACCATCTGGTCCATTGATCATCTCCTCTTATTCTGGTCTGGGGGGAAATGGGGGCTCAGAGACTCCTGCAGATCATTACATAGTCCACACACAGGGCTTGTAACTTATCTTTGTTTAATTTACTGGCATATTAAAATGAAAACACCAAATATAAATAGACTTATTCCCACACTCATATTTATATTTATTTGAGGGCATACTTTTCTTTCTTTGCCCTGCTAACATAACAAAATAGCTTTTCTCTCTCACACAGTGTAATGCAGGGTTTGAGTCCCCTGTGAAGTGTGAGTATGGAACCCAATGGCAAGCTGTGGGTAAAGAAATCAGGAGACGATGGAGTGTAAGCAATCTTTAGTGAATCATGAATAGAAACTGAAGTCCAGAAAACAATACGGTCAAAAGGTTGGAATGAAATTCGTAGGCAAGTCCCAGAAAGAACAACAGGAAATAACGAAGAAGGCGGGCGTAGTCGGTGGCACAATCCGGGTCGAAGGGTTGAAGAAGGTGGCGTAGTCGGTGGCACAATCCAGGTCGAAGGGTTGAAGAAGGTGGCGTAGTCGGTGGCACAATCCGGGTCGAAGGGTTTAAGAAGGCAGGCGTAGTCGGTGGCACAATCCAGGTCGAAGGGTTGAAGAAGGTGGCGTAGTCGGTGGCACAATCCGGGTCGAAGGGTTGAAGAAGGCAGGCGTAGTCGGTGGCACAATCCGGGTCGAAGGGTTGAAGAAGGCAGGCGTAGTCGGTGGCATAATCCGGGTCGAAGGGTTGAAGAAGGTGGCGTAGTCGGTGACACAATCCGGGTCAAAGGGTTGAAGATAACGTGGTCAAAGGATACGAGGAGCACTAGGAAACTGAGGCGGGAGGCACAGTAGAATCTGGTTAATGTGCTGGGAGGAAGGCGGAATTAAATAGGGTTCATGGATCATGGAAATACCTTTCACCTGGCTATTGTAGGTGGAGTTGAGGTACCTGGAATTTTGGTAGGTCAATGGGAGGCATTTGAGGATCTCCAGAGCAGGTGTCATGCAGTACCCTAATCGGCCAGCTGAGGGCGCCAGAGTACCTGGTTTTCTACTACATAGGAGAGTTTGTTCGCGCGCGTGCGCACTTTCCTCTTCAGGACTCGGATTCAGTCGGCGGCGTGGGGCGTCTCCTGGCTCTCCCTCTCCATCCTGCGGACCAGGAACTTGGAGCGACGCGCCACGAGGGATCTCGGGTGAGTAGAGCACCTCTCCCAGCATGGCGGTCTGGACCGGGAGCGGGCCGCGGAGCGGGGCATGACACACAGTACCTCCAAATATCTATATATGGATACTGGTCTGGGTGGCCATATCTCCCGGTGCCCTGGGAGTACATTTTCTGTATTAACCACTTCAATGCTAAGGACGCGCTCAGCGCGTCCTCAGCATTGCCGCTGGTATGCGGAGGACGCGCTGAGCGCGTCCTCGCATTGGGGTCAGCGTTCGGCCGGGTTCCGGCCGATCGCTGGCCCTCCGGTGCGGGCTGACATCCTGGATGTCAGCCCAGCATCCGGAGCAGTGGCCGCCATTATTATGTGTCATCGCGCGCCCGCGATGACACATAATTCAGGCGCCCCCCCCGCATGTGCGGAGGAGGCGCCTGAAAGGGAGGGGGGGGAGGTCCTTCGGACCTCTCTCCCTCCGATCGGCGGCTCACAGGGGCTTAACCCAGGCATCATTTGGAAGGGCACAGCCTGCCCTTCCAAATGATGCCTGGCATTAACCCCTGGGGAGCTGGATCGCAAATCGGCGCTGAAAAGCGCCGATTTGCGATCCTTCCCGGGAGCTGGCCGACATCTTGGATGTCGGCCAAGCTTCCGGGAACTCCCCCAGAGGACTGGCGTCATCGTGCGTAGCACGATGACGCCAGTCCTAGCATTAACCCCTAACTGCCACGAACTGTGGAGATAGGGAGTTCCAATGAACTCCCTATCTCCCGATCCGTGGCAGTTAGGGGTTAAATTTTGATATCGTTGGATCGGCCAGAGCATGGCCGTTCCAACGATACCAAACATGAAAGTAAAAAAAATTGTAAAAAAAAAAAAAAAAGAAAAATAAAATAAAAAAAAATTAAAAAAAAAAATAAAATAAAAAAAAAAAAAACACTTTTTTTTTTTTTGTTTGTTTTGTTAATGCAGCAATATTGTTCCCATTTCAATTATAATGTGAACAATGATGCTGCATTAACGATTTTTGTATGCGGTGCGTTTGTTAAAAATGGTGTCATTTTCCCCAAAAAAAAATGTAACGAGACCCCATCTCTAATTTTTTTAACAAGCGCACCCCATACAAAATATAACCGCAATTGCTCGCATGTTAAAATGTGGAAAAAAACACTTTACACGCTGTAAATTATTGAAAATACATATTTTATTGCATTTTTTGTTATAATATACAAACATGACATAACGTATACATATAATAATGACATATTATGAATCTACCGAGTCTGACGGAAAGAACGATATATAATATGTCGATGTCATATACTAAAATAAGCCTTAAAAACACGTTTAAACATGATGCGCAAAACAGGTAAAAAATGACCTCAGCACAGGGGCGGGAAAAGCCTCAGCAGCGAAAGGGTTAATTGGGGATCCATAGATCCCTGTTCCGGCCATTCAGGGACCGACATTGGCCAAACTATTGTACACAACAGTTTTAATTTTTCCTTACTCAATTCCACACTATAGTGATGTGTCTCATACAACGCTTCAAAATTGCGCACCATATATTCCAGGGGTGTTTCACCCTCCTTTGCTTTCTTGGATTTAGAAGACCCATTACCCATGGTTACTTCTTGAAAGCAGTAACTTCTTCACAATACAGATATTACTTTCAGCAAAATCACTCTTAAATCAACTGTCTGGTACTTCAGGCAACAGTTCTCTCGTATCGTATTCGCTTCCTCCTTTGGTAGCCAACTGCAGTCGCCTGAGCTGGAAACGTACCTCTGGAGTCCACTTTCAGATTTGCTTCCTTGCTAAGCAAGTAGGCGCACACTCACTCACAGCACTCTCAGCAATCACAGCACGTACAGGTAACAGATACATTCAGCACAAAACAGTTCATAAACAGTTCTACTCTTTCTCTAGCCTAAGGCACAATGCCCCACCAAGCACTTTGCCAAGGTACGTTGTCCTAACAGGCTCCCTATACCAAATCAATTACTTTTTTTTATATTACTGATCTCTAACTCTTATCTGCTTTTAGCTATGTGTATCCCATTCCTTATCAACACGTCTGCTATTCCTCTTGCCAAGGGCACTATGCCCACCCGGCACCATTTTTCTGCAGCTAATTTCCAGTCCAGAAGCTCCAAGCTTTCTGGCCCCTTCAACAACTGAGATACACAATAACACTGACGCAGGGCTCTCAGCCCAGTCACAGAAATCCCTCCTCCTTTCTCTTGCCCACGTGCAGCTTTAAAACACAAACATCAACACTGCGTACGTGGCCACCTTCAGCTCTGTATTACAACTTTATACTTCTATCTCTAAGATAGGTCGATATCCGATTCCCCGGCTCCAGACACGCGCTAGCCACTATGACTCCCGTGCTTTCGGCGTCGGCCTCGGTATATCAACGGAACCGTGTACGCGGGTTCCCTCACCCAACAATGGCCGGGTGCCTGACACTACCGGTTTCTCCTTAGACAGACAGACAGCATATCTTACCTATCGCCGTGCTGTTCGCTGTTTCCTTGGACTCGGTGGTGTCCCAGCTTCCCAGGCCAGGGGTCCGTTAGTGACGAGTCGAGCTCCACTTAACAGGAAATCCTGCTTGGCGCCTGCAGATGTCAGCTCACCTTCAACGGACACCCAGCCTCGGGATCACTTGCACCTGCAGTCAATTGCTACTGTCCAGCAGTCACCGCCGATTCGGAAGGGACTATCATCCCGGACTAGCCCCCAAAAATGTTACCGGAATCTACCTGGTTCACTCGGGAGTAAAGTCGGACCGGCACGGACAATGACTGCTTGGACACGAGTCTCTTCAGGAAAGGCAAACTTTATTGTGACATCACAACAGATGCTCAAACAGGATTCAATTGCAAAGGATGAGCCCAGATTACACTCAAACAAGGGGTTTTATACCCCGAATACATAGTTAGATACATCCCAATTAGCCCTCATCCCAGTGACACTATCCCACCCCACGTGGGTCTGTACCTCCCTTAATTGAATACAAAGACATTCCATACATTGGTCATAAATTGGCAACTTTCACGGTACTTTGACAAATTGAGAATTTACCACTCTTTGGGATCCTGCTCGTGCCTACCTCCCCTGGGCCTGTTTATTGTATATCCTATATAAGGCCTCCTCTGGTTTCACACTTCTCTTTGTTCAGGCTCTGCCTCCGCTGACCTTGATGTAACTATTCTCTTATCCTGTCACTTTGTGCCAGCAACGGCCCGCATCGTTAGTTTTAATCACTTTACTGTTAGTCTAACACATTCCTAAGATTCTATGTAAACTACATCCTAATTTCAGCGAATATCTACTATTTAGATTCAAGTGAACCAATGTTCTGAGCAAGATGGCCGCCTGGCTCAAGATGGCGGCCATCTACTGATCTGAGTCCCTTACAACACCTGTGCACACTTAGTACATGTACAAATACAGTACACAAAGAATACATGCACGTATAGCAAAAGAACATATAGCATAATATACACCCCCCCAAAATAATATATACAGCACTGAGCCCCCAGACTATTTTCCCCAGTTCACATGGATATTATTGACCCCAGCTCATATGGGTATATATTGCCCCAGTTCACATGGATATGCCCCCCAGCTCTCATGGATATGACCCCCAGCTCTCATGGATATTGCCCCAGCTCTCATGGATAATGCCCCAGGTCTCATGGATAATGCCCCAGGTCTCATGGATATGCCCCAGCTCTCATGGATAATGCCCCCCAGGTCTCATGGATATGCCACCCCAGGTCTCATGGATATGCCCCCAGGTCTCATGAATATGCCCCCAGGTCTCATGGATAGTGCCCCCAGGTTTCATGGATATGGCCCCCAGATAGTGCCCCCAGGTCTCATGGATAGTGCCCTCCAGTCTCATGGATAGTGCCCCCCAGGTCTCATGGATAGTGCCCCCCAGGTCTCATGGATATTGCCCCAGGTCTCATGGATAGTGTCCCCAGATAGTGCCCCCAGGTCTCATGGATATTGCCCCCAGGTCTCATGGATAGTGCCCCGGGTCTCATGGATATTGCCCCCAGGTCTCATGGATAGTGCCCCTAGGTCTCATGGATATTGCCCCCAGGTCTCATGGATAGTGCCCCCAGGTCTCATGGATAGTGCCCCCAGGTCTCATGGATATTGCCCCGGTCTCATGGATATTGCCCCCAGCTCTCATGGATAGTGCCCCAGCTCTCATGGATATCGCCCCCCAGGTCTCTGGATATTGCCCCCAGGTCTCCTGGATATTGCCCCAGCTCACCTCTCCTTGCCGGCGGCCGCTTGCTTCCTGCTTGAACGGCCGCTGACAGGAAGTGCAGCCGCTCGCACTTCCTGTCAGCGGTCATTCAAGCAGGAAGCAAGCGGCCGCCGGCAATCATTTCGGGCTGGGCACTTCACAGCTGTGAAGGGGCGCGGCCATGGCTCGAGACCTGCTGGAAAGCTGCGGGAACGCAGGTTCCCGCAACCTGCGTTCCCGCAGCGTTCCCGCAGGACTCGAGCCATGGCTGCACCCCTTCACAGCTGTGCCCGAGGCAGGCGCCTCACTCGCCTCGCCCTTCCTACGGCCCTGCTGCAAAACATTGCAGACTATGTTGCAAAGAAAACCTTCTACGTTTCAATATGACTCCGAAATCATGCACAACACCAAACGCATATCTAGAATCTGTATAACTGTTCACTAACAAAACAAACCCATAAAGTATAAAGCAGTGCAACACAGACACCGCAAGACGTGCTATCAAAACACTGTACTCTGTATCTGAAGGATGATACTGAATCCGGGGATTAGTCTGCAAAACGTAAGGGCACAAGTGCAGGGGCTGTGCACGTGCTGGGGATCTCCGTGGACCCTTACTGATCTCTACAGGTTGTCCTTTTGTTATTCTTAGCCCTGCTGTCAAAGCACAAGGACCGTTCCTGACCTGGCCTCAGCCCTGTGCTGCCTAAGTACAAGGACCATTCCTGACCTGGCCTCAGCCCTGTGCTGCCTAAGCACAAGGACTGTTCCTGACCTGTCCTGAATTGTGCTACCAAAGCACTGTCTCACAGAATAAGAGAAATGATTACAGGGGTGCCTTCATGGTGGTACAGAGGGGCAGTATTGTGTATGAAGATGTTTTCACTGTAGCCAGTTTCCTGGCTTATGTGTCATATGTGTTTGTGTGTGTGATATATATATATATATACACACACACACGTATGTGTATGGCACACAAGTGTATCTTTAGATATATTTGAATTGTTGCAATGCTATCTGAATTCTGCATTCCACTCCCTTCTACATTTTTCTACCCATTTGCTCTAAATCTGCAATTCTGCCCAAATGTCCTGTTCAACGAACCTTAACTTTTATTGCCCCCTACAAACTCCCCCTTAAGTTCCTGGACAATTTCAACCCAATGTGATGCTATTTGCAATCTTGATTTCTCTTCCAGCACACACCCCATACTCAGTCAGTGTTTGCACCAGGGCCTTGCAGAGTGAAGCTCATTACCCCCATCCAGCTGGACTTTGCTCCCGCCCACCCTCCCCTCACCCACCCACCCCAAGGTTTTCATTTGTTATATACCCAACTAATTGATCATGTGATATCGCAGCAACCTACACCATTTACTCTGGTACCTCTCTATTTCCTGTTTACTCACCTCCAACACTTTTCACTATAATGTTTATCCCACTTTGCTTCTCTTTTCTTTATCATCCCTTCTCTCTAAAGCTACTCTCTCCTTCTATACACCTTTCCAATTGCCCCAGGATGGAAAACCAGTGCCAATACACCACAGCCTGCTCAGTTCTTTTAACCTATCAGCTGAGTGCTGGTGGAGAGTGTTAAAATCCAGCCCTCCTACCCCACACAAAGACTTAAAACTCTGCAACCACTTTATTTCAAAAGAAAACTCTGTCCAAATTCCTATTTATTCTGCTACTTTCCCTGGCAAACGATGTGGAAACTAATCCTGGTCCTATAGCTGACACAACCTTTAGTCTCCCCACTAAATAAAGGCCTCTCATTTGTGCACTGTAACATCCGAAGTTTACTCCCTAAATTGGATGAGCTTCAGGCTTGGTGCTGCTATTACAAACCCAAAATCATTGTGCTCACAGAGTCATGGTTAACCCTAAAAGTACCAGACTCTGCCATATCAATACAGGGGTATTCATGTTGCAGAAAAGACAGAGCAAAGAGAGGAGGGGGAATTGTTATTTATGTTGAGGAGTCCATAAAGTTCACCCCCTTACAGACTTCTACCTCTCCTGTCACCTTTGATTTCTCTCTCTGGTATAAATGAGATCCCATTCAGTAAATCAATCATTGTTGCTGGGTTCTATCGTCCACCGAGCTCTCCAGTGCACTCCCTCTCTGACATATCTCAAATCCTTAATAAGCTACTTGCCCAAAACCAAAAAAGTGAACTGCTGGTCTCGGCGATTTTAATACAGATTGGCTAAATCCTAAAAACAATAAACACTGCTCGCTGTTTAAAACTTTGCAGCTAACTCAATTAATCTCCTCCCCCACTCGCATTAATATGAAAAGCCCTAACCATACCTTGTTGGACTGGATTCTCTCCTCATCTCCTGATAGAATACAGGAGGCAGGCGTTCTTGCTAATAGCTTTAGTGACTATTGTCTAGTGTACTGCGTGCGCAAAATTAAGGCCTTGAAATCTCCCCCAAAGGTAATAACCACCAGGTCTTTCAAGAAATTTATTCTTGAATCCTTCCTAAGTGATCTCAAACAGCTCCCCTGGTACAGGCTAAACCTAATCCCAGACCTAGACTGTGAAGTTGAATACTTTCAGTCTGAGCTCCTGCAAGTCTGGAATTCCCATGCCCGCTGCGTAAAGTGCGAGTAAAAGGGACTCATCTCCCCTGGGTTACAGCTGATCTTACACTAATGTACCAGCTTAGAGATTCACGGTGGTCAAATTTCAAGAGTACTGGTTCCATGAACGATCACTACGAATACCGAAAATGCCGGAATGAATGCACAAAACAAACAAAAATGGCCAAAGCCCATTACTTCAATGAAAATCTAAACAATAACATATCAAACCCTAGAAACTTTTGGAGAACCATAAGTAACATACAAGCACCCCCAGTCCACTCCAGCCAGCTGCTGTCAAAGTAAACAACCAAACCCTGGAACACCCCCTAGATGTAGCAAATGCCTTTAATGATTATTTTGTTGGATGTGCCACCACTTTGATTGCCAAGCTAGGAAATGACATGCAATCAGAGAGGCCTCATGCAGGTCAGGCCCCCCCAACTGTGCAAAGTCCCTGTATCAGACAGGAATTCAGTTTTAGACCAGTGCCTGTCAGTGTCGTTACTAAACTTCTCCGTAAGCAAAAAATGAAATACCAGTCTGGACCTGATCAAATACCAGCAATGCTGCTGAAAATCAGTGCGCCTGCAATTGCAAATCCTGTTGCAACCCTAATAAATGAGTCACTGGCGACTGGATACATACCCAAGCTCTGGAAGACTGCGAGAGTGGTACCTATCCATAAAAGTGGTGACAGTACTTTGGTATCCAACTACCGTCCGATATCGTTGCTGCCTGTAATGTCAAAAGTCTTGGAAAAATGTGTCTACACACAATTACGTGATTATTATCAATATTGGAACTACTTAACCCGGATCAATCAGGCTTTCGTCCAAATCATCAACTACAACTGCCCTTCTAAAAGTCTGCAATGATATCCAGACTGGGATGGAACAAGGAAACCTAACTGGAGCCATCTTCCTTGATTTTGCCAAGGCCTTTGACACGGTAGACCATGGCATCTTGTTAGAAAAACTTAAAAACTCTGGCATTGGTGATCGCACGCTAACCTGGTTTCAATCATATGTATCCGACCGATCACAATATGTGTCAATTTCTGGCAGCTCCTCCCTCCTGCTCCCAGTCACTTGCGGTGTACCCCAAGGCTCAATACTAGGCCTCTGCTGTTCACAATATTCATAAATGATCTGCCCACGTCTGCAAAGCCTCAACTGTACATATGTACGCAGACGACACTGTGATCTATACCAGCAAACCAAATCTCCCGCAGCTGGAGGCCGTGCTGCAAGAACAATTCACAGAGGTAGAAAAGTGGATCAAAACAACAAACTTTTTTTAAATACTGACAAAACTGTAACGATGCTCTTTGGAACCGCACCTAAACTACACAAATTGCAAAATCCCCATCTATGTGTTGGGACAAAATCAAATGGCACGCTGACCACAGTCACTTCTCTCAAATATCTAGGTATGTGGTTGGACCCTAATCTATCCTTTGGCCCCCACATCGAAAAACTCTCATCTAAACTTTACCCCAAACTAGGTGCCCTGTACAGAAACAAATCCTGCCTGAGTCCCGCGGTAAGAAAGCAGATTGTACAGCAAATGCTTATGCCGGCTATTGATTACGGAGATGTAGTGTATGCAGCCGCCCGCAAACACACCTTCATAAACTTACTACATTGTATAACTCATTGTGCCGCTTTGCGCTACAATGTAACTACATGACCCACCATTGTGACATGTTAAAAGAGCTAAACTGGCCATCGCTGGAATCCAGACGCACCCTTCACCTTTCCAGCCTGGTGTTTAAGAGCATCTCTGGAAGCTGCCACCCTACCTGAATAGACTGCTTCCCCCAGCAGCTCCCTCATCCTATAACCTCCGATCCAGGACCAGCACCTTACTTGCTATAACCACAATACAAAAGACAGTGGCTCTGTCCTCATTTTCCTACAGAGCACCACAATTATGGAATAACCTCCCAGACACCATCAAATCTTCCCCCAGTCTTAAGTCACTCAAAAGCTCCTTACTAACATACCTCAATACAGAATGCACCTGTAAACATGTAACCTAGTGACTATATTTCCTACATATTTTTTCTGTTAATCTGTATATTTGTGTTGTTTTTTAATATCTTGCATTGTATTACTTTGTATTTCTGTAACTGTAACACTTCAATGTTCTTGAACCCAGGACATACTTGAAAACGAGAGAAATCTCAATGTATCCTTCCTGGTAAAATCCTTTATAAATAAATAAATAAAATAATGATCCTAGTTCTTAACGGTCTATGGATGAGTCTCATGAGTGGGTTTACAATCACACAGTGACACTGCTAAGTGTCCCTTATTCACTCGCAGCTCCAAGTACCCCATGCGTTCCAGTTTCCAGCCGGTCATTTTATGTTACCACATCGCAGCTGGCCTGGGGGCAGATGGCACTTGGACTTATATAAGTTATCTGCCCGCGTGAAGCTTCTAGTATAACGCATTCATACATCTAAAATACCACATAGAAGGCACTTTTTCCTGCTAGAAAATAGATGACAGAGAAGTAGGAGTCAACAGAGTTTGGAGGCAATAGACCTAGAGTTCTGGGATCACAGTACACGGGTGAGAAGAACTTAAAATAGACTCAACTCACCTGAGCACGTGATACCACTTCAGACCCCAGCTGTCAGGGTCTCTCTCCGTTTCTGGGGGTCTCTGTTTGTCCCCCTATCTCAATTTACAGGTCTCTGATCTCTGTTGAATGGTCCCTCATGCACAGGCAATGACGAGTATGCTCGTGGAATGAATAAGACACACAGACTCAGCTTCTATATGCTATTCTTTCAAAGTTTATCTAGAACAGCATAGTATTTATATGCTTTCATGCAAATTGGAGGACCTGATGTCATAACCAGAGACTGCCATGCTGACAAAGTTGACCTATACAGACCACCTTCTTCCACATTTGGTGATACCCATAGGTGTCATTGGTATGATATCTGGAACAGGAATTGCAGATTTCAATAACTTATAATTTTGGATATAAAATCCATTACACTCCAGTGTCTACAAACGGTTTCAAAACATTCCGACTCAAGCTGCTATCAGAACAGAGCCTTTATTAGCAAGCCGCAAACAGATCATGGCTCACAGACAAGTTGACCATTTAATGGCTTTATTAACGGCTCATATGGAATTGGGCACTATGTTGGGAAATATTGGGTTAGATTCTTAGGCTGGTGTACTTTACATGTAAGACTCCCTGAAGCCCGCACTCACTCTTGAAACTCCTGTATTCGGAGAGACCGTGGGAACCCTGGCGTCGGATCAGTTTAATCCGAGCATGCACCTCTGTCCACACTGGAGCAGGCTCAGATCTATCTGTCCGCAGTCCTGACAGTCCCGGAAGTGACTCCACCTTGTCTGTCGTTGCGGATGGGTGATGTCACTGAGCGGACTGAGCAGACGTGCAAACTCCTCCTCCTCAGAGTCATACTCACTCTGTGTGTGTGTGGTCTCACACTTCTCGCTCAGCCATTATTTCCACTCAGGTCTCAGAACCCAGCGGCTGGACATTCTAACTTCTAATAATTCCAAATTTTATTCTTAGCTTGACTGTGACTGTAGCCTCAGAGTGTGTATAATCAGGGCTCGAGTCCTGTGTGAACGGCGTTCCCACATTTCTCCCGCAGTGTGAACGTTGCGGGAACGCAAGTTCCTGCTGTGGGCCGATAACGTTTATTGCTGGGGCTACTAGCGGAATGCATTAACAGCATTCCTCTAGCAGCCCCTTCGACTGGCCGCTGTGCCCCGAGCGCTGCGTGCTCACTCTCACAGCTGCCGTCCTCAGCCCTGTGAAGGCTGTGACGTGGCCTACAAGGCGAGATCTCACGAGAGCGCGTCAAAGCCTTTAGGAGCCGGCGGCCGCATGCAGGAGCACGCTGTTGCACGTGGGTCGCCACCTGATCCTGGGGTCTGTGAAGCTGCTGGCAGGGTAAATTTAATTCTGGGGTCTGTGCTGCTTGGTACATATAATTCTGGGGTCTATGCTGTTGGGTAAATTTAATTCTGGGGTCTGTGCCTGGGTATATATAATTCTGGGTTCTGTGTCTGGGTACATGCAATTCTAGGGTCTGTGCTGTTGGGTACATGTAATTCTGGGGTCTGTGAGGCTGCTGGGTACATGTAATTCTGGGGTCTGTGCTTCTGGATATATAATTCTGGGGTCTGTGCCTGGGTATATATAATTCTGGGGGTCTGTGCCTGGTTATATATAATTCTGGGGGGTCTGTGCCTGGGTACATAATTCTGGGGTCTGTGCTGGATATATGTAATTCTGGGGTTCTGTGCTGGATATATAGGCTGTGCAGCGGGTAAATGGGATGTCTGGCCATACATTTAAATCTTAACATAAACTGGACAGGCTTTCAGCAAAATCCAAAATTATTTATTGGAAAGCGTCACATGACATTAAATAAAAGTTTTTTGCTCAGCCACTAATAGAGCCACGTGAGCAATCATTGTGTGAGCTATTAACCCATTGCAAAGCCCTATTACCAGTGTTCCATCATTTGATCAAGTTGTAACTGAGTGAGAGCTTCGTCACTGCCGGTACATGTACATCCCTTCTGCTAGTGTAACCGGCCTACACCCTCACCGCCCGTTCGTAATAATGGACTCTGTGTTGTGTTGTATGTTGGTGTGGTGCAGCAAGGACGAGACCGGCAACATGTGACTTTTTTGGGGAACGGATTTTACTTCAGGCGACTCCTCTGCCTCTGGCGCCGCTTCTCCTCTGAATAAAATAATATACATATATACAGCCAGGAATGAAGATATATATCAGGAGACGTTCCACCTCAGCTTCTCAAGCTTCACGTGCTCTGATAAGCCCGGGAAGGAAGGGAACTGCCTAGATCTAACTAGCAGGGAGTGATGTCATCCCTCATTACCATATTAACCCCCTCATAAAAACAGCTGCTCAAACCAAATATAAAAACTACTCACAACAACCCTTTAAAGAACCTAATGCCGCTGGGACTGGAACATATCTATTTTTGTAAGGAATTAGTGTAATACACATATAATGTTCCTTAAAGACACACACACACATATATTTATACAGTACACACCCGTTACACTAGCATGAAATTGGCTGTTCACTGCCACAACAAAATACATAGCCACACCACAAAATGCACAAGCAACGTCACACTGACTTGTCAGTGGTAATTGTCAGTGTGATGTGGCGCACATGCACATTGTCTTTTTTTTTGGTATGAGAAAGGATCGTATAAGAGTGTGTATTCATGTGTATATATATAAAATCCTTTTTCTTTTTGTTCCCGGGAAGTGGAATTCTTGGATGAGTTCCCTCTCTTTTTTTCCCAGGAATTGACCCCTGGCGTGTGTCAACCCTTTCACTCAGGGGCTTACTGATACGTTTAGTGCTCCGACCTCATACTCCCCCCCCCCCCACCATAGCAATGGTTTTGGAGTCATAACAGCCAAAACAATCAGGGCTATTCAGAGAGGGGTGAAAACCTTGAGAATTGGCAGGAGAATGAACAAGCTAGACCAAATAGCCAATTTGGAAAGTGAGATAAATGGGAGACTTTTTCTGGTTTGACTATTTTGACCTAGAATTTTCACTTCTCCAGTCATTCTCAAGGTTTTCACCTCTTTCTGAATAGCCCTGAATGTGTTTAGGAGAAGAGCGGGTGGATAATTCGGTGAGAGCACACAAACATGAACTATCGGGAGCAAAAAAAGCGATTCTCTTGGGCTCATTCTAAGGACCTGCTGCATGTCCTGCTCCTGCATACAGCGGCTGTGTTTTTGTTTATCGCCCTGCCTGAGCCTCAGAATTCGCGCGTGCGCGCTTCGCGTAAGCGACGCGAAGCATCTCGCGCACTGCCCCCTGCCTCTATACGCAGCGAGGGGCGGGAGGAGTCGGGTTTCCATGGTTACACGAACACTACCGGACAGCAGTGGAGAGCGCCGCATCCCTGTCCACCATGGAGTTCGATCTGAGCGAGTATTTCCGGGCGGCCTTCGATGACAAGCTGCTAGTGTGAGGGCGAGCAGCACCCCCCCCCGATAACCCCCCTATGTTCCTCTTATAGACTGTGTGTGCCTCAGACTGTGCACTGTGAGCTGGCCAGACCTCTGTGTTACAGATAGGGGGCGCTCGCTGTGGGTGTTTACATTGGTTTATGGGTGAGAGTGATTAGAGTGACACACCTTCAGTCATTGCTTACCGGGTTAGGGCTCATGGGAGTTGTAGTCCATGGTACCTGGATGACAGGCACTCGTTAACAAAGGATCTCAAACTCCGGTGTTTTTGAACTACAACTCCTATTATTCTCTAACCATTTATTGCATGCAAAGAATTCGAGGGAAGTGTAGGCATTTAACATATTGGGGGGGGGGGGGTGAAGTATGCCATCCTGCTTTAACCCGATTTCCCCATTGTCCCTTAAAACAGGGATCTCAAACTCTGCCCCTCCCCCATGTTTCTGAACTACAACTCCCATGATCCATTGGACATGTATTGCATTCAAAGAATTCTGGGCAATATACGCAATAAATATATGGGGGCAAAGTTTGAGATCTCTGTTTTAAGGTACCTTAAGCGGTGTAGCAGAGGGGGAGCCCTGGCAGGATGGCCCGGGCCGCCATACCGATGCAGTTTTTGCAGACAGTGGAATTCTCATTTGGTGACACCTACAAGCTTTCCTTCCATGGCATTTAGTTCCCTTTTGATGTCTCCGTAAGTCTTAATTAGTTTGTTAAAGCCAGCCTTGCTATAGTACAACAATATTAAATATTATAATAAAAATAGATTTATTTTTTTTAGATGGAGGGTGCATCTGTTACCATAGTAACCTCGAATTGTTTGCAGTGATTAGTATCCTCCATAAGATCTAAACAGCCCAGTGGATACATTTTCATTTAGATTGTTCTCACAATCTAGGAGATTCTTAAAAGAACATCTGTAATAGTTTCTGCCCTTTCACCTGTAAATTAGGTGTCGTTTTTCATTTACGGTTACTCGAAAGAAACTGTGCGGAGGATGCAGGAATGTTTGCACTCTGCAACTGTATCCAAAAGATGGACACTCAGTATATCCTTAGAGGAGCCAGCTGCAACATACAAGTAAAGAATGGGACCCCTCACATCATATAGATTAACATGTCCAAGACTGAGCTTCTACTAATTCCTCTCTCAAAAGCCTCCCCACCTCCTGACTTTTCTATCTCCCCATCAAACCAGGTTCGCTGCCTCGGAGGTACTCTTGACTCTGCTCTTTCCTTCATTCCCCACATCCAGTCTCTTTCCTCCTCCTGCCGCTACCAGTTCTCCCCGCATCACCTCTTCCCATGATAGACTGCAGGATTTCTCACACGCAGCCCCCATCCTCTGGAACGCGCTTCCTCATACTGACAGACTTTCCCCTAGTTTCCCTTCCTTCAAACGCTCCCTTAAGACATTCCTATTTAGGGAAGCCTACCAGCCGACTCACTGATACACCTCACTGCCCCAACCAGTCCATCACTCTCTCCTTGCAGTCCATCACTCTCATCTTGCAGTCCATCGCTCTCACCTTGCAGTCCATCGCTCTCACCTTGCAGTCCATCGCTCTCACCTTGCAGTCCATCGCTCTCACCTTGCAGTCCATCGCTCTCTCCTTGCAGTCCATCGCTCTCTCCTTGCAGTCCATCGCTCTCTCCTTGCAGTCCATCGCTCTCTCCTTGCAGTCAATCGCTCTCTCCTTGCAGTCAATCGCTCTCGCCTTGCAGTCCATCACTCTCGTCTTGCAGTCCATCACTCTCACCTTGCAGTCCATCACTCTCACCTTGCAGTCCATCACTCTCACCTTGCAGTCCATCACTCTCACCTTGCAGTCCATCACTCTCTCACCTTGCAGTCCATCACTCCCACCTTGCAGTCCTCTCCTCCTGTTTCCACCCCAACCCTTCTAGATTGTGAGTTTCCACAGGAATAGGGCCCTCGTTTCCTCCTGTACTTGTTTTGGAAATGTTGTTCAGTCTCAGTGTATTGTAACCCTGTCTATATTGTGCCCATTGTTCAGCGCTGCGGAATATGCTGGCGCTATATAAATAAAGTATAATAATATAGTCCAAAAAGGCACTTTATTCGAGGTGCAATGTTTCGCCTGCTAATTTCACAAGCTGTAAGGAACAGCAGAGAGAGACCCTGCATATAGTTCTTCATCTGCATTTCCATGCAAGGTCAGATTCATGGAGTCTGAATTCATAAGGAGACTTCACAAGGACTGAAAGTTTCAAATAGTTTCCAAGTTCTATTATTTGGATGATGGAATAAGTAGAACAAATCTGTCTCAATTGCAGTAGAGCAATCAGAACCACTAGGCATCAACACAAAACTAAAGATGTAGACTACTAGGATAGTTTGGGTGGATTTGCCGTGCTCTTTGGCCTTGCCAGCTAGATCTATGTGAATTTTGCATGTTATAATCCATATCTCTCTGATACAGGAAGATGCCAGACCGGGAGGATGATTTTCTCACATCTGCTACACGGCTCCTGGAAAAGAGAAGAGAAATGACTGAAGTGGAGCAGGCACTTAATAGTCAAAAGGAGGTGAATAATCTCTCTCTTATCCATGGTCTTTTTATGAATGTTTGTTCTTCTGTACAGTACTGTATATCCCTGCCCTAAACCTGGGAAGGCTGTCAAGCACAAACTGATTGACAGCATTCTGGACAGCGAAAGCCCACCACTTTAGAAGACTGAATAATACTGTGGGAGACCCTCAGCTCATCACGACCATGTAAAAGCAAGAAAATAGTCTTGGTGGCTAGAGTGTCCCTTTACATCGTTACAAAAATAACATATAGCAAAGTTAATCTAGAATAAACAGAGGTCCAGAACACCAGTCAATGAATGTCACTCATACATTTATTTGTTTCTTTTTATTTGTTTATTTTAGTGAGGGGGAAAAAAGCAGCAACATCTTGATCAAGCTGTGACATTCAGTCAAAATGCTGCTTTTTCACAAAATAAATCTGATTAGATTGTTGGACCTTTTTGTTTGTTTCTCAATTACAATGTGTTCCAAATGGGCAGACTCTTGGGATCTCTTGCATCTTTATCACATTAAGCTCTGACGGAACATATGTATTTATTTTTTCTTGCATGTTTGTAACCATGGCTTTTAAACCATTTGTTAATTTTATTCTCAACTGCCGAACCTTAATTAAAGGAGTTCCAGATGAAGACGGAAAGTCTACAGCAACGTCGTACTGAACTGGAGCACAAAGAAGAGAAACTCAAGGATTCCTTGTTCAAGTTTGATAAGTTCTTGAAGGTAAGCTTTGCCACTGATCACATTATTTATTACAATAAACTCCGTGTGTACTGTTTGTTATTTGCTGCATGCAGATGTCAGAGTAGATCATCTTCCATTTATTTACATGTTCTCTTCTTTTTGTAAAGATTTTGTATAATTTTTGTTTTGAATAATAGGGATATTCTAGTAATTTTCTAACTTTATACCTATAACTTGCCACCTGTTAAAACATTTTCCTAATTTACAGCCATTATTTATATCTTTCCATTTGGGATGGTATTCCTGTTCATAAGAAGAGTCCACGGAGTTCACCCTCAGACCTAGTGTTTTACTTACCACCTAAGCCCCTAATACCAACGTCTGTTTCTGCAGTGCACTGCTTTGCAGTATTGCCACTAGGTATTTGCCAACCTGGTTGTAGTTTTTTTTTTTTCTCTCACTAGAGGTCTGGTTTATATATACTATATGAACCACAGTGGTTATTATTATAACCTGACTACTAAAATTGTTTTCTCATTCATTTTTTGTGTTCTGTGATATCACCATTCATTGCTTTATTGTAGGAAAATGACTCCAAGCGGAAACGTGCAATGCGCAAGGCAGCGGAGGAGCGACAACTTATAGTACAAAAGGAGAGGGAATTCTTGTGCCTACAGACAGAAAACGCACAGCTGAAATGTAGAAAGGAGGCTTTATTACACCGGCAGGAAAAGAACAGGATATACCACCTCTACTTACAGAGAGTACTAGAGAAGACTGAAGAGGTAATACAATTGTCATAAAGCTGGGTTGTAGCAAACCAAACAACTAAAGCTATCCCATTTATCTTGAATATGGCTGTTCTCCCATACCTTTGTGGACAACAGGTCACCAGATATTAACTGAACAAAGTATAACCAGAACAGGGATGAGATCAAATAAGTGTACCTGTAGGTGGTTGTAGCAGTAACTTGGGTTTACTGGTCTCTGACTTGAGGTCCAGACCCAAACCTGTTACAGCATCTGTCCCTTCTCTACAGTCTCTTCGAAGGCATGGATTTGAATTCCACCACTGCCACCAGATTGTAACAGTAATTGGGGTTGACTGGTCTCCGGCTTGAAAACCAGACCCAAACCTGTACAGTCCATCCCTTCTCTTGAGTCAAGCAGATCCGCAGCAGTTTTCCCACCTTCACAACCCTCAGCCAGAACTAGAGGGAGTGCTGTATAATTCTACGTATCTTTCCCCAAACTCCAGACAAGACTTAGTGCAGGGAAGAATAATGATATTTCATTTGAGACAGAGTTTATATGGGAAACAAGGGGTGGTGGTAAAATGTCACAAGCAACAGAGTACATTGCCTACATTACCGGGATGAGAATAAATTAAGCAGATTCAGAAATCTGATTAGTTACGACAGGATTAGCACATTATGAACATAAACTCAACATCATATCAATCTAAGGACAAACCATTACACAGACAACAGGAACAATAGTTCTAAAAGGATAACTAAAACAAGCCAAACTCGTAAACAACCAGTTTTAGGATACAAATACATTTAACATTAACCCTACATGCCCACTTATGCCCATTGTCTGTTAGAGTTGGCTTTGCCACATTGGTCTGGGGTCCCTTGGCAGGAGGCCAGCATCCACACTTCTCCAACAGGCACAGAGGCTGTGTATAGTATGGGCATGGGTGCCAAGTTAGATGAGGGCACAAAGATCGACGGCACTTTGGTTACAGTGTTGTATAAAAACCTATTACTATGTGCATCCTTAGTGTCTGAAATGCATATTGCTTTATGTCTGTAATTATTTTTTTCTCTCCCTGTCATCAGTTCCAGGAAGTGCAGGAGATGATAGATCGTTTCAACACCCTAATGGTGACCCAGGACACACTTTTGAAGAAGGAGATGGAGAACCAAGAGCAGATCGAGAAGGAAAAGGCGCGCTTGCTGCACTACCAGGAGGAGACAAGAAGCCAGATATTAGAGCACAATAATCAGCTCGCAGAGCTGCAGGGCAATCTGGAGAAAGCAAGAGCTGTCGTTCTTCAGTGGGTAGGGGATAATATACATCTATATATATATGCAGTCCACTCACTTAGCCACATATGAGTCATTAAAGGGAACCTCTTGGAATGTTTGATAGTGTCTTAACTACATTCTGTCTACTATCCACTGCATCATGGTTCTTTCTTTTAATTATTTGAAAAGGCTAGACTATACTGAAAAGTATAGACTTTTTCTTTACCCTTTTGGTTGAGTATCCTGCACATTCTCTCCTCCTGCTGTGAACCAGGAAGAGAAGGAATACAAATGGGACTGCTGAATAAATGGGAATAACTCCTTGGAGGTGGAAAATAAGGAAATTGTTCCACATGCTGAAATGATTCTTTACCCAGACTGGATTTATTTAGTCTTGGTTTAAAAAAAAACAAACAACACTAAAATGATGTTTAAAGACATTATTTGGAAGGCGGTCTGTACCTCAAGTTAAATGAAGAACAAAGTCTTACAGCGTATATGTTCACCAAGTATGTTTATGTCAGCAGCAGAAAAGCACGACGTTTCAACCCCAACGGGTCTTATCAAGTTTGTCAATTTCTCTGCTGCTGAAATAAACCCACTTGGAGAACATATACGCTGTAATACTGTGTTCTTCATTTGGATTGTCTGGGACCAAGAGAGTGGACCCCATCCAGCGTATTGGTGAGCAATTTTCGAGCAGCTTTACTGGATTACTTGTGTATCTCAAGTTAAACACTTGAGTGTGAAAGAAGATGCATGTATGTTTCTTATTTAACAGGAGTCAAGTTGGGCACAAATACAGAACACTGCAGCAGAGAACACGCTTCGACTAGGGCGCATCAGGATGGCAACGCTGAATCTTTTCCAGACCATCACCAAACAAATGCGCATGAAAACTGATATTTCAGTGGAGGATACAGAGGAACAGCTGGAAAAGGTAAATGAAGAAAGTCAACAATCTAATAAGTATCCCACTGCTTAGTATAAAGACAATGCAGTTCCTTACACAGTATAGAGCCCAGAGAAGATTGAAGAAAACAACTAATATTTGAAATTGAATGCAGACATTGCAAGTCTGTGTCCCTCCTTACAATCATAAGAGACTATATTAAGGGTTATTCACTAAGCACCAGTGTTCAACTATGGTGAACTTTGACAATTCAGAGAAGGAAAATTCAACAATGGTAGAAAAAGTTGATGCAAATAATGATGAACGACGACTGAACATTGGTAAAGAACGGCACCACCGTTATTCTGCATTAGGAGATGAGATCTTCAGCTATTCTCAATCCACATTGTACAAAATGTTTCAACATTGGTGGATACAGTTCTCTAAGGCCGGGGTCAGACAAGTGCACTGTGCGCCCATACTGACGTGTCTTCCGGCGTCCGTCGTAGTGTTGTGACGCTTCAACGGGGCCGGCCACACTCGGTAGTGTGCACACTAATTGCGCACGCTACAGCGGGCGTGCTGCGGACTTCTGAAAGCCTCCCCATCGAAACGCTAAGACGCGCATTTGACAGGGCTGCAAAGTGCGATCCTCCATAGGGGGAATCAAGCCTTGCAGCGCTGAGCGCACTAACTGTACTCAGTGAGATGTCCATACGGGTGTCACAGTGGAAGGAACGTCCACTCTCTCGGATGTTCCTTCCCCTCTGCAAGACGCTTGTCTGTTCCCGGCCTAACTGTTGAACTGCCAGAGAAGTGTAGGGGAAGAAGTGTATGCAGAGGCTGCAGAACTGAATCAGGTTAGAGAATTAGATTAAAATAAACCTGTGTTACTTTAAATGGCAAAGCTTTATATATTCTCATTTTTGGTGTTGGCAACTTTTTTAAAATTCCAATGAAAATGCTGTCAATCAAAATGCAGACTCCCTTTGAAAACATCCAGAATTCCCAGGACACACATAACGTCTACGTGTTAATGGAAATTATATGAAAATGCGGTCCTGCATTAAGAGGAATTTATAAGCTGCAGGTGAAAATAAATTCATTAAGACTGTATGATTTCCTGCAGCATATAAATTCTGCACATTGAGGGGAAGCACTTTACTGCAGTAAATATGATTACATTTATGCAGATTCCCTGGCTCAGGGGTGGATCCAGACTCAAGTTACGGGAGGGGCACTCGACCAATTTTGGCTGGTGTTTGGCCCCCAGTAAATTTTTATTCGGATTTCAATTAGTTTCACCATGTAAATTTATTTCCCCACATGTTATTATGCAAACCTTTTTGTGGTTATATGTTTGCATGGGTACCCTTTTTTAAAAAAACTCAGAAAAATGCAGTTACAGGTTTTCCATTTCTAAGGAAAAATGCAGTTGTAACCAATGTTGAAGTATAAAAAAAGTTCTGTTGTATATGGTCACATTTGGCCATACTCTGGTCTTTCCAATGACACGTCACTGGACCATGTAGGGTGCAAGCAAATGGAGATACAAGGGATCAAAAGTCCCCTGAATCTACTGCAATGGGAAAGCTGGGGGGGGAGCAACCCCCCCCCCCCCACATCCACCAGTGTCCTGGTTCTCCATGAGGTTTAATTGCCTTTATAAATGAAACTGTATTATTATAGAGGGAAGGTGAGATACTTGTACATTTTTAGCAAGACCTCTTTAAACACTTGTAGAGGAACAAAAGATGGCCCCTCGATGTAAACAGCTGCAACTAGGGCTCCCTTCCATGGAGGTTCCCTGCTTGGAGAATTCAAGGTATTTCACAGTTGTTAACTTGAGAAAATCCACTGTTGTTGAAATGAAACAATGGTGCTCAGTGAATAACCCCTTTTAGATTTGAATTTTATATGTATAGAGTTATTCCGAAAGCGCTGGTGTTTGCCATTGTTGCAAAGGTGACAAATGTCATCATTTCTCAAAAGACAAATCCAAACAGCTGCAGAAACTTCACCTTCTGCTGTTTGGATTTCGCCTTTGTGAAGTGCAGCACATGTCACCATTGCACCACTGGCGCATTCTGAATACCCTTTAGTCTCTGTACATCTGGCTAGTTTTTACTATGACTAAGCATCTGCTATTAAATGTCACTATCCAAACCACATATACTCTACCATTCTTTGGAATGCTGAGCGGCAAGATCTTCAAGAACAGAATAAGATATTAAGAACTGCTGTTTATCTTGCCACCCTAAGGCGAGCGTCAGACGAACGCAGTCATCACGTCCGTGTCGCCGCACAGTTTAACGTCCGTTGTAGCATTGATTTGTGATCAATCGAGACCAACACACAAAGTACGTGCGCACCGAAGTGCGCACACACCACGCAGGTGGCAACGGATGCCATTTAGGCCTCGACGTAAAAACGCTACGACGGATGCCCAGAGTGCGCTGCGTCCGCGTAGCGGCCTGTGTGTGTGATGTTGCGACGTCAGACGCAGCGCATTTGCGACGTCCATCACGTTGATGCTCAGATGTTTTTTCGGTCTGGCTGACCGTACCTGCCTTTGGAATTAATTTTGATTCCCATATTTCCCTTTTTTTTCTACATCCGTTAAAAAAAACGGACCGTGTGGTGTCTACAGTATCTTCCGTCAGTAGGTCCATCCGTTATGCACGCATGCAGAGTGCGCTCAGACTGCGTTTGTCTGACATTAACCTAACTCTTTTGCTAGTAATATACAGTAAAAATAAAAACACAAAAAAACAGAACTTTGACCACTAACAACTCCTGTTAACTATTGGACTCAGTTTAATTTTTAAGATGCAAAGTCTCGAAGCATCATTTTAGCTGTATACTATTTTTTTTTTTTTTCTTCCATTTGAAGATTGTGCACACTACTCAAGGTATTCTTTTTATTATTTAATACACAAGTCATCTAATATCAGACTGTTGCTCCTACAGATCAAGATTTGCTTTGTGGATCTTGAAGCCATATATAAAGATCTGAAGAAAGCAGATCTCACATCACAGACTCCTGTTATACCTACACCCAACTAAACTCCCCAAACCATCCGATTTTCCTACAGACACATGGAAAAAAAACGAAGTTTGGGACTCTGTAAAATAGCAAAATAATGTTCTAATGTAGCAATAATAAATTCAGGCTGTTAATGGATCAGTGAGTCTTCTCCAATGCTTGTTTACTTTCAGGTAACCAGTGATGGACATTGTGAGTGTCCATGAACATTTTTGTAGCCAGACCTCTATGTTTTTTGTTGTTGTTTTTTTTTAAAATTAAGAGCATAAAACCAGGGGAGTGGACTTGAATGAGTGAATGGTGTAAAGGGGAATTTATGCAGGCAATGTGTTACTGTATTAGACTTAATGCTATGCACTACCAACCGGTAGCATTTTTAATTAGTGATATCCAGAGAAAAATGGATTATGTATAATGTATTGGAAGCATGGAGGAGATTTTTTTTTTTTTATTAATTGAGCAGCCAATGTGGCTGTGCATGGTCATTTATTTGTACCAGTCTCCGGCAGCAGTTAACTCCCTATCCTGCCAAGTGGTAACCAAGGAAAAGTTAATACATGGTTGAATAGCTATTGACACTATTGGACAATGGAAAGACCAGGTGGACTAATGAAAAATAAAACCAATACCAGTGGCATTAGAGTGGTCTGACAAAGACAGATCATATGTACAATATTTACTTTAAAAAATATTTACTGATTGTAACAAGTGTGTTAATTCACTAGCATGTGTCGATAAATAGGTAGTTATGGAGCCAAATGCAAAATAATGCGGGGCTTGCATTAATTTGTTGCACAGTATGCCTTGTTTTCATCAACTATATTATACTATGCTTACAAATGCATCTGCAAAGGTGAGTCAGTCTAATTGTAATGGTCATTAGAGTATAAGCTCACCTGCTATGTCATGACACCTCTGGTCGGGTGAGTCCTACCTAATGAAACCAAGCTGCTTTCTGAGCAACCTCATATGCTCATGCTGCTTTACAGTCATGAGAGAGACTGGTGGGTTTACTTTTATACCCTCACCAGGGACAATTCCACTTTAAGATAAAAAGAAAAACACGGAAAAGGGGCAGCAGCAAAAAATGACCTGGCTGGGGATACAACAAATATACATATGTACAGAAAAACGGTTTTGTGCCTATTACCCAACAGGGTGGCTCCGTGGACCAGAAGTATCCAGCCTGCTCCAAGCATAAAACATAAGAAGAAAAAAAAAAAGGTTGTCATTTGCGCTCACTCCTGTTTTCTTTTTATCCCAAAGTGGAATTGTCCCTGGTGATGGTATAAATGTAAACCCACCAGTCTCTCTCAGGATTGCAAAGCAGCATGGAAGCGCTACGCTTGTGGTACAAGACCAGCTTGCGCCAAGAGTGGAATAGCAATTCTAGGTGATGAGATAACTTCTCAAAGTTATATATATCGCTAACCTTGGAATAGGGCCCCAGATGTTTTTGAATTACATTTCAAACCTGAGCATCATGGCAGATTAAAGGGGTTATTTATAAAGCACAGTAATCTCATCGAACCTTTGGTGCTTTTCACATCGGCAATTCCATTTCACTGAAACTATGGGGAATTCAGGATTCACTGTAGGGCCCCAAAGATGGAGTCGCTGAAGCCTCATGAAAAAGCTGGCGAACGACACCGAAGAGCGGCAAACTGGCCTTTACGAAATCCACTGAACTGCAGCAAAAAATAAATAATCGTAACTCTCATTCTCTTTATAGGTATTAAAACCAAAATTCTGTGAATGGATTAACCATCACTTCTCTATAGGACAATTTCACTGCCGCCGAAGATAACCGAACTGCAGCGAAATGCATCGTATTTTTCTGTCAATTCACCTGGATTTGGAGAATTGACAGCTGTGTGAATAGACGAATTGCCATGAAATTGCACCATACAGTAAAATGCACCATTCAGTGCACTTTGGTGGCAAATTTGGGGCTTGGTGAATAACCCCTTAAGTTTCAAAATATCTGGGGCATGGCTAGCGGCCGGGCATAGCGGACACATGATCGACCTGCTCCGCACATGAGGACACACATTCCACAGATATTTTGAAGCTACAGACCAGTGACACACTCTATATCACGGCAACACCCTCTGTGGCCCTCATGGCTGTCGCAAAATAACAAAAAACGGGGGACAATCATGAGGTTTTTCGCACCCAGGCTGAGAAAACGGCGCGAAGGAGTGGACATCCAAAATGACCTGGCTCCCCTCCACCTTCCCCCGGAGTGCTGAGGGCTGTCGTGCAACTTTTGGCCCAGGGGGCAAATACAAGCCACAGGCCCATGGTGCAGCAACCCAGCCCCCCAATTAAATAAAAAAAAAACATGGTTAACAAATTACATTTAAAAAATGACATTTTAAGGCTGTTTTAATAATTATTTATTTTCAGCGAACATAAATGTACAACAATCCATCAATACCACCTAACTCCAAGCAATGTCCCACCTACCTCAAACCATTACTGCCTACATCAGAACAATGTTCCCGTTTCCTCACATTATTACCCCCTAGTTCATAGCAATGCCCCCTTTACCCATAACTAACCACTGAATCAGAACAATACCCGTTCTCATTACACTGATGCCCTTTTAGATCCTAGCAATACCTACTTTCCTAAAATCAAACCCACACAAATGTACCCGTGACCAATTTTATTAGTTGTAAAAGCCACTCAGATTCGCAAACTTGCACTGACACATACACTCAGATACACATACACTCAGATACACTCACTCTCCTTTTTCATGCTCCTTTCCGCTCTCCTCTTTTCATGCTCTCCCCATTTTCATCCCCTTCTCATGTCCGTTTTTCACTCTCCTTCGCTCTCCACTTCTAATCTCCTTTTCCCTCACCCCTTTCTATACAAATCTTCACACACCCCTCCTATGCATATTTTTCTCTCCCTTTCTGTGCTCATTCCCTCTATCCCTTTCTATTCTCATTACCTCTCAACCCCTTTCTCTGCTCATCTTCTCTCTGCCCCTTCCATGCCTTTTTCTTGTCTCTTCCCCTTTCCAACTGTTCTCTCTTCCCCCTTTCAACGTCTCCCCCCCCTTTTCAGCTTATCTCTCCCCCTTCCTCTATGTGACACTCCCCCTGGGGGGGAGCAGGGGCCTGGATTCACCCCGTGCATGATCCCAATGGGCTGTGCACCCTCTGTGTGACCCCGACCCCCGTTGACTGCAGGGGCCTGTCTACACCCTCCTCTGTGTTACCGCTGGGTGCTACGCAAGGTCTGTAATTAAAGGCTAACATTCCTCACTTGACGTCATTCCATGCGTGCTGCACTGGATGACGTCAAGTGAGGGATGTTCGCCTTTAATCACAGAAGACCTTCTGGCGATGTGCTCACTGGATCTGGCTGCTCAGGTCCTCAGAGACTGGCAGTGCATGATATGCAGTCTGTGACAGAACACGCTGTCACTGTGCAACTTGAAGGGGGCTGTGGGCTTGCCTCCTGCATGCAGACTATGGCCCAGCAGTTAAACGGCAGATTTTGGGGCTGTTTGTGCCGTGCGTCTGATGGTTGCAGGAGATGGCATTGTGCAAAGTATTTCTGCGGTTGCCGGTTCCTCTGAACCAAGTGAACGCAGCTTTTGTAGCCACGTGTCTGGAACTATTATGGGCTACTTTTTCATATTAGCCCAGCTGAGTTAAATGTATAATTTCTTTCCAGACTGTAACTGTTTCCCTCTGGAAAAATATGTGTTTAAATGGCTGGAGACAGAATGAAGTTTCTACAATGTTATCTGTGTATTTGAATGGACTGTAATCTGCTGGCACCCATTGTCTTAGGTTAAGAAAGGTTATGTAATGTTTTATGTACTGTCTACCTAATGTAATTAGATTTCTCATTCCAAGAGGTCAATGTTTGTACAATTATCTGTATCAGTGTGATTAGGTCCTCCTAGAAGAGGCTGTGATTCTTTTATATGTAAATGACCACTGTCTACCACCATAAAAATCTGTGCTTGTCATTTTGATTAAACCAGTTCTATTCTGACCAAGCTTGAAGTCACGACTCATGTTTTGGGGTAGCAGTTGTCTGCTTGCTGTGCCAACGAAAGGCTCCAGGTCTACAGCTTCGGCTTAATTCTGGGGGTGCTAGCCAGGCTCTCTCTACATGCACCTGTCTTCAAGCTGCCGCTGAGGTATTGGAGAAATGCGTGAGAGTCACGAGGAGAACCTGGGTGTGTAGCGAGGAAGCAGCATTTGACAGATGTGACCCTGTCAGGGCACAGAGATCTGTTACACAGTCCATGTGTGGTAGATTGGCAGCCAGCTGCACGCTCCCTCCCCCCAGCTCAGAGGACACAGAGCACGGTGCACAAAGCAGCAGCCCGGGGACTCCTGCATGCAGGACTGACACCCACAGGGCACACTGCCTGGATCACATCACAGCAGGCACACAGCCTAACCAAGGGCAGGGTCATCTTGGGGTCATGACCCCCTATTGCAGGATGAGGTGGGGGAGGGTGATTTCCTGCTCAACACCCCCCCCCCACCACAGTGATAAGCAAAGGGATCCCCTCCATCAGTTGGGAGGCCCTCAGGGGACTCACCAGCTGTTACTCCAAACACTGCACCACATGCAAGGGCCCCTGTGCACACTGATCTGACGTGGAGGCCCTGCTCCGGCCGCTGCAGACGAGAAAGTGAGCGCACACAGGCTGCCGGTGGTTTGACACTGTGTCCCTGAAAAGATCGAGCCGGGCAGCGGCTCGCAGGTGCCACGTGACCGCCCACAGCAAGTCCTCCACGGCTCCATTTACTGCCCACACGTGCAGCCAGAGCTCTACTTCCCTCCTGGGCAAATGGGAGGAAGTGACGTGTAAAACAGTCACTTCCTCATGCCTGGCCTTTGCGTCAGAGCTGTTCCATTTCTTCTATATGCCTCAGTGATTGGCGGTGGAGGTGGCTCAAATGCAGGGCCATGCCTTGCAGGAGATACTGTGCGTGCTTCCTGGGAATAGACCCACTCTGAAAGGGCTACTTGGCTCTCCATCTACGAGAATAGGATCAACATTTCTCCTTATTTACACACCATAACCCGCTCTCCATGGCCACCCTGTTGACCTCTTTGCCATTCTTGAAAACAAGAGAAATCTCAATGTATCCTTCCTGGTAAAATACTTTATAAATAAATAAATTTGCTCCCTCATGTACCAGTAGGGCCCTGGATCTGGTGCAGTGTCATGAATTTGCACCATCTTTTCGGTCAGCCATCCAGTCCTTCAAAGAGTTACAAGCCAAGTTTAAGACTCCTGATAACATGTTACTATTCTATATGCAACTGCACTCCTATTTAAAAGTATGCAAGATTTCCTCGAACCTGAGTTCTCATCTTGCCCTTCTCTCACCTACGGAACTGTTCTGCCTGGATCCTTTAATCTACCATCAGGCCGATCTCTAGGTTTTATTGCGATGCTAAACACACCGACACAGGCCGAGAGGTAGTCTTTCCAATGAAGCTGGGAGAGAGACTTCTCGATAACCATAACTCCCGCTCAATGGGCGTCCACACACGTTCGCGGTGGGGGCATCCCGGTGTGCTACACTGGTGTAAACAGAGAAAGATATTGTATCTCTAGTATGTCAGACAAAATAAACTGTTTTGCATGACATGTCTCTACCCTCTGCTGCAGATGCTATAGCCCCGCTCTGGAGGGAGATATCCCAATTAGCTACGGAAGTGTGGGGCAAAAGGATTCCGTGTGCCCCCGAGGTTTTCTTATTAGGCATAATTCAGCTTCCACGCCCACATTTAAAGATGTTCTTTATCATCATCATCATCTCTACCATGGCATTGTTGATTGCCAAACAATGGAAGTCTGCAATGATTCCTGCGCAGAAACAAACAGTGGATATGCTGGATCAGTATCGCCTATTTGACTCTCAGGCCACAACAGTTTGCTGTCTCACCCCACCCAAGTTGGACCTCTGGGACATCCACAAAATATATAAAGCATGTGGCTTGTAGGTACCTGATGTTCCACCTAATGTTATGGGTCCTTAAGACTCCTGTGTGTCTGCCCATTCTTGAATGGTGTCAAGTGAACAGATTAATGCATGACCTGTTATATCCTGCTCACCTTCCCCTCCTCCTTTTTATTGCTTTTATTACTATGGAAACTTCAATAAAAATTTATTGAAAAAAATATATCTGGGAAATCAAGGTGGCCGACGTCCACTTAATATCAAAAACAAAACTGTTTTGTTATGTATTATCAGTATGGCTAGGATCTGTATCTCCCTTTAAAATATACTCAAGTAAACAAGTCTCACTTCCGTTATTATTTTTTTTAAATAGTTGTTTACAATAAAGACATATTTTGCAATTATATGAAGAAAAATATAAAACAAGTGTATTTAGCGAAATGTCATTAGAGTCCATAGCTTTGTGTATACATATATATCTCCGAATGCTCAGGTCACATACCCAAGGATGCAATTGGTGATACACAGCTTTATGCCTATGTAATTCTTGTCTTCCAATAAGGTCATTAGGATATTTGTTACACAAAGCATAACATCTTCATATTGTCGGCTAGCAACTTCACCACATCTCTCGTAACAAATACCCTTGACTGTAAACAAGGTGACATCCATCCAGGTTAAAGACTGTTCATGGTTTTTAGTCTTTAACACCTCTTTTCCTCCCACGATAATTTTGGGTTAATTTGTCCACACTGCTTAGCTACGCACTGCAAAACGGGAAAACATTACATTCTAATCACATTCTTTTTCTCATCTTTCCTTTCTTGAACCCACTACTCTTTCCTCTTCCAAATGCTGTTTTCTTCATATCCTGAACTTTCTGCTTTGTTCTTTTGGCCTTCTTCAGACCACCCTTCTGCAAGAATTGCTGCTTCTCTCGCAATTTCCTCTGTTTTAGAATTTGCTGTTTGCTGCGCAACTCCGTACGTGGCTTTCCACGGCGTCCAGGTGTCTCTTTACTTGGTCCTCCTTGAGATGCTCTACGTCCACCTAGTAGGAAGATGCAGATTAGTCACGGAAGATTAGAATAGCCATTAATATTAACCAGTGATCCATTATAGACTTCAGGCACAGATTATGGAATGAACTCTTGGTAACATTTGAAAGAGGAAACATCCAAACCAATTTGGTGGATAAAACGGATGAGTGTGCTTTGAAGAAACAATCCTGGTGCATATAGCATGCGCTCTAGACAGTGATATACCATTTACTTGCTTACCTCTTCCCTTCCTGCCAGACGCACTAGGCCTGCTATCTTCTTCATCTGAATCCTGATCATCAATCTTATATTTCTTCTTCCAATCCTCATATCTACAAAGGCAGATTTAAGGGGCAAAACCAGCAATGTGCAAAGCATATATGCATTTACAAAGTACATTAAGTCCCTAACATCCTCCTCCTCACCTTCAGGTATTATTACTTAAAATAGGGTAGGTGATCAATGAGCAAGTCTGCAAATAATGCACACTTTAAAGAGGTTATCAACACATAAGTAATACTTTCAGGGCTCAAATGTTGCCCTCAATTTCTTTAGCTTGGAAAAGGGAAATTTAGCCTTCATAACAGCCATCTATTAAATGTGGAAGCGAGGATTCTATCAATGTAGAGCAGTAACAGCGAGCCAACATATGGAAGACTGAACTCCCTGCACACCTATCCCATCGCTAAAACAAAACTTGCCAGGAGGTTTCCTGTGAGACCAGCCCATAGAACTATGCTGTACAAATCCCTGGTAAAGGCACTGGAGTTTCCATATGTCACTAATAAGGACAGGGTCATTGAAAATTTAATCGTGACCTAGAGGGAGGTTTTATGGGCATGTAATGGAAACCTCCTTTTTTAATAGACTCCCCTTTGCCTGTCCCAACACACTGGCTGGCATAGTCAATTGCAGCCTGACCCACACTGAAGACAGCTTTTTGCCTCTTGGGAAGTGCAAATGCCAGCTTCATGTCAAGTGACCACAGGATGTCAGATACATTTCACTTCACCTTTGGTCTGGAATGAAAAGGTTGTGTAAGTTGGTTATTATCCCTTCCTGTTCGTCAGTAATCAGGAGTATTAGTTGCTAACTCTGTCTCTGTTCTACTGTCTTCTCAGTTCTAGTCCAGACATCCTGATGCCGCAAGTGTGTGCGATAGACCATACAAAAAAGAATTCAGGATGACAATAAACAGGCTACATTTCGCACTCCAAGAAGAGCGAGTCTGGCTTTTGGATGTAGGGGACTCTGCTCCTATGGTTAACCTTTTTAGCAAGCCAGGGCTACCAGTTGGGTAGTCTGAAAGCTGGTCCCTCGATTAGTCCTTGGCCGAAGACTGTCTGTAGTACAGGGTTGGTTCTGATCCAGGCGCTTTGGACAGAATTCTGGCTTGTCCCTGTTACAGGGCAGGATCAATAAAGTACAGTGACTATATCAAGAGTAGAAGACATGTGGAATAATAGGTGTAGCATATGTGGAGTTAGAGCAAGAAGTGGCAAATATTATCTGCCTGGCTCGTAGCTTCAGATGCAGAATTTTAGGGTCTGCTAAAACAGAAAGACTTTAACAGGGTTATCCAAAGAGATTTGAAAAGTCACCGCACGTTCGGTGACTTTTCGTTCTCTTCAATTCGGTTCCTTTTGCCGATTGCATTTCGGTGACCCTGCGGTGTATTCAGCAAACAGCACAGGGTCCCCGAATTGCAGGGAAAAGCTGACGAAAACTAACCGAATGCACGCTGAAAACAAGCAAAAACATCTGGATTAACCTTCGAAGAAGCCAAAAGGAGCCGAACAGGAGCCGAAAAGGAGCCGAATCACACAGAGCCGAAACGTAGAGGAGGCAGTGAATAAATTAGAAAAACCATTTGTATGAATCTGGGAAAAGGAAACGCTGTTTGCAAAGAAACTACTGAGCGAAAATGTCTGAAATTTTCACAGGAGGTCCAGGGAATGATAATAAAGAGGGCTGTTACAAAAAAAATAAGTAAACTGAAAAAAAAAAAAAAAAAAAAAAATCGGACTTTTTAAAAAAAAAAAAAAATCTGAAAAATGCTTAAAGTATCCTAAAAAAATCAATGAATAAAGAGACTTTTTGCTGCAGAATTTTATAATGAACGGTTTATTAGATATTGAATTAAAACGGGAATATTTTTAACATTGAAGTCTATGGGATTCTCCTGAATAAATTTGTCGAATTAAACCACCGAATGGCAGGGCATTAGGGGAACCTTTCACTGCTGGTTTGTGTTCTCTGAATAGCCGAAGCAGTGCTTTTTCATGGGGTTTTCACTGCCCTCGAACAGGAACCGAACAGGCACCGTATGTTCAGGCAATTCGCCAGGATTTGGCGAATTGCCTGCTCTCTGGATAGCCGAATGGCCAGGAAAGGTAACCGAACACTGATTTTCAGCATTCGGTTACCTTTCTCAAGCAATTCGGATCTCTTTGGATAACCCTGTAAATGTATGCATCAGTGCAAAATATTATTGGATAGTCGGTTTTCATGCAATCTATTAACCATTAGAGGTTTTTGTCATACATTTAGTTGTGTGGTTGTAAAAATAGTTTAAGGCAGAGTAACATTCTCTTGCTTTGCCCAGTCTCTCCAATACTATGCAATTATTGCTTGCCAATAACCCAATTGATAACTGAATCTGCAAACTATCAAGATCGCGTGTAGAAGGATACATATTTTTCTTATATGAGCTGCTAATGAGGCGTCCACTTTCTGTTTTGATTTTCTTTTTGTCAGATGGGCCTCCTGTGCCAATGAACTTTTTCTTCTTGCGATCCCTAAAATTATAAGAACATCTGTATCAGGTATGAAACAAAAACATATAAACACACTGACATCCAACAAACATTATTAGAAACAGTTCAAAGAAACAACCATTACTTATCCTGATGGCCGTTATGCAATATCTGTTAATTTTAATCTTACAGGTTTATTACAGTTTATGAACGAGATATGGAATATTAGCTTATTTTAGAATTAGCTTATTCAGTGGCCTGTAGATTTTTATATGGATTCAGTAACTTTAGCAGCTCCACTTGAAAGAGTAGGAGCCGCACACCTTTACAAGTTGAACTGCAACTCTCGTGCATTTTTTGCTTTCTATACTTTAGAATTTCACATGCATATGAGGCAGTGAAGAACAAGTTACTGGTTAATCAAGATGGAGGAAAAATTAGAAGTTATTAGATTCCAAATTTTGATGCCAAGTGATTTTGCAACTAGTATTTAAAATATACATTTTATACTTGAAGAAAAAAAATAAGTATAGCAAAGCTTTCATCACTTTGAAAACAGCAGGATCCATCTCCTCCCATGGTCCCCTGCCTGCAGCCCAGTGACAGATGTTGGGAGTAAACATTAATATGAATGTATTTTATTACTACAATGGTTGGTTTTCTTTAGCAACATGAAATGTATACTGTCAATCACTGCAACTCTTGGCACTCTTGGTTTTCCAGAAGTTTTTCAAAGAGGTGTGCTTTTACATAAAATTACCATTTCAGTATCTGTTTATTTTTATTAAGATCTTCTGTCTTGTCTCCCATTAGATCAAGCACTGCTCCCACTGCTTCTTTCTCAAAGCTGCTGTTTGTAATACTAAGCCTGTGAGGTGAAGGGGAGACAGAAAAAGAAAATTAATTAAGAGATTATTTTTCACAGTGCTTATAAAGATGTGAGGATCGCTCTATTAGTCAATACGTATTTGGCAGTGTAACATAGCATGTGTGACATCTTTGATTACTACTTGGTAGACATGCATTTTGGAGCTTTCAGTGTCAGAAATTATTTCTTCATTTCTTTGCAGAAGAGAAATAAGTGAATGAATCAGCACTGCGCTGAGGGTTCCACGTGGGATTTCACATCTAACAGTGATAAGAGTATTTCGCCTAAAATTCATTTTTCCAATCCTAAGAGTAAAAGTCATAATGAAACAATTACACCGCACACACAAAGCATAACTAAATTCAATATTTTACGGCAGCGTGCCACAACACAGTTGTAGCCATTACTGAAATGACCATAGACCACAGACTGATTAAACAACTAAACACATACTGTGGAGGCAAGTGGATTGAGGTTAGGTGCACCCCTTATGTCCCTTTGTTTATGTCTTGGATAACCATGTGCTTTCTTACCCACGTTCACTGTCAAAATCTTTAGGTCTATAGGGAATGTAATATTCAGAATCTGTTGAAGCTTCAGTTTTTTCTTTCTTACAATATCCTGGCTGACCTGCGTCCTTCCTCTTCCTTTTCCCAACCATTACAGAGAAAATGCCCTACGGCACAAAGAGCGAGAAAAAAAAAAAAAGTAAACTAAGGCCTCAATCAGGACTACACAAAAGCAGGTTACGACAACTTTGTGAATTTGAATACCTCCATATTTTCTTCATCACTTTCCTGCATGGATGGAAGACATGTTCTTCCGCTGGTTGAAGCCCGTGCTTTTTCACTAGTTGTTTTCTCATCTTGCAGACGCTGGTACTTAGCTATGACATCCTTATCCTGACTGCGTTTGGCTCGCATTATCTCACTTGCTGTAGTCTTGCTGGTTGCATTAATCTCAAAGATCGTCTAGAGAATGAGACAGAGAGAGGGGGCTCATTTTACTCTCAGACTGGCTGAATAGCACAATAAGAACCTGAATGCTACAGCACTCACCGCTTTGGACTTGTAGGATTTTATGTTGCCAATGAACTTTAGTCTTTGCATTTCTTCTTGCCCAAGGAGAGACCCTGTAAATAAAAGAGCAGTAAAAATAAGATGTGGATTAAATTCAAAACAGAATAAACCACTGGAAATGTGATAATCCTACGGAAATTGGTTGAAATTAGTAGCAGGAGCAGAAAGAATCATAATGTCAACTGAGAAGTGAAGAATACACGTGTATATAGCAGGAAGATAGAAGGAAAAGTAAAGTGTACTGTAACCATAAAAATCAATGAACACTTACAGAAGATCGGATGTATGCCCAGCTTGGTGAAATTAGCTTCCTTGACCCGTTTAATAGATTCAGCAGCTGGAACCGGTCTAGATTTGCAGTAATGTTTGTATGCATTCTCAGCCACATGCTGCAAGCTCTGAAGATCCAGAGATCTCTCATGGTCTGTGATAAGCAACGCATCCTCATCATCAATCACGCATTGAGGAACTCTCCCCAACACTCCATCAGTGACTGCATCTGGTGTTGGTGAGGGGTGAAGTTTAATTAGTGTGCAATAAAAGGAAAAAAAATGCTATCTTATTGAAGTTTCAATGGTTTCTGATTTTACCTGCATCTGCTCCAGGATCCACAGCTAGCTTTAGAGGTCTCCCCAGGAAGAGATGAAGATCATAAACATATGGGGTCTCTTCAACAGCAACTAGAGAGTATGCCGTGCCACTTCTTCCTGCTCTGGCCACACGTCCTTTTCAGAATGAAATATAACAAATTGTGAGGGGAGAGAAGCTTTAATACATGGACCCACCCCATGTTAGAAAGAGGTTTAATCCTTACCAACACGATGCAGAAACAGTTTGGGTTTAGGGGGAAAATTGTAGTTAATGACATTGTCCAACATGGGAATGTCAATACCACGGGCAGCCACGTCTGTTACCAACAGTGCTCGAACTTTGCCATGTAGAAACAAGCCTAGATTTATCTTTCTAGCAGTCTGATCCAAAGAGCTATAGATGTGAGAACAGGGGATACCCTGCATGTCCAGCATCTAGAAAAGAAGGATGAGAGAATGAAAAAAATAGTATTAGAGACACAGAGGAGCTCTAGAATCAGGATTATTAGAACACCAGAATCCCTTGCTGCATAAACTGAGGTTTGTGCAATCTCTCAGAAGTACAAAAAAATTATAATTTTGTTTTTCATTCTGGTTGTGCACTGACCCACACTTACCAGTTTCAAATATTCAGCATGATGTTTGGTAGCTACAAAGACGACAGTTTGTTCCTGAGGTTTCACCACGCATCGTAGAATGTGTAAAAGCATAGCAGGTTTATCCTCTCCACGCATATGGAAAAATGATAACTTTGGAGTTCATGGAAAAGGAAGGAAGAAAAAAAAGAAGTCACTGTCATGACTGCTAGGGTTTCCACAACTCATGTTATTCATCACAAAGCGGTCTTACCTTCAACTGGTCACTCAGTTTTGAGTCAACATCCAAACGGATTAGAACCGGCTCAGTAAGACCTGCCGACATCAAATTTAGAGTCAAGAGCTAAAGAAGACACTGTAACCATAATTTTCATTTAAATGATCCCGATAGGGACCATCTGTCCTCCCATCTCAGAATAGTACTCACCAGCCCGAGCAAACTCAAGCAGCATCTTGGGGAGAGTGGCTGAAAAAAGCAAAGTCTGCCGTGCTTCTGGAAGTCGAGCGATGATTTCCTGCAGCTGCTCTGCAAAGCCCATTTCAAAAAGTCTGAAAAATAAATTTCATATTGAATATAATGCATGATTTCTTTAACGGGGATGGGGGGGGGGGGGGCACAAAGTATTACATTAATACTAAAAGTCACTGACCTGTCCGCTTCATCAAACACCACATATTCTACACTCCGTAGTTTAAGGTTCATCTCTACAGCCACGTGCATCAGACGGCCAGGAGTGGCAATAATTCTACAATCACAAAGAAGATATTGTGAGTTATCCTTACAAAATAAACTGTCAGCTTGGAAAAAAAGGCGTTTAGCTGAAAAGGTGCAGTGGTTGAGGGGTCACCAATAAAAATGTCTGAAAAGAGGCCAAGTGCCCAGTTCAGTTCTTCTTTTGTAATGTTGGCAGAAGATCCGTATGAAGCCTGGTCTTTTGCCTCCTGGAAACACTAAGAAATAATGCAGTACTCCATGGGCAAATTATTACAGCACAATATTTTAGACATATTCTACACATACATTTGTTGAGCAACTGAACTACTTGCTGTTTGACAACTTCCAAAGGACAGCATGACTTTTTATAAAAAAAGCCCTCTTCTGGATTTTTGTGACAGGTCTTAATGTATATTTAACAAAGCATAAACAAAAAAGAAAGCAAATATTCACACTCACATATCTGGATTTTCATGCAGAGCAGCAAACTGATCTTCCATTCTATGAGGAGAGAGGAATATGAAGGCAATATAACAAAAAGCATGGGGATAAAACTTGCTGCAAGCTAGTGAAGCACATTCTATGCTGAAAAAAATTCCAATCTGCTGATTTTCTGTTTTTTATTACTGTCATAGTTAAAGGGACATGTATGCTTTGCTAGTGTGCTTTTAAAAACATGCTATGCCTTTTTAATGAGTCAGTAGTCTCATTCAGCAGACATAAAAAGTAAATATGATAGTGTTTCATATTTATCTGCTTTTCTTAATTGGCGTTTTCTACACCCACCTCAAGAGGCACTTTAAGCTAACCAATTAGTGTGCATACTTTGGTATACATAAAAAACGCATTGAGCATGTGCGTCTGTGTTATTCCTCCCTCCTGCAGTGTGTGCTGAGGGGAGGGAGGGGCTGAACTTTCACCCCCAGCTACTGCAGAGACAGGGAAGGAAATAAATCCATACACACAGGGAGAAAAAGAGACAGCAGAAAGAGGGACAACATAGAAAAGCATAGAGACACAGCAAGAAACGGTAAAGGGAGAAAGGCAGCGAGATAAAGTAGAGAAAGCTCAAGAAAAGGTGCAGTGAGAGAGAGCGCACACAAGAGACAGCACAAGAAAGAGTGTGAGAGGAAGTGACTGTGTGAGGAAGTTTGAGTGAGACAGGGAGTATGTAAGTCATGAAAGAGCGCAAGTGAGCATGTCAGGGGGTGAGTGAGTCTGTGTGTGTGAGAGCATGAGCGGGTTTTGCTTTCACAGTTGCACAGATCGTTAATACTCCATTCCTCCAGTCTGAGGTCCTGAGCTGCATAGCTTATGTTAGTTCATACAGTCACAGGTATTTATAAAGCGCTAGCAAGTGCTGTAGCGCTGTACAATGTGTGAGACAGAATAACAAATGTCCATACAAGTTAAACACACAGAACAGTAGGAGAGAGGACCCTGCCCAAAAGCTTTCAATCTAAGAGGAGAGGGCTGACACACCAGGTGACCGTAATAGCCAAGTATGTGAAGTAGTGGGGTGCATGGGGGCTGTGGGCAAGATGGAGCAAGAAATGTAGTTCATGTGAAGCTTTGATGGGTGGAGTAGTGGGCGGGAGGAGGCGGGGAATATTCAGGAAGTATTAGCTGAAGAAACACCCTTGAGGGGCGCCGGAGAAGAGGAAATTACAGAGTTTAAAGCAAAGAAATAAAAAATGTTTACACATTTTAAGAACGTTTGATTTATTCTAGTTTATTAGGTATAAAAGTGTTTAAATGTCAATTTTAAAAAATATTTCTAGACATGCATCTCCCTTTAAATTTGTGAAATACAACATAATAAAAATAGTTTTCATCCATAATTATGAATATATTTTGACATGAAAAACTCAATGAGCACATTAAAAATAACGAAAACTATTTCAATTTCTGCAATATGAACTTTGAAATAACAATTGCACAGTAATAATGTATTAGTAATTACTACTAGAGGAGCTTCAAAATGTATGTGATCTCTAGAATAAGTAGTTAGTTCACTTACCTGTCTCCTCCTAAAATAAGGGCTGTCTTCAGACCAGTAAATTTTCCGAGCTTCAGGAAAAATAAAGACAAAAGCAATATTAAATATGTTAGAAACACAATCCACTCTGTAGAGCTAGTACTCATGGAAATGTAAAAGCAAAGGTAGAGCTGCTAAAGGATTTAGGGAAAGGAGGTGAGGAGCGATCACAACAAAACAGATTTAAATGAAAGTGGTGAAACACGAGGAGTGTGCATGGATAGTAACAATATAATCAGTTGCAAGAAAGAAAAAGAAAACTGAATTTGCACTTTAACTGCTGTACCTCTTTGCAGAATTTGAGGGTCTGTAGGGCGAGTTCTCGAGTGGGTGACAGGATTAAAGCACGGACACCAGTTTGAGCAGTGTGAGCCTTCAACTTCTCAAACATGGGGATCAAGAAACAAGCGGTCTTACCACTGCCAGTCCTAGCCATTGCTACCACATCTTTGCCATCCAAAATAACAGGGATCACCTGTTGTGAAGAGGTTTTATAGTGGTTATACAGAGAGAAAAAAAAAATTATGAGAGCAAGAACACTAAAGCAGGAAAACCATGCAAAGATGTTTTCGTTAGCAAGTTGACTCAAGTATTGAAAGACTAAAAAGGTACAACTTTACATAAACGCATTGAATAACAAAGAAAGCCATATTTGTGGCCTATTGGGTCAAAATAAATCCAGAACAGATACACGTACGTCCATGTATTTGTTCTTTGTCCCCCACGTGTTTCCTAGAATAGCTTTGGAGCCTGGTATTTAACATTATTGTTATACTATACTTTAAATATATACGTGGATACTGTCTTTTTAATTCTGATGGCATTTTCTAACTGTAGATACATTGATATGATTATCACGATGCGGGTTACATGTTTATTTGATGTTCATTCTTAATAAAGGGGTTTTCTATTGTTACTGCACTTACCTGTGGGAGATTTACTATAGGTATTTTACCAATTGCATTTTTATTATTGCATCTGTCTCTCAGGTTTGCGCAAATTGTAACAATCTTTCACATAGGCTTTATTTTAGCACAGACTGGGAGTTTTGTTTTCTTCTAGCTGCAGCAGTCGGTTTAAACTATGTAATTTATCCTCCTTTTAATTAATTTAGATTGAATAAAGTATTTTGTTTTTTTTATTGGAGTTTTCTCTATGACAGCCTCTTGGTTAGGCTCTAGTGTTGTAAAAAGTGTTTTTATTCAAGAGACTGCTTGCCGATTATCAAATACACAGGGTACTCTGTTCCTTATGTACCTTTACGTCTCTGGTTTGTATTTCCCAATTGGAAAGCTGCTTTAAGCGCATACATTTGAAACAAACTAGCCAGGATCGTACCTTTCTTTGGATAGGTGTTGGAACCTTGTAACCTTTCTTCATCACTCCTTTAAAGACAGGGTAACCAAGACCTGCAAGTAAAAACAGACTTTGAACAGCTAGTACAATGCACCTTTAGATGGTTTAAAAGCAACATACGTGTGTCAAAGGCGATACAATATTAATAACAATATAGTGTTTGTAAATATTTAACTGGTCTGCTTTCTATCACCACAGTTCACAAAGGAAGCAACATGTAAAAAAGACCAACACCGAGGACAAATGTAATCCAACATTTTTGTTCAACTTTTATCTATAAAACTATGAAGCACAATAGGTACATGTGCAAGGCATGCCTGTCCGGGATGCCAAAATGAATTTGCTATATTTTACACAGATTTCATCTTTTTTATCTTACAAGACGTACCCATGGACTGGAAGCCACCAGACTTCTTTTTCTTCTTGTTCTGCGCCCGGACCATTTGCCTTGTCGAGTCAATTTCCATATCTGAGTCCGCATCAGCTGTGGGGAACACTGGGAGACGCTACACAGAGAAACAATGGAGTTGGGAGGCAGGGAGGACAATTCGAGTATTAAACTAAATCCAAGTACTGTTAAAAAAAAGTCTTTATGATTACAAGAAAAACGTTACTGTCACACCCGCCCTGAAATCATGTTTTAATAAGACAGACAAATGATGCATTTTTTTATATCTTCCACTCATACATTTGATTCCTTCTTCCATTCACAATGTGAAGTGTGTGGTAGGATACTGATCTTTAGAATAAATTCCCACCATACCCAGAATCAACAGTAATAATGCTATTTACCACTTCATCTTGTTCTGGCATACCAGCCTGGACATCAAACTCCCCTGTGTCACTGTCATCACCATCTCTGGTTTTAGGGGGTTTTCTTCCCCGGGATCCCTTGCGCTTCTTGAATGCCATTTCTATATGAAGACAGGTAGGGGGAAAAAAAAAACATAAGAGCATGCAGGTGTAAAACCTGCCTATAATAAAAGAGAAGATTTAGTCAAATAAACTTGTGTTAATTCACAGTGGTTCTCCCTGGCGCCAGAAAAGTGATGGATATCTAAAACATATACATACTTTAACCAGAGGGATACACATGGTCCTTCAAATTCAGATTTTTGACCCTTTCAGAGCAGTGTTATAATATGTTGAAATAATGCCCGACAGCAACTAGAAATAACCTTTTTCTAGCACATCCGTAAAAAAATACATTGCAGAAAAAATAACAAACAAAACTGAATATACCTAGGACAAAATGTAAAATAGTAAAGTTCTCCAGTACATTATTAAACAATATCGTCTGCAGTCTCCACTATAATTACAGCCCTTAATTGTGCGTCTTTTTTTCTGGTCTTGGTAGCAGAGATATCACATTAACTGCATTTGCCATTCTTATATTGGAGGCCGAACATGTCATAACCTCTTATTTTAAAAGGTATCAGAGTTCATACAGGTAGGCACACCTGTTGTGACGTACAGACTAGAGAGGACAGTGGGGTGAAGGTAAGACACAAGTAACATTTAGCGCTACAAGAAACCTGGTACCTTGAAGCAACAAGTGGAAGTTTTGCTCAGGATTAATTACCATAATACATGCAGTAACATTCTATTAACACTTCAAATGTTGTAGACCACCGATCACAAACTCTGGCCCCCAGATGTTGATAGCAGATTCCCTGAATACTATGAAGGTAATAGATGGCCACATAATAATGGAAGTTGTAGTGCAGGAATATCTGGGAGGGGAGGGGGGGGGGAGAGTTTGGGATGCTTTCTTTTGACTGTTTTCCACCATATACAGCAAATCATGCCCCATTGGGGCATCTTGGACAAAAGGCATCTCATACGACCATTGCAATTGTTTATTTGAGACTTTCTGCAAAACCAGTGTCATATCAGATCTGCATTTCTTTCACTGAAGTATTTCCTATTGTATTGGCTCAAATAATATATTGTCTTAATCCAGGGGTCAGCAAATTTGATATTCCAGATGTTTTGGATCTATTACTCCCATGATGCGCAGCCAGAGTGGCTAAGCCTCACGGGAAATGCAGTTCCAAACATCTGGAATGTCAAGGTTGCTGACCCCTGCATCAAGGTTTTCCCCACTCACCGGGGATATCAACCTCTGCCCCCCCCCCCACAAGATGTTTATTACCTACAATTCTCAGAATGCTTTGAATGCAATAAATGGGCAGAGGATCATGGGAGATGTATGTCAGAAACATCTGGGGGCCAGAGTTTGAGATTCCCGATTTACTCTTTGTTCCACTTTCACGTCTCCTGCCTTCCTCCATGATATATATAAATATATACATATATACACACACACCCATCCCTCTTCTACGGAGCTGCATATCGAAAAGTAAATGATCAAACGCATGGTGACTGATGTCGAGTGGACATCACGTGTGTGAATAAACTGCCTGTGTGCACAATGGAATGTGTGTGTACAGAATTGGTTTGGGTTGGAGTTCGTATGCGTTGTGTTGGCAGCTCTGTGCGCCCCGGATGCCTTAGCGTGATGGGATACCACACACTGCACCGATCACAATCTGTTTAATGATCACGGCTGCACCTCACAGGGTGAGTTAGAAGAGTTGGTGCAGCGGGCCTGTAGCAGATCATAGTCAGGACTCCCCACATGGTGGGTGAGCACTGAGTGATCGCACATCGCGACCTTATGGCGATGGCAGGGAATGCTTTATTCTCCAATGAGTCTGCATTTTCACATAGAGACCCCCGTAGCCCCACAAACACCCACAGACCCCCCACAAACCTGCAACTTCTCAATCACATACACACGTGTGTCTTCTGGACCCGGAAATCATGTTCGTCACTTCCTGGATACTACCAACAGACTTGTTTTAGCAGGGGGTGGTCCACCTTGGTTTCCGCGGTCATTGATAAGCCCACGCTAACGTTATAGTAAGCACATTAGTTATAGATGTCAAGAACAGAACGTTTATAATCGATACAAATAAACACATGGTAATACTAAGCTGTATATGCGTAGCTTTGACACCCCCGCGGCTGGCTGAGAGATGCAGGAGTCCATCTCGCTGTTTGTGTATTACCATGGGAGCTGAGGCTGCGAAATCAGTGAGTTGCATGTCTAACGCATTATGGGGTAACTAGCGATACATTGTGTCACCGGGCGGCAGACCTCAGCTCCTTAATACAGATGGTTTTTGTTTGTGTGCACCAAACGGTGGGCTTCCAGGGGAGTGGGAGTTTCAGGCCAAATTAGTGAAAGGAATCGGGGAATCAATCCAGTTATTGTGACATACAGGTCTATTCAAAGGTGACCCTCAGGAGAATGACTGGAGAAGAGAAAATTCTAGGTCAAACTAGCCAAACCAGAAAAATTCTCCCATTTATCTCACTGTCCAAATCGGCTATTTGGCCTACATCTCTTCTGCCAATTCTCCTGAGTTTCACCTTTCTTTGAATAGACCTGAGACAATTTTCAATTTACATCATTGATTTGGGTCTGTATCCTGGCCAGAGAAGTGTATGTGCTACAGGTAAGGCTGAGTGCACACTAGACGTCTTCTTGTGCACACTAGCGCGTGTTATGACGCACTTACTGGCGTCCATTGCAGCGTTGTGATGCTGCAGACGGGGCTGGTCACATCCTTGGGCGTGCGCAGCATGCGTGCGTCTAGTGATGCTCACCGTTGATGCGCTAGGATGCGCATCAACGGTCCTGCAAAGCGCTGAGGAGGGGGCAAGTGGACGCCGGTGTGTTAGCGTTTTGGTTTAACGCACGCTAGTGCGTTAAAGAAAACGCCTAGTGTGCCCCTGGCCTAAAGCCAGAAATGGTGATAGACCAACGATTACCTGGGTAAAAGTGACGTTACTTTTTTTTACAGCTTCGGGTAAAACGCAGAATGAAATCAACCATCAGACTTACCTAGGATTACCGGAGTAAAGTTGACATTAATCTGCAGCTTTGGCTAAAGCCCAAAATGAAATCAAACATCGGGAAGCTCAAGTTTACCACGACCTACCCAAACACTAGGGTAATAGTGATTTTTTTATTTTTAGGATCAGGGTTAGCCATGGACATGGTTAATCCTAGGTTTTGGGTCAACAGTATGCCACTCCAAAGTCTCAATTAACACATTACCCAGCAGGGCTGCCATCAGAAATCGTGGGGCCCCTTACTAAACCACTGGTCAGGGCCCCCTACTGTTATCTGCCCATTTCAGTGAACTAGTTAAAAATATAACATTTTGCCTCTTTCTGTAAACCTTATTTTACTGGGAATGGACTAAATCCCTGGTGGTCCAGCAACGGGATAAAATGTGTTCCCTGGTGCAGATCATACTAATCGATCCCTCTTTTATGAGCCAGAGTGCTCTGACCAGACCCTAGATGACGCGGCCCACTGGGAAAATTACTGTTATCTTGGTTGACCAGTCTTTGATGGGGCCCTTACCTATTTGACATTTAAGGTGCACATAGGGTTTGGCAAGGGCCCCTGATAAACTGGGCCCCTGAACATGTCATGGACTGTCACCCCCTGATGGCTGCTATGTTACCCAGCAGCATTTGGGTAGAACGTCGTAAAGCAGGGCTTCCCTATGGTTGATTTTGTTTTGGACTTCTGCCAAAGCTGCAAGTTAATGTCAACTTTACTCGGGTAAATCTAGGTTTAGCACAATTTTTTACTTTATCCTTAACATATATTCTTATAGACCTCCTGCCCCTCCTCATCTCCCATTTGTTTGGGGGTGTGGGATTGTGACACATGACTTGAAGGATGTGCGTTCTTCTTGGTTCTCACACTTTTTATGGGCAGTTAAGTCATTTTTATGAAGCAGATGGCTAATGGCTCAAATTGGGAGACCTTCATATTCACTTATACATTAGTGGGTGACCACTGGGACCCCCTATTTAAAAAGTGTAGTCTTTGTTTTTTTTACCAACAAAATATCCGGTGGTATCCGTCTTTCAACATTGGACTTCAGATGATAAACTGCAATTAGGTGATTTTTTTTTTTTTTCAAGCAATACATTCTCCCAAATAATTAGCATGAAATTAGTAGAAAGGCATACATTTCTGAGCAATGAATGTGCCTTTATAAATGTAGCCACCTTGTGGATAATTACCCTGTCTTTTCCAGGCTTATATTTTGAAGATATGTCTCTAGACCTCTCCATTACGGGACATCGGACTTCACTTCCTCAGCGCAAAAGCCGTAGTGCTTACCGGGTGAAAGCAGCAAATTCATATGTTGATGACACCTTGTTCAGCAGCACTCCAGGAAGAGCGGATTTGACTCTACAGTGGAGTCCTGCACCTCCTGGCCAGGTCCCTCGTGTGTGGAGCCAAAATGAAACCATAGAGACCAAAGGTAGCACCAGCTGTAGGACCAACCGTACCCCAAATGGGACACCCAGGAAAAAAGCACAATACAGGTACGAGTTACAATGACATTTCACAGCACAGTGCTCTGGAAATAAGAATGAGGTTAATTTAGAGCTGCCAGATCGGCCTTGTTGAACTGAATACGTACAACTTGTTCATGCTGATGGACAGTGCAAGAAAATGCAACCCTCCAGTATGTAGAATTCATATACTGTAGGTAAGGAATCTCAGATGACCTGTCTAGATCATGTAATTGATTTCCTTTCTGCAGAATTTGAGCAAAACATTTGCAGGGTGGTAACTTCCCATGCTCTACCTAGCCATGAAATAATATGTGTCCAGGAACACTAGGTAGACCTGGTAACCCTAGGTTAACTGGATTTTAATACACTTTAACTGGAGTTCTTCCCTTTGTCTTTCTTTTTCAGGGTCATGAGTCGATCTCCTTCTTATTGTGATGAGACTCTATTTGGTCAGGGGATAGAAGAATGTGGCTGGGAAGCACCATGGGTGAAAAAAGAGGACGCCATTCGACTACGTCCTCTTCTTTGGTGCCCTACTCCAGTGTTAAGACCACAGGCTTCCAAACCTGATACCGGCACATTCCGTGTCCGAGCAGTACATCCTCCAGAAGGTTCAGAAAGTATACTAGGGGCATACAAAGGGAAAGGGGATTTCTGGAAAGTTCCAGAAAATGATTCTGACTCTGGTGGATGTTCTTCTTCTGTAGCAGGACCCTCAGTTAGTGCCACGTCTCATTGTCATTCGTCTATCAGGGGCACTGCCCGATCTTCAAGCTGGTCAGGTAGAGTGACAGCTAGGAAAGGTTCAGGTACATTACAAGAAAGGCCGCCATGGAAATGATTGCGAGAACAAGCTGTGCATATTGCATACAAAGTGAGAATGCAGTGCCTAAAGAATGTTTATATATGGAAAAAGTGCTTTAAGGTGTTTTTGAGGCAGAGAAATAATAATTTATCAGGTTTCGTATTTTCTATCACAGTGGTTACCGACCCTGTTCCCCCTAGCAGGCCAGGTGTGCCAGATATCTGAAGCACAGCACAGGTGATATGATTTGTTGCTCAGTGATTGCAGGATTCAGGCTGCATTTCCCCAAGGTGATCCTTAAAATGTTATGGCCTGTTAGGGGAACTTGAGGATTAGAGTTGGGATACACAGCTCTATCACATAAGGATTATTTGCATAAAAGTGAATTGAAGGCTGAATTTTCAAAATCTAGATGGTCCATTATAAGTCCAAAAATTCTGATTCCTTTTCCGTGCCTGCTTTATTATTTTTGCTATAATTTTGGAACATATGGCACGCTGTCATATTTAACCTTGGCAGATCAGAATCCTTTCACATCTATTTAGATTAATATTTGGCTTTTATTATTTGTATTGCCCCAGTGTATTCTGCACCACTGTACATGGGTTACGATAAATTAATGCAAGACAATAGTGCATAATGCAATAAGACGCCTCTGAATCTTGCTTTGATAAGTGTAAAGGCTCGAGCCATCTGAAATGAATTGAAGAACGACAGTTTTGCAACAGATATACAATATATTTCACCGTTCGGTGCAATTTGTCTATCCACTAAACTGTCAATTCACCAAATATTGGCGAATTGACAGCAAACTATGGTGCAATTTGCGTCAGTTTGCTGCAATTCAACAGCACCGAAATTTCCCCATAAAAGACTATCGTGTCTTCTATTCACAGAATGCCAAATTGCACTGAAATTACGTGATTATTGTGAGTTGAAAAGTATCTCACTAGACATTTGCAAAGTGAAAATACATGAAAAATATAATTTTTGGACTTGTATCATTTTATTGAGGCATCTAGCTCATTCCAGGAAGGATTTCCATCCAATGGAAAATCCATATTAAAATAACACCTTTTATATTATTAAGCCTCCATATGTCTGGGAAGAGGGAGCATTCCAGGGCAAGAATCCCTTCCCTCTGTGTCCTTATTTGTGTCTGTGGGTTGCCCAGAGAAATAACTATGTACATGCAATGTGTGGAATTAGATTAGGACATGTGAGATATTATATGTGCTCACCCTTTTTTGACTGCATATCCTTTTTCATGTGCCTTGCCTCCATGCATCATCAGTGGTGTTCATCATGATTGTAACTAGTATGCATCCTCCCATTACACACTCATAACGCCCAACTTTGAGAGTTAAGTGATTTGTATGTGGCTACTACACAGTTAAAATGTTACCAGCTAAAGATTCTAGAGTAGTGAAGTTACTAGGTGTTTTCCAGCTTTCGGTCCTGTTTGTATTCTAAATATACTAATAATATCACTTAGTTTATAATATTATCATAAATACACCTTGTGAGTGTCATAAGTTGCATTTACTGGACTCTTCGCAGGACTTGTACGTTGTTGTAAATAGTCATGTTATAATAGCCCTCCCGATTGTGCAAGAATTTAGAGTTCCTATGTCAGGTCACCTGTTCCAACTTAGGCTAGTGTCAGACGAGCGTCTTTGGAGAGGAGAAGGAACATCCGTGAAAGTGGACGTTCTTTCCACTCGACGCCCTTCTGGCCACCTTGCTCAGTGCGCTCAGTGCTGCAAGGCTCGATCCTCCTATGGAGAATCACACTTTGCAGCTCCGTCAATATCCATCCTAGCGCTTTGCCGGAGAGGCTTGGATAACGGACGCTTGTTGCGTACAGTATACGCGCGCGTATTTGCATTAAAACAGCAAAAATACGCTGCCCGGACACCTCTCGGTTCCATTCTGTTTTTGCGCATGTTTACGCTACGCAAATATACGGCTCCATTTGCGGCTATATGTATGGAGCCATTTATTTGCATATACAGTAGTACAATACGCGCGTACAGGCGTATCAGTGTGAATTAGGCCTAAATTTGCAGTGTCCCAGCATCAGTAGTCTGCATGGACTGTCAAAAACGGTGTATTGAGGGTTTCTGTGTCAAACTCTTGACATTTTAACATCTTTCCTGTAAATGTGTGTTTTTCACCTAAACCTTCACTGGAAACAATACAACTTTGTGGTTTAAGTCTCTTGGAGATGATGAAAAATCTATAATGAGAGGCACATGAGTGTTTTTGTATGAGAATGTCTTACTGATTCTTGAGTGTCTTTGAGATGAAGATAATGCTCTAATGGTATGGAAATGCCTTTGAATAGATCATATAGGCTGTATAGAGGTATGCGTGTGCCTTTGAGTTGTGTATACTCTGAATAGTAGGATGTTCAAAGAAAGTATGCCTTTGAGTAGAAAATATCCTTGGAAGTGGTATGGGAGCTACATTGAGTTGATGAACATTCCCTGAGTAATAGGATGCAAGTGCTTTTGAAGTGAGTATACTCTGTGTAGTGGGATGTGATTGCCTTCGAGTTGCTGAGTATACCATGAGTAGTGGTATGCGAGTGCCTTTGAGATTTGGTATTCCCTATGTAGTGGGATGTGAGTGCTACTGTGTTAATGAGCATACGCTGTCTTACAGTTTGTGAGTGCCTGTGAGTTTGAGTATACGATGTGTAGTGGTATGCAAGTGCCTTTTGGATGGGTAATCTCTGTTTATTGGTGAGTGCTATTGAGTTGATGAGAATACCCTGAGTTGTGGTTTGAGTATACCATGCGTAATGGTTTGGGAGTGTCATTGAACATAGGAGTATAACCCTGTGTTGTGTTATGTGAGTGGATTTGAGTCGGTGCGTATTCCCTGAGTTGTGATATGCGAGTCCCTTTTAGTGTAGGTGAAAATAACCCCTTTAAACATGTGTATGCTCCATCAAGACTGGTCATCCACTGATGATCTTCTATTGACAATGTGTTTGAGAGATCGCAATACATTATGCTTTAAATGTTCTTGAATTACATTTGTCTTAATTCTTACTCTTTGAAATGGTAATCGGCTTTTTGTGTATATACGCAGCTATGATTGTATGTAATGTAATAAAAGATTGTCTGGTAACTTGTTACCTACTATTTACTTGCACTTTTCATTGTATTATGTGTTATGTTTCCAGTTTGTTATAAAATGTCTTTAAAAATTGTATTCATTTTTGCAACAAATAAATATATATCTGTGCACCTTCACTGGATTGTTTGGATATTGTTTGTTGTTTTGTGTTGTTTTCTATTATTACTATCTGTATTATAATTATTATTCACTCCATTGAAAGATATTTCTATTAATATACTTGTAGCGGAGGCTTCTTGAACTGTCTGTATGGACTGTTGTATTTTTCACTGTGGCTCAGGCTTGGACAGAGACATGCAGCCTGTCACCGCTGTAGGTGAATTTCCCCTCCCTTCCCTGTCTCTTCATTGCAAAAGGAAGTTGTTTAAGACAGGAAGACTGAAAGGATTCTGGAACATGTAGTTTCAAGTACAGAGAGCCTAATGCAATTTGTCAGGAAGTAAACTATGCCTCCCAGCAGTGCGAGAGAGGAGCCTGCATTTTCCAGGGAAGGAAGTACACGTGGGGGACAGAGAGAAGCCAGAGAGGGCGAGGCGGATGGCATGGACAGCCCTGTTTGGCTGATCGTGCTTTTAGCTGTCCTCTTGCATACCGTGGAGAAGAGATCCGGTTGCCCTCGTGTGTTACCAATGTCAGAGAGAGAGAGAGACTGACAGGGTGGACGGTCCTGTGTTGTGGATCGTGCATTCGGTGGTCCTCGTATGTTTCCAGCGCTAGAGATAGCGATCGAGCTACCGTCCAGCGGGGAAGGAGTGAGTGTATCTAACGGAGAGAGGTATTCGTCTACTGCCCTGCGTGAGTTGAGATTGCTAACTTTATTGTCCGACCTAATTCTACTGCCCACGCAGCTCCATTTAAAAGGAGGATCGCTGCAGTTACAAATCTTGTGACACTTTGCGAAGATTTCTTTCTCACATTGTGGAGTGCAAATATGGTTTCACATTAAAGGTACCCAACGGCAGAATTCAAAGGGCCCCAACGCTAGCCGACTCGCGACTTTGTGTAACTTCCAGTGGTTAGATAGAATTTACATGGTTGAGAAAGGTTACGGATATCGGTCATGTCAATTATAGTCCATAATTGAAGTATTGCAAAGCGCACTGTTCATTTATTCATGATTGTGCTGACTCCAATTGATATTGTTATACTGTTGATTACTTTGTTCTACAGAGGGGCTGCTCGCTAGTCCTAATAAACCCTTTTTTTTATTTATAGTATAACCTTGTCTTGGTGTTACTTGGCGCCGGAGGTGGATGATCACTGGAGTGAGACAGAGGGCCCGTCAAATTTATTAGCTCTCGCGAGAGTAGCGCTACATACTTATATGCATTTGTTGATGTACAAGTGACACTTTAAGGCCGGGGTCAGACGAGCGCACTATGTGTGCCCATACTGACGTACCTCCTGGCATCCATCGCAGCGTTGTGACGCTTCGACGGGGCCGGTCACACAATGTAACTACGCATGAATTGCACATGCTACAAGCAGACGTGCAGAAAGCCTCCCCATCGAAACGCTAGACGTGCGTTGGACGGGGCTGCAAAGCGCAATCCTCCATAGGAGGATCGAGCCTGGCAGCGCTGAGCGCACTAACTGCGCTCAGCGAGGTGGTCAGACGGGTATCAGAGTGGAAGGAATGTCCACTCACAGACGTTCCTTCCGTTCTTAAAAACGCTCGTCTGACCCCGGCCTAAAGCAACTCATTTTTATTCACTACATAGTTGTGCCTATGTTAAGTAAACCCTCACCAATATTTCATACATGTATCAGATACTTGACCCGTCACCCCATATATAGCTTTTCTGAGGTGTAAGATTTACACTTATTCCATTTCATATTCTTTAGATTTGGGGTCGTATTACACTTGAGCATTAACCCCTTCGCTGCTGAGCTCCATGTGCTAAGCTAATATTCGCCAGTTTTTCTCATCACATTTAAATGCTATTTGAAATCCTGTTTTATAGCAGAACCAAAGAGAAAAAAACCTAGACTTTACTCACTGTTTTCCTTCAGTGCAGGTGGCACTCACTTTAGAGTTTTCCTCTTTTTGTGCACAGGCAGGTCAGTGTTCTAGGAGGGCTTTTTTTTAACTACGCCCCTCCCGCTCGTCCTACAAAGGATCCTTTTCGGTCCAGGGCTCCTCAGTAGTATCAAGAACACACACGCACTAAACCTGATGCAAAATACGCTTTATTGACCAAATAAGATGGGTGGGACATTATGACTGCCACTGGACTCAGGATAAAGAGATTTAGGGTGAGTAAAATCTAGTTTGTCTTTACATGCATGCAGCACTCATTGTAGGGATGTAGTGAGAACACCGAAGGGATGGAATTATTCAGCCAGAGCCGCCAGAAGCACCTTGTGCCCAAATCCTGCATCTTCAGAGACTGGAACGTCCAGGCAGTAGTGTTTTTGAAAAGTGTGAAGGGACTGCCAGATAGCCACATTGCAGATTTGCAAAGGAGAAACAGCCGCAGCAGAGCTCTGGGAGGTAGAGACAGCCATTGTAGAATGTGCTTTAAGTTGAAAAGGTGGCGTCAGAGCTGAAGACAAAACAACAGTTTGCTTGATCCAACTAGCAATTGTTCCTTTTGATGCAGCAAGACTTTTTTTGGCACCTCAAACAAAATAAACAGCCAGTTAGACTGCCTAAACGACTCTGTATTGGTCTGGTGTACTTACAAAGGACAATCAGAGAAGGTGGCAGAAGATCCCATCAAGGAGGTCATCTAGGATGGAAAAAGACCTACTTTTTGTGATAGGAGGGAACAAAGACACAGATGCATGGAGACCCAATTATAGAAACAGAAGAGGGTCACCACAGAGAGATCGCGATTATGGAGACACCTATGAAGCCAGGACAGGATACAGAAACAGAGGGTCCTATACGTGTAACAGGTACGGCATTCTGGGGCATAAGAATGAAGATACCAAAGGACCCCGAAAGACCGAGGAAGATGGAGGAACCCAACACAAGCAGTGAAACAAATATGGAGTCCGCGGACCAGGGCAAATTATCCAGACTAGTAAAAGAACAACGGAAGAAAGATACCAAAGCTCCCCAGTAAAAACACCCAGGGGAGAAGAAGAGGATGCTGGGCAGGCAGAAAATCTAGTAATAGGGAAAAGGCCCAAACAGAAAATAATAGAGGCATCTTTAATTTAGCGGGCAAGATTCATGGCTATTCTAGACGTTTACACCCTTTATTATTATGTTCTAGTCTCTTAGTGGGGCGGTTTGTAGCCTTCTTAAAACGTTGAAGTGATTACTTGTACTGCGGGGCAATATATGCCCCCCCCCAACATATACAGTATTACCACATACATTCCTACCATTTTAACCAACTGGTTAGCATATTTATTCAGATATCCCATTCTTCCCGATCGTACGTCTATCTTATTCCCAATGGACATACAGTCCCTATGTACAATTTCTACTTCATATAGCTTAAACATTTTTTTATCTTTTTATATATTTCTCCCTGTTAGGAAGTACAATATACCTCAGGGTTTTCTCTTCTCCCCCACCCCCCATTTTTTACACATAGCCTATTTTTTATAGAAACTTCCCAGGCCATATTGTCCTGATTGCTACCTATACCCCAGAGGGATTTGAGTTATTAATTCAGGTACAAATATCACCCATCCTTCGTATGATATAGTCCTTTAGGACTGTCTAGATGATTTTAGCTTACTGTTTTAATCCTTCTATGAATTCCATTTATACATCACCATCATCCTCAACTCCGCTTTTTAATATAATTCTACCATCCCTCCTTTCTTTTTTAACATATATATATATATATATGTTAAGTCCACAACATAGAATATTTCTGACACCTTTTTTTTTGTTTTGTGCAGGCTCTTACATCAGATCCACATTAACTGCTTGCATCGGCGCGGATCGCCTTTTTTTTAGTCACTCTCATTATATTGTTTTTTATTAATTGTGTGTTGTTTACATACTCCAAATTGGGACTCGGACAGATACGGCTTAAGATCCGGAAGTACGCGCCGCCACATGCCGTCCAGATACGTTCAGCATATAAAGACCCAAAGATACCAGGAAGAAGACATTGCACTGAAGAAGCCAGACATGCACTGGCGAAACGCGTTTGGGACTATCTTCCATAGGAGGGGAGGTCACCTCTCTGACCCAAAAGCTGATCCTTCAACACTGAATGCGGAAGGCTCTCGACCACGTTAGTAAGACTTTGTGATAATATCTTACCGCTGTGGTCCTTGCAATATTTGCACCATCTGTCATATATTCTCTTGAAGGTTAAATACCCTGGGACACCGGAGGAGCAGAGAATAACATGTGGTAAAAAAGGTTATGGAATCATCCCATCCCTGACCTCTAAGATGTGAATTAGGAGTTCTATACGGACTTTGTGGGTTTTTTTTTTTGGGACTCCGTGAATTTCCACTACTTAGAAGGCGCACACAACACTGGACACTAGGTGGCGCTAACGTATAAGGAATGCTCAAGCATAGGCATTGAACCTAGAATCATTTGTTCAGTTATCAGCATTAAGTACACAATATGTTTATATGCACTGTTTAATGAACAGCACTTTTACGTGTTTAAAGCATGATACTAAGTACAGTATTTTCTGGTGTATAAGACTACTTTTTATATTTAAAAACATCCCCCAAAAATTGGGGGTCATCTTATACACGGGATATACAATACAATATGACGAGTATAGCCCAAAACCTATTTTTTAACTGGAAACTTAGGGGGTCGTCTTATACACCCGGTCGTCTTATACTCCAGAAAATACGGTACCTTATCTCGCTGACCATTACATGTCTATTTTACAATATTCCAGTTATTTTAATACTGTGTGTACATAATTATCTATTATATGTTGCGCCGTGACAGGTTTTACCCTTTGCTCATGTATACATGCACAAGTGTTCGTTACACGCTTTAACACTGCATTTTACTAGAGCACACTAATTTGGGCAATCACATTTAAGAATATACGTAGATTTTATAGGTAACCTGTATATACCAGACGTCTTCCAACATTAAGGGCTCTATTACATTCCTTGCGCAAAAACGCTCGCGCAGCACAATTTTTTTGCGCGCAGTGTTAAACATTAACGCGCGTAAATTAACGCTGGTATTACGACCCGAGCGCATTTTTTCATCCGTCCGAAAATATCGCTCGGAAAAAATACATGTGAAAACGTGCGCAAATAAACGCTGCGCGCAGAAATCGGTGGGCAATCAGAATTAAGAACCACAATTGTCTCCCGTTCAGTTTTTACGCCTGTCAAAATCAATCTGAGTATATATGCTGCAGCAATAAAAAAAACATGCACAACCTCTCAATTTTATTGTTTGGGTATGTGTAGAATGTGTAACTATACTGTGCTGTATTTTTTTTTTCGTGCTGGTGTATTTCGTTTTGGCCAGAACGTTTAGATTTGCAGTTACCACCAGCTTTTAAAAGACGTTAAAATTATGCGCGCAAACGTCGTTCGTAAAAATTTGCGCATCGATTGTAATACCTTCCGCATACCAGCGCACGAACGCATTTGCCCTCACAATGTAAAGTATGGGATGCGCGCACAAACTTTCTTTCGCGCAGGTTAACTCGCGTTAGACGTTAACGCGCATTTTGTGCGCGAACGTCTTAAATGCGACGTTCAGCGCAAAGGTTTTTTCCCCTCGCGTTAATGTGTTTTTGCGCACGTGCAAAATTGTGCGCGAAGAATGTAATAGGGCCCTAGATGTCCTAGGATCTCGGTATATCTCTATTTATATATTGATTATATCTATGTTGCGCCACTGAAGGTTTTTTCTTTCTGTACATGATACACCCCAGCTGTAGCCGGATTCTGCTGTTTTCACACCTTCACGCATCAGTTGCACTACAACAATCTATATATACTTCTTGCATGTTTGAGCGCTATCATAGGGATCCATTTCTTACTTCGTAAGTAAAGCTTAAGGCATCTTCTGACGTCCAGAAGATGAGGGCGTTTGTCATTGTCCAAGATCAGGTTAGGATAAAATGAAGGCAAAACTATTTCTTGTGAGAGATTCTCAAAAGAGGTGGCCTTAGGTAGAAAAGACAGTAGGACCATCTTATCCTTATGAAACACAGTGTAAGGAGCATCCGCAGAAATCGCTTGCAATTCCCCCAGGGGTTTCACAGATGTGATGGCAATCAAGAACACAGTCTTTAGAGAGAGCAACTCAAAGGTGCATTTGAGTAGAGGTTCAAATGGGGAAGCACAGCGAGGCCTTGAGAATGACCGGTAAGTCCCATGGAAGCACTACTTCTCAAATTGTCGGCCTAAGTCTAGTGATGGCTCTCACAAAACACCTGCCTAGAGGATGATCAGCCAGATTCTTCATTAAAAAATAACTGAAATATGCACTATGAGGGTGCAAGGACAAAGAACCTTGGCAAATCCCAGTTGAAGAAAGAGCAACATCCGAGCTGCTGAAATCTGGAACAGATCCAAATAACGCAATGCCGCGCATAAAGAACAAAACTTTTTCCAGACCTTCAAATAAATACGGCTTGTAGAAGACTTGTTAGCCTGTTGAATAATGTGAATCACATCATTGTCCATTCCTTCCGACTTCAAAATGGAGGCTTCAGAAACGAGGCGGTTAGGTTTTATGTCTTCAGAATTCACAATGGAAACAGGTTGTGCTCCAGCACATCCATGCTGACTGGAATTTTCCAATGACAACCTTTTGTCAAACGTTAAAGTTCTGGAAACCAACCTCTCTTTGGCCAAAAGGGCGCCACCAGGATAAGATGTGCTTGATCCACACATACCTTCTACAGGATATTGGGAATCAAAACAATCAAAGGGAAGGTGTACGTCAAATGAATGTTCCACTGGATCGCCGTGGCAGCCAGAAAATCTGGATGATCCCATCTTTTTGTTTGTTTGGAAAGCCATGATATCTATTTCTGGAGTGCCAAACATGTCCATGATGGAATGAAAGGTCTTCCTGGAGAGAAACCAGTTGGTATGACACCAACGTGAACGGCTGAGATCGTCCACCAGATTGTTCAGCCTTCCTTGAATATGCACTGCAGAAGATCAGAAAGGTGGCATTCTGCCCATGAAAGAAGGTCCGCACACAGCATTTCCAGTTTCAGGGAATGAGTGCTCCCCTGCCAGTTTATGTAATGGACTGTAGTATAATTGTATAACTGGACCTGAACAGCCCTGTGTTGAACCTGAACCTTGAAAGCACGAAGAGCTAAAAAGACTGCCATAAGTTCTCTTTAATTGGAGGATTGGGCTGCGTCCCATTTGACCCAGGAACTGCGTGCAACATGAGGGCCCAGATGTGCTCCCCAACTTGCGCCTGAGGCTTTCGTCTTAAGGATAATCCTTCTTGGGTGAGAGTGTTTTCCTGTCCTCAGAAAAGGGGACGCCATCCACCCTTGTAGATACAGAACCGTTGAAAGACACCGCAACATTTGACCATCCAGGAATGATTAAGAACCGTCCCAAGCTGGAAGGGTATCCCTTTGCAAATATTTATTTATTTGCAAAGTATTTTACCAGGAAGGATACATTAAGATTTCTCTCATTTTCAAGTATGTCCAGCTGTCAGATATCTCAGGACTTGCATGGCCCTTCGAATCGACACCGAGGGAGTTCGTATTCAAGAAACCACAGCTCCTTGAAATTGGAACAGCTTGTCTTCTGGTAGAAAAACCTTTTTCCTGAGACGTATCCAAAAGAAGTACCAGGTACACGATTGACGTTGAAGGAGTAAGCTTTGACTTGTACCAGTTGATCAGCCAACCGTGTCATTGAAGGCAATCTAGAGTTCTGGAGAGATCAGGAAGCAACTGGTGTCTCAATCCCTCTTTGACGAGAAGATCATCCAGATATGGGAAGCAATACACCTTGTTTCCACAAATGTGCCATGAGGAAGGACAGGATCTTTGTGAATATTTTTGGAGCGGAAGAAAGGCCGAATGGAAGGGCTATGAATTGGAAATGCCTTACAGCACAGTTTCTAGGAATTGTAAACCTGAGAAATATTCGGATCTTTGATTTACCAGAATATGTAAATAAGCATCTTTTAAATCGACAGCTGCTAGGAAATCTCCTTTTCTCACAAACAGAATAATGGACAACACAGTGTTCATTTGAAACGCCCTGTGCAATACCCAGTACTCAATTTAAGAGTTTCAAATACAGGAGAGGATGAAAGGACCAGCCTGTCTTGGGCACTAGAAACAGACGAGAATAGAAACCTTCAGATCCTGCTGAACCAGGACGAGTTCCACTATTTCATGACCTCTTTCCAGAGACAATCCTGAAGTTTTTGGGAAGGGGAGAGAGAAACCAGGAAATGATGACGAGGGTGGGATAGAAACTCGATGCGATAACCCACTCTTCCCTTGTTGCAGTAGCCCACTGATCTGTGAAATGTAGCAGTCTGGCTACTAGTGGCCTGGAGTCAGTATTTCCTTCTCTTGAAACTTTGAAAACCTCTCTGATCTTCTCTAGGTCTTTTGTCCGGGTTTCTAGGAAAGGAAAAATGAAAATAATGATGTCTATATGGATCCCTCCTGGGCTGAAAAAAATTATCATTCCAGACCTCCTTGCGTCCAGACTGCAGAAGTGCACTTTTTTCCTAAGCCATTTGCTTCAACAGATTTTCCAAGGCAGCGCCAAATAGTTTTTGAGGTTCAAAGGGCAAGTCACATAGCGAAGATTTAGATGTTGAATCAGTGTCCCGTGAACGTAGTCAAACAGCTGTTCTGGTCACAGAAGGCAGCCCCATAGAGCTGGCTGCCAAATGCTAGGATTCCATGGTAGCATCACAAAGTCATTAGCCATACAAAAGGATCGCAACAAGGTCACAGGTTCTTCACCCGAGTCTTTAGATAAAGATGCCTCAAGTGAACGCAGCCAGACACTTTGAGCCCTTGCCACTGGAGCAGAGGCAGTAACGGCTCTTGCATGTGCCGAAAAGGTCACAAAAAGCCTTCAAGGACGTTTCACACTTCCTATCGATTGTATCCTTAAGGCTACCTGTCCATTTGGTCTATATTAGTGGGACTAACAAGTTGTCTGTAGTCGTCTAACTAATCCCACAACACAGAGGAGATTCAGCCCTCTTCCACTGCCTCCGACTTCCATCGGATGACTTCAGCCAACTTCATGCGACTACATCAGAATAGCGATCTTTCCCATTTGAATGGGATTTGCTGGACGAAGTCGAACAACCTGGTACAGCATACATGAAAAAATGCCCTGATTTTCAGTGGTTCAATTCGACAGGTTTAAACAGGCAAATCCCATAGGTTTCAATGTAAAATAATATTTAACTTTTTATTAAACGGTTTATTACTTTTCATTTTCAGCAAAGTTTTATTTATTATTATGAAAATATTTTTGTATTTTTGGTATTCTTTTGACAAATTTTTTGATTTTTTTAAAAGACCTTATTTATTATTTAGACACATCTTCAATGTATTTTTTTTATTGGTTTAAACACCTATAAGAAGAATAGCAGAGTTCCCTTTTTTTCTTTTTCTGTAGTCTAGTGGTCTTCGGCGGCTTTTTTTCCCCTTCAGTCTGGCTGCTTTTTTTTTTTTACTTCTTCTCCTGCAGGTCGGTGGTCTTCACTGCGTTCGTCTGTCTGTCTGTTGGTCAACCTGGGTTGTCCATAGTCGCGTCCAGTGGATGACCCAGATCATACAAAATAGTTGTCCATAGTCGGACAACCAAGTCAGTCACCCCAAAGGAATGGAAGATTTTTGTACAAGTTGAGCCATTGGAACGTCCGCCTTAGGGCAATCTGCACGAAACCAGGAATTGTCCTTGAAAGGGAAGAGCAACTTAAAATGTTAAATAGAGGTTCTCTTAGCTTGGAATTTCTATTCTTGTTCCGTAACTTTTCCAAAAATGGGGTGCAAAGGAAAAGATCTGCTTGAAGAGCTTCCATAGTCCTTGTTCATGACAACCCTCATATCCTTGATGAGGAGAGGGACATCTTCTTCAGAAAAACATCTCGATTCCTCACACGGGTTATCAGGATCCGGAAGTTCCGCTTCTTTTTTTTTTTTATAATTCTTTATTTTCCATTTTTCAAAGACAAAAAGGGCATCTTATCACAAAACCACAATTTTAGAGATTGCTACTGGTTAGCCCTGAGAAGCCCCTGCCAAAAGACTGCAGGGGGGGACCCCGAAGAGGGGGTAAAAGAAGAAATAAGAAAAAGATCAAAGAAACACAAACATGGAGGAAAAAGAGAGAGGAAGAGACCTCATAGGGAGGGGAGAAGGGGGAAGGAGATAGGGTGCCGCCCCAAAGGAGTACATAACCCAGGTATCATAACCCGCCTGAAAAACAAGCAGTCCAGCTCTTAACCCACATCAAACTCCAGCCAGGGGTCCCAAATCTTACTATGTTGGGGCATGGTATCATGTACAAGAGCCGATAAACGATCCATGTCCATATTATCTCTAATCCGAAGGTACACCTGCGCCATAGACGGAAGGGACACAGATCTCCAGCCTTGGGCCACCGCTCTTCTAGCCGCCAAGACCATTTTATGCAACAGCTTATTCTCCGGTCTCGATAGGGCGTCCTGGGTGCGGTGAAGAAGGAATGTCCATGGGTCGAGAGCCACTCCACACTGCAGGACTTCTTGGATGAGGGCATGAATCTGAAGCCAAAAGCGTCGGATCAGGGGGCATGTCCACCACATGTGGTAGAACGAGCCCTTAGTGCCGCAACCTCTCCAACATAAGTCAGAGGAAGACCCGTCCATGTGAGAAAGTTGTGAGGGGGTAACATACCAGCGAAACAGCATCTTGTAAGCCTGTTCCTGATGGGCCACATTGATGGAGCAGTGTGCCACATTGTCCCAAATATCCTCCCATTCTTCACTGGGCAGGGCATCTCCCACATCTCGCTCCCAGCGTGCAACATAAGTTGGGTCCCCCCAGATTGGGGAGCTGGAACAGAGGGAGACATAAAGCGAGGATATCATTGATTTCGTGATGCGAGCGTCATTACAGCGAGCCTCAAACGCCGTCAAGGAAGACGTGGCGGCCATACGGACTTCAGGCGTCCGCGCATAGTCCATGACCTGCAGGTAGCGAAAGAAGTCCGCTGGTCCCACCGGACCTCTTTGTCGGATGTTCTCAAACTGAAGCGGTGCCCCCGCTGAGTAAAGGTGGTGGATCCTCTGAAGGCCCAAGTCCTCCAGATTTGCAAAAGGGCGAGGGCATAGGCCCGGTTCAAACTTTCGGTTGCGGAGAAAAGGCATCATAGCTGAATGTTCTTTGGCAAAAGTGAAGCGACGATTCACAGTGTCCCAGATTTGTAGAGAGTTAATGGTGGCAGTGCAGGTGGAGCGAAGGATTGGACGATAGGTTTTGGAAGCCAAAAATAGAATTGCGGCAGAGCAGGAGCAAAGAGATGCGACTCTAAGTCCGCCCAACGGTGCGTACCAGGTGGTGCATGAAAGGTAACAAACTGTGCTAGTTGGGCAGCATGATAATATTGTAACAAACTCGGAACTCCCAAACCTCCCACCACCCTCGGTCTATGTAACACTCTTCTAGCCACCCTATGTCGTTTATTATGCCAGATGAACCGGTCCACATGGGACTGTAGATGCGCCAACGAGGCCGGAGGGACTGGCACCGGGAGGGTTTGGAACAAGTACAGGATTCGGGGGAGTAGATTTATTTTTACGCTAGCAATACGACCCACCCAGGAGACATTAAAGGCATCCCAAGTGTCCATATCAGCTATAAGACGTTGGATCAGTACATCGTAGTTAGCTCTAATCATTGCTGCGGGATCACTGGTCAGCTTCACTCCCAGATATGTGCGAGAAGAGGTGGAGAAGTGAAATCCCGTGAGGAGACGCAACCGGTCGACCTCCGTTTTCGGTATGCCTATCGGCAACGCGCGAGATTTATCTATATTGATCTTAAACCCGGAAATATCCGAGAAATCCCGAAGAAGGGAGAGCAAATGGGGCACAGAATGGACCGGGTCAGTGATGGTCAGGAGAAGGTCGTCCGCATATGCTGACACCAGGAATTCCTCCCCACCAATCTGTAAACCTGTGATAGCCGTGGAGGATCGTAATTTATCCAGTAGGGGCTCAAGGGCTAGAGCGAAGAGCATGGGTGACAGGGGGCAACCCTGTCGCGTTCCATTACCTATGGGGAAAGATTCCGGGGAGGCCCCCGTGGTGATTATTTTCGTAAGGGGGGAATTATACAGGACCCGGATAGCAGCGCAAAAGCCAGGGGGAAATCCCCAGTGCTCCAGTAGGTGAAATAAATAAGGCCAGCCCACCCTATCGAACGCCTTCTCCGCGTCCAGGGAGAGGAGCAGAGAAGGCGTCCCCATTGCGCGAGCTCTCTCGATCAGGACCATGTTTCTCCTTGTATTTTCGTATGCCTGCCTCGTGGGAATGAACCCGACCTGGTCCGGGTGAATAATGGAGGGGAGGAGTGCTCCTAGTCTGTTGGCCAGGATTTTCGTAAATATCTTATAATCAACATTCAGTAAAGAGATCGGTCTATTGTTGTGGGGGAAGGAAGGATCTTTGCCCTCTTTAGGAATCAGTATCACATCAGATCGGAGGAAATCCGGAGGCACCGATCGTCCCTCCAAAATTCCATTATATAGTTTAACTAGATATTTGCTCAAGTGAGGAGAGAATTTTTTATAATAAAAAGCCGTAAACCCGTCCGGGCCCGGGGCCTTATGGGGTTCATTTGTTTAATCACTGAAGCCACCTCGGCCTCTGAGACTTCTGACCCCAACCCTCCAGCAAGAGGGGGGGAGCCCCGGCCCTTTCCATGTGGCCAGGAATTCCTGCACCTCCCGCACATGTTCCGGATTGCGGAGGGAGTGATCCGGGGAGTGGTTATATAATTGCTTAAAGTATGCAGTAAAAATCTGGTTTACCTCGCTGGGGATAGTAGTGATCGAACCCTGGGGCGTATGGGCCGAGGTCACCAGTCTGGATCTAGTTTGGTTTCTCAATTTGCGCGCTAACATGGTATGTGCCTTGTTAGAATATTCATAAAAGGTCCGCCTGGTCCAGGCTAAGGACCGGGCCACATCCGTCAGTAAGGCTGACCGGAGTTCCCGGCGTACCGTTGCCAGGGCATCAAAATCAGCCTGAGGTGAGAGGACTTGTGCATGCTTCTCGGTCAGCTAGCCTCACCTGAAGTTCCACCAGCAGACTCATCCTCTCCCTCTTCAGCCTGCTACCAATCTGAATCAGGTGACCTCGTATGACCGCCTTATGGGCCAGCCACAAGGAGTCAGGACCAATATCGTCTAGGTCATTCTCCTCAAAGTATCTGTCCAGGTGGGCAGACACTTCTTCCAGCACTGCAGCCGATTGTAAGATGGAAGAGTTGAGGCGCCAGGATCAACCCGATCGAGTTCCCGGCAGTTTCACCCATACAGACACGGGCGCATGGTCAGACCAACTAATGGAGCCTATCGCTGAGCGGGTAGTTAATGGGATCGTTCTGGTTGGCAACAAAAACAGGTCTATCCTTGAGTATGAGGAGTGGGGGTGAGAATAAAAGGAGAAATCGTGGTCTCCTGGGTGATGGAGTCGCCAAATGTCGAGCAGCTGCGCGTCATGTATAAACCGAGCTAGCATCGCATCCTGAGGAGACGCCATAAGTCTGGCACCTAACGCCCCTGATTTCCTGTCAATTGCTGGCGCTGGGGCCGCGTTAAAGTCCCCCCCCATGACCAGAAAGGAACCTTCCGTCAGCTGCAGGAGCGTCGTAAGATGGGCCCAGAAAGAATCGTCCGGGATGTTGGGGGCATAGACATTCAGCAAAGAGATAGCCACATTATTAAATTGTCCCCCGGATTAGGATATATCTGCCCTCATCATCTCTATCCACATGTTGAAACGTCATCTGGCATGATTTATGTAGTAAAATCGCAACCCCCCGGCGTTTACCGGTGCTGGAGGCGAAAAAGGGTGCGTGGGAAGGTGCGGTCTGTGAGACTGAACTGGCGTGCCCGGGCAAAATGCGTTTCCTGCAGGAATGCTATCTGACATTGTGCGCGTTTTAATTCTCGGAGGACCAATCTCCTCTTCGTAGGGGAATTTAGTCCCTTAACATTCTGGGACAAAATATGGCATTCAGGAATCATGGGCGGAGTGGAGGGGAACGCCACGGGCAGGCCAGATCAGGTACACAGGACAGGGCGGCACCCCTGAGGACCCCAATGGGGGGAAAGGAGACAGAGGGACAGAAGGGGTAAAAGACTGGGAGGTGAGGGAGGGGAGGAAAAGATGAGAGAAGAGAAGAAGACACATAAAGAAAAAAGAAGAGAAAAAACTTCCGGACTTATCCATTGCCGGAACGACCATGGGGATGGTCAGAAAGGAGACGCGACCCTGGTTGAAAACCAGTAGGATCGCAGAACGGACGTCACCGAGCAAGTAACGGAGCATGAAAAAACGATCTGAAAACAGCATTACAAAACTTTACAACAACGACAGTATCCCCACCATTATCATGAACATTATCAGCTGAACATTACAGGGTTATATAGCACTTGGGGAACATTCACAACTCAGCTAATGCAACCACCTGATACCATGTGGGCAAGTAAACAAAAAGAGAAAAATCAATATCACCACCGAGGTTTCCCCATCATCTCAGCCGGGATCCCTGTCCCCCTCCTCTCGAATCCGGGAGGGCACCTTCTCCCAGCACGGTGTAAGCTGAGGTGCCAGGGAGGGGGACGAGAGCAGGTTACCCGCGTCCGGTAAAGGAGGGCAATCCAGGCGGGTGAAGAATTGCTGCGGGTCTGACTGTAGGGTGAGAGTGGAGGTTTTACCACCAGCGAAGGCCAAGAGCTTGAATGGGAAGCCCCAGGCATAGCAGATGTTATGACGGCCCAGGTGGGCTGTGATGGGGCGCCAGGCCCTTCGACGCTGCAAGGTCTCCGGTGCCAGGTCCTGAAACAGAGCGAGCTTCACATCTTCATACACCAGGTCCACGTCTCTGCTTTTTCGCATGACTTCCTCCTTAACTGTGTAATAATGAAGGCGGAATATATGATCACGAGGCTGTTGGGAGTCAGCCCGGGGAGCTCTCAGGGCTCTGTGAATCCTGTCCATGAGTAACCTGGCCGGGGGCACCTCTGGTACCAAGCGTTTGAGAAGGCCCAGCACCGTCTCGTGTAGCTCCCGTGTTTGTACAGATTCGGGCAATCCCCGCAGGCGGATGTTGTTGCGGCGGGATCTATTGGCGACATCCTCCAGAGCAAGTTCCATACGGTCCATGCGGTGAGATAACGTGTCAGTAGTGCGCGCCAGCGCATTGTGAGCCGCCACGAGGTCCCCCGTGCCTTCCTCCAATTCTCCAATGCGTAGGCCAAGGCCCCCACTTCAGCACGTACCTCCGTGGCTATTTTAGCAATGTCCATCGCCAGACTCGCTTGCATGTCCCCCATCCTGGCCAGAATCTGAGATATATCAGCTCTAGACGCTGGTTGGGACCCTCCTGGGACCGAGTCCAGGCCTGTGTCCTCGCCGCGGGTCCGGCCGCCATCTTGGCTGTCATCTAGGCCGCGGCGCTGGAAAATTGGCGCCACTACAGGGGTCGGTGGATCCGGTTTTTTGCCCCCTCGGGTGGTTCCCGGCATGCTCCCGGTAAGGGGGAATCGAAATGGTGGGTCAAATTGATCTGTGTGCTGCTGCTATGCTCCGTTTTGACGGCTAGGTGCGGGAGCTCCTACACCATGCGTCCGGCTCGGTCGGCGTCCAGACTCCGCCCCCTGAAGTTCCGCTTCTTAACTTCATCATCAGCCTCTTCTTCCTCCAAATCCCCTAGAAACGTTGACATTTTGGAGGATGCAGTGGCAGCATGTTGGTGTCCTGCATTGGTTGCAAAGCAGTCATACGCTTATCCTTGAAAGTCTCGTCCAAACTAGACTGGAACCAGTGCAGAAAGGAAGACATAGCCTCTTTTTTTGAGGAATCCAGCGAGTCTTTAGAGCAGGAGTTGCAAACTTTTCTCTTAAACCGGAAAGGGTTGTTTGCAGGAAGAGCTGGATGAGTACTTTTTCTTTGCCATAGCCTTTTTCAGGTTTGTCAGGGGCATGAGAGAGACGGAACATGTTACAGTACAAAGAGAGGAGGATATAAAAACCATTGGAATCCACAAACCAAAGAAAAAAGTGAAGCGACAAAGTGAAAAATACAGACTACCTTGCCTCAGAGTGTGCTTGGTGTGAGCACTCTTGAAATGTTGACAGGCACCTGGCGTGCAGCAGTCGAGGATCATCACAGAGAAGACGAAAACACCACAAAGCAAGTTCAAATTTGGTACCATTAAATCCAGATAGAACATTGCAATCTGCAGTGTTGCAGTGCAACGTATCCTGTAGTTGTGTTCAATCCGGCATCATCCCCCTGCGTGGAAACATCACAGGACGAACCCCCGTCAGTCCTGCCCTGAACAATATGGCAAAATGACTCCCGGCGAGTCCGCCATCCTGCCCTCGCTGCGACCTTCCAGCCTGAGCAGAACACATCAATGGGGCCCCAGAGAACACCTGGCTTCTCAAATCAAAATCTAAATACGCTTTATTGGCAGGACCAAATACATTTTAGCATTGCCAAAGCATATGGGGAGGTCATATGGGGTGGAGCGGGGGTAGTGGGACATATATGGGGGGGAATGTGCAAGTCCATGGACATTATCGGGGGTAAGGGATATTATGAAGGTGGGATGGGGGCGAGTCCGTGTTGGGGATTTATAAGTCCGGGATCTCTCATGTTCCTCTCAGTCTGTGACATTCTGTGACGTATTGGGCAGATATTTTCACCGCCGGCTCCTCTTCTCCCAGTATGATGTAGAGTTTCCTCATCTCTTCTATAGATGTGAAGTCCGGGATGAGAGCGGAGAGTCTCTGGAAGTGAGTTTCCCTCAGTGCTGAGTACTTGGGGCACTGTAGGAGGAAGTGGACCTCCTCTTCCAGGGCCCCCTGGTCCCAATGCTGGCACAGTCTATTCTCCCTGGGCTTGTAGGTGTGTCTATGCCACCCTGATTCGATTTCCAGGCTGTGGGCGCTCAGTCTGTACCGGCTCAGGATCTGTCTGTCCTTGGGGTCTTGTAGTACCTCCAGGTATGGGGCCAGTTTGTATTCTCCCACCACCCATTCTTGTCTAAACACCACCTGCTGTGACAGGCAGAAGAATACTGGAAAGCCCTGGGCTGAAGAGGATCCTTATAAGACCAGAGGGAGGGTCTTAGTTTTTAAAAAAAAGCTCTTCCTAGAACCCCAACCTGCCTGTGTATGAGGAGAGGAAAATCCTACAGTGAGACTGCTGCATGCACATAAAGAAAAACAGTGCTGCACAGAGTCCATAACGCACTACCACCCGTGAATCAATGGAAGTTATATGGCTGCTCATGATGAACAAATCCATCAGCTCCTATCTCCCAGAATGCTTGTTTGGAGACAGGATGATTTCAGCATCCAGCGCGAGCCAACATCATAGGTGACCGGTAGGCAGTATATTGAAAATCCTGTCTGCCTGGTGACGCCTGTGTGGGAGGAAAAAACTTCTATGCTTCTTACAAGCATATCAGACAAATGGGGCATTGGGGGGGGGGGGGTGGAAGGAACGCCATACAGCCGGATCACTTGAAAATGCTAAAGTGGTCAGGGTGTGTAGACTGGCTCATTCATCCTTTCACTACCAAGTGATATTACAAAAGTCTACTCCCAGAAACCAGTGGGTTTTTTGAAAAATAATTCTATACTAATTAGTGAGACTATTTGTCTCTAGTCTCACTTTGCTCCAAGTAGCGGCGGACCAATCCACTGTTTGCGCCGCGGGATGAGTATCTGATTTTTGGGGAGTTTTCAGCTGCTGCTAATTGATTCTGCAGAAGCAGTTAACCACAGCTTGGAGCTGGTGCTAACTTTTCAATTAACCGCACCAGTGTGCTAATTAGCAGTAGGATTTTGTAATCCTACCTCTAATTACTCTTTGCACTCCTTTATACTTAACATGGGGAGCGCAAAGTACAGTAAGGTCGTGGACGCAAGCACAATCTCCGATGCCCTAACGTGTTTTTTTAAAGGTTTTTTTCGGAATGTACTATGGGGTAATGCTATAGGACCACTTATCCTAGAATTAACGCCCACAAAGCTGATTGCTAGCGTTAAGTTTGTAATAGTACTCACTGTGACGGAGCAAATTACAACCAAACAAACAAAAAAAATAACCACAAAACGTATTTACAGCGTGACACAGAGTAAAATATTTTCTTAAATAAACATACAAGAGAAAGCCAAAGTAAATGTATGATATCGGCAACATAAAACAAACAAAACAAATCGTTTCTTTTTTTGGTGATAGCGTTACTTTAATATATATTTTAAATTTGCTGGGAAATCTATATATAGTTTCTTTAAAATCTTCCTGCAAACAATTTATAATAGCATTTAAACAAGAGCAGTAAGTAAGGTTTAAAACCTGCTTAGCACACGTGCCTTTATTTTTATTAACCCAGTTATTTCTTTTTACCCTTTCCTTTTCCTCCTTTCCCCTTCCCCTTCCTTGTTTTCTTCTTTTTAGATTTCAGTTTTCTCCGCACTAAGTAGCCCTTCCAATATGCCTGTATTACAGTAGCAGCTTTATTCTTGGCAGCCAGCTCCTTTTCTGCTGCCTCCTTCTCCATCTGTGCACGCTGCCTCTCCTCCATAACTTTAGCATACTCAACCTCCATCACAACCAGCTTCTCTCTTAAATCCTCCAGGTGAGCTTTCTCTTCTGTATAAGGACCTTCAATGTCTTCCAGTTCAGACTGACAGGAAAAAAAAAAAAAGAAAATACATGACGTTTCTCTAATATTGTCCTTTTTACTTATTACGAACGGCAATACAATCACATGCCACTGCAGCATCTTTTAAATCTTGTACTGAAGACATTTTTATTGTTATATTTATATAGCACCAACAGATTCCACAGTGTTGTGCAAGACAAGCAGACAAGGGTATGATACATTTGAGCAACACAACCTAAAGAGATACTCCAGAGTTAAAATGGGAGTGGGTCGGAGGGGTTAATCGTTGACCTCTCCTGACCCTCCCTCTGGTTTCAACCCTTTAGTTTTGTTTTAATCTCATCTGGAATCCAGAGATCTGTCAGAGCTCCATCAGCACTGATCCGAATGTCACCTGCTGCTGTTTCCTGTGAGCTGTGGCATGTCCTATGACTGCAGGGAGGCAAGTAGTTTTCGATGGCAACCACATTGAAAGTCATTGGTGATAATTAGGTCCCAATAGCCAAGAACCTGAGCTAATCCCTGCACATTGATGAGGATAGGAGGTGAAGGAACTTTGAGCACTGGTCATTCAAATATTATTGAGTTATCACAGTAAGCAAAGATGATACAGTAGGATTGGTGGACCCTGTTCCTGAGGGAGCTTACAATCTATATGGAATTTGGGGACATGGAGACAAGAGGGAGGGAAGTGCTTGGCCTGTGGTGTTTTAGAGAGCATACTGAGGTTTTCAGATACATTGTTTGATTGTAGGCTTCTCTAAATAGTTGTGTTTTCAGTGAGAGCCTGCAGGGGTGAATATAAGGGGACAGTCTGATAGGACGAGGACGGGAATACCACAGAACAAGAACAGCTTTAGTGAAACGTTGAAGTCTGGCATGAGAGGAGATAACAGAAGAGAATAGGAGAAGATCGTAGAGGGTGAGTATTTCCATATCAGAATGGAAAGATGGGAGGTGCGAGTTGAGTGGAGTGGGTTTTATTTATATGAAAAGTTATATTAACAGGGTTATCCAAAGAGATTCGAATTGCTTGAGAAAGGTAACCGAACGCTGAAAATCAGCGTTCGGTTACCTTTCCTGACCATTCGGCTATCCAGAGAGCAGGCAATTCGCCAAATCCTGGCGAATTGCCTGCACATTCGGTGCCTGTTCGGTCCCTGTTCGAGGGCAGTGAAATCCCCATCAAAAAGCACTGCTTCGGCTATTCAGAGAACACAAACCAGCAGTGAAAGGTTCCCCTAATGCCCTGCCATTCTGTGGTTTAATTCGGCAAATTTATTCAGGAGAATCCCATAGACTTCAATGTTAAAAATATTCCCGTATTAATTCAATATCTAATAAACCGTTCATTATAAAATTCTGCCGCAAAAAGTCTCTTTATTTATAGATTTTTTAGGATACTTTAAGCATTTTTCTGAATTTTTTAAAAAAAATTAAAAGTCCGATTTTTTTTTTTTTTTTTTTTCAGTTTGCTTATTTTTTTTGTAACAGCCCTCTTTATTATCATTCCCTGGACCTCCTGTGAAAATTTCAGACATTTTCGCTCAGTAGTTTCTTTGCAAACAGCGTTTCTTTTTCCCAGATTCATACAAATGGTTTTTCTAATTTATTCACTGCCTCCTCTACGTCACAGCTGCTTCGGCTCTGTGTGATTCGGCTCCTTTTCGGCTCCTTTTCGGCTCCTGTTCGGCTCCTCTTCGAAGGTTAATCCAGATGTTTTTGCTTGTTTTCAGCGTGCATTCGGTTAGTTTTCGTCAGGTTTACGGCAGCTTTTCCCTGCAATTCGGGGACACTGTGGTGTTTGCTGAATACATCGCAGGGTCACCGAAATGCAATCGGCAAAAGGAACCGAATTGAAGAGAACGAAAAGTCACCGAACGTGCGGTGACTTTTCGAATCTCTTTGGATAACCCTGATAGTGTTTATGTTACAAACCCATCCAGCTCCATAGTCAGACGTGGATAGGAAAAATTTTAAGCTTGATGACATACCATACATTCTTTGTACTGCTAGCACCACTTTGCTCATGTACAATAAGTCCATAAAGGAGATAATAGCAAGCCTCCAGAATAATTACTGAGCTTTACATTACTGAGAACCCTCAACTTGTAATGGAGTCCCAAGAATAGACTTTGAGAGTCATAACATGAACTTTTAACATGTTAAAATAGCAATCTTTTCTGCTGGGTTATATATTACCTGCTTCTTTCCCATTTCTGCATCATACTTCTCTATCCAGTACTCCTGCTCTGCCTCCAGTCTATCTTGCTTCTGTAAAAAAATTTAAATATATATGTATGTTGTCATACTTTCTATGCATCAGTGGATAACCAAACAGGCTGCGGTGAAATAAATATCACTGATGAGGCACTAGGCATTCTTTGTGTACACCGATCTACTTATAAAAAGATTTACATTACCAAAGGGGGGGGGGGCACACTTTAAACATTTATCGCCAACAAGATTATGGAAGGGTTTCACTTGTAGATGGTTATAAGCAACCCTTTGCAATACGTTTTTTTCTCTTCAGTCTCTCATTTCCCTCTCTGAGCCCAAATTATCAACAAATACATTTCCAAAATAGTAAAGTTTGAATACTGCTGAATTGGATAATTTCAGATAATTTTACTTCTATGGACATTTTTGCATCTTTTGAACTTATTGTTTTGTATGCAAATCAGGAAAATGTTTATTTTCCTACATTCAGAAAATGATTCCTCTTAAATAGAAATAGAATCCTACCACATATACAGTTGTGTTCAAAATTATTCAACCCCCCCACTGAAATTAAGTGTTTTGGCCAGTTTGACATTGATTTTGATCATTCAGTCATCTTGCTTACAAATAAATCAAAGAGGCACGTGTAGGTCAGACAAATATAACATAACATTTATAATGAAATAACCACAAATGTCTTTTTCTGTGCTCACATCATTATCAGTTTTATTCAACCCCCAAGTGACATTCAATCTTAGTACTTAGTACAACATCCTTTTACAGTTATAACAGCTTTTAAACGTGAAGCATAGCTTGACACAGGTGTCTTGCAGAGATCTACGGGTATCTTCGCCCATTCGTCATGGGCAAAAGCCTCCAGTTCAGTCACATTCTTAGGCTTGCGCACTGCAACTGCTTTCTTTAAGTCCCACCAGAGGTTCTCAATCGGATTTAAGTCTGGTGACTGCAATGGCCACTCCAAAATGTTCCAGCCTTTAATCTGCAACCATGCTCTAGTGGACTTGGAGGTATGCTTGGGATCATTGTCCTGTTGAAAGGTCCAACGTCTCCCAAGCCTCAGGTTTGTGAAGGACTGCATCACATTGTCATCCAATATCTCCTGGTACTGAAGAGAATTCATGGTACCTTGCACACGCTGAAGCTTCCCTGTACCTGCAGAAGCAAAATAGCCCCAAAGCATGATTGACCCCCCGCCATGCTTCACAGTAGGCAAGGTGTTCTTTTCTTCATAGGCCTTGTTCTTCCTCCTCCAAACATAGCGTTGATCCATGGGCCAAAACAGTTCTAATTTTGTTTCATCAGTCCACAGAACACTATCCCAAAACTTCTGTGGTTTGTCCACATGACTTTTGGCATACTGCAGTCAACTCTTCTTATTCTTTGGAGACAGCAAGGGGGTGCGCCTGGGAGTTCTGGCATGGAGGCCTTCATTACGCAGTGTGCGCCGTATTGTCTGAGCTGAAACTTCAGTACCCACATCTGACAAATCTTTTCTCAGTTCCTCAGCAGTCACACGGGGACTTTTCTCCACTCTACGCTTCAGGTAGTGCACAGCAGTCAAAGTCAGCATCTTCTTTCTGCCACGACCAGGTAGCGTTTCAACAGTGCCCTTTGCCTTGAATTTGTGAATGATGCTTCCTATGGTCTCTCTTGGTATGTTTAACATCTTTGCAATCTTCTTATAGCCATTGCCCTTCCTGTGAAGAGTAATCACCTCTTCTCTTGTCTTCCTGGACCATTCTCTTGACTTCATCATGTTTGTAACCACACCAGTAAATGTCTAGAAGGAGCTGAGTATCACAGTCATTTTAAAGCTGCCTAATTGGTGCTTATTATGCTTTATTGCTGCTCCGTGACATCCACAGGTGTTTTCAATACCTGATTGAAAACACTTGAATGAACCTCTGTTCTTCAGAGTGGTAGTCTTTAAGGGGTTGAATAATTGTGTCAATGAAGAATTCACAAAAGAAACATTTACTACTGTATTACAAAACCAATTGATGTCATTTTAGTTGCATATGGTTCTTTAAAAAGTCCTTGTAGGATTTCATTCTGAATACAATTACAAATGTACACTAAATTCCCTAAAACCCTTTACAGCATTGGGGGTTGAATAATTTTGAACACAACTGTATAGGGAGTGATTCCCTGTCAAATGAGCCTACCATGTGTTGGGCATGACTGGTATGCTGTAAAATAAACTAGGAAATTAAAGGAAAAGGATAAAATAAAATAAAAGGAATCCAAATACCTTTCTTAGTTTTATCTCAATCTCCTGGTTTTCAGCTATGGTGGCATTGAGCTGCGATCTTAGTTGCTTAAGGTCCTGTTCAATTTTGGCGCACTTTATTTCTTCAGCTCGGCGGTCTGCTCTCTGCTGACTCTCTCCCTCCTGTATCATGTTCTTCACCTGGACGTCTGAAGATATTTCGAGCTGATGCAGCTTTATCTTTAAATTGCGAATGACCTCATTCACCTTGAAAACCTACATAAAAATGGGAAGAGGTGGTAGAGAACCGCCAAGGAGTTATAATGTTCATTTCAAAATTAGTTTAAAATTTTATTTACAAACAACGAAAGAAAAAATACTCCAAGGAGTATAAATGCAGAGTGGGGGAAGAGTAACTGTATAAACAAAATAATAAAACTATATTTTTATACTAATATGCACAAAAAGCGGTTTTGCGCCTATTCCCTCCCTGGGTGGCTGCGTAAACCAGAAGTATCCAGCCCACTTAGGGCCATATTACATTCATAACGCTAACGTTAGCGCTCACCTGTGTGAGCGTTAACGTTAGCCTTGGTTGCCCTAGCGCGGGTGAACCATAGTACAAACGGGTTAAAAAACCTGGTATCGACTTGGATCTTGCGCTTTTATTTATTTATTTATTTATAAAGGATTTTACCAGGAAGGATACATTGAGATTTCTCTCGTTTTCAAGTATGTCCTGGGTTCAAGAACATTGAAGTGTTACATTTACAGAAATACAAAGTAATACAATGCAAGATATTAAAAAACAACACAAATATACAGATTAACAGAAAATAAATATGTAGGAAATATAGTCACTAGGTTACATGTTTACAGGTGCATTCTGTATTGAGGTATGTTAATAAGGAGCTCGAGTGACTTAAGACTGGGGGAAGATTTGATGGCGTCTGGGAGGTTATGTGAGGTTACTGTACTTTGCACTCCCTATGCTTAGCAAAGTGTTACTCAGCATTAGGATTACAAAATCCTAACGCTAATTACCATCCTGCTGCGGTTAACTGAAAAGTTAACCACAGCCAGGACCTGATGCTAACCGATTCCACTTCTGCGGTATCAGTCAGCACCAGCAGAAACTCCCTGCCCCCCAAATCACATACGCACCTCTAATCCCGCGGCAAGAATGGTGGCTCCAACCGCCTCTTCTTGCAGCCGGGAGCAGAGAGAGACTGAGGGAAAAAGTCCCCTCAGTCTCCCTCTGCGAATCACTACTCAGCCCTGCCGGATCTCGTGGGGCGAGGTCCTACAGGTCATGTGACTGACAGCGTAAGCCTCAATGGAGTCCTATGAACTCCAAGGAATGGAAGCTTGCGGCGGCGCTTAGCGCTACCACGAGCATCGTGCGGCTTAGCGCCATGGTACAGTGCAGGCTGCTGGTTTAGCGCCTGCACCGTAATATCACGCTAAAACGGGGACGCTAAGGAGAAACCTGCAGGCGCAGGTTTTTCTCCTTAGCGTCCCCGTTTTAGTGTGAGCATTGTAATAGTGAAAATGAGAGAAATTTCAATGTATCCTTCCTGGTAAAATCCTTTATAAATATAAATAAATAAAATGTATAAAACATAACAAGAAAAAAAAGGTTGTAATTTGCTCTTATTACTGTGCCACCATGATAAACAAAACAGAGGTTTTAGTTTACTTTAATGGCCATTGAAGTGTTAAGCCCACCCACCACGTCACGGCAACCTCTTTCAAGGTGGGTCCTAACCTATTGTAACCAATAGAAGAAAAATATAAACCCACCATTCTGCCTCTTAGCTGAGAAGCAACACAAGGATATGCAGTTGCTGCTAAGCAATTTTTAGTTAGTATCCACCTTGAAAGAGGTTGCCATGACGTGGCGGGTGGGCTTAACACTTCAATGGCCATTAAGGGTTACTAAAACCTCTGTTTTTGTTTATCATGGAGCTATAGGGATAAGCGCAAATGACAACTTTTTTTAATGGTTTATACTTTATTAAAAACAAAGGGTCAGTAAGTCTTAATTTTCTAATTAATTTCATTATGCATTACACAGACACCACGTCGGAGATTTGTGTAAATTGTAGCTTCAAAGCTCAAAACTCTATGGGCAAAGTACTCATACAATAGGTATCTCAATCTCTGGACCCCCCATATGTTTCTCAACTACAGCTTCCATGATTCTCTGCCCAACATTCAAAGAATTCTTGGGGATTGTAGGCCACCAACATCTGTGGGTGGCCAGAGTTTGAGATCCCCTGTCCTTGAATCTAGGAATGTCTGAGTGATTTATTTTGTTTTCTTCACTTTTGTTGGCTCAATTTTTATTTGTACTACACAATAGAATACAGGGTTTGACAAATGTATGTTGGACTAAAACGTCAGTAAGTAATCTCAGGAGCCAGCTACTCTTTTTTTTTTATTTTTTTAAACCAGATAAAAGCTTGTATAGCGATTTTTGTGTGGAATAGGAGCCAGTGGCAACCTGGCTCTTGGATTTGTCTAGAATACATTATAGAGAATCTTCTGTAGCATGGAATGTGTATATTGAATGAACCAAGGGTACAGTACATAAAAATCAAATCTGACCTACATTTTTTTTTTATTTGGATTGAACGGTCAGTACCTCTGCATCCCTGTCATGAATGGCCACATCAACCTCATCTTCTAAAGTCGCCAGAAACACCCTGTTTTTCTGGTCACTTGTTATCATTTTCTGGTAGTAACGCATCTGTTCATTCTGCTCCAAATGGTTGTTTAAGAACATCTCGTAGACACAATCTCGGAGATCACGGAATGTCTCGATCAACTTCTGCGATGCCAAATCCTGCACACATCCTTTAGATCTCAGTGTTTGACTGGCCACTGGATTGGCACTGAAAAGTCGCAATATGTTTCTAACATTACTCTTAATTCCTTCGCGAATTGCTGACAAAGCTGGGTTAGTGCTTCCCAGGAAGATTCTATCTTCCAAAAAGTCACCGTTGGCCTCCTTTCCTGTGCTGACGCGTCTTAATTGCTGCTGTAGCCGATCATGCAGCCTTTGATGCTCCCGTATAGCCCCCGTTAGCTTTGGTCCAAAAATAATGCTGAACTGCTCCATGTTATCTCCTGCATGTTGCAAATGGCTAACTAGCTCAAACCTTTTAATGGTTTCATCTAGCACCGCAATTATTCTCTGCGTTTCAATAGATTTGAGCTTCTTCTGCCCAGGCTCCAACAAATTCTTGGTGTCGCTCTTCAAGCCGTCAACGTTAAGCTTACTTTGCTTTTTCTTGTGGCTCCCATGGCTTGGAGATGCCAATGGTTGCGGTGATGACAGCATTATTCCTTGTGACAGATAAAAGACCTTTGTGGAGATATTTTCTTAAAGACCTAAAATAGCAATTATTTAGAACTCAATGTACATTTTGAATTAAGTAATAAACGTTAACACCAGTTATGTTTTGGCCACTTAATGCTTTATCTAATAATCACAAGGTATTCACCAGCTTTGTTCCTCCTGACTTAACCACATCTGCTTTACGTACCAGAGAAGTCAGCGCAGAAATCTATCAGATAACTAAAACGTACGTGTTTCGGTCAGGAGGAAGATGTCCATGGGCTCTACTTTTAAATAGGAATAACTCACCAATGGTTAGAAATAAAGGATGTAAAAGAGGATATGAATTATGCATATTGCAGGGCAGCATTTTTCTCTGCGCACCCCTCTGTATGAAATAATATGTGTTCAGGAAACCATGGCTGATCTGGCAACCCTGTTGTCAGACCACTAAAAATAAACCCACGCCCTACTGACAGGCCTCTTTGAGCTAGAGTTGCCAAATCAGGCAATGTTTTCCTGGGCACATATTACTATTTCAGAGGGGAACATGTGAAAAGTGCTGCCCTGCAACATGTATTATTCATATGACCCAGAAAGGAAATCAAGGCAGGTCATCTGGGATTCCTTGTTGATTTTTCGCCTGCAGCATATGGATTCTACATGTTGCAGGGTGGCATTTTTCATGCCCTGCCCATCAACATGAATAAAATGTGTCCAGGAAAACATGGCAGACCTGGCAAACCTGCATTGAGAGGGGTGTCAGCTAAACAGTGAACTGAATGTATTATGAAATTGAGGTTAAATAGACCTACTGGGGAAATAGCTGGGAATATCGGCACATGAGCCATGGCTGTCCATTGGTTTCAGATTTAATTCTCAATTTACAGAAAATGAATCCGTCATTTCAAAATATGACAACTAGGAGAGTCAAACACCTCTTGGGGGTCTTAATACACCCCCCCCCCCCCGCTATGTGCATACAATAATATTCTGAGTGCTACACACCCCACTCTGACAGGCTCCATGAAGGAAGGTTTAAATATACCTTTACCTTGTTTTACTTTCTGACAGTCCCTGTTTGAGTCCAGAGCGTCCTCCGTGTACATCCTGTTGCCAGGCGACATGGTCTGCATCCAATAAGATGCTTCTTTGCTCCCTCCAGCCAACCACTGCGTCCCAGTTTTCTACTACTTAGTACGCATGTGCAAAACAAGCGGTACCGAGTTCTAGGCACTAGAGAAATTTCAATGTCTGGTTGAATAGATGGGTTCACTACAACAACTGTATACACTTATGCCTGTGGGCTACGGCACCCCACAACTGGTTAGTGTGGCAAGTTGCAATGCACATTGTTTCAAAATTGCAGAGGTCTGCTCCGTAGCTTTGTGCATTCCCACTCGCTCTTCCATCGCGGCGACTGGTTGCAGCGCAGCGCTGTGAGGTGGTGGGCAGGGAGATGATGACATGTCACCCTCTCTGCCAATCACGCTCCGTGCTGTCGCCGCCGGAAGTGTGTGAGGCCTGGCGATCTATGTTAGTACCTGATCCAGCTGGCTGTGCGGCGCCGGGGAGAGAGGGTGAGGAGGTACCCGTAGGAATTAGCCATAGTGGTAATGGTGTATAGAGAACAAAAGAATGTACTGAGAAAATATACAGCCCGGGCACTCACACTGACCTGCATCACCACTGGCGTGTGCATCCCGTTACATTAGGGTGTGCACCCCCAGAATATTGATTAATTTAAAACTTTGTTTAGAGGATTTTGCACTAGAAATAACAAGCCTGTAATCAGAGATACCGTCAGGTTTTATGTTATTTGTCATGAACTGGATAAGGGACACCAAAAATGTCAATGTAAGAGGTGAAAGATAACCTCTGCACCCAACATTAGGGTGTGCCTGGTCACACCCCTGCACACGCCTATGCTCAGCACATATACACACCATGCACTCACAATCCTCCGTACATATACACACCGTGCACTCACACAATCCTCCGTACATATACACACCGTGCACTCACGTTGTCGCTCAGCACATCTACACACCGTGCACTCACACAATCCTCAGTACATATACAGACCAGGCACTCACACGTTGCCGCTCAGCACATATGCACACCGTGCACTCACACAATCCTCAGTACATATGCACACCGTGCACTCACACGTTGCCGCTCAGCACATATACACACCGTGCACTCACACAATCCTCAGTACATATGCACACCGTGCACTCACACGTTGTCGCTCAGCACATATACACACCATGCACTCACACGGTGCTGCTCAGCACATATACACACCAGGCACTCACACAGTGCCGCTCAACACATGCACACCGTGCACTCACGCTGACCCTCACACATTTGCGCACCATGCACTGGCATTGTGCACAGTTACACCGTGTATCGCCTTCAAACCTCCTTTCACCTCGGTGTTCTGGTGTCATTTTGTCTGCTGTCTTTAGAGGTGTAATCCTCATATTTCTAACATGTCATACTTTTGGAAAGTTAATTATTATTATTCTACCGGCTGGATGGAGTAGAGGTAATGTCACTGCTCTGCATGGAGAGAGCCTGTGGAGTCATGGGTTCGATCCCAGCGAGCAACCTCTCCAGTAAGTGTCCTTGGCAAGACACCTAACTGTACAGACTCGCCACCCAGGACATACTTGAAAACGAGAGAAATCTCAATGTATCCTTCCTGGTAAAATACTTTCTCAAATTTTTTTTTTATTATTCTTGCAACTCAAAAAGTTTCATATCTGCAAATTTGCAATCGAACAACTTGATTTCCCTTGTGCTAAGCAATAAATACTTGCTTTATTCAGAGAGCGTCAGTGTTTTAGGGTAGGGTCAAATGAGTGCGTTTTCTACGGACTGCGCTCGGGCAGTACGGACGCACTTTTTGACGGAAGACGCAGTAGTGGCCACACAGTCCGTTTTTGTGACTGACGTTATTTTTGACGGATATAGGAGGGAAAATAAAATTAAAAGACATTTTATCTGTCAAAAATGCTGGACGTATAAATGCAGTCTGTCTGACCACGTTCCATCACTCACACACAAAGCTATGCGGACTTGGCGCACTCCGCACGTCCATTCTAGCAGTATTATGTTCTTGCCTAACCAGCATCCGTTTGCCGCATCCGTCAGCCCCCGCACTTCTGTGCGGACGTACTTCGTGTGTGGGGCTCCATTTAACACAATTGTATGCTATCACGGACGTGAACACTGCGCTTGTCTGTCACGAGCCTTACAGTATTGCAAACTGGAGTAAATGTTGGCTTTACACAAATAGTAAATTCAAAATGGTCCGGATGAGCAGAGTGTCTCTTTAAAAGTCTAACTCTAGCCCTTCGACTCAGCATTCCAAAACAACCTGACCTCTGAACCTGGAAAATAAGAAACCAAGCTTTAGACTGCTGAAGAAATAGGATTTAGTCCTTGCAGAGAGCAAAGAAGTAGTTTTATTTTCTAAAATGCTTATTTTACCAAACTGGATTCATTATTACTTTAATAAATACATGAAGAGTGGTGCTTTTAAGATGCACCCTAGGCACTGTGACACTGAAACTGAATGGTCTCCATGACCAGAGTGAAGTCCCTACCTTTACCTGTCTTCCTTCTTGAGCAAAGAATGAGTAAACAGTAGTTTTGGGACTAACCCATGGCTCTCAATGCGGTCACATTGGCTGGACTCTTGTTAGCTGAGGGAGCCCTGTGCGGGATGCAAAGTGAGTGTTATCATTTTCAGTTTAAACAGGGGACAGGGTGTGTAAGGGTCAGGAGAGGGTTAACACAAGCATCCCTTGGAAATGCAACTTGGTTTAGTGCTTTAAATCGCAGGGGGGGGGGGGTTGGAATCAATATTTGCTTTTAATTTCACAAATAAATGGTAGGCTTACTATGGCTGCAATAGACCACTGGGCTAAAATGTCATAATTATGCTTTTTCTAACTTATCATGCTTTTGTTCATGTTACTTATGTACAATCATTGCTTCTGTTATTTTATGCCTTTGCAGCTCATGATTGTCTCTGCTCCAACAATAAGTGAATGGAAAGATGACACTCCTATCCTTTCTGCATCTCTGGCAATCCAGTGAAATTCTTTTTGGTGTATGATTAATCTGCATGTAGGTCTGCGATGACCAGATGAATGATATATCCTTGCAGAACAGAGCCTGGGTACCAGAGCCTTGAGTGAGACTTTGCTGGAATATCCAGGGCATGGCTGGAAAGCAGGAAGATGATGAACCTCTTATTCTCACTTTAGAAGAGAATGGTAGTTGTGCTGATCTCTCTCCAGAAGGCACAAACAGTGACATGGCTTCAGGTAGAGACACGTCACCTTGTAAATCTCTGTGGAATGTAAACGGACTTGAATGTGACACTTGCCCTAAGGTGCAATGAATGCTCCATCTTCACATGTCATATTTGCCTATACACTAACACAAACTGCTTTTGTTTTTGATATTATTTGTTATCAACACTTTTGCAAACACAATTTTCAAACATATATTTGAATGAAATCTCAATGAAGTTTAAAAATAATTTTGGGTAACTTTTTGCCAAAACATGAATCAACGAAATAACAGTACAACAAAGATTTGTCTTAGTTTGTGTTGGGGGGGGGGGGGGCTCTTGGCAGGCTAATTCAGCCCTCAAAGTGCAGGAGTTTAGCTCTACTGAGAAGCTCAGATCAGCAAGAGATGAGTTGTATTTCAGGCATCAGAACCATGAAGTGTGAACTAATTTGGGTCACCTCCCTCTCTCCACCAGCCATTGGACTGGCTTAACACTTGCTGGAGCAGTAAAGCTTGTTAAATGTTTTGTTACAGTGAGGGCTCCATGTAGCTTTCTTACAGTAATAGAAGGCGACAAGCGTGAAATCTCAGCAAATTTAAATTCTGCCCAGAGGGAACACTACATTTGCACTAAAGGCATGTAAATGCAATTCATTGTAATTTTTTATTTTATTTTATTTCCTTTTTGGTAGTGAAAGGGGCAAGTGTGCCACCTCCTCCAAAGATTACACCTGTAACACTTTAATATGTTTTTAAAACTATATTTGTGGTTTTGCTCAATAATTAATAAGAATTGAACGGCTTGTTAATTCTCAGTAGTTTGTTTACCCGCAGCTCTGGTAAGTTCCCTAACTCCTTTAAAGTTTTGGGAGTTGTTAAATGGGTTTCCTTATTGCTAAAACTGGGTATGGGGGAGAAAAATGGATGGGTTAAATATTAATCCCTCCTGACCCCCAAATGTAACCTCCAACCTAGAGTCATTTACCCCCTTTTAATCCAGCTCCAGGCTCCCTCTGAGCTGGTCTGAATTCACATCCCACGCATTCCCTTGATGCTGCTGTTCAGTGAGAACTCTGATAGGGGGCAATACACTTGTTTGCTATCTCCATAATAAGTGGCTGGTGGAATGTTATGTTTTTCTCCCCATTTAATTTTGCATTTGTCATTTTTTTTCCCATCCTCATCTTGCAGCTAGAGTAGAGTATGATCTCTTTACTGATATCTCGGAGCACAGTCAGGCACCTGACGGCTCGACATCAAGCTGGGAAACTCGGTATCAGGAAGCTGCCATCTACCTCCAGGTCAGTACAAGACCTCAAGCTTATATATTTTGCAACATGCAGGTTTTAGGCATTAAGGCTTCTCAAAAACTGGGACTATTTTTATACAGTATATGTAAATTTGGGTCTCAAGTGCCTCTTCCATAGTTTCCATACAAAGTGATTTTTAAGGACAACCTGAGTACAACAACTAATAATTTAGACCAGCTAAGTGTTCAGGTGGTCAGCAAAGTGTTCACTGCATTTTTTTCCAGTGAAAGAAAGGGATTTTTCAGGGTTGTATTATTGCATGGTTTACTATCTGCAAGTCTCCACCTTGTGACTGCTGATAAAATAGCAATGGTAAAAAAAGTTGTGGTTTTAAGAATATTGGAAATTCTGTGGTTTTAAAAAATATAGATTCTCTTACTGAAAAAGTGGCACAAGTTCACACCATATTTGCATCATTTTTCTGATGTGAGTAAGGTGCAAAAATAATACTGGTATACGTTATAGGTAGGGATGCCCCGATACCCATACTGGGCATTTGTACTTGTACTCATGCTAATGCCCCCAATACTGATACTGGTAGCTGGTGTTGGGATGGTTTGCCTGCCGGTTTTGGAGCGATGGGCTGGCTGTAAGAATGCTCCCATAGCATCTGTAATATCTCGCGAGTGCGCAGCCGCAGGCCCTGGCGGAGCCGCATTATAACTTACAGATGCTAGTGTCTACTCACTGGAACCCGCCTGGCAGAATGCTGGTCGAGAATTCTGCCAGCTAGCCTCAGCGTGTTTGTGTCTGACGTCTGAGGTGTGCGTGTAGGCCTGTGCAGCAGGTGAATGGGTGTCTGGTCGTACCTTTCAGTATTCTTTTATAATAAAAATGAAGGATTCATGATCAAATTCCCATAAAGATTGAGAGAAAAATGGATCAGGATCTGTTGATATGGGGTTGGGGTTAACTCTAACCCTAAAGGTAAACCTTAACCCTAATTCTAACCTTAAAAGTTAGACTATCTTTCTTTTTGCAAGTTTTTAAAACCATAAGTTATTTACCGACACTGGTTTATCAGCAGTTACAATGTGGTGACCTACGAATAGGATATGTTCATGCAAAGGCCTACTAGGTCTGGACAAAGGGAAGCCAACTGAAGTGCAAAGCACTTTTTTCTCCTGACGTCATTTGTTTTAGAGGACCTATATATTTGAGGTGTGCGGATGCATAATAGTGTACAAATCAATAAATCTTCCTTCAATGAGTCTGTAAACGGTGATAAATATTGTTAAAAATTGTCAGTGTAAACAAGATACTTTGCCTTTGTTTATAAATTACATTTGTATTGGCATAGATAGCCCTGATACGTAAATATTTGTCTTTGTTTCATGTTTACATTCATGTTTGTTTGGTGTCAGGTTAGGGCAGTAGAATGCCTGGGACAGCACATACCTAATTACAACCCTAGGTTCTTTCCTGCATGTACAGTGAATTTAGATGTCCACATATGCAGCAGAGCTTTCCTTTATAGTCCATGTAGTCGTTGCCTGTGCTTAAGCTTGATGTCACATCTGCAACATTTCCCTGGCAGACTCTTTATGCCTGTGTTAGATAAAGCAAATCTCCTGCCCTCCCATCAGAATGAAATTTACCTTCCAAAGCTCTCTTAGAAATAATGAAATTTATAATTTCTGTTGTCTCGTTGTCTCCTGATTCCACCAAATTGCTATATCAGATTTTAGTTATGTCAACAGATGCCACTGCCTTTTTTACAGTGTATTCATTTAAACACCGTTACACTATGTCATTCAAAACTGTTAAATAACATTGCTGTTGCAGCACAAAAAAAGACAAATTGTCATTTATGTTGAGTAATAAAGTTCATGTTCACTGATCCCTACAATGTTGATACAGGATTAATGTGTCCTGTTGGACTTTGTTAGTTATTCATCTGTTGGAAGAACATTGCAAGACTTAATTGTTCACCAACAGGTATTACATTTCAAGGTGTCACAGCAGGGATGTCTACTTCTGGACCCCCAGATGTTTATTGCCTACAATTCCTGAATTCTCTCAATGCAATACATGGACAGAGAATCATGGGAATAGTAGTTCAGAAACATCTGGAAGTCCAGAGTTTGCCATCCCGGAGTCAGAGAATCTTTCTAGAAAAAAGACTTTATTTATAAAGTATTTTACCAGGAAGGATACATTGAGATTTCTCTCGTTTTCAAGTAGGAGGGGAAGATTAATATGGAATCCTGTTTTATAATAGATGCCAGTAGAACAGGCTTTAAACTAAAACGCCAGAAAAGGAAATCCTTTCCAACTAAATATTTTTAAGCAAAGTTTTTTCCGCAACTGCTCTTTGTGTTTAAAAACATTTTGAAACTTGTGATGTCAAAGATGCACTTAATCTCAACCCATCATAATTTATAGCATTCAGTAGAGTAAAACTTTATGTGTACAGATATATGGAGCGTTTTATTTTCCTACCATTTAAAGGGCCACTACCACCAAAAAATGAAATGGTTTTATTTTGTTTATTTTATGTTGCTGATATCTTACATGTTCTTTTGTTTTTCTTTGTATGTTTCATTAAGAAAATAATAATATATTTTACTCTGTGTCACTGGTTGTGTCCATTTTGTGATATTTTGTGTTGTGTAAACTGCACACCCTACTGTATCTTTACATCACTTGCTCCTCACTGTGTGGCATTAAGCATAGAATGGAGTGAATAGGTATAGTCACCAAAAATCTGACTCCTAAGGATTCCATTGTGTCGAATGTATGCAATGGACATTGCTAGGGTGTAGATTAATGTGTTTTAAGCCAACTAGCAGATCTCATTCAGCTGCCACATTCCCTCCTCTACCCCCTTGCCTCTTCACTACTGCTTTAACCTATGCCACAGCTGTAAAGTGAAACATGTTCAGATTTTAGTAAATATTGCATCATGAGAAATATCCACAAAATGGAAACAGGAGATAAAATTGTATTTTTCCTGTTTACATACTGTTAGAAAAAAATATGTAGCATGTATTTTATAAGGTGGCTTTGTTTGGAATTCACAAGTAATCTAGTTACAGTTTATGTTAGTGGTGGTGTCCCTTTTAAACCTTTTTTAAGGAATTTGTTTTTCATAGAACGGTGATTGCTGACATCAGTCACTTCAGTTGCAGTTGGAGAGCAAGACTGGGCACATGTTCCCTTTTAAAGCAAAATATCTACAGTCAGGTCCAGAAATATTGGGACATCAACACAATTCTAACATCTTTGGCTCTATACACCACCACAATGGAGTTGGAATGAAACAAACACAATGTGCTTTAACTGCAGACTGTTAGCTTTAGTTTGAGGGTATGTACATCCAACTCAGGTGAACTGTGTAGGACTTACAGCAGTTTGCAGATGTGCCTCCCACTTGTCCAATTACCTTTGGTCCCTTAACAATTGGCTTCTCAGCTGTTCCATGGCCAGGTGTGTGATATTCCCTCATTACCCCAATTACAATGTGCAGATAAAAGGCCCAGAGTTCATTTCAAGTGTGCTATTTGGAATCTGTTGCTGTCAACTCTCAAGATGATATCCAAAGAGCTGTCACTATCAGTGAAGCAAGCCATCATTAGGCTGAAGAAACAAAACAAACCCATCAGAGAGATAGCAAGAACATTAGGCGTGTCCAAAACAACTGTTTGGAACATTCTCAAACAGAAGGAACGCACCTGTGAGCTCAGCAACACCAAAAGACCCGGGAGACCACGGAAAACAACTGTGGTGGATGACCAAAGAATTCTTTCCCTGGTGAAGAAAATACCCTTCACAGCAGTTGTCCAGATCAAGAACACTCTCCAGGAGGTAGGTGTATGTGTGTAAAAGTCAACAATCAAGACACGACTTCACCAGAGTGAATACAGAGGGTTCACCACAAGATGTAAACCATTGGTGAGCCTCAAAATCAGGAAGGCCAGATTAGAGTTTGCCAAACAACACCTAACAAAGCCTTCACAGTTCTGGACAAGATCCTATGGACAGATGAGACCAAGGTCAACTTGTACCAGAGTGATGGGAAGAGAAGAGTATGGAGAAGGAAAGGAACTGCTCATGATCCTAAGCATACCACCTCATCAGTGAAGCATGGTGGTGGTAGTGTCATGGCGTGGGCATGTATGGCTGCCAATGGAACTGGTTCTCTTGTATTTATTGATGATGTGACTGCTGACAAAAGCAGCAGGATGAATTCTGAAGTGTGTCGGGCAATATTATCTGCTCACATTCAGCCAAATGCTGCAGAACTCCTTGGGCGGCGCTTCACAGTGCAGATGGACAATGACTCAAAGCATACTGCAAAAGCAACCAAAGAGTTTTTGAAGGGACAGAAGTGGAATGTTATGCAATGGCCAAGTCAATCACCTGACCTGAATCCCATTGAGCATGCATTTCACTTGCTGAAGACAAAACTGAAGGGAAAATGCCCCAAGAACAAGCAGGAACTGAAGACAGTTGCAGTAGAGGCCTGGCAGAGCATCACCAGGGATGAAATCCAGCATCTGGTGATGTCTATGCGTTCCAGACTTCAGGCTGTGATTGACTGCAAAGGATTTGCAACCAAGTATTAAGAAGGGAAAGTTTGATTTATGATTATTATTCTGTCCCATTACTTTTGGTCCCTTAACAAGTGGGAGGCACATCTGCAAACTGCTGTAAGTCCTTCAACGTTCACCTGAGTTGGATGTACATACCCTCAAATTAAAGCTAACAGTCTGCAGTTAAAGCACAATGTGTTTGTTTCATTCCAACTCCATTGTGGTGGTGTATAGAGCCAAAGATGTTAGAATTGTGTCGATGTCCCAATATTTCTGGACCTGACTGTATTTTGGCAAAGAATATTTTCCCACACAGTCTGAGACCCTAGTGGTGTGGTGGTATGTCACTAATGTTTTGTACCTATTGTAGGAGGGGAAGAATAATGACAAATTTTACACCCACCCTTGTGATGCCAAGGCGCTTTCTGCGTATCTCTTCACACACAATCACCTGTTCTATTTACTGGAACTTGGCACTGGGCTTCTGCTGTTGCTCCTCTCGCTGTGTGAGGCTCCTGCTGTTCCTACTTTGCGGCTGGACGTTTACGTAAGTTTTCATTTAAGAGCAATCTTATAAAGAGAAAAAACAGTGTTTGTATAAAAATACTAAATGTGAAGGTAGTTGCAGGGATTATTCTACATGAAAGCCACAATAGATACACATAGGGTAATATTGCAACAACAGGTAGAAAAATAAACCCCTGCTATAAGAAATGCTCACAAGATGCAAAGGTATTGTTAGACATATCAGATCTTTAGAAAAAGAAGAAAACAGTAGACTTGTATTTATACAATACATATAATGGTACTAGCTCGGAGGTAACCCAACGATTAAATATTAGAGATTTGTGGACCCGGACTGGATTCCACAACAAAGGAGTTGCTAGTACCAAATAAATTTGTGATTAGCTCGATACCATCATTATGACAAATTTGTAAAATAAAAAACTTTATTGGGTAATCCAAGCAACCATATCAGATCTTTACAGTTTAAAATGTCCCTCCTAGCTTCAGGTACAAATTGATATTCAAAGAATAAGCTATTAGGGTTGAGTCCCTTCCTTGCACACCGTTGACATCAACCACACACCAGTGCTCACCCATAGGATGCTGCTGTGATCCAGACATAGATTCCAAGTAGATGAGCGGCACTCCTTATGTAGTATAGACAGATCTTTATTTAGAATGCAGATAAAAGCCATACTCTTCTAAATACCGTTCTAAAAAAGATGTAAAAAGACCCACTAAAGTATTTCTACGCTATATCTTTTCTCCCTTCTACACCCTGTTTCTATGTCCCTTATGATACTGCACCAGAAGATGGTTGGCAGATGCAGTACAGGTACGCTGTTCTGTTTCCCTTTGTGCTTCATATTGCCTCCCTCTTCTTGGTAGCATGGAGAGGTGAGATTGTACCCTTGATTCTTTCTCTCTAGAATCTAGAGTCTAGATGGTCTAATCTCTGAATCGTTTGTTGCAGTGGAACTATCAGAATATGTAATATTTCCTTGATCCTCTACCATGGATTCTTTGAGAAGGGAAAACATCTGCAGTCTTGGCCAGCCTTTAATGATTGTGACCTGGCTGCGATCTCCTTCCCTGACTAATCATGAAGGGCTTTAATATTGATTTCCTAAAGCCCTGTCTTAAGTGAGTTACAGATCCTTGATACATCTCCTTTACAGGTTCATGCTACTTTGGAACTGCTGACTCTAGCACTGGTGATGTTTGAGGTGACCATGAAGTTGAGGTGGCTTGGCTGGAGGATCTTTCTAAAGCACCGCAGAACCATGCTGAAGGTCAGACGCTCCTATGTAACACATTCATGGGCGCATTTTGTCTGCACTTAACAAAATGGTAAAAGGTTGCATGTTACATTGTAGAATTATACATCCTTTTTTGTTTACAGAGTTGTGTCCTGCTTGTGCAGATTATTGAAGCCATCGTTGTGCTTGTGAGACAGACCTCACACGTGCGAGTAACACGAGCCCTGCGCCCAATTTTCCTGGTGGATTGTAGATATTGTGGAGCTGTACGGAGGTGATATTTGTTTTTTTAAATATTATTTCTATTTTGATATCCTTAGCTGGATTAGGTGATTCCTCACAGATCTGCCAGATGACATGCTTAGCAATGGTCAAAGAATGCAATTCACACAGCACCAGGGTTAAACAACTACCAAGATAATATGATGTCTAAAAATCAGAAGTTGTGGTTAATTTTTTACGTCTCTAGTTTTTTTTATTAGATTTATTGTTTGTTATATGAGAACACTTGACTAAACTATTTATATTAGTTGTTGAGGCCCACGCGACCCACCATTGCTTAAGAGCTTTTCTGGGAAGCTACCACCCTACCTGAATAGACTGCTTCCCCCAGCAGTTCCCTCATCCTATAACCTCCGATCCAGGACCAGCACCTTACTTACAATACCACAATACAAAAAGACAGTAGCTCGGTCCTCATTTTCCTACAGAGCACCGCAATTATGGAATAACCTCCCAGACACCATCAAATCTTCCCCCAGTCTTATGTCACTCATGCTCCCTTTTAACATACCTCAATACAGAATGCACCTGTAAACATGTAACATAATGACTATTTCCTACATATTTATTTTCTGTTAATCTGTATATTTGTGTGTTTTTTTTTTAATATCTTGTATTTTATTACTTTGTATTTCTGTAACATTTCAACGTTCTTGAACCCAGGACATACTTGAAAACGAGAGAAATCTCAATGTATCCTTCCTGGTAAAATACTTTATAAACAAATAAATAAAGATTTTTTTTTTTTTTTATCTGCAGGAATCTGCGTCAGATATTCCAGTCTCTGCCACCTTTCATAGACATCCTTATTCTCCTTCTTTTCTTCATGGTCATATTTGCCATATTGGGTAAGACTGATGTTATATTGTTAATTATTACAGGCTTAAGACTTATGTGACAATCACACATAGGGTGGAGGGTGCTCTGTATACTTAAGAATTGGCAAGGCTGGAAAGAAAGAGATGACAGGTTTTGAAGGAATTAAACTCTGGCCTGGCATCATAATTCTATTTTGAAGCGGTTTCTCTTTATGTGAGCGATGGAATTCCATATACTCCCTCACTCTAACACTGTGAACACAATTTGTTAGACCACCATGCATTTCAGTTACTAATGTTTTGATGCCTTTCGGTGATGAGGCAAGTTATAATACAATATTTAAAGATATTCAGATCTGAATAAAAAAATAGAAAAGATCGCAGCACTCCAACAACAAAGTCTTCATTGAAAAATGAGATGGTACTGTGTGTGGGTATACAACAATATTTGTTTGCGCATTCATCAACCTTACAGAAATATATTATTCCTACACCAGTGTAAAATACCCATTGGATCACCAATGTTATAATTGTGCAGTACTAAAATCGGATGCTTACGTATATGTAACTGTAGTTACGTATAGATTTTTCTGTGTATCAATACTGGTGAACGTGGATTAAGAAAAAAAATCTGTACTTACCTGCAATTACATATCAGTTTCGAATTTTGTTATGCACAATCAATCGTGTTGGTGATCCAGTGGTCTTTTACACTGCTGCACGAATATTATATTTTTACATGGTTGATGAATAGACTGAGAGTTAGGGTTACTTGTTTGTATCATTTTCTATGCAAAGAGAATGAGTTACTACAGAGCTCAAAATTTCCATTCACCTACTAGCATTTGGCGAGTGGAAATGCACACGAAGGCAGCACGATAAATTATTTCTCATGCTGCGTATTTCAGTGGTGCCACCATGCAGCTCCCCTTCCCCAGGCTGCACGGTGGCAGACATCAGCTGCCTAACCTGGCCAAGCTCGTTTCTGTCACTGGCAGGGGCTGGAGAGGAGCTTCCCTGCCTCCTCGCTCTGCTCACACTGGGCTCTGACTGGGTATACATGTATCTGGGGTCTGATGTCTGGATATTAATGTTATTTTTGTAACTTTATTATAAATAAAACCTTCAACAGTGTAATTTCATAAAATAATTTAAGGGTGTGTGTTTAGGGGCAGAGTTAATGGCTGGGTAGGGGTTAGGTGGAGCAACTAGTGGCGAGTAACTCTTATTGCCTGGTTAGTAGCTTGGTACTTGAAATTTGAGCCCTGAGTTACTAGATTATATGTTGTGCTAGGAGAGTCTCTGTAAAGAAATACACAAAGGTCTGAATGTCAGGCGCCACCTAGTGGTTTCTTATGAGAATGTCTTCCCAATGGATTTCACTGAATGTAGTGATAATGAGTGGGATAGGGATTGTGGTGATGAAACAGTTCAGTATGTTTTTTTTTTTTTTTGTATTCAAGGTTTTATTTTACATGTAAGTCATCAATACAGTAATCCGCACTTTCAAAAGACACATAGCGGGAGAATAACAATAAACCGTAGGTAAAAAAGGGGGCAGGGGAGGATAAACGACATCAAAAACAGAGCCTGGCAGAGAGTGCAGAGGGACATCAGGAAAAATAGTTTGTTTCTTTTTTCTCCCCCTAAAGTAAATTTAAAAAAAAAAAAAAAAGGGGGAAGTGGGGATCGCCCAAGAGTGTGACATTCCTGGCTCACCCCAGGAAACGTAAGGTATTCTGGGGGCCATAGAAGAGATCACAGGGCCGGGGGACCTAGGGCCAGGAGAGACGGCCAGAGCCATGGTGGCCGCTCAAGTGGCACGCCCAGGACCACCCAGTGTCCCTCAGCCACAAAAAAAAAAAAAAAAAAAAAAAAAAAAAGTGGGGAGGGCAGAATACCTGACGTCCCAATGGTCTCAGAGTCCTACGTGCCAAGGTCTGCAAGAAGTCCGCCCGTATTGATATTCACTCAAGATAACTATATCAATAAAAAGGGAGGGGGTGGGGGGATGGAATCAGCCAGTAATAGCAATAAACATAGGGACGGGCCATCTCAAGGGGGGGGGGAGTGCAGGGTCCAATAGAAGGAAATCATAGCGATAAACATAGGAATGGGACCATCTCAAGGGGGTGGGTGCAGAGTCCAATAGGGAACAGTTCAGTATGTTATTGTGGACCTATACAGAAGTCTAGGGTGGGCTACATCAGCAGCTCGTCTCCACTCACTAGAGGAAATATCCCAATTCCTCAAAGAGAGGCATATGAAAAAAACAGTGTGGTGGGACAGGCGCTTCTTCCAGCCAGTGGGGGTGTTCTTTAAGATGTTCCCTCTATTTAGATGGGGTCCAGCCCTCAAATAAAACAGAAACAAATATATTGCGCAGTATGTCAGGTAGATATATGAATAAACCCCTTTAGGGAGAATTGACTCACATTTTTCAGTGTCTCAAGATCAGACACTAGATGTAACAACAACCGGCAGCTTTAGGAATGCCGGATTCCCCTTACAGTACTCCAGCGCCTTCTTTCCGCTCCTCAGCAGCAATCCAGGATTGTAGCAGTATAAGTGAAAATCAGCACACAGGGGGTGTAAGATTAATTATTTTATTAAGGTAAAAGAAATAATTTCAATATAAAAAGTGCATCTAAACGCGTTTCGTGGTATAAAGCCACTTGGCATCTACTGAGGAAGTGGCTTTATACCACGAAACTCGTTTAGATGCACTTTTTATACTGAAATTATTTATTTTACCTTAATAAATTAATTAATCTTACACCCCCTGCGTGCTGATTTTCACTTATACTGCTACAATCCTGGATTGCTGCTGAGGAGCGGAAAGAAGGCGCTGGAGTACAGCAAGGGGAATCCGGCATTCCTAAAGCTGCCGGTTGCTGTTACATCTAGTGTCTGATCTTGAGACACTGAAAGATGTGAGTCAATTCTCCCTAAAGGGGTTTATTCATATATTTGTTTCTGTTTTATTTGAGGGCTAGACCCCATCTAAATAGAGGGAACATCTTAAAGAACACCCACACTGGCTGGAAGAAGCGCCTGTCCCACCACACTGTTTTTTTTTCATATGCCTAGGAGAGTCTCTGTCTTGCTTCTTTCTAATGATCCTGGCATTAATAAAATCATTTTTTTTCCACGTATGATCACTCCCAAGAAATGAATGTATAATTCTTCATATACAATACTGTTCAATGAGTTCTAGCATCTGTATTTGCCACACCTCCAGTGATGAGGACACAATCTTCTCATGCTCACCACTAAACTGACTAAACTTGGTGACACCGTGCCTACACATTCTTTAGTGTGGTAGTTGAAATGTGGTTTTAAGGGCATTTCTTGTTTCCAGTGTCAAATATTCCCAGTATGCATTGCTCTTACATTGGCACATATCTTTGGAAAAAATTATGACTATTGGCAAAGGAGATGGATTTATTTTAGTTTTATAAATCTGTGTTCGCACGACAGGACATACTTGAAACCGAGAGAAATCTCAATGTATCCTTCCTGGTAAAATCCTTTATAAATAAATATATATTATAATCCTTTATAGGCCGGCGTCAGACGAACGCAGTGATCACGTCCGTGTTGCCGCACAGTTTAACGTCCGTCGTAGCATAGAATCATGATCAATAGAGACCCACACACGAAGTACGTGTACACCAAAGTGCGGACGCACAACACATGTGGCAAACGGATGCAAGTTAGGCAAGAACGTAAAACTGCTACCACAGACGTGCAGAGTGCGCCATGTCCACATAGCGTTCTGTGTGTGTGATGACACAAAGTCAGACGGAGCGCATTTGCGACGTCCAGCACCTTGACGCACACAATGGCTTTTCATATCATGTACCAATTTGTGTCATTTTTCATATTAATTTTGTTTCCCATAATTCCCTTTTTTTTCTGCGTCCGTCAAGAAAAACGGACTGTGTGGTGTCTACAGTATCTTCCGTCAGTACATCCTTCCTTTACGCTCGCAGAGTGCGCTCAGACTGCTTTCATCTGACATTAGCCTTATTAGTGATAAATCGAAATGAAAATTTCGGGCGGAGACCGATGATGGAGACGGAACTCGGCCGAAAACCGAGGCTGAAACCGAAAATCAGGAATCCGAACCTGGGCCGGAGACTCGCCTGAGCCTGGAGGTCTCCAGGCCTAGAGGAGCCCACTGCTCGTCCCGGTCTCCAGGCCCAGCAGAGTCGGGGGCTCCAGGGCCCAGGTTCGAATGACTGATTGGGGAGTGACAACTACATTCCCATACTTGCCTACATTCACATAACATACTTGCCTACATTCACATAACATACTTGCCTACAATCACAAATTTCGGCCTCCACGCTCCTACTGCGGTCTCCAGCGCAGTCCACCTTCACACTCCCTTTGCGCACAGAGTCAGAGGCTCTGGTCGCAAGATGACATCACGGGGCCGGAAACCTTTGACCCTGCCAACTGCCGGACCGGTGACAGCTTCTCCGCTGGTTCGAAGCTTCCCCCCCAGGCTAGTGATTAGTCACTAGCCTGAGGGGAAGCCTCCAACCAAACAGTGCTGACCTTCAGGCTAAGGCGAGTCCCCGGCTTGGCCGGGCCTCCAGGCCCGGGTTCGTATGACTGATTTTCTGCTAAATTTTAATTTTTTCTGCCCTTTTTTTTCCTTTTGGTCGAAAGTGGCTGAAATTTCGGTGCATCCCTACTTTTTAGACACTTGCCTCTTTCACAAATTTTCCATCACTTCTATGTTGTGCCTGCAGTGTCGCAAATAATTTTTTATCTTGCAATATACAGTACTAAACAAATTGGACAATGCTAGAGGACCGATGGGTGCTATTGGTCTACACTATCAATATTTACATCCAACTGGTTCCTTTTAGTTCTCATAATTGTCTGAAATAAATATGTGTGGTGGCACATTGAGGTCTCTTTAGGTATCTCTGGTCTGTAGGGACTGAAAACGTACAATTGTTTTAAATATTAATACAGTTAGATTAATAACTTGTAATTTTTTTTTAATTTCTTTTTAGGTTTCTATTTGTTTTCTCCAAACCTTACTGACCCGGTAGGTTATGTCGGTTACTGTGGTGTTTTTTAGTTTTCTGTTGGTTAACACCTGTGCATCAGGCAGTGCTTGTTTGTGAAACCTTCGACATTTGAATATGCCCCATTGCTATAATCAATAGGCTAATTATATGTACACCATATGTAGTATGCATTAAAGGGTCTTCGTTAAATATTTCAATCATTATTCCAAACATGGAGTGTAGCGCTAGCCGACTGTTCACCAACTCAGATGAGGGAATACATAGACCTATACATATCATACATTTTTCAACATCCACAATTGGAGGGAACCTTTACAAATATATATATTTATGGGTAAATCAGTCCTTGGTACTTCGATCTTTTAAATACACTTGGAAAGAAGCTGAAAACAAAAGAAGACTATTGTGCAGTATATCTGAACAATATATAACTCAATCATGCGTGATTAACCTTGGTGATTGAGTTATGTAATTTTCAGATATATTGCGCAATGGTCTTTTTCCAAGTGTATTTAAAAGATCGAAGAACCAAGGACTGATTTACCCATAAATATATATATATGTCTATGTATTCCCTCATCTTAGCGAATAGCCGGCTAGCTAGCGCTACAGTATATACACTTTTTTTTTTCTATAGAGACCACAACAAAAGTGTTGAGCAAAGAGGGATACATATACATTTTCCTGTGGGTGCTTCACCCATACCTGTATATTTCTGTTATTCCAAACATATCTATCTTTTTCAACCTACGTCAGGGTCTTTGTATGACCGTATTGATATTCAGGATGTTGAACCATTTTTAAATTTTTTTGAATAAAGATTGAAGATTTTAATGAAGACCGGGGGGGGGGGGGTGTCCTACATATTGTGTGTGTTTATTATATATATATTTTCCTAATGAAAATCCAGGTTGGAATTTTGGGATTGAAACGTTGATGCTGTTTATAAAATTACAATTACTTTATCAGGCCTCCTGAATTTTTCAGGCCTTCTCTCTTCATTTTTTCAATTGTTGATGTTGGCTGGAGATGGTTGCGGTAAGGCTAAAGGAATGGAGACATGAGTGCAGGACGCGATTGTATATATATATGTGTGTGTATATATATATGTTATTTGGGATGTATGTAAGAATTTCCGATTAGCTCTTAACTTTCAGGGTTATTCAAAGAGAATCGAAAAGTCACCGCACGTTTGGTGACTATTCGTTCTGTTCAATTCGGTGCGATTTGGCGATCCCATTTCGGCGACCCTGCGGTGTATTCAGTAAGCACCACAGGGCCATCGTAGTGCAGGGAAAAGCCGCCGCAAACCTGACGGACACTCACCGCAAAACCCAGCGAACGCACACCGAAAGCCACAAAAACATCTGTATTAACCCCGCCGAACGCGCCGGAGAAACCCGAGCAGCCGCCAATCACAGCGCAGCGCAGCCACCGGAAATACCCGACACCGCAGACGAATGGAGTGAAGAAGAAAAAAAAAACAGTACGTTTGAATGTTTGAAAAGTGAAATGCTCTTTGCAAAGAAACCACAGAATGAAAATGGCTGAAATTTACATATATGATCCAATGAATGATAATAAAAGGGCTGTTACAGAAAAAAGAAAATAAAACGATTTAAAAAAAAGATCCTAAAAAAATCTATAAAGAGTTTTTATTACAGAATATTATAATCAACGGTTTATTAGATATTGAATTAAAACGGGAATATTTTTAACATTGAAGCCTATGGGATTCGCCTGAATAAATCTGCTGCATAAAACCACCGAACAGCAGGGCAATTCTGCAACTTTTCCATGCTGGTTTTTCTCTGAAGACGAAGCATTGCTTATCTATGGGGCTTTCACTGCCCTCGAACAGGCACCATATGTGCAGGCAGTTCGCCAACATTTGGCGAACTGCCTGCTCTCTGGATAGCCGAATGGCCAGGAAAGGTAACCGTGCACTGATTTTCACTGTTCATTTACCTTTCGGCCCCAATTCGGATCTCTTTGTATAACCCTGATAGTCTTTTATCTTTTAGTGTCTATTTCACATCTGTATTTTTATTTCCCAGTATTTTAGCACACTAGAGAATAGCCTGGTCAACCTATTTGTGCTTCTGACAACTGCTAAGTAAGTTGCTCCACTTTATTCTTTCTATGAGTTTTGAAAGCTCAGGCGCCTATTGAAATCACAGATCTCTTCTTGCCTTACAGTTTCCCAGATGTCATGATGCCGGCATATTCTCTGAACCCTTGGTCCTGCATCTTCTTCATTGTCTATCTGTCCATTGAGCTTTACTTCATCATAAACCTTGTGAGTTTGCCACTACTTTGGTCATCGCTTGTGTATCGACCACTTCTGTGAATCACAGTAAATTTGTTTCAGGGTGTACACTGACAGGATAGCTTAACATTTGTGAAGACAAAGAATTTGAAAGGTGTTGAGCTAGGGATTCACTATAAAATTAGCAGATTTTTAACCAATTCATTGCTGGAATCCATTTGTGTGTCTGTGTGTAAATGTAGTTTTTTCTTCCATGACCTTACCATTACAACAGAGGACACAATTTCTTTCTTTTACTTGCATTCAGTGGTAAGATGATGGTTCGGAACTCAGAAAATGATACTTATTTGTGCTTTGCATGTGTTCACATTTTTGAGAGTAGCATGTTTATTAAGTGCTAGAATAGAGACATTGCATTCAAACAAAAGCAACAGCAGTAGAGTGCCAGCCATAGGCCCCTATTACATTCTTCACGCATTTGTTTTTGCGCGCGCAAATGCGCATTTGCGCGAGGGGCAAAACCCTTTGCGCTGAATGTCGTATTACAACGTTCGCGCAAGCGATGCGTGTTATCGTTTAATGCGGATGGATCTGCGCGAGCGTGATGAACTGTGCGCGTCCTATACTTAACATTGTGAAAGCAAATTCGTTGATGCGCTGGTACGCGGATGGTATTACAATCGATGCGCATCTTAAAACGAACAACGTTTGTGCGCATAATTTTAACTTCTTTGAAAAGCTGGTGGTAACTGCAAATCGGAACGTTCTGGCCGAAACGAAAAACACCAGCACAAAAAAATAAATACACAGTATAGTTACACATTCTACACATACCCAAACAAAAAAATTGTGAATTCGTGCGTGTTTTTGCTGCAGCATATATACTCAGATTTGCTTTGACAGGTGCAAAAACTTAAGTCAATTAAGGTAAATTGATGTCAATTAAGAAAATGAAATCAATAACCTGGATCGGCGCAAATACTGCTCTCTGGGGTCCTGGAGTCTCGTATATATATATATAATAAAGAGAGAGACAATAATAGTGCAACACTGTTATATACAATGTACTATGAATATATGTGGTGTAGACCCCACTTACAAGTGTAGAGCCCTACACTGGCTCTAAGTGGGTCCAGGCATGCGGGTAATTATCTTCAGTTTCTCAGGTGACCCCCACCTTACAGCAAAGTTTTTCCTTTTTCTTTATCCGAAGTTTAAGCGGTAGAAAGGAAAACAGGAAGAGAAATCCTTGTGTAGATCCACAAATTAAGGTCACAATATTATGTACAGTTGGAGTTGTACTCACATTTTGTGGAGCTCACATAGCTCATGGATATATGCCCATAGGTTTTTTTTAGTAGGAGAAAAACCCAGAAGAAAAACCACCGATGTTTGCAGGAATCAATGAAGCAGGAATCAGGATAGGAGATGAAAAAAAATAAAATTTATTTAAAATATAATTAAAATCACCACCAGAACGCGTTTCGCCGCATGTGAAAACGCGAAACGCGTTCTGGTGGTGATTTTAATTATATTTTAAATAAATTTTATTTTTTTTCATCTCCTATCCTGATTCCTGCTTCATTGATTCCTGCAAACATCGGTGGTTTTTCTTCTGGGCTTTTCTCCTACTAAAAAAAACCTATGGGCATATATCCATGAGCTATGTGAGCTCCACAAAATGTGAGTACAACTCCAACTGTACATAATATTGTGACCTTAATTTGTGGATCTACACAAGGATTTCTCTTCCTGTTTTCCTTTCTACCGCTTAAACTTCGGATAAAGAAAAAGGAAAAACTTTGCTGTAAGGTGGGGGTCACCTGAGAAACTGAAGATAATTACCCGCATGCCTGGACCCACTTAGAGCCAGTGTACGGCTCTACACTTGTAAGTGGGGTCTACACCACATATATTCATAGTACATTGTATATAACAGTGTTGCACTATTATTGTCTCTCTCTTTATTATATATATATACGAGACTCCAGGACCCCAGAGAGCAGTATTTGCGCCGATCCAGGTTATTGATTTCGTTATTGTGTGCAATGGTATAGGGGAAACCACTATATCCTGAGATTGGCTATCTGGGCACCCCGGTGGTGGATGCATGTTGTGTGGCGCTGCACCATTCGTTGTTTATGATGTCAATTAAGGTTCTTAATTTTGATTGGCTGAATCCGGCGAAAAAAACAGTCCGCACACTGATTTCCGTGCGCTACGTTACTGCGCGCATATTAGGCTAGGGTCAGACGAACGCGCGTGCAGCCGCACTTTATCACGGCCGTAGTAGCAGCAAATGATGGCCAACGACGGGCAATATACGAAGTACGGCCGCGCATCGCAAGCGGCAAACAAACGCATTTTTTCGAGAACGTGATACCGCTAGTACTGACGTTCAGAGTGTGCTGCATCCGCTAGCGGCATGTTTGCATGATTAGGAGACGTCAGACGCTGCTAATGTCCGGCCAACATAACGTCCAGACGCAAGAAGTGTTTTATTGATGATCCGTACAAAATCACGGACGAAAATGCTCATCGTATGACCGCTATCGCGTATTCTGTGAAAAAATACGTCCATTCGTTCGAACGCACTTTTTCACGAGCGACGTGAAAAATGCGTTCGTCTGACCCTAGCCTTACTCTTCGTTTTGTGTGTCGTTTTTCTGAATGTTATTTTTGGGAAAATGCGTTCGGATCGTAATGGCACCATTAATTTTCACGCGATAACCCTTAACGCTGCGCGCAAAAAAATTGCCCTGCGCGGATGAATTTGCGCAAAGAATGTAATAGAGCCGATAATGTCTAGATGTGTATGTGTAGTCCCCTAATTGGCACTGGAGATCCTGTGCATTGCAACCCCTTTTATACCTTTGCAAATGGTTCTGCAATCGCCATGCTCTCATTACAGCCCTATCACAACAGTGATGTGTTGAACGGATAACATGGACAGTTTATAAGGTCTCAATTGTCACATCCTTAATAGGGTGTAATGTGGCCATTAATACTTCCCATTTTAGGTACATCTTTAACCCATTTGGAAATAGTGATGGTCTTTGCACTGCATACATGTAAGCCTTCTGATGTAACCAGAGGTTGTTTCAATTTGTGTGGACTATGAAGGTCTATTAATCAGATCACCTGCTAAAGAGACTGAGATGAACATGCTGATTGCTTCCTTCACAGCTCCTGGCAGTCGTTTTCGACACTTTCAATGATATAGAGAAGAAGAAGTTCAAGTCTTTGCTGTTGCACAAGCGCACGGCCATGCAGCACAGTTACCAACTGCTCCTCAACTCACAGGTATCCTGAGGTGGAAGCAGTAAGTTGCTGTGAGGTGTACTAGTGTTCAGAATGCCAGGTTAGGTATAACAAGCATTGTCTTCATGTCCTGAGTACCAAAAAAAGACCTTTAGTAAATCTGTGCCTTTCAGATGCAGGCTGAGAGGTACCTACCTACTTCTGTTGTATGGCGTATGCTGTTTGTTTCCAAAATCTGATATACTTCCAGGCTATGTTTTTGGAAATACTATCGCAAGGTTCAAGGACCCTTCATTTGCATTCCCTGTTATTTTATTTGGGGAAAGAAGGCTGTGGACCCTGAAGTGCTATGAGAAAATTGTCCTTGCAAACTCCTTAATTTTTTGCTAATAATGTTTGGGCCATAGAAAAACCACAAGGAAATATCCAAGTATTTTTTATTAGATGGACAATACAAAACAGCACTGTTTGTCAATCCTTGTTCTCTGCTTTGCTACAATTAGACGATCTAACTTCTGTCTCATTGTTTTTCCACTCTTTTTTTTCCCCTTTGTGTCTTGCAATGTGCTTTTGTAGATTAATCTGTCAGCATTAGTTCATCCAAGCAGTCAACAAATCACTTCAAGTCTGAGACCAAAATGTTACGTCTGCAAACCTGTTTTTATTTTTTTTTTCTCCTTTTTCCAGGCATCCCCAGGTATCTCGTTTCGCCATTTTGATGGGATGATGAAGTTCTACAAGCCTCGTATGTCAGCCCGAGACCGATATTTGACCTTCAGGGCTTTGAAGAAGAGCAATTCGGATACTCTCTGGTAACTGAACATAGGGATTTGGTTTAAAGCAGGGATCTGAAACTCTGGCCCCCCAGATGTTGAGTACCTACAATTCTAAGAATTCTTTAAATGCAACAGATGCTCAGACAATCATGGGAGTTGTAGTTAAGAATCATCTGGAGAACTGGAGTTTGAGATCCATGGTTGAAAGGAACACTGAGTCTAGGCATTATGAGCTCTCTCTCCCCACCTGCGGCCACGTGACATGCTCCGGCTTGTAGGACACTGGCAGCTTGACTTGTCCAGAGGATTGGAGAGCTTGCATTGCTCTGGACAGAAAATAAGATATAAAATTATCTTAAGGGGTAAAACCAGAGGGGTTGTATGGAGAAGTTAATGTTTAACCCATCAGTTTCCTCCCCCTGCTTAACCCTAGAATGACAAGTTTTTATAAAGCGCTAACAGGTTCTGTAGCACTGTACAATGGGAGGCAGAATAACAATAGACATACAGGTTAAACACACAGAACAGTAGGAGAGAGGACCCTGCTCGAGAGCTTACAATCTCCCTTTAATGTTTTTTGAGAGTGGGATATACCAGGAAATGCTCAAATTAATTATTTCACCACTGTGTGGATCTTGTATTGCTATCTACTTTATGCTGTTAAAACACCACTTGTCAAATCTATATACCTAAAATGTACAATTGCCCACTCTTCTTTTTCTGGCTCCTTAGTTTGTTAAAATTTATCAAGCTGTGTGTTTGTTAACATGTATTCAGCGTTTATTGAAGAAGTAAATATACAGTGTAGAGTCATACATATAATGAAAAGCTTCTCAAGAAGAAAGTGTTGTTATACAGTATTGTACAACAGAGGTGCATATGGCATAATATCTGTCAGAACTGTCACATATCATATCTGTCACAACAGATCAGGAATTTAACATGCTTTATATGGAGAAAGCCCAGGACAAACTCTGTATAGAAGTCCGTTTTTAAATACCTTCATATGTTACATGTTTTGGATACGTGTTGTTCATGTATGTGTGCACAAGGCACAGAGAACTTCATATTTGTTTTATTAATTCCAATGTATATCTGGGTTTGTGTCATGTCTGGTGATTGTGCAGTTTTTCTCAGTTTTACATCAATACTTATTCAGTGAAGGTCTTGCATGTTTCTTTTTTTCCTCTCTTGCAGGTTAAAAGACTTTTACCATTTTTTTGAAATCGTCGACTTGAAGTGGAAGGTGAGGTCCAGTAATATGGTAATTGGAGGTGCAGTTTTCTAAGGTTCAGCTTGATTAGAGGGCTTCGAGGAAATCCCATCCATCGGCCGAAATGTCTACGTTTGTTTTGCGTGCTTGATAATGGTCAATGCAACGTTACATATAAATATGTTGGTCCAATTAACAGAAATGTAAAGTTCATCAGGATGGCATACACAAAACAGGGAATACTAGTTCTTGTGGTTTCATTGCCTGCCCATGTGGAACATGATTGCATTCAGATAGCCACATAAAATTCTTTGTTATGCAAATTGCTTTTTCCTTCATCTCTTTCCACACTCTTTCCTTTTGTTTTTTCCCATAATTTCAAGTCATTTTGAATATTTTCCAATGAGTCCAGTTTAGTTATTTATCTGCTGATTTACTCCACTTGTCACAATGTTCACGTTTTTTAGGCTGGTGTAAGACACGTTGTGATGGCCATTTTCTCTTTCTGCAGGTACAGAAAATTCGTGAACACTGGTTTGATGATCTGCCTCCCACTGCACTCCTTATCTTTAAAGGTGGAGTAAAATGGCATTCATAACCAGTTTCTTTTTGTCTGCATATATATCCCCTTAATAAGCAATTACTTAATCGCCAAGTGACAGTCAAGATTGAATGGTTTCTATCAAGAAGTAATTGTTTACAATTATTTATAAAGTGCTAACATATTCTGTAGCACTGTACAATGGGTAGGACAAGACAAATATAAAATAAACAACCAAATTTGACAAACTGAGAACAATAGGCAAGAAGAGCCCTGCTCAAGAGCTTACAATCTTAGAGGAGTGGGGTGACACACAGAGGTGAGGGTAAATTGCAGAGTATGTGAAGTAATGAGATGCATGGGGCTGTGTGGGAGATAGATCAGGAATGTTACAATGGGGGGATTATGGAATGAACGGATAGGCTCTCTGAATTCGTTTTCACAGACTTCTTGAAAGAGCGGAGGGACAGGGAGGGAGTTCCATAAATAGGGGGCAGCTTGGAAAAGGTTCGGAAGGTGAGAGTTTGGAGTGCGTGTATGAAGAGACGATGATAGATCATTGGTTGTGTGAAATGCCCAGGATGGAACTTGCCTTGTAATAGATGTCGACAGAGACACAATTATGGAGAACTTTGTATGGGAGGACCATTAATTTGAATTGTATTCTAAAGGAACCAAGGAGCCAGTGCAGAGATTGGCAATGGGTGAGGTGTGAGAGGAGGTATGGAATGGGAGGTAGATGAGCCTGGCAGAGGCGTTCATTACAGATCTGGTATCACTTAAGGCCAATGAGCAGAGGGTTACAGTAGTTGAGGTGAGATATAGGAGCTTGGATGAGTGTTTTAATAGAGCCCTGGCTTAGAAAGGGTCAGTTGTGTGCAATGTTTTTTTAGCTGAGGGTGACAAGGATGGATTTTTATCTCTGGTGCATTTTATTGTACCTGTCCTATTTTTTTTCAATATTCTTTGGTTTCTTTTTCAGGTATTAACGTATTGGCAAATTCCAAAGCCTTCCAGTATGCCGTTTGTAAGTATAAATCCCTCTCTTGTTTTTTTGATCCGTGCATTGTTGTTGTGGTTTTTTTGTGTATGTGTGTGTGTAAGCAGAGGTAAAGTTCTAGAAAAGGTGGGACCTCGCCATGATTTTGTCCCTCAAACACACTCAGATCTGATATATTTATGTATATATGTGGAGTTTAATAAAAATATGTTAAATCCCATATTTATTGTGACTTGCCTGGAAAAAAATAACATTGAACACCTGAATAGACGATTTATAGTGTATGGTACCAATGGGAACTCTGTTGCATCTGCAAAAATGGCGAGGGAATTGTGTTGCCACGGGTTTCTCCTTGACTTGACCCCTGCTTGTAAGGCGCTCTTTGTTAGATTGTACTGTTTCATGCCGTCCTTTAGAACTACCACTTGGAACCTTAAAGAAGATGTACTATCAGCAGAATAGCCACTCAAGCAATTTTGCCAATATTGCTGCAGCTATAATGCTGCCCCTTTCCCACTGATGTTTAAGTAGGGTGCTTGAATTTCCTCCTGTGACCTAAATATACTCCACACGTATTGTACCCACCAAGTGAAAGTAGTCTATCCAGTTCTCACTTCCTTCATCATGCTCTGTGAACGAGCTTGAGTTTCCACACATTCATAAACAATCTTGGGCTGTGCTGTGTACTAAAAGAGCAGCTTGCAAGAAGCTGAACTGCATGCTCTATTAACCCTCCTAGTGTGCAAGGTTTAATTTTGTGTACTTGGCCTGCAAAACGATTGGCTTCAGATTGGCCGACCCAAGGTTTGGGTAAAGTCCACAATGGCTGCAAGAGCTGGGCATTACCGTAATCTCAAACTACTGGAATTGAAGTTATGCTTTCTAAGCTTGTTTGACTTTTTATTTTGCTGAATTTTAATGAATTACGTATAGTTATGGGACTTTTTACAGCTTAAAATGGATCTTTTAAAAGACTTCTTTTTTTTCCAGGAAACTGATTTCTGTTTTCTCGGCTCATGCAATCCCAGAAGGAAAGCTGTATTTTTATTATTGAATTCAGACTATTACGTTTACTGTATCCCGTTTTGCAATGCACTCATAAAACTGAGTAATGTACCTCTTCACAGGGTCATCTCCAAGAATAACTGCACTCTTTGGGCTCTATCACCTCCCTCAAGCTAACAATAGCGTCAGGTTAGCGCTAGTTTAAAGGAGGTCATAGCATTGTGCCCACATCGCCTAAGGAGGTCATAGCATTGTGCCCACATCGTCTTCGAATCGCTAATGGGTTAAAAAATGCGTTAGCGCTTGTTAATTTTGCGATTCGTAGCGTGAGTTTACTGTACTTTGCGCTCCTTATACCTAACATGGGGACCGCAAAGTGCAAGTCCAAATTAACTAGGGTTAGGATCACTTGGTCCTAACTAAAAAACGCTTCAGAATCCGTTTTCTGCAGCTTAAACCCCCCCCTTAAATAAAAAACAAATGCTCACCTCTTATCCTACGGCGAGAACGGTGCCCCGATTCGCTGCTTCTGACTGCCAGGAGCAGAGGGAGACTGGGGGAAGAAAGTCCCCTGTCTCCCTCTGCGATCACTCCACCGACCGGGAAGGTGCTTGCGAGAGGTGAGATCCTGGCAGCACGATCTTCCATGGAGTCCTACGGATACCATGGAGGGGATACTGGGGACAGGGCTGTAGCGCTGCCCTGGATCTGCAAGGCTAGTGATCGCTAAGGGGCAGCCTGCCGGATTCGGCACCTGACCCATGGGACGCTAAGGGGAAGTTAGTTAACGCAAATTTTTCCCCTTAGCGTCCCAGTTTTAGCTCAGGGCACGCAATAGTGCCCTTTATCTTCTTGAATCAGAGTCTCAGCTTATGCGAGCCCATGTACTTGCAGGCCAATAATGTCAGGGTTCCTATTGGTCACTGGAAAACGTATTCATCATTTCTAGCAAGGTAGAAAAAGTGATGTTCAACTCCGCGGCGCTGACTTGGTTTGGTTCGCCAAAATACCCCTAAAAGGGTGCTTCCAATCACCCAAGAATAAATTCAAACAAAAATACAAAAAAATGGAGGGTGGCGCTCACATACACAGTATCTAGGATATCAGAGGAGAGACATCTCATGTAGGAAAGTTAGTTTTTGAGATCACAAGCCAGGTATCCAGATCTCAACACGATGGCCACCATCACATTCTGCAATATTCTATCATCGCAATTGTATTTTGTGTCTGCATGTATTAATTTGTGGCTGATTATCCTCTAAATTGCCGCATTTTTAGATGGAATATGTAGCTAGTCTTTCACTAGTGCCCCTCCCCCCCATTACAAAGGCCTCTGACACCTAGATACTTATCTGAATTAATTTCCTTTTCACACAGAAACACACAGCAAAAGTTTCATTTTAACACTGATCGGTCGAACCCTCCCTCCCCATCCACCCAGGACTGGCCTCTAATTTCAGGCATCCTTTCCAGCTGTCTCCTCTTCTCTCTAATTACTCTTACTAATCCCAGGCTTCTGGTCTCTCCCATACAAGCTCTGCAGTGGTCTTCTGGCCACCAGCTCCCCCTCCCCCTGCTGGAACTGGAACTGCAAGGTCCACATACTGCTGTACAATGCGCTCCCTGTCTCTTCTACTCTTTTACTCTGCATTCATCCTAAAATGGAACTCCTGCCTCTGTATCACCAACCCCTCCTCTATTTTCATCTCTCTCTCTCGTATAAGACATTCCCATACGGGGAAGTCTGCCACCCAACACACTAATACACATCACTGCCCCAACCAGTCCATCATTCTCACATTGCAGTCCTCTCCTCTTCTTTCCACCCCAACCCTTCTAGATTGTGAATTCCCACGGGAATAGGGCCCTCATTTCCTCATGTATCCGTTTATAAAATGTTGGTCAATGTATTGTAACCCTGTCTGTATCATACCCTTTGTTCAGCGCTGCGGAATATGATGGCGTTTTATAAATAAAGTATAATAATAATAGTATAATAATAATCATAAGTCTTAATGGATGTTCTTCCTGGATAATACCTCAAAAGGAAGGGAACAAAGACAAAAAAACGCAAATGGCATAATATTGTTGAGGGGCAGCAGGCTTAAAAAGAGAGAGAAGGGACCATTCTTACTCACCCTTTTAGAGAGCTGCCAGCCCTTAAATGTAGTGTTCCAGATGTTAAAGGTCACCTCCTCACGATGTATGCGATACACTGTAGCAGCGTTGAAACATCCACATATGTTGTCTTCACCAGGCATCAGTAGTTTAGAGGAACGGGGCACCCCGACGTGGGTTATTCTCCAGCAGAGATGGTCCAAAGCGAAATACAATAATTTCTTTTTAGCTCTCTAAAAGGGTGAGTAAGAACGGTCCCTTCTCTCTCTTTTTAAGCCTGCTGACCCTCAACAATATTATGCCATTGGCGTTTTTTTTGTCTTTGTTCCCTTCCTTTTGAGGTATTATTCAGGAAGAACATCCATTAAGAAGAAATTAAGACTGTTATGATCTCAAAAACTAACTTTCCTACATGAGATGTCTCTCCTCTGATATCCTAGATACTGTGTATGTGAGCGCCACCCCTCACTTTTTTTGTATTTCTAGCAAGGTGTTTGATTAGATATGTGGAGCTAGCTGCTCCAAGGAGCAAAGGTTAAACCTGTAGATTGACTGAAAGTATTTACAAGTGCTTATTCATTACAATCAACAAACTGTCATACATATCAACGTGTATCTTCATTAAGAAAGATGATCGTTTAATGTTAAATAATAATTACTAATACTGTTGCTGTAGTTTGTGTGGTCTTTATTGCCACATACTCCTCTGGAGTAGGCTGCATTCCATCATTGAAAGAGACTTGGTTATTGTTCTTCAATTCCAGTATCAGTTGTGTCCCACAGTTTTATGTTTGTACTCCTATATTTTTCCATTTTGTTTCTTTTTGTATTAGTACTGGTTCATGTTTAATTCATTAGTTTGTTTGTTTTTATATACACAGATACCGTGGTGGTAATCAATGGCATATGGATCTTTGCTGAGACTTTTATGCTGCAGGGTAAGCCAAGCCTGATGCTGTACTTTCTCAAAAGTGGAATTGTAAAGTCACATGATATATATTTAGTTTGTTTGTTCTTATATTTCCCCTGCAACATAAAAATGCTTAGACCTCTATCTCTTTGCTCAGGTGGGAACTTCTTTCCTGGAGGTGTTCCTTGGAGCTACATAGTCTTCCTGACAAGTGAGTCACATAGCCCTTCTTATGTTCCTTTTCACTGTCTAGTTCACATCATTTTTCATTTGGCCTGACTTGTCATTTACTTTTAAAACACACCCTATTTCCTTTTATTTTCAGTTTATGGAACCGAGCTCATGGTGAAGGTGACGGGTCTGGGACCTCTGGAATACTTCACATCCGGTTGGAATCTGTGAGTGTTGTCATTCAGCCTATGGATTGTGAATGTAGAGATTTTGTAAAAGTGATATGAATTAAAAGGTTCTCTTCATACATATCATAAGTTGTAATTTATGAACTTTGTAAGTAAATTTTGTATTCCTTGCATAGTGTATATTTGTATGTCAGATAGTCCTCTAGCATGGATACATGGCATATTAGCATAAGTGACTGAAAATATATGATTCATATTTTCACTTCACTGTACAGGTGTGGTGCAGCATCAAGCATAGATGTGATAACCCAGTGTTGCTGCTCTACACCTCCCCCCTTCTCCCCACAATGAGTCCCTCCATGAGGACATTCCTGGATTCTTGGTGTTCCTGATCCCCCCCCCCCCTCGATGACTAGCTGAGACTTAGAGACGTTGCTTTTGTCCCTTTTGCTGACTCCTACGGTGTGCAGAGTATTCATGATGACATAGTGGATGCTGGGGACCTCATTTCTCCCCCCCCTTTTTTTTTTTTTTTCTTTAATTTGGCAGATTGGGACTCCCTTGGGGCGAGCCACTATGGCGACTTTTCCGGATAGGTCTGCCATAATTGGCCCTCAAGCCCTTGGCCGCGTGACATTTGCCCTCCATGGCCTCCTTGTCTTTGGACTCTCTCGAGTGAGCCAGGAGAGTCACGTAGATGGCCTTTGCCATATCCCCCTCCCTACCTTCCCCCCCCCCCCCCCCCCCGGTCCCCACTTCTCAGCTCAGTGCCTTGCATTAATACTATGTACACCAGCTTTCTCTGCTTGTTGGCCCTGCGAGGCCATTGTTTTCTGTTACACTGGATGTTTTATACTGCTGTCTTTTCAAAATAAAAAATTTGAATTACAAAAAAAAAAAGAAACCACAGGATAGTTAGAGGCTAAAAACTGAGAAAGCATATTTTCAGAAAGTGCAGGTGGGATTGGAGGTGTTCCTTTTAACATTTGCATCGAGTGCCTGGGTGAATAGAGGAAAGTGTTTTCTTAATGAATCTTGAATCGCAGCCAGAAGGACCTTGATAAGCGGGGGACTGTTTATTTAAAAAAAAAAAACACATACAGGGTTATCCAAAGAGATTCGAATTGCTTGAGAAAGGTAACCGAACGCTGAAAATCAGTGGTCGGTTACCTTTCCTGGCCATTCGGCTATCCAGAGAGCAGGCAATTCGCCAAATCCTGTCGAATTGCCTGCACATACGGTGACTGTTCGGTCCCTGTTCGAGGGCAGTGAAATCCCCATGAAAAAGCACTGCTTCGGCTATTCAGAGAACACAAACCAGCAGTGAAAGGTACCCAAAATGCCCTGCCATTCGGTGGTTTAATTCGGCAAATTTATTCAGGAGAATCCCATAGACTTCAATGTTAAAAATATTCCCGTTTTAATTCAATATCTAATAAACCGTTCATTATAAAATTCTGCAGCAAAAAGTCTCTTTATTTATAGATTTTTTAGGATACTTTAAGCATTTTTCTGAATTTTTTTAAAAAAATTTAAAAGTCCGATTTTTTTTTTTTTTTTTTCAGTTTGGTTATTTTTTTTGTAACAGCCCTCTTTATTATCATTCCCTGGACCTCCTGTGAAAATTTCAGACATTTTCGCTCAGTAGTTTCTTTGCAAACAGCGTTTCATTTTCCCAGATTCATACAAATGGTTTTTCTAATTTATTCACTGCCTCCTCTACGTCTTAGCTGCTTCAGCTCTGTGTGATTCGGCTCATGTTCGGCTCCTGTTCGGGTTTTTCGAAGGTTAATCCAGATGTTTTTGCTTGTTTTCAGCGTGCATTCGGTTAGTTTTCGTCAGGTTTGCGGCAGCTTTTCCCTGCAATTCGGGGACCCTGTGGTGTTTGCTGAATACACCGCAGGGTCACTGAAATGCAATCGGCAAAAGGAACCGAATTGAAGAGAACGAAAAGTCACCGAACGTGCGGTGACTTTTCGAATCTCTTTGGATAACCCTGATAGTTTTGTCCTCCTGATGTAAAGAGGCCTCCATTCAATCATATATCATGCGAAAGGAGGGAGGGGTGGTAGAGATCCATTGTGACAATATGGCCTTCTTGCCATTGGCAGCCAGCAAGCAAAGCCAAAACCAATGTTGCTTCGAAACAGGTTGGGGATAAGTGGAGAGGTGGTGGTTAAATATGGCCCATTCAGGTACACTCCCTTTTTACATTATATTTCTGTACAATTTATTATACGTTATTAATTTCCAGAGGCCTCTGAATTTCAGACTTAATTACGACTTTGATGCTCTGGATGAGTCCTGGTTCTAGCCAGTGCTCCTCCAATAACTACAGCACCGCTAGGAACACGCTGGGAGACTCTGTGCAGCTGCAGCATTTCACAGGCTGCACAGAGGCAAGCTGGCTTTGTGCAGCATTTCCCTCAAAAACGGCTGCTCAGCATCTTCCAGCATGTATATTTTGGATCGTGTCTCCCCTTCCCTTCCAGCATCAGATTCTTACAGATTCCATCATCTATAATATTCAGGGTCCTGAGCATTCCGGATAAGGGATGCTCAATCTGTACAACTTTCTACTAACATTCTCTGGTAATTTCTGCAACACTATACGGTCTATTCACAAAGCAGCAAAATTACGTGCAATTTCGGTGCTTTGCTTTTGGGTGCACTTCGGCATTTTAATTTTTATTCATCCAAATACAATGAATACACTTTTTAGCGAATGGTCACCGTATTTTGCCGAAATTGAAGTAGCCGTAGCAGTTATTGGATGTCGGTGAAAACCGCCAAATTGCGCAGATAACCATCGAATTGGCATCGGTTGAATTTCAGCTTCCTAGAAGAAAAAAAGGAAGTCTCCTATTCTCCTTATAGGCGTTTAAATCAGTAAAAATGTGTCCAAATAATAAAAAAGGTCCTTTAAAAAATAATAAAAAGGTCTGTTACAAAAATATAACAAAAGTCTTTTAATCACATAAGGACCACTGACATACATAGTACGTCCTGGGGAAAATTCCACGTAAGGACCAAGTACTACTATGTACATCATGGTCCTTTAACCCCTCCCTATACTTTCCTCTCTGGCCGGGGTCCTACGCCGGTCTGGCTACCTTGAAGCCGGCCCGACAGTTTTATGTGCCCTGTCTATCGCGATGACGTAATCGCTAGGCGCGATAATGTCAATATCAGGCCCACCACCGGTGCCTGCAGGGGAGAACCTGAAAGGGGAGACCCCTCTCCTTCCCTAACTGCTGCACATAAAAAAAGAGGGGTACCGCTGTTGAGGGCAGCGGTGCCTCTCTTTAATCCCTTAGGCACAGGATCGCGATTCGCTCCCGGAGGTGGCTGACATCTTGGATGTCAGCCAAGCCTCCTGGGTCACCCCCACTCACTGACGTTGTCGCCATATATGTGATGACGTCAGTTGGCCAGTTAACCCCCTAACTGCCAAGTGGAGCTAGGGGGTCATTTGGACCCCCTTATCTCCTGATCCGTGGCAGCTAGAGGGTCACCGATCATGGCCTTTCCAATAATACCAAACGTGATCATGTTTGGTGTACTAATAAATAATAAAAATATTAAAGTGTTTTTTTAAAAAAAAAAAAAAAAATTGTCTAGGGGTATAATAAAATAGGACTTCAAATCACGTTTAAACATGATGAGCATAAAATGGTCAAAAAGAGCTCAGCACACAGAGGTGAAATGGCTCAGCAGTGCAGGCATTAAAAAGCAAAAACATTTAAAAATTGGATATTTCTAATTTCAGGACAAAATTTTGAAACTATTTAGCTGTTTTTTTTTGGCAGTAGTAGATTTTGGGGATTAAAGTTTGAAAACTTTTTTTCCATTTTTTTTCTCATCCTTTTTCATAATTTTTTTATAGTAAATAATGATATGATGAAAATAATGGTGTCTTTAGAAAGTCCATTTAATGGCGAGAAAAATGCTATATAAAATGGTATATAAACGAGTAAGAGTAAAATTAGACCTACACACAAACATCGCAGAAATGTAAAAACAGCAGTGGGTACTTTCGGACTGACAATGATAAAATCGTCAGGTCACTGTGGGGTTAAAAATTATTTTAAAAAAAGTCTTCTGGGGGGCGTGGCCGACTGCAGAGGGGGAAAGACGTGTCTTTTAGAGCTCCGCTCTGTCTATCCCAATTTGGGGTATTTTTGAGGACTTTTGCCGCTGAGTTTTGACTCCAGAAGCACCCCTGAGCGGTGGGCCATCAGGGAGAGCTGTCCGGTGCCTGTTTAGTCTCCCCCACACCGGACCAGAGACACGTATTTGCTGCTGGTCTTCCTCCTCGAGGCTGCTGACGGCCATTTTTTGGATCTCTACCCGACCCTGGCTGTCTTCTCGAGGTGACTTGTGGAGGGTCTTGTCCCGAGAGGGAACCAGGCTGGAGACTGTGAGGACGGAAGGCCCCCGTCGTCCTGCCTCTGCTGGGACCGAAACGGGGATGATAGATGCCGATGGTGAGAGCCGGCATAGCAATGCCCCCCCTCCTCAAGTGAAAATGGCCGCGATCGCGGGCCTTGACGCCTGCCTGGCGTTGCTGGAGGGGGCTGACGACGAGAGCCCGCTCACGCGTGGGACCTGGCGCCAACTAATGTCAGTGCTACGGGGGTGTAGAGGAGCCTTGGATCCCAGCCTGCAGGATCTGGAGGAGGCCTTGCCTTGCGGCTGCGCGGAGGCTGTGGATGCGGAGCTATTTGCGGAGGAGAACCTGGGCCCACACGACGAAGTAGCGATGTCGCCTGGGGCGCCAACGGTGAGAGTGGAGGTTCCCGGGGTACATTGTGACACTGTTGCGGCTCCTCTTGAATCACCTTGCACCATACCTGCCTGGTGGACCCACCGGGGGGAGGCTGAGTCCAGAGTGCTGCCTGCCGGTAAGAGGCTACGTTCCCCCTGGTCCAGCGGAATCCCTGAGGGAGTTGCGGTGGCTAACTGGCTGTGTAGTGCCCTCTGTACACCAAGCGGAGAAAGATGCTTTGAAGATATACACTGCCTCCCTCGCGTCCTGCTGGGTGCCAGGGTACCCCTCCAGTTTCGAGACACGGGCTGAGATGACTTTGCCACCCTGGTCCAAGTGACCCTTTTCGGCTGACCTTTATTTTTGTTTGAACTATGCCCCTCTGCTTATTTTTCTTTTTGTTTCTATTACTTGCCGAGACCCCCCCACTCGGGGATGAGTTTGAGTTTTATTTGTGACATGAGACTCTATGTTCCCCCCGCAGGATTGGGCTGTAATTTCGTTTCTTGGAACCCCGGACAACTCCCCCTCCCCTCCTTTTTTTTTTTTTTTTTTGTGTGGGAACACTCGGAGAGGCCCAGGTGAGCCGTTTGGGTGGCCACCATGGCTCTAGCCACTCACCTCGGCCCTGGGTTCCCAGCCCTGTGGCCTCTTCCTCTGCTCCTCGGAATGGGCTGGGAATGCCACATAACCGTGGGCAGTTCCCCACTACACCCCTACCCACTGGCGTGGGTTTATCTCCCTCTTTTTTTTTTTTTTTTTTCTTGTCCTGGGATCTCCTACTCAGACTCCTTGTGCTTTCCGCCATTTTTCCTGCGGGTGCTACCTGCTCTTCTATATGCTGCCCTCCCCATTTTATTTTATTTTTTTTCCCCTGTTTTCTTTTGTTTCCAGATAACCACTTTGCTGGACGCTATTTTTTCTTATTTTATAGTTTGCATAAGTTGTGATTCATGATGCATAAATATTTGCCTGATGTCTTGCTGATTTTCTCTCACACTTATTACTCTGATATCCTTGCTTACTATTGTCATTTGTTGTACGGCTGACTTTTTCAAAATAAAAAATTGTCAATAAAAAAAAAAAAAAAAAGTCTTCTAAAATATACTAAAAGGCCTTTTAAATAAAATTAAGGATTTTTGCAAAAAATAAATATAATGAATGATCCTTTAAATATAAATTAACCTCCCTGGCGGTATTTCCGAGTGTGACTCGGGGTTAAATTTCACTACCACGAACGGTAACACCGAGACAAACTCGGGCTGGATGCATACTCACCTCCTCCTGGCTCCCTCGCTGAGCGCGACGAGCTGCTTCCTGGAAGGCTCCCTGCGAGTCACATGGTGCAGGGGGGCTGGACCGCAGCAAATTTCATTCATAATAAACACTGAATACAAAATGCTATGTTTATGAACGGCCACTAGGTGGCAGTACAGGATAAGAAATAGACCATACATCGTCTCACCCTTGTTCTCAGACAGATTTCAGTGTTTTTTGTTGTATTTTATTGAATATCATTTATTTGCATTATTTTGGATAATTATTTTTGGGATAATAAATTATTATGTTGTGTTTCAAACTTTGTCGGACTCCGTGTATTTACTATTTTTTTTAAATTAATTAATTAATTTATAAAGGATTTTACCAGTAAGGACTCTTGATTTCACGGATTTCAGTGCGTGATTCCGACTTATTTCAGGCTAACTATGTACAAAAACACGTTTCCTTTAAAAAAAAATTGAGACGCTTTTAGACACAATTTTGAAAAAATTAGACCGCCAGGGAGGTTAAAAAGATATTCCCTTTATTACATTGAAAACTGTGGGATTCACCTGTTTAAACCTGTCGAATTGAAACAATGAAAATCAGGGCATTTCACCACAATTTCGGTGCAATTCAGCAGTCCGTGAATAGAAGACAATGGTCTATGGGACAATTTTTGGTGCTGCTGAATTGTGGCAAAAGTGTGTTTGTGTGTCAGGTGCAATTTAACCTCTCTGGCGGTGTTCCCGAGTGTGTCTCGGGGTTAAATTTCACCGCTGAGAGCGATAACCCTGAGACACACTCCGGCTGTATACATTACCTCTCTGTGCGCTCCCTCGATGATCTCTGCAGTCTTCTCCGGCGATCGCAGTGTTTTACTTCCTTCTCGCGATGAGGAAACCAGGAAGTCACGGTCGCCGGAGGAGGCAGCTGGGGACATCGAGGGAGCGCAGGGAGAGGTGATGTATCCAGCGGCATCCCGAGTGTTGCTCGGGGTTACAGCTTCCAACATAGGAATTTAACCCCGAGCCACACTCGGGAATACCGCAGGGGAAGGGGGAAACTGACTGCTTTCAGCAAAGAATTTGCTGAATAAATAGACGCCAGGGAGGTTAATAGTGGTAAAACCTCTTCATGTTTAAATAGAAAATTATGAAAGCTGTCACCTTTGCTAGTGAATACAGTTTTATTTTTCTTGTTCTGCAAGAAAATGAATGTTTTAGATGTGACTGAACTATATGGTTTCCACTTTGTATTTGTTATAGTTCTTTTTCCAGTTGGATATACTAACCATTTCCCCATTTTCCTTCTCTCCTCTACAGGTTTGATTTTTCTGTGACTATGCTGGCTCTCCTTGGACTCTTAGTTCTGGCATTTAACATGAAACCTTTTTATTTTATTGTGGTGCTGCGGCCTCTGCAGTTGCTTAGGTCAGTAAGACCTACCTTCATGATACCTACAGAAATTCTTTAGGGTTAAAATGGGAGAGGGGATGGCGACAGAGGGGATAAACATTGTAAACGATGTATGTCAACTTCTGCGATATACAGGGTTATTTAAAGAGAATTGAAAAGTCAATGCACGTTCGGCGATCCCATTTCGGCGACCCTGCGGTGTATTCAGCAAGCACCACAGGGCCGTCGCAGTGCAGGGAAAAGTCGCCGCAAACCTGTCGAACACTCACTGCAAAACCCAGGCGAATGCACACTGAAACCGGCAAAACCATCTGTATTAACCCCGCCGAACACACCGGAGAAACCCGAGCAGGAGCCAATCAGAGCGCAGAGCAGCCGTCGGAAAAACCCGACACCGCAGACGAATGGAGTGGAAAAAAAAACCCCAGTACGCTTGAATGTTTGAAAAGTGAAACGCTGTTTGCAAAGAAACTACTGAGCAAAAATGTCTGAAATTGACATATAAGGTCCAATGAATGATAATAAAAAGGGCTGTTACAGAAAAAAGAAAAAACGATAAAAAAAAAAACGGAAAACAATTCCTGCCAAAAAATCCCGAAAAATGCCTAAAAGATCCGAAAAATAAAGAGACTTTTCACTGAAGAATATTATAATAAACGGTTTATTAGATATTGCATTAAAACGGGAATATTTTTAACATTGAAGCCTATTGGATTCGCCTGAATAAACCTGTCGAATGAAACCACCGAATGGCAGGGCATTTCGTCAACTTTTCACTGCTGGTTTTTGTCTCTGAATAGACGAACCATTGCTTATCTATGGGACTTCACTGCCCTCGAACAGGCACTGTGCAGGCAATTCACCAACAATTGGCGAACTGCCTGCTCTCTGGATAGCCGAATGGCAAGGAAATGTAACCGAACGCTGAATTTCCGCGTTCGGTTACGGTACCTTTCGCCAGCAATTCGGAGCTCTTTGAATAACCCTGATAATGTTAATGTATAATCTTTAGTGATGATTGTTTGTGTATTATTTTATTTAAGCACCTTTTCTGTACATTAAGGAGAATATGGCGCAAAATACTCTTTCCCTGTCATTCTGGTTTTGATCCTCTGCAGGCTTTTCAAATTAAAGAAGCGCTATAGAACAGTTCTGGACACCATGTTTGAATTACTTCCAAGAATGGCCAGGTAATCCTTTAAAAACATAATCTCTGATATAAGGGTTTATTCACAAAGCACTGAAATTTCAATGCTTTGCACTTCGGTGCACTATGGTACACTTCGGCTATTCCATTTCGCTGACCCTTCTGTGAATGCACTATTCACCGCAGGATCACCATAGTGCACCGAAGATGGAGACGCCAATATGCAGGGAAAAAAAAGAACTCTCCTATTCTTCTAAAAGGTGTTCAAACCGATAAAAAATGACTTAAAATTTGTCTGAATAATAAAAAAGGTCCTTTAAAAAATAAGAAAAAGGTCTTTTACAGAATTTAAAAAAAAAAACGCTTTTTAAAAAAATTGGGAAACAAACATTTTGTCTAAAACTACAAGAAGGTGTTCTGAAAAATAAATAAAAATACTTTTTGCTGAAAATGAAAGAATAGTTTTTAAAAAAAAATTTTGTTTTTTTTTCCCCCTCATTGAAACCTAAGGGATTCGCCTGTTTAAACCTGTCAAATCGAATCACCGAAAGGTCATTTCGCCGACAGTTCGGTGCAGTTCAGTGTTCTGTGTATAGATTAACCATTACCTCTCTATGGAACAATTTCACTGCCACCCAAGATCAGCGATCTGTGGCGAACTGCACTGTATTTCACCTCAATTCGCCAGTATTTGAATTGACAGTTTAGTGAATAGACGAACTGTCCCGAAATCGCACCGTATGGTGAAATTCACCATTCAGTGGCAAGTTCGCCTATAGACTTTGTCACAATCGTAGCCTTACACAGTGCCTATAAACTAGATATTTCTACTATAATCAAATGCAGCCTCGGATTTTGGGAGATGGCACCCTGAAATTCTAGACGAGTAAAAAAAATACACACCCGGCTGGCACAAATTAATATAACCCCATATGGGGTTAAATGTGATAACACCGGTTATGTTTGAGTCCCTAATTGCAGTAGTCTAAAAATGCAGTAAAGCTTGAAGACACAGAAAAATCACATTAAATTCAGTGTATTCCATGGTAATTCCTTCTAAATTTTATACATACAGAAATAACACAAATATATGAAATTCAACCAGTGCTCAAATATTAAAAGTGTTGAAACGTTCAATGTGGACACTGTTAGAACAATGTTTTTCCAACAAAAAGTACAGTGAAGGTGTTAAGCGGGGTAACTTATTTCTGTCGTGCTAAAAATAAATGAAACTCCAGATTTCAAGCACCGAAGGAATATCGAAACATACAGGGTTATTCAGAGAAAAGTGAAACTCTGGAGAAGTGAAAATTCTAGATTAAAATAGCTGATTTGCAAAGTGAGATAAATGGGAGAATTTTTCTAGTTTGGCTATTTTGACCTAGAATTTTCACTTCTCCAAAAGTTCTCCAGAGTTTCACCTTTCTCTGAATAACCCTGATTATGGGCTGTATTCCTTATCCTGTTGTAAACATAATCAGAGCTGTTCTCAGTAACTCCATAGATTTTAATGGTTCAGATAAATTTACTCCAGATCTTGTTAGGTTTACACTAGGGTTGGATTACAGCCCAATGTGATTGTTTAAGGCGACTGAAATAATGAAGAGATCATCTGGTGCTCTAACACTGTGCCTTTGTTGGATAATTAAACACAGGGGGTTAATGTTTTTCACCATTTTTGAACCCAGGCTAATGCAATTTAGCAGCAATATTGAGATGTGAAGGTCAGTTGATTTTCATTAGCAACATCTCCATTGTGAGTCTTAACTCCCTTCGTTTTCCTGACAAATGTTTTTTTAATTCCACAGTCTGGGGCTGACTCTGCTCATCTTTTATTATTCTTTCTCCATTGTGGGCATGGAGTTCTTCTATGGGGTGCTGTTCCCAAACTGCTGCACGTGAGTACCTCAGGCTTGAATTGAACCTAGTAGATCTCCTGCGTGAGTCAATTTGTTTGAACCAGATTCAAGACACACAGGCTTATTCAGAGAGCGTGAAAAGCAGGAGAATGACTGGAGAATGAAAAATTCTAGGTCAAAATAGCCGATTTGGAAAGTGAGATGAAAAGGGAGAATTTTTCTGGTTTGGCTATTGTTTCATAGAATGTTTCATTCTCCAGTCATTCTCCTGCTTTTCACCCTCTCTGAATAACCCTGTTGGTTATGTACAGTTTCTAATGGAACTTTAGTCGCATGTAAGTACTGTATGCTACTGCCTTGAGCTGCTATTTATCCTATTACTTGTAACGAAAGATCCTGTGTTCTATTCACACAATACTTAATAAGCTGTGGCACGCGTACACTGTCAGTTTTGTAGATTCCTTTATTAAAAAGAAGTCCGAAATGAATTCCTCTGGGCCGGACGCACTTCTGGCATCTGGAAACAGCAACACAAAGATACATATCTGATAGACGAAGCAACCATTTTTAGTAAAGCAGTACATCCCAAATTCTGTAGAATTGTATAGCTGGGAATCGGACAAATATTACATACAGGAGCTCACATCAGACTGTACAGAAGGAAAGTAGACCCCAATTCTGCAAACTTAAAATCTAGGAGATGTAGGTGATAGACACTGAAGATGTAGAAAACAGAAATTGAATTTTGTGACTTCTGAGTAATACCTTATGGTAGGAAGTGTGTAGGGAGTAAGGTGGCAGAACAAATGGATTGGCAACGTTCTGCAGCATCTTGGTTATTGTTTGACTGGGAAGATGTTAGGATAGGTGCCAAATGGAAGTGTTCCTAGAGACCACAGCGCAGTGGATCCTAACCCTGGTCCTGAATACCCCTAAAAGGCCAGATTTTAAGAATTACATTGAGGAAATACCGACTGAATCCTCCAGTCACGGAGCAACAAATGAGATCACCTGTGCTGTGCTTCAGATATCTGGCAAACCTGGCCTGTTAGGGGAACCTGAGGACCAGGGTTGGGACCCACTGCCATCGAGTAAACACATTTGAAAGAGAACTGCTCCTCTGGGGATGAATGTGGAAAGGTGCATATGAGAATATTTTGGAGATAGGTGCAGAAATACAGTCCAGTACAGTTGTCGATTTGTAGGTGTGGCCTAATTCTTCTATCTTTGAGTGGCGTAAGATGGAATAAAAATCATGTCTATGTTTGTGTTCATGTTACTCAGTAACAGCACTGTGGCAGAATCCTATCGCTTTCTGAACCATACAGTTGGCAACCAGACTGTAACGGAGGAGGGATACTATTACCTGAACAACTTTGACAACATCCTAAACAGCTTTGGTATGCAATGATATTTTACAAAACAGCAATGAAATTCTATTGCCATACATTACTGATAACACTGTTAATTACCTTTTTTCTTTGTGTCTTTTATTATTGGTTAAATGGCCTGACCTGGTACAGTACGTTGTGCTTTTCATCACTTGCAGGTTTTTTTTTTTTTTTGGGGGGGGTTTTAACGCATGAGCACAGTTTGGCTTTCTAAATGTTCCACTATAGCTTCATTTATTCCAGTAACGTTTCTGCTATAAATCTGTGTCTTTTCTTTTTCTGCAGTGACTTTGTTTGAGCTGACGGTGGTAAATAACTGGTACATCATAATGGTGAGTGTCCCAGGTGGGCAGCATGTTCTATATCAAATATGCTGTTTTCTCGCTTTTGGGCTGATCAGTGTAGAAAGTGCAGATAATATTTTCAGTACATTAAATCAGGTTATTTAATAATATATTCTTTTTATGACATTCATGCTTACGACTGATCAGCATTGAGGGGTTTTTTTTGTTAGCACTTCTGTCTTCTGCAGTCTACCAACATGCTATATTTTTATTGCTATATTGTCCAATCACCTGGTGTGAACTAACCCTAGCGTCAGCATGTTTCAGCGTTAACGCCAGGTAAAATGAACCTCACGCCTGACCAACAGATTGTTTTCCTCCCGGCGGCATGTGGTGGTCAGTTTGGCGGATCCCATTTGTGAACCCTGCGGTGAATTAACCACAGGGTTCGCAAACTGAAATCGCCGAATTCTGCTGAAAGAGAGAGCACCGACTCCTCCCTGAAATTTTGGTGCTCTGAATTACCTCTACAGTGAAAACGACAAAAAAACAATCTGCATAGTTTAAAAACGTTTACATTTACTCAATCGTTAAGTAATACAAACGACATCAAGTGATTCATTACTTGCAAATGCACACCATAAATTTTAAGTGATGTGTATGTAGTTGTTAAAAAGTGAAATAGAGGGCACACTCCTTTTTTTAAAATTACTTTTTTCCCCAACAACATGACACAATATGTCGACACTAAAATAGATCACATATACAATTTTTAAGTGCATGCCATGCATTAAAACCTGCAATGTGAGTGTTTATTTAATCATAAATTGTAAGTATGGTTTTTCTGTATGCGAATGTTTTTGCCGTAGGAACATTGTTTGATCAACAAGTCTAGTCAGTGTATGTTCTGGGTTTTACTGTTATAGGATTTACTTTTTTATTTTTTCCTATTGTAGGAAGGTGTCACTTCCCAAACGTCTCACTGGGCACGTCTGTATTTCATGGTTTTTTACATCGTCACAATGGTGAGTGAGCAATGTCTTGATAGATGATCCCCCTCGCTTTCCCCGTGAGATCTGCGTTGTAATTCACACTGCTTTATCTGTGCGCAGGTTGTAATCACCATAATTGTGGCCTGTATTCTGGATGCCTTTGTCTTCCGCATGAACTACAGCAGGAAAAATAAAGATGCTGAAGGTCAGTGCAAGTTTCTGAGCCCCAAACCTGGAGTGCCATCGAGGCACATGGCACCATCTTGCATTTCTTTAAAATCAAGTGATAGCTAGTTTCTCTATAACAGAAGCATAGAACTTTGGCACTTTTGCTATTTTTGATTTCACCCCACCTGCATTCTAAAAATTCATTTTTTTGTGCTGTATAAAACAGACTACATTTGCCTAGAAAATAAAATTGAAATACTGTATATCATTGGGATTTATAAAGTGAATGGGAGAATGGCATTGGCAGCAGAGCAGAAGCACATTTTCCTTTTTCGTTACATAAATTTTACACCAATTATTATAGATGAAAAAGGAATTACTTTGGAAGCAGAAGTGGGAAAAGAAGAGTTAACTCTAATTCTCAGGCAAGCTCAGAATATGGAAGAGAAGTCACAGTTGCGCAAACTGCTTTCTCATCTTCAAGCCAATGAAGTAAGTCAACAAGAGGATTCCTGGTACCACTCGTTATTTGTATCTGTTCTTTTGTTTCTAGTTATTCAAAATCAGATTACATTTGCTGATGTTTTGCATGCAATTATGCATTTACATGAACGCCTTGTGTTTTGTTTCTATTCTTTTTCTTTCCTGAAAATGTTTCCCTGTTTTAGCTAACCCCCCCCTTTTTTTTTTCCTTGTTGTTTTTCTATATTTACTTACTTGATTCCAATTATTCGTCAGACAGGATCTGTGCTATTTCTGGGCCGGAGATCTCGGACCAAGAGTGACCTTAGCATGAAAATGTATGAGGAAGAGATTCAGGTGAGAACTCTGTTCTTTCTCAATTTGGTGTTGTCATCTTTGCACAGTGTTTGTTTTGAAAGTTAAAACCTAGATCATTATGCACTTCACATCTCCAAAATAATCAGCCTTTGGAATATACCATAAACCAAGGCATCTCACTAATCCTTGCAAGAGTTACCTTGCATATTTCCATCTGAACTTGGTACACTAGTTCACTAAGTAATATTTATGGATTTTCTTGGCATCCTAAATACATTGTCTGTAATCTACATTTCGCTAAAGAATGCTAAATAACATGGGTAACCCCGTACATAATTATGTGAGTTGCCAAGGTTGGCCAACACTTTTTTGCCGAATGCACTCAACCCCATGATACCCTTGGATCATTGCAGAAATTCATTCTTCCCCATGATGTGTTAATTTGTGCTTTCAATCTCTTTTGTAAGTAGATTTTAAATTATCCAAGATTTCAAATACATGGTCGTATTGCATTCTATTCTAACCAGATGAGTCCTTTGGCTTGCTCCATTAAAACAAACTTAAAAGTTGAACCCTTTTTAGTGTCACACCTTGGCCCAGGGGCTGTGAATACAGGTGACAGTGTGGCATCATAGTTGTTTGCAGTGTTCAAAACAACATATCTAATAGAACAAATGGATCAAAAATCCATGTAACAAAACAGAAAAATGAGTCTACGTTGGTAAAACAAATATTCCTATCCAGTGTATAAAAGAGTGATCAGAAAGAATTTTTTTATAAATGAATGCCGTAAGGCTTGCTGCTTTTTCCTCAAATTTTTATTATCTGAAGTTGAACGTCTCTGTGGGGTTTTCTGCATTCTACAGACCTAATCACCACAATCCTACAGTGATCAAAAAAATCATTGGTACATAGCAACCACAGGGACCAAGTTGTAAGTAAATTCATATTTGTTTAGGCTGGGGTCAGACGAGCACAACGTCGAACCGCTAGGACGGACGTGCTGAGTGCGCCACGTCCGCATAGCTTTGTGTGTGAGTGATGAACGAGGTCAGACGGACTGCATTTGTGCGTCCAGCATTTTTGACGGACAAAATGGTTTTGCATTTTAATTTATTCTCCCTCCTACATCCGTCAAAAAATATGTCCCTGAAAAAAACTGACTGTGTGGCCACTACCTTGTTGTCAGTCAGAAAGTACATCCGTACTGCACGGATGCACAGTCCGTACAAAATGCGGTCGTCTGACCCTAGCCTATGTAGAAAGGGAGTAAGGGAGTCCATGGTGTGGATTTATTTTATTTTTCAAGTTATGTAGGAGAATTGTGGAATTTTATACAACATGAAACCGTTGTTAGCAGGCATAGTCAGTGTGTAACCCTTCCACCTTCCAAAGGAGCTTCTTAGGCTCCATCATAGCATCAAATTAAATTTCACTTTTCACCAAAATTACGGTAAATTCACTGTTCACTGTAGGGACACCGTAGTGAGACGAAGATAAGAGTCACCGAAGCCTCATGAAAAAGTTTGTGAAACGACACCAAAAAGCAGCGAACTGGCCTTGGCGAAATCCACCAAACTGCAAAAAAAAAAAACACGAACTCTCCTATTCGGGGCCCTATTACACTCTTCGCGCACAATTTTGCGTGTGCGCAAAACCGCATTGACGCGAGGGGAAAAACCCTTCGCGCTGAACGTTGTATTACGACGTTCACGCACAACATGCACGTTAACGTCTAACGCGAGTTACCCTGCACGAGAGAAAGTTTGTGCGCGCATCCCATACTTAACATTGTGAGCGCAAATGCGTTCGTGCGCTGGTACGCGGATGGTATTACAATCGATGCGCAAATTTTTACGAATGACGTTTGCGCGCATAATTTTAACGTCTTTGAAAAGCTGGTGGTAACGGAAAATCGTAACGTTCTGGCCGAAACCAAATACACCAGCACAAAAAAAAAATACAGCACAGTATAGTTACACATTCTACACATACCCAAACAAAAAAATGGAGAAGTTGTGCGTGTTTTTATTATTGCTGCAGCATATATACTCGGATTAATTTTGACAGCTGCAAAAAGTGAACGGGAGACAATTGTGGTTCTTAATTCTGATTGGCTGAATCGCGTGAAAAAAACAGTCTGCCCACTGATTTCTGCTCGCAGCATTAATTTGTGCGTATTTTCACGTGTATTTTTTACGCGCGATATTTTCGGACGGATGAAAAGATGCGATCGGATCGTAATACCAACGTTAATTTACGCACGTTAACGTTTAACGCTGCGCGCAAAAAAAATTGCACTGCGCGTGCGCTTTTGCGCGGAGAATGTAATAGAGCCCTAGGTTTTTTTAAACCAATAAAAAGTGCAATAATCAGTGCAGTTCAATGTTTTGTGTTTAGACGGACCATTACTTCTCTTTGGTACAATTTCGCTGCCGCTGAGCTGATGGCGAATTGCATTTTATTTTGCCGTTAATTCGCCTGTATTTGGATAATTGACAGCTTTGTGTATAGACGATCTGCCCCGAAATTGCACCGTATGGTGAAATTCACCTTTCGGTGCCATGTTCGTGGCTTGGTGAATAACCCCTTAAATCTTTTTTAAACCCAGAAAGTCCTCCGTGGTTAGAAATCTGGATGTGCTGCTTTGACGCTGTCTTTTTCTTGTACACCAAACTGCTGATTACAAAATGTCCTGCACAAAATAACAAAATGCCTAGACCAGGCACATGTTTAGAAAAATTATGTGAACTTCCCAAACGTCAAGAATTTGTCCTGCTTCATAAAACTGACCCACACATCATAGTAGAAATCTAAATTAAACAGAAAAACTTACCCCCCATTCCCAATCTGCTGCCCTTTAAATCATGTGAGTTGCAAGTGAATATTTACAATTTACCAATTGTCAGGAAATAATCCAATGCCAGTGTAGCTACAACAGTAGTATTCTAGGTTAAATGGAGCCTGACTAAACTACACATGAAATGGCACTTCCTATGTTCTATATTTATGATCCCAGGTTGTGTTATTTATGTCTACTCAAACTCAGAAAATGCACAGCTGGATGAGATTTGATCTGAGCGTTGATCACTGTGCTACATATTACATGTCCACAGGAATGGTACAAGGAGCACGCCAAGGTCCGTGAAAAGAAGTCGGTAGAGTTACAGCTTGCTCCAGGAGGCCTGCGCCCTCGGTCCCGAACGGTGAACTAAATGTACTTTAAATACCACGTATCTCACTATGCAGTTGCCAGTATGAGTGTTTTCATTTTGCTGCGATGTACAACATAAAGAGCCAACCGCTGGGCTATGCGTTGAATGAAGAAGGTTAATTTCCATCCATGAATTTCAACAAGAAATCTTTTTTCTGGGCACAGCTGGATGACAAAACCGTTCAAGAAAACACCATTATGGATAGATTTATGTGACTGTTTGAAAATAATTAAGGTCTTCTTTCTAATGTAATCGTATTTTCTTACCAACGATACAAATATAATGTGAAGGCAAGAGAGTTGCTGCTGTTATAATGCAGGTCCCTCTAATCGTTGCTCCACTATATCTGAGCATGTTTTTTCTTCATTATTCTGCAAAGGAATGGACTCCTTTATTGACAAATCAAGTATTCTTATGATGCAGACAATCAGACCTGGTATCTTCTATTACTATCCTACTGTGCTGGTCACCATATTAACCCCTTTTAAATGGTATTATCCTATAGCATTCACCTCAAGAGAAAATAATGCATATATAAATCTAAAAACTATATTTGTAAGATAATAATAAACTGGATTTTATAACAAAGGTTTGTATGTTTTCATTTATGTCTGGACCAGTCATAATTCCTGTATATGTTATGTTACAGCAGGGGTCAGGTGTTTTGTAACTACAACTCCCATGATGTTCGGGAACTCATTAGGTTGTCTGACTTTTCTGGGAAATGTAGTTCCAAAACATCTGGAGGGCCTAGTTTGTTGACTCTTGTTTTACACCATAAAATACAGCACTGGGTTAGTTAGGAGTTGCTGAATCTAATTGTAGCGAGTCATTGGTGTTTAAAATTAAAAATTGTGTAAATTTCTTCCACTTGAGCTAAAAGCATGTTTTTTTGCCTGGGGCTTCACGAACGTGGAGGGAACATCGATGAGAACGGCGTCCTCCCCGGTCTGGGGCCCGTGAGGCCTCCTGAATTCAAGTCGTCCCCCTGCAGCCAATGACACGGGGCGGGCCACAAACCTGAGGCTCGCAAAGGCACCTGTTAGCGTTGAGCCACCCACTGATGGGCGACGCCTGCCAGTCGTTAAGGGGTTTATTGGTTTTCTTTAGATCAGTGTTTTCCAACCCAATTCCTCATGGCCCCCAAACAGATTGTAGGGATTAACCTGGGGAAATGCAGAATCTCCGCAGGAAATCATATCACCTGTGCTGTGCTTCAGATATCTTGCAAACATGGCCTGTTGCTGTGTCCTGAGGACAGGTTTGGATAAGATTGCATTCTATAATAACTGGATCACCTTGATAAACCTATGGAATCCCCAGGATTGGAAACACATTTTATTCTTAAGATTTTGATTAATCTTTAAATTAACCATCTGCGCAACTATTATAGATTGTACTTGTTTTCTAGCGCAGAGCTATCACTGACCTCTGCTAAACCAAGCGTATTGGCTGAATCAGGAGTATTAGATGATGATTCCTTTCATAACTTGGCAATTACCCTAGGGTTGCCAGGTCGGCCATGTTTTCCTGGACACATAAATTATTCATGCTGATGGGCAGAACATAAAAAATGCAACCCTGCAGTATGTACAATTAGAGTTGCCAGACTGGCCATATTCTCCTGGACGCCTATTATTTTTTCATGGAGAAGGAGAGCACAGGGATGATTCTGCCCTGCACTATGTATAATTCATATGCTGCTGGAGGGAAATCTTCTCTAGTTAAGGCCGATCACCTGGGATTCCTCAGATTACTTACCTGCAGCATATGGATTCTACATGTTGCGCTGTAGCAACATCAGTTTTGCATATTTGTGCTGATGTGAGAGATTCTGTTCAGGGGATTGAATAATTTTGAGACTGCAGAATTCATTAAAAGTTGCATTTTCAGTTGAATTTGGGGAAACCGCTTGAAGCATTTGTTATGTTGAGCTATTTCATTAGCTTGTGTTTGATTTGTTCATTGCAAACAGCTGAAAGTCTGTTAATTTGGACAATAAACCTGATTTGCAGTGCGGGTTGAATAATTTTGGTCAGAACGGTCTATTTACTCACATGCTATCGCATACATTTGCTCTCACGCTCTCATATACATTCGCTCTCACGCTGTCACATACATTCGCTCTCACGCTGTCACATACATTCGCTCTCACGCTGTCACATACATTCGCTCTCACGCTGTCACATACATTCGCTCTCACGCTGTCACATACATTCGCTCACGCTGTCACATACATTCGCTCACGCTGTCACATACATTCGCTCACGCTGTCACATTCGCTCACGCTGTGACATACATTCGCTCACGCTGTGACATACATTCGCTCACGTTGTCACATACATTCGCTCACGTTGTCACGTACATTCGCTGTCACGCACTTTCGCCCTCACGCTGTCACGTACATTCGCTCTCACGCTGTCACGTACATTCGCTCTCACACGGTCACGTACATTCGCTCTCACACGGTCACGTACATTCGCTCTCCGCTGTCACGTTCATTCGCTCTCACGCTGTCACGTACATTCGCTCTCACACGGTCACGTACATTCGCTCTCCGCTGTCACGTACATTCGCTCACGCTGTCACATACATTCGCTCTCCCGCTGTCGCATACATTCGCTCTCCCGCTGTCGCATACATTCGCTCTCCCGCTGTCGCATGCATTCGCTCTCCCGCTGTCGCATGCATTCGCTCTCACGCTGTCGCATACATTCGCTGTCGCATACATTCGCTCTCACGCTGTCGCATACATTCGCTCTCACGCTGTCGCATACATTCGCTCTCACCCTGTCGCATACATTCGCTCTCACGCTGTCGCATAAAGTTGTGTTCAAAATTATTCAACCCCCACTGAAATTGAGTGTTTTGGCCAGTTTGACATTGATTTTGATCATTCAGTCATCTTGCTTACAATTAAATCAAAGAGGCACGTGTAGGTCAGACAAATATAACATAACATTTGTAATGAAATAACCACAAATGTCTTTTCTGTGCTCACATCATCATCAGTTTTACTCAACCCCCAAGTGACATTCAATCTTAGTACTTAGTACAACATCCTTTTACAGTTATAACAGCTTTTAAACGTGAAGCATAGCTTGACACAAGTGTCTTGCAGCGATCTACGGGTATCTTCGCCCATTCGTCATGGGCAAAAGCCTCCAGTTCAGTCACATTCTTAGGCTTGCGCACTGCAACTGCTTTCTTTAAGTCCCACCAGAGGTTCTCAATTGGATTTAAGTCTGGTGACTGCGATGGCCACTCCAAAATGTTCCAGCCTTTAATCTGCAACCATGCTCTAGTGGACTTGGAGGTATGCTTAGGATCATTGTCCTGTTGAAAGGTCCAACGTCTCCCAAGCCTCAGGTTTGTGACGGACTGCATCACATTGTCATCCAATATCTCCTGGTACTGAAGAGAATTCATGGTACCTTGCACACGCTGAAGCTTCCCTGTACCTGCAGAAGCCCCAAAGCATGATTGACCACCCCGCCATGCTTCACAGTAGGCAAGGTGTTCTTTTCTTCATAGGCCTTTGTTCTTCCTCCTCCAAACATAGCGTTGATCCATGGGCCCAAACAGTTCTAATTTTGTTTCATCAGTCCACAGAACACTATCCCAAAACTTCTGTGGTTTGTCCACATGACTTTTGGCATACTGCAGTCGACTCTTCTTATTCTTTGGAGACAGCAAGGGGGTGCGCCTGGGAGTTCTGGCATGGAGGCCTTCATTACGCAGTGTGCGCCGTATTGTCTGAGCTGAAACTTCAGTACCCACATCTGACAAATCTTTTCTCAGTTCCTCAGCAGTCACACGGGGACTTTTCTCCACTCTACGCTTCAGGTAGCGCACAGCAGTCGAAGTCAGCATCTTCTTTCTGCCACGACCAAGTAGCGTTTCAACAGTGCCCTTTGCCTTGAATTTGCGAATGATGCTTCCTATGGTCTCTCTTGGTATGTTTAACATCTTTGCAATCTTCTTATAGCCATTGCCCTTCCTGTGAAGAGTAATCACCTCTTCTCTTGTCTTCCTGGACCATTCTCTTGACTTCACCATGTTTGTAACCACACCAGTAAATGTCTAGAAGGAGTTGAGTATCACAGTCATTTTAAAGCTGCCTAATTGGTGCTTATTATGCTTTATTGCTGCTCTGTGGCATCCACAGGTGTTTTCAATACCTGATTGAAAACACTTGAATGAACCTCTGTTCTTCAGAGTGGTAGTCTTTAAGGGGTTGAATAATTGGGTCAATGAAGAATTCACAAAAGAAACATTTACTACTGTATTACAAAACCAATTGATGTCATTTTAGTTGCATATGGTTCTTTAAAAAGTCCTTGTAGGATTTCATTCTGAATACAATTACAAATGTACACTAAATTCCCTAAAACCCTTTACAGCATTGGGGGTTGAATAATTTTGAACACAACTGTATATACGCTCTCCCGCTGTCGCATACATTCGCTCTCACGCTGTCGCATACATTCGCTCTCACGCTGTCGCATACATTTGCTGTCGCATACATTTGCTGTCGCATACATTCGCTCTCACCCTGTCACATACATTCGCTCTCACGCTGTCGCATACATTCGCTCTCACGCTGTCGCATACATTCGCTCTCCCGCTGTCCCATACATTCGCTCTCACGCTGTCCCATACATTCGCTCTCACGCTGTCGCATACATTCGCTCACGCTGTTGCATACATTCGCTCTCACGCTGTCGCATACATTCGCTGTCGTATACATTCGCTCTCACGCTGTCGCATACATTCGCTCTTATTCTGTCACATACATTCGCTCTTATTCTGTCACATACATTCGCTCTCAGTCTGTCACATACACTCTCACGCTATTACATACAGTTGCTCTCCCGCTGTCACATAAATTATAAGTACACACCATCACATCCACAGATGTAGAAACATGCACTATAACATGCCTCAACACTGACAAATAAATGATAGTGATACTAGAACCCACAAAGCCCATGATCAGACAGAAAATAACCCCCCACCACACAAGCAAAACTGGCCCTGGTTCCCCTGAAAGCATACATTCAGAGGTGACTTCTCACTGCAGCTAATGCTTTAAACTATGCAGAAACAAATAATTAAAATATTTTTTTACACAGTCTCTTTACACTACTTTAAATCTGAGTCAGCAATGTTAGATTAGTGATATGTCACTGGTATAGTAAATTTGCAAGAAAATCATAAGATTTTACAAAACGCACTCTCAGTAAGGCCCTAAAACCACCTCAAACTCCATTAAACTCCATGTCCTCTTTTGCCTCCTTTCTTACCGTTGTTCCTGTGCTTTCCCCTCATCCCCACCATTAGCCAGGGCCAGATTTACAATTGGGCAAAGTAGGCATGTGCCTACAGGTAACCACCACATTTGACATGCTGTGTAAAACTATTTATTTATTTTATTTATAAAGTATTTTACCAGGAAGGATACATTGAGATTTAGCTCATTTTCAAGTATGTCCTGGGGTCAAGAACATTGAAATGTTACAGTAGTTACAGAAATACAAAGTAATAAAATGCAAGATATTAAAAAAACAACACAAATATACAGATTAACAGAAAATAAATATATTCTTTATGTTACCTGTTTACAGGTGCATTCTGTATTGAGGTATGTTAACCCTTTCGCTGCTGAGGCTTTTCCCGCCCCTGTGCTGAGGTCATTTTTTACCTGTTTTGCGCATCATGTTTAAACGTGTTTTGAAGGCTTATTTTAGTATATGACACCGACATATTATATATCGTTCTTTCCGTCAGACTCGGTAGATTCATAATATGTCATTATTATATGTATACGTTATGTCATGTCTGTATATTATAACAAAAAATGCAATAAAATATGTATTTTCAATAATTTACAACGTGTAAAGTGTTTTTTTCCACATTTTAACATGCGAGCAATTGCGGTTATATTTTGTATGGGGTGCGCTTGTTAAAAAAATTAGAGATGGGGTCTCGTTACATTTTTTTTTTGGGGAAAATGACACTATTTTTAACAAACGCACCGCATACAAAAATCGTTAGTGCAGCATCATTGTTCACATTATAATTGAAATGGGAACAATATTGCTGCATTAACAAACCCAAAAAAAAGAAAAAAAAGTGTTTATTTTTTTTTAATTTTAATTTTTTTTTTTTTTACAACATTTTTAACTTTCATGTTTGGTATCGTTGGAACGGCCATGCTCTGGCCGATCCAACGATATCAAAATTTAACCCCTAGCTGCCACGGATCGGGAGATAGGGAGTTCCAATGAACTCCCTATCTCCACACTTGGTGGCAGTTAGGGGTTAACTGTAGGACTGGCGTCATCGTGCTACGCACGATAACGCCAGTCCTCTGGGGGAGTTCCCGGAAGCTTGGCCGACATCCAAGATGTTGGCCAGCTCCCGGGAAGGATCGCGAATCGGCGCTTTTCAGCGCCGATTTGCGATCCAGCTCCCCAGGGGTTAATGCCAGGCATCATTTGGAAGGGCAGGCTGTGCCCTTCCAAATGATGCCTGGGTTAAGCCCCTGTGCGCCGCCGATCGGGAGGGAGAGAGGTCCGAAGGACCTCCCCCCCCTCCCTTTCAGGCGCCTCCTCCGCACATGCGGGGGGGGCGCCTGAATTAGGTGTCATCGCGCCCCCGCGATGACACCTATAATGGCGGCTGCTGGTCCGGATGCCGGGCTGACATCCAGGATGTCAGCCCGCACCGGGGGGCCAGCGATCGGCCGGAACCCGGCCGAACGCTGACCCCAATGTGAGGACGCGCTCAGCGCGTCCTCAGCACACCAGCGGTAATGCTGAGGACGCGCTCAGCGCGTCCTTAGCATTGAAGTGGTTAATAGAGATCTCTTAAGTGACTTTAGACTGGGGGAAGATTTGATGGTGTCTGGGAGGTTATTGCGGTGCTCTGTAGGAAAATGAGGACCGAGCCACTTTCTTTTTGTATTGTGGTATTGTAAGTAAGGTGCTGGTCCTGGATCAGAGGTTATAGGATGAGGGAACTGCTGGGGGAAGGAGTCATTCATGTAGAGTGGTAGCTTCCCAGAAAAGCTCTTAAACACCAGTTTGGAAAGGTGAAGAGTGCGTCTAGATTCCAGCGACGGCCAGTTTAGCTCTTTTAACATGTCACAATGGTGGGTCATGTAGTTACATTGTAGCACAAAGTGACTGAATGAGTTATACAATGTAGTAAGTTTCTGAAGGTGTGTTTCTGGGGCCGCTGCATACACTACATCTCTGTATTCAATGGCTGGCATAAGCATTTGTTGTACAATCTGCTTTCTTACCGCGGGGCTCAGGCAGGATTTGTTTCTGTACAGGGCACCTAGTTTGGGGTAAAGTTTAGATGAGAGTTTTTTGATGTGGGGGCCAAAGGATAGAATTGGGTCTAACCACATACCTAGATATTTGAGAGAGATGACTGTGGTCAGCGTGCCATTTGATCTTGTCCCGACACATAGATGGGGATTTTGCAATTTGTGTAGTTTAGGTGCTGTTCCAAAGAGCATCGTTACAGTTTTGTCAGTATTTAAAAAAAGTTTGTTGGGTTTGATCCACTTTTCTACCTCTTTGAATTGTTCTTGCAGCACGGCCTCCAGCTGCGGGAGATTTGGTTTGCTGTTATAGATTACAGTGTCGTCTGCGTACATGTGTACAGTTGAGGCTTTGCAGACGTTGGGCAGATCATTCATAAATATCGTGTGTAGCAGGGGGCCGAGTATCAAGCCTTGGGGTACACCGAAAATAAACTAAAAAATATATATATTTTTAACAGACCAAGGTGTCTCCCTATAGTGGACACCTTTCTCTGCAAAAGTAAACTCTGTACAAAAGCTATTTATAAAAACGAAATACAATTTCTTCAGTACATCAATATATCTCCCTACTGCCTCATTATGTAACCCTATGCCTGCCTGTGGCACGTGCCTCAACTTCACTTTATCTTACTACCTTCCTCAATATATACCCCTGTGCCTCCGTCCTCCCTATGCCTACCCATCACTTTATCATACTGCCTCCCTCAATATCTACCCCAAATTTTTAATTTAAAAATTTAATAAATTTAGTAATAAAAATTCTAATTTTTAGCAATGTGCCCCCAAAAGAAAATAAATATATATATATCTCCCCCAATTTTTACATTTGCTATATCTATATATATATATATGTTATATTGCAGAGGTTTGATTTTCTTTTTTGACTTTAGCAGCAGCAGGCTGATATTCCTCAGACTTCCTTTGATCATGGATGGATTCCAAGGTACACTCTGTTCACAGCAAGTAATCCGAGGATAGTGAAGGGTAAACTGCTACAGGAATTGCCATTGATTGAGAAAGAAAAAGAGAAGTTCAGTAAGACCTATTCGCTTAAATCTGAGGATATTTATTGTTAAATGTTTGAGTGAATCTAATCAACGTTGCGTGCATCATACCACATGTAGCTCCTATGGGGGGGGGGTATTTAGAAAGTGCCAGTGTTTCCTGAAATTGCAACGTCAACAACCAGCGTTTCTGAAAAGAAAAATCGAGAGATACTCATCCTGCTTCTATGTCTTTTGTGTAACGTAGATGTTTGTTGCCATTGGAGTAACAATAATTTCCATTGGTATTTGCAACTTCGGCAAATACCACTGCTTTCTGGAGACGTGGAGGCCCTGATATCAGAGGGGTCTAAAAGCCTGCTCACCAGAAGAGAATGGTGCCGATTGATGGCCTGCCAGGGTGCGAGGGCTCCACGGGAGAGCAAGTTTCTGTATGAGGAATAATGCCGGGATATGGAACTACATTTACACCTTGTATCTGTATTGTAAAAGGATTTTCAGTCATTATAACTCCTGAATCTTTTTCCTGTACAGTAGTGAGTGACCCTAGAGAAAACGCATTGAGCAGCATACTATCTGATGAAAAGAAGTCTGTCCTGCTTTGTTTATCTGATATGTTTATAAATGATAACACTGCTTCATTATTTTTGTGGACGTTTATTCGATATTTTCTTCAGCCTGAAGCTGCTACCTGGTTCTACGCTCTGAGAGGCACTGAGAGCAATTGAAAGCTTGAGCCAATGGGAACGCTCCATTGGTCTCAAGTAATTCATTATTTTTTTTAAAAAAAACGACCCCCTCCCATGGATTGATTGACACAGGGCAGTCATGTGACTGCCCTTGTCGGTCGTGGGGGCGTTGCCGCAGGGGGGGGACAGAGCTCAGAGCACGTGTGTGATCGCCTTACATCCCCCGTGCCCAGCATTCATCAACACCATCGCTGGGAAGGAAGTGGATGGTGGAGTGAAGCTGCTTGGAGCAGGAGGAGGGGGGGCACGCATTGCAGAGTGTTACCCCTCTGTGTGCCAAATGGGGAGCTATACATTAACCCCTTGCGGTTAGGTTGCCAGGCAACACATTGCTGTGCTTGAACCCCTTGTGTTCAGCTCACCTGGAACAGCATGGCTCTGCATTAACCCCTTATGATCCGTTTAGCAGCCAGCACATTACTCTGTATTAACCCCTTATGGTCAGGATAGCAGGCAGCACAATAATCTGTATTAATCCCTTGTAGTCAGGATAGGAGGCACTGGCAGCACATTACTCTGTATTAACCCCTTATAGCTGGCCGCAGATTGTTATTAACCCATTATGGCCAAGTTGCCAGGGAGCACATACACTGAAACACAAACACTGCTGACACACTGAAACACAAACACTGCTGACACACTGAAACACAACCACTGCTGACACACACTGAAACACAAACACTGCTGATTATGTGTGAGCTCTGTGTTATTGTCAAGGATGGCTCTGTTCTGGGGCGCCTGGCAGCAGATTCCTCGCTGCTCGCTGGCCAGGCGCCGAATAATAACGCCACCGGGTGCGCTCACGTGGGACGCCGGGGGGCGGAGCCTGGCGTCATGACGCGGACCCGCCGGGTTTAAAACCCGGCTTCACTAGTTCGCCGGTGCCCTGACGTGGTATTCACTTCCCGCAGAGCTCTTGTGTTTATTGGCAAAATATCTGTGTCTGACCTTGCTTCTGACTTGAACCATTCTGTGTATGACCCCTGGCATTGGCGAATGAACCACCCTGTGTATAACCCCTGGTATTGGCATTTACTCTTCTCACGGTTCTGCTCTTAACTTTGGTACCGAGGTCAGTCTGTGTGGCACCCTAAGCACACATCAGACTACCTCTTATATTACTAAGGTCCTAGGGAGAACGAATACTCTATTCTGTACATCTGTCTGGTGTTTACCCTTGTTTGTCTATTGTCTGGTTAATTATCTGTCTAGTTGTGCCGACCATTCAAGGATCGGAAGGGTAGAGAGCGGTCTACGTATAGGGACCACTATTCTGGTATTCAGGGGGATTCGTGACAGTTATACGCTCATACACCGCACATTACTGAGAGCTTTATTGCTGTGGAGCTCTGTGATACACTCATACACACCACACATTACTGTGAGTTTTATTGCTGTGGAGTTATGTGATACTCTGAAATACACAGCACATTAATGTGAGTTTTATTGCTGTGGAGCTCTGTGATACACTCATACACACCACACATTACTGTGAGTTTTATTGCTGTGGAGTTCTGTGATACTCTGAAATACACAGCACATTAATGTGAGTTTTATTGCTGTGGAGCTCTGTGATACACTCATACACACCACACATTACTGTGAGTTTTATTGCTGTGGAGTTCTGTGATACTCTGAAATACACAGCACATTAATGTGAGTTTTATTGCTGTGGAGCTCTGTGATACACTCATACACACCACACATTACTGTGAGTTTTATTGCTGTGGAGTTCTGTGATACGCTCATACACAACGCAGATTGCTGTGAGTTTTATTGGTGTGGAGCTCTGTGATACACTCATGCACACCGCACATTACTGTGTTTTATAGCTATACAGCTCAATGATACATACTGAAAGTGAGCATAACTGAGGTGTGAGACATGGCGGCAGAGAGGCATAGGGGTAGGTATTAGGGGAGACAGGAAGATAAAGCTAAGGATAGGCATGCGGCACAACAGGGCTCGAGTCCTGCGGGAACGGCGTTCCCGCACTTCTCCCGCTGCGGGAACACAGCTTCTCGCTGTGGCCCGAGCCTGAAACAAGCTGGCCGCACATTGCCGGCGCCGCGGCCGCGTGGTTTCCTCCTGCGACTAGCGGCCGCTGGCAGGAAGTGTGCCACTCACCTGGGATCCAACAGCCAGCCGCGATTGGCTGTTGGATCCCAGGCGAGCAGCGCACTTCCTGCCAGCGGGCGCTAGTCATAGGAGGAAAACACGCGGCTGCGGCGCCGGCAATGTGCGGCCAGCTTGTTTCAGGCCTGGCAGAGGTGAGCTGGGGGCCGGGGCAATATACTCATGTGAGAGCTGGGCAATATACTCATGTGAGAGCTGGGCAATATACTCATGTGAGAGCTGGGCACTATACACATGTGAGAGCTGGGCACTATACACATGTGAGAGCTGGGCACTATACACATGTGAGAGCTGGGCACTATATACATATGAGAGCTGGGAGTTCAGTGCTGTGTATATTATTCTGGGGGCTCAGTGCTGTGTAATTCTGGGGGGGTCTGTGCCTGTTTTATACTATTCTGGGGGGTCTGTGCCTGTGTGTGTATATATTTATATGTGAGATATTTCAAGAGTACTGGATCCATGAACGATCACTGTGAATACCGAAAATGCCGGAATGAATGCACAAAAGAAACAAAAATGGCTAAAGCCCAATACTTCAATGAAAATTTAAACAATAACATATCAAACCCCAGAAATTTTTGGAAAATCATAAGTAACATACAAGCACCCCCCAGCCACTCCCAACCAGCTGCTTTAAAAGTAAACAACCAAACTGTACAACACCCCCTAGATGTAGCAAATGCTTTTAATAATTATTTTGTTGGATGCGCCACCACCCTCATTGCTAAGCTAGGAAATGAAACGCAATCAGAAAGGCCGCACGCAGGTCAGGACCCACCAACAGTGCAAAAACCCGTAACCCAGACATATTCAGTTTTAGGCCTGTGCCTGTCAGTGCCATCACTAAACTTCTCCGTAACCAAAAAATGAAATACCAGTCTGGACCTGATCAAATCCCAGCAATGCTGCTGAAAATCAGTGCACCAGCAATTGCTAAACCTGTCGCAACCCTGATTAATGAATCACTGGCGACTGGATACATACCCAAACTCTGGAAGACTGCAAGGGTGGTACCTATCCATAAAGTGGAGACAATACTTTGGTATCCAACTACCGCCCAATATCACTGCTCCCTGTAATGTCAAAAATTCTGGAAAAATGTGTGTCTACACTCAATTACGTGATTATTATCAGTATCAGAACTATTTAACCCCAGATCAATCAGGCTTTCGTCCAAACCATTCAACTACAACTGCCCTTTTAAAAGTTTGTAATGATATCCAAGCGGGCATGGAACAAGGAAATCTAACTGGAGCCATCTTCCTTGACTTTGCCAAAGCTTTTGACACAGTAGACCATGGCATCCTATTACAAAAACTTAAAAAACTCTGGTATTGGTGATAGTACGTTAACCTGGTTCCAATCATATCTGTCTGATAGGTCTCAATTTGTGTCCATTTCTGACAGCACTTCCCTTCCCCTCCCAGTCACGTGCGGTGTACCCCAAGGCTCGATACTTGGCCCCCTGCTATTCACAATATTCATAAACGATCTGCCCAATGTCTGAAAAGCTTCAACTGTACACATGTACGCAGACGACACGGTAATCTATACCAGCAAACAAAATCTCCCGCAGCTGGAGGCCGTGCTGCAAGAAGAATTCACAGGGGTAGAAAAGTGGATAGCAAATAACAAACTTTTTCTAAATACTGACAAAACGGTTACAATGCTCTTTGGAACCGCACCTAAACTACACAAATTGCAAACACCCCATCTATGTGTTGGGACAAAATCAAACGGCACACTGACCACAGTCACCTCTCTCAAATACCTAGGTATGTGGTTAGACCCAAATCTATCTTTTGGCCCCCACATCGAAAAACTCTCATCTAAACTTTACCCCAAACTAGGTGCCCTGTACAGAAACAAATCCTGCCTGAACCCCGCGGTAAGAAAGCAGATTGTACAACAAATGCTTATGCCAGCCATTGAATACGGAGATGTAGTGTATGCAGCCGCCCCGCAAACACACTTCCAGAAACTTACTACATTGTTTAACTCATTCTGTCGCTTTGTGGTACAATGTAACTACATGACCCACCATTGTGACATGTTAAAAGAACTAAACTGGCCATCGCTGGACTCTAGACGCACCCTTCACCTTTCCAACCTGGTGTTTAAGAGCTTTTCTGGGAAGCTACCACCCTACCTGAATATGCTGCTTCCCCCGGCAGTTCCCTCATCCTATAACCTCAGATCCAGGAGCAGCACCTTACTTGCAATACCGCAATACAAAAAGAAAATGGCTCGATCCTCATTTTCCTACAGAGCACCGCAAATATGGAATAACCTCCCAGACACCATCAGATCTTCCCCTAGTCTAAAGTCCCTTAAGAGCTCCCTATTAACATACCTCAATACGAAATGCACCTGTAAACATGTAACATAATGACTTTATTTCCTCCATATTTATTTTTCTGTTAATCTGTGTATTTGGTCTTGTGTTAATATCTTGCATTTTACTGTTAATATGTATATTTGGTCTTGTGTTAATATCTTGCATTTTACTATTTTGTATTTCTGTAACCACTCAATGTTCTCGAACCCAGGACATACTTGAAAACGAGAGAAATCTCAATGTATCCTTCCTGGTAAAATCCTTTATAAATAAATAAATAAATAAAATATATATATATATTATATATAACGTGTTAGTCCAGTTGCCAAAATAACGAGTATACCTGTACGTAGTGATACCTTTCACTGATCACTATAGTTTCCAGACCTGAAGAGGAGAGGTTACACTCTTGAAAGCTTGTCTTTTAAATGTAATGTTAATCCAATAAAAATGTTATCACCACGTACTGCTATACTCGTGATATATATATTTTTTCTTCGGGCAATAGGGGTTGTGGAATTCGTGGGTGAGTTCCCTCACTTTTTTTCCCAGGACTTGACCCCTGCGGCACAGGTTTAGATAATGAGAGGGTAGTAAGACAAATTTATGGATATATATTTTGCAAACAGACGTGAGTAGCTATGGAGGGCGCCTTTTTCTTTGAAGCTAGAAATAAGTTGCTTAAAACTAAAAAAATTAATAAAAAAAGATTTAATGTTTATATTTTTACATTTATTTATTTACATTTTAAAGAGGATGGTGCCCTACAAAGGAGGTGCTTTTCTCTGTAGAACAAAAAAACATTGTATTAAAAAAGTAGTAATAATATATAAAAAAAAAAAAAATTGTTTATATTTTTGGGGGGTTTTAAAAAATGTTTTTGTTTACAGTTTTTATTTTGCAGAAACCAGCGTCCAAGAGGACATCTTGCTCTGTAAAAACAAAAATAATACATACAGGGTTATTCAAAGAGCTCCGAATTGCTTGAGAAAGGTAACCGAATGCTGAAAATCAGCGTTCGGTTACCTTTCTTGGCCATTCGTCTATCCAGAGAGCAGGCAATTCGCCAAATCCTAGCGAATTGCCTGCACATACGGTGCCTGTTTTTTTTTTAAGTTTACTTATTTTTTCTGTAACAGCCCTCTTTATTATCATTCCCTGGATCTCATATGTAAATTTCAGACATTTTCACTCAGTAGTTTCTTTGCAAACAGTGTTTCACTTTTCAAACATTCATACAAACTGTTTTCCTAATTTATTCAGAGAATTTATTCACTTCACTCTGTCTGCGGTCTCGACTTTCTTGGCTTTTTCCGGCGGCTTCGCTGCGGGTGATCGGCTCCTGCTCGGGTTTTTCTGTGGTTTTCGGCAGGTTAATCCAGATGTTTTTGCGGGTTTTCGGCGTGCATTCGCTGAGTTTTGCGGTTCGTTTTCGTTGGGATTGCGGCGGGTTTTCCCTGCAATTCGGGGACCCTGTGGTGCTTGCTGAATACACCGCAGGGTCACCGAAATGGGATTGGCAAAAGGAACCGAATTGAAGCGAACGAAAAGTCACCGAACGTGCGGTGACTTTTCGAATCTCTTTGAATAACCCTGTAAGTGTAGATTGGATAAGCCGTGTTAGTCCAAATGCCAAAATCACCAGTGTATAGCAGTACGTAGTTATACCTACTATATTAATATATGTGTATGTTTTATTATTTTAGTTTTGCACAGTACTCTCTGGTAGGCACCTGTAGACACATGCCTACTTTGCCTTATTGTAAATCTGGCCCTGAATCCATACTGTGCATAGAGGGAGAGTGCATGGCCCTGCCCTCTCCCGTTTGAATCCCTCAGCAGCTTCTGTTATGTGCTAAGTAGAGACATGGATACTTTAGACCCCTATATCTCCACTTGATTACCCTTTACAAGGTCATCTAAGGTATCATTAGGTATTTGAAAGGACAGAATCAGACCTTTCCAATGATCTCAATCAAGACCATATGGCTTGTGTAAAAAAACTAATTCTGGTGATGGGATGGCACAAGGGAGGCAAGTGAAAATGTTCAAGGGCAATTGCCCCCTTGTAGATTAACCTGTGACTCCAAAATATCACAGAGCTATGCAGGTCATATCAAGCACATCTCTTTCATTAATCAGGGAGGCATTTTTTAAAATTTGTTGTATACAAATCATGTGTTTGACAAAAGAGAGTTATTTTAAAAGTGAAATGTGTTAAAGGATGATAAATGCAAGGGGGGGGGGTTCACCACTGTAAAAAGTCCAGGAACCTCGACACTACACTAATCTGTAAACCTCTAATTACAAAGAGCTTTGATTTTACCTATCTCTCATAAAGCCACCTGGACTCCCCCGACCGTCATGTTGGATTTTCTACTCTCTACAAGCAACCCAACATTGTAAATATATGCTTTGTTTTCCTTATTTGATGCCCCTGGACATCTTTCCTCTTCTAAAAATAGCTATAGATTGACCTACTCCATTCACTACTCACAATTTTGAATACTTATGGACTACCTGACTTTATTGAGGATTATTAAAGCTACAATCGGATCAGCGCTCTGCAGCTCCAATATGTAACAATGTTCTACCTCACAAAGGTGTTCGGAATTCTATCCATCATTTTCCTCTTGACGTATTTATCACCTTCACCTACTGATCATCTTCCTTTTCCAGGCTCATTTCACTTTAATGAACTGTTCACAAACTACTGGAAAACATTTTAAAGGGCAGGTATTTACAAAAACTGGTTATTTTTCAATTCATTTATTTCATTCTTAGTGATATTGTTCTCTATTTTTTATGTTATTCTTTGTAAATCCTAGACATTTCCAAAGAAAAAGTGATAGAACAGAGAATATGGTGAAATGATGCAATCAGTCACTGATTGAATTCTGAAAAGGTCATTCAAGGGTATTATTATTTTTTTAGCTTGCCATAATGAATCCAGGCTGGTTAGATAAACATTTCACAGCAGGGGGTGAGAGTTTCTGCAGTTCATTACAGGAATTAGGTTGTGTCACTGCCCGCTGTCTCTAACTGGTCTACCACTTTTTTTCTGAATACTCAAACTCTCCAAAACTGAATTCCTTTTCTTCTGTCCCTTTTAAAACTAGCCATCTTGCACATGCCTCCCTTTAGGTGAATGGTGCCACCATTACTTCCACCTCACAGACTCCGTGCTTTGGTGTCATCTCGGACTCTGAGCTCTCCTTCATTCCTCACATTCAGTCTCTAACCAAATCTTGTCCCTTTGAACTAAAAGCCATTGTGCATTTCTGCCTCTTTCTTAATCAGGATTACACCAAAGTGCTCATCCAAGTTATTATTATCTCCCACCTCAACTACTGTAACCCTCATTTCATTTGCTTTAACAATCTCAGATTATCCCTCTACAGTCTGTACTGAATGCTTCTGCCAGGCTCATCCACCTCACATCCCGTACCTGTCGCACTTAGCTCCTTTGTCACTCTCTAAACTGGTTCCTTGTTTCCTTTAGAATTAGGCTAGGGTCAGACGAACGCATTTTTCTCCGCGAACGTGAAAAAGTGCGGTCGAACGAACGAACGTATTTTTTAACGGAATGCGCGAAAGCGGTCATACGATGCGCATTTTCGTACGTTTTGTTTCACGGAGCTGGAAGAAGAGAGATATGATCAACCAAATCAATTGCAGAATGAATCAAATAAAAGGGAAGGGGTATAAAAAGGCATTTTGGGAATGGTGGCATTTTCCAAGATGGATGCAGTCCAAGTGTTTCTTTTTGCTGCACTGGGATACCTGTACCTGAAGAAGAAAAGACAACGGCGAACATGGGTCCATCCACTCAACACTGCCAGACACACGCATGGCCACTTTGTGACACTGTACAGGCCACTGCGAGAGAGGGACCCCGTGAAGTTCTTCAACTACCTGCGGATGTCCATCCACACCTTTGATGAACTGTTGATGAAGGTGCGTGAGCCGCTGACCAAGAGGGACACCAACATGAGGGCTGCCATACCACCGGAGGAGATGCTGGTCCTCACTTTGCGGTAAGTACTATCAAACACCTGCATTCATGACATCGCTGCCAGTCATCAGACATGTGCTCGGTGTGCAGAGGCTCTATTGTAGGTCAGTAGTTATATGCCCACACACACACGCATGCATCACCTTGCAGAACACGTAACGAAAGAGTAATGACACTGACAACGATGTGAAACAAATAAAATATTTAGTCCCGAAATAATATGACAGAAGATAACAATAACATATTAAACACATATATTATTGCATGTCCAATGAAGGTAATAAAATAAAAATAGTAGAACAACATGAATAAACTGTGACAAACATAAACGAACAGACGATACACCTCACATGGTATGATACCGAGGAGCATCTGGGTCATGAGGACCGTGCATATGGCTGCGGTGGTACTCTGGCTCCGGGGGTGGCCCAGCAACAGGGGACATGGGTGGGCGGGCAGGCAACGCCTGGCAGTGGTGGGAATAACCATGGGGGTATTGTGGCACGACACCGTGATATACAGGTGCCTGTTGTGGATGGGACAGTATCTCATGTATCAGGTCCAGGCTTCGGCGGCGATAATCCAGCTTCTGCGCTGGGGTCATTATGTTGAGCAGGGAGAGACATGAATTGAAAAAGGACATGTCCTCGGAATCAGCGACCATGCAGCGTGGATGTGTATGGTGCGCGTCCATGAATGCGACCATGGCCTGCTCGACATCAGCTGATGGTGGCTTCTTCCTCCTGGGAGCCGTACTGGTGCTGTCTGTGGGTGCTGTACCCGGCACCTGCTGGGACTCCACATCCTCCACCTGGGACTCCGCACCACCCTGCTCGACCTCCACCTGGCAGCTGCCAGATCCTGCGGGCTGCAGGTCTTGCCCTTGTGAGCTAGAGGTGGATGGCCGGTCAATACTGCTCACAGTCTTGCGCGGCTCCTGGCTCTTCCTCAGGAAGGACAGTTGGTCAGCATACAAATAGCTGCGCCTCTTCTTTGCACCAGCTCCAGAGCGAGCAGCTTCAGCCTCCTTTTTCAGGACCCGGGTATGATTGTCCCTCACCGTGCGCCATTTATTGATTGCTTCATGTGCTGCAAAACATGATGAGAGTGACATAAGGTTAGGTTATATGATGTGATCATAACACAGCTTCTTTCATGTTCTAGGTATCTTGCTAGTGGATGCAGTTTGAAGGATCTGCATTACAACTTCCGCATTGGCAGATCGACAGCTGGTGAGATCGTCCGCAAGGTCTGCCAAACAATATGGGAAACCATGAAGGACCAATGTTTGCCAACACCCACAGGCGAGACATGGCTGGCAATTGCAGCAGGATTCTGGGAGAGAGCGAACTATCCCAACTGCCTGGGAGCGGTGGACGGCAAACATGTCCGCATTGTGAAGCCACTGCACAGTGGCTCACTGTATCAAAATTATAAACATTATTTTTCAATTGGCCTACTGGCGGTGGCAGATGCCAACTATAATTTTGTGTATGTGGATGTCGGATCATACGGCAAGGACTCGGACTCAACACTGTTTCGGAACTCAACACTGTGGAATGAGATTGAGGGTGGGAACCTGAACATCCCCAGACCCGCACCTTTGCCTGGCAGCGACGTGTCAGTCCCCTATGCCTTTGTGGGTGATGAAGCATTCGGCTTATCCACACATCTCCTGCGGCCATACTCGGGGACACACCTGACTGTGAAGAAGCGGTGTTTTAATTACAGGCTGTCGCGGGCGAGACGGTATGTCGAGTGTAGCTTTGGCATACTGAGCAACAAGTGGAGGATTTTTCATCGGCCACTTGATGTAAATGTGGATTTCTGTGTGGATATAGTGAAATGCTGTTGCATCCTACATAACTATGTTCGTGCAAGGGATGGGGTTAATTTCGAGGATACCCTCACAGTAACGGGTCTGGATGAGTATGCTAACGATGACATAATACCTGTGAATAGACACACCAACAGGTTTCGCGATGCTCTGTCTAATTATTTCACTAGCAATGCAGGGCAGGTGCCATGGCAGATGGACATCATTTGACATGTGACACCTAGGCTTGTGCACCGATTATTTTTTCTGTTCGAATTTTCGGATGTTTAAAGTTTTCGATTCGGCTCATTTCGAACGAACCCTGTTTTGATTCGATTCGGTTCGACTTGTTTTTCGGGGATATGTCATCGGAATATGGACCATTTTTCGTTTTTTGTGTCACTTTGCTCGTTTGTTGGATCTACTTTTCGTGATTTCGTACATTTCTCGTTTTTCGCAACGTCTGTTCTCGTTTCAAAGCAATAAATTTCGATTTGACACAATTCAAGTCCAATCGCATATTCGTACAATATTTTGTTTCGGCTCGGAAACATTTCGGATCTGACATTTTCGGATCGAAAAATTATCTGGGAATCGCCCGCATCAGAAAACACGAATCGTGAAAATGTCGTTTAAATTCCGAAATTCTGAAAGCCGAAACGCACATCCTTAGTGACAACGATAATTCGTTATGCCATTTTGTTTGATATTACATTCAAGTTCAATGCAATTGAATTCTATGCAATAAAATGATCATTTACTCACTCTGAAGCTTCTGCTCTTTATCAGACCACGTCTCGTACTCTGGGTACACCACCCTGGACACTGTGACCCATGCACTGGCCTTCTTCTGCCGGTCTTTGTAGCTGTCGCAGGCCGTGTCCCACAGCTCGGGATGCTCTGCCACTGCATTGATCAGCCTCTCCACGTCGATGTCAGTCCCAGCCATTGTCCAACGCAACTTGCAGCTACCCCCAGACAAGACAGGAAGTGTTTGGTCTGTGCACGTTATGTTGGCCGGACGTGTGCAGCGTCTGACGTCTCCCAATCACGCAAACACGCCGCTATGTAGCCGCAGCGCACTCTGTACGTCAGTAGTAGCGGTTTGACGTTCTCGAAAAAATGCGTTCGTTTGCCACTTGCGTTGCGCGGACGAATTTTCGTGCGGCCGTACTTCGTATGTTCCCCGGCATTGGACGTCATTTGCTGCTAGTACGGCCGTGATTTTGTGCGGCTAAACGCACGTTAAAACTGCGCTAGTCTGACCCTAGCCTTAGTCTCAAAATAATGGTGCGAACATACAAAGTTCTCTATAACTATGCCTGCATCTCCTCTCTTATTAGCAGGTGTGTTCCATTCCGGGCAGTTCACTCACCCAATGATGTCTTATTATCCTCTCCTCGTACCCACACTCCCAACTCTAACCTTCAGGACTTTTACCTAGCTGCCCATTCAAGTCTCCTGTGCCTCCAGTCTTTCAAGACTTCTCTAAAAATGCATTTCTTCAAAGAGCCCTAACAGCTCACTACATAATCCCCCCCCCACTGTACCTTTCCCAATCTGTCTCCCCATGGATTCCAATACTTCTAACACTCTGCAATTTGTGCTCGCCTGTGTGTCACATCTCTTCTCTTAGCGTGTTAGCTCTTCAGCAGGGCCCTCTTTTTATATTGTTCTCAGTATGTCATTTTTATATTTCATTCCATCCATAGTACAGTGTTGTGTAATGTGTTGGCATTTTATAAATAATTGTACATCTGGAATTCTGATGTTGTAAGCCTAGTATTGTTATAATTGTTATTCACTAGACATGAACATTTAGTGAATTAGCATTCAAGAGCATCTGAAATTCCGAGTCACCAAAATGCCAAACTGAAAGCATCTGATTCTGAAATGAGTGATTACAAATCAATCCAAAACTGTTCAGATCAATGCAGTCATTCCACTGACTAAAATTTTTTTCACTCTTTATGCCAAACTAACACATACAGGGTTATTCAGAGAAAGGTGAAAATCAGGAGAATTGGCAGCAAAAGAAAACAATCTAGACCAAATAGCCGATTTGGAAAGTGAGATAAATGGGAGAATTTTTCTAGTTTGGCTATTTTGACCTAGAATTTTCACTTCTCCTGTCAATCTCCTGAGTTTCGTCTTTCTTTGAATAGACCTGTAAATGTATCCCTAACGGCTAAGCAGCCCAAGTCCTGATCCTAACCTTAGAAGTAACCCTAAAAGTAAACTTAAACCTAACCATACAAGTAATCCTAACACTCTAAAAGTAACACTAACCCCAAAAGTAACACTAATTTTCGAGCTAACCACAACCCTAGAAGTAATCCTTATCAACATTGGGTATGGGAGTATACAGGGGGGAATTTGGGTTTCAGCATTTGTGGTATTTTCATATCACTCTTGTAGATAGCTTAAGTTGTGTTAGTCCAGATGCCAAAATCACCAGAGTATAGCCGTATGTTGAGATGCCTTTTTTATTGGACTACTGTTACATTTAAAAGACAAAATTTTGCCAGTATATCTCTGATTCAGGTCTAGAAGCTTTACTGAGCAAAATCATAGAATTGAACAGTAAAAAGCAGAGCAGAAGTAAAGGGGCTTAGGAGGGGTAGTCGTAAATACTGAATAGTGTGGACAAGAAACGAAAACAGGAGAAATCTTGGCCATTTTGTTTTAAGGTAGAATGTTATTTAAGGATCACATACATGAAGAAGCTCCTTGTCACGGTTCTTGCCGTAGACGCCGGAGAAAAGGCAAGTGAAGTGCCGTTCCACTTTCAGAAACCTGTTCCAGTCCTGATTTTGCCATTGCCTGGACTGGTGCCCAGGCACTCAGGGATCCGTTCCTGATTTTGCCCTCACCTCTCCAGCCCCAGGTGTGGGCTGGGCCTGCAATGCCCATATAATCAAGCCTCACCTCAGAATCATTGCTTCTGCATCGTTCTTTCTGGCTATAGAACATCTCATTGCAAGCCTGACCTGTGTGCCATGCACCTACCTACCTGCCTGACCCCTCATCTGGTACCCTGAGAACCCCTCATCTGGTACCCTGAGAACCCCTCATCTGGTACCCTGAGAACCCCTCCTCTGGTACCCCCTCATTGCTACACTCCATTAAGGACTCCCTCATCTCTGCAACCCTCCTCCCTGGACACTCCTTGCATTCCCCACTTCTGGACTCCTTGCAACTCCCATCATCCTGCTACATATTGACCTACCCGTGTATGACATCTGATCTGGACTCTGACTACCCCTATGCCAGCTGCCTGCCACCTACCTAAGCTTGATTTGACCATTCTCCAGTTATAACCCTTCTGATACCGCGCCTGATCTTTTTGTGCCTTTTGCCCTCTGTGTCTTCAGGTCCTCCACCCTCTGTGTATCCAGTAAGTGTGTTCTTTAGTATTTCTGTTTTCCATTTCTGTTCAGTCAGCTCTGATTGTGTTTTTATTCAGTGTTCAGTCCAGTACCTGTCCTGTCCTCCCTTGTGTTATTCTTTATTCAGCGTCCAGTCCAGTACCTGTCCTGTTAGCCCTACTGTGCTATTCAGTGTCCACCCCTTCCTATTCGGGATGAGCCGAACACCCCCGAGTTCGGTTCGCATTCGAACTCTAACTTTTCAAAAGTTCAAACTCAAACTCAATACAAGTCAATGGGACTCAAAATTCGATTTTTAGAGTGCCCTCCAAAAGGGCATATATGCTAGATATTTGCCATAAAAGGTGTATGGGGGTCCGGGTAGTGCCCTGGGGGACAGGAAACCAGGACAAAAAGTTTTTAAAAAAAAAAGTTTTTAAAGGGACAGGGAGTTTTCCATGAAATAACCGAACACACCAAAAAGTTCCAAGTTCTCGAACTGCCGATGTTCGACTCGAACTCCGAACTGATCGAACCGAACAGCTCATCCCTACTTCCTATCCCTTCTGCTAATTGTACCCTGTCCTCTGTATATAGTATCCTTCCCTACCAGCTCCTATATCTGTTTATTATTTATCCAGATTCCCCTTCTTGGTTTACTTCTGTTTATTTTAATAAACCTATATTCTGATTTAAACCTCTCCATCTGTGTAACCACATATTGGGCTCGAATCCTCAACCCCTGCAAAGTGAGACGTGACACTCCTGAACATCACTGACTAATAAAGCCTGAAGGCGAAACACGTCTCAGTGCCCCAGAACAGCATATTTTTACTCCTCTTATTGTTTAATTATACTTGTAAATGTTTTAAATTTCTGTCATTTTAACCTCCTGGTGGTCTGATTTTTTTTTTTTTTTTTCCTTCAAAATTTTGTGTCCTAAAAGCGTTTTCAATTTTTTTTGCAAAGGAAATGTGTCGTTTTATATAGTAAGCCTGTATTCTGTAGGAATAACTCCCTAAAATCCGTGCAAACAAGAGTCTAGTAAACACACGTGGTCAGATAAAGTTTGAAACATGAAATAATAATTTATTATCCCAAAAATAATTATCCAAAATAATGGAAACAAATTATTCAATAATATAATCAAACCAAAAACACTGAAATTTTTCAGAAAACAAGGGTGCAATATTAGTCACTGCATATTGCCTCAGTGCAAACATCCTTGGTATGATATATTATGTACACTTATATATATATATACAGCAATATTCATAATGCATAGTGTATCAATAATTCTATTGTCATATAGGATAGACATCTTCAAACCATTTATATACAAAAAACTTCAGTCTTATCAATGTATGGTCTGTTTCTGATCTGTTAGTGCCACTTAGTGGCCGTTCATGAGAAAGTCCTGTTAGGGACTTTATGTCCTCGTTGTCCTTTCTTTCCTGTCTCTCCAAGAGAAGTCCTTGTCTGGGTGCTGGGATTCCTGTTCAGATGTGGACTCCTTTGCCAATGAAATACGGGACACGGGGGTACCAAAAAAATTAGAGGATTTATTCTCAAAGCAGCTTTACAGAAATAAAAGGCAAATAAAAATCGTTTGTAAAATGTAATAGGGCTTTCCAACACAAGCTTCGCTGGTGCTTGCCCAGCTTCATCAGCCCAAAATTTCACATACCCAGAATTTGATATAACCAGACAGACCCCAGGATTAGACCTCCTCCCGCGTGTTCCGCCGAGCTCCTGCACGCTGCCACCGGCTTCTTCTGATCTGAAAGCTGTGACGCGAGATCTTGTGTGATCTCGGCAGTAGGCCGCGTCACAGCCTTCACAAGGCCGCTCACATGTGCCAGCAGAGACAGGCATGCATGCCGGGGGTTTCCGACCCCTGAGCTAGATCTTGTATCCAGATGGGACCGCAACTGCACATAAAGCCTACATATCTGGTGATGGCTCAGTGTGTACCGAAGGCGACACTCTGCATCACTCACATTCTCCAATGTGAGTCTAGTCCTTTGGAGACGAGGTGCCAATGGGACTGCACGTGCCCTTTCCAACTCCTGCGGGGGTCGGACATTGTTTCTTTGTATGTAACGCAGGACAAGTACATTGATCGTCTAATAACTGGTGTATGGAGCCAACAGAACATGTGCTGTACTGCGTTCCTTTTTATGAAGGCCTGAAGCACCTAAGGCGTAGGGCCCTTAAGTTGCCTCTGATGCCAGGACGCAGGGAGGATTTTTTTAGAAAGGTTTTGCAGCGCGTGAGGAGATTGAGTGGGAGTGGTGTGGGAGGAGTCGCCAGGAGGGTACTTAAGGCTAAGGTCAGACGAAAGCAGTTTTAACGTGCGTTTAACCGCACTTAATCACGGCCGTGCTAGCAGCAAATGACGTCCAATGCCAGGCAGCATATGAAGAACGGCCGCACAAAAGTGCGGCCGCGCAACGCAAGTGGCAAACGAACGCATTTTTTCTAGAACGTCAAACCACTAGTACTGACGTACAGAGTGCGCTGCATCCGCATAGCGGCGTGTTTGCGCGATTGGGAGACGTCAGACGCTGCACACGTCCGGCCAACATAACGTCCAGACGCAAAAAGGGTTTTATTGATGATCCGTACAAAATCACGGACGAAAATGCGCATCGTATGACCGCTATCGCGTATTCCGTGAAAAAATACGTCCATTCGTTCGAACGCACTTTTTCACGGACAACGCGAAAAATGCGTTAGTCTGACCCTAGCCTTAGGCGCGTGTGGAGAGGCTCTGCGCGCCTTTTTCTCCTGAGGCTGCAGGTACTAACAATGAAGGTGAAGCGACTATGTGACACTGCTAGAATGAGCAGCTGAGCATTTATGGGCAGGTGAGGTGGTCATGCCCCCTTGGACGGTGTTGTCTTGCCTTCCTATTGGCTCCCACCTGGGATGGAAGTTCTCCCCATAACCGATTCTAACATCTGCCAATCAGGGCCTCCGCAAGCCCTCCTAACGCGTTATAGGGGATTCCCTGCCCCGGACGCAATCTTGGGTCACCCCCTTCGGACAGCACAAAGGAGAGCCGCACTCAGCGGTGTCTCGAAGTAATGGGTCCCAGCGTTGTGGCAGACTCGCTTCCACATCCGTCCGCCACAGTGCAACCTGTCGTGCGCCATAAAAGATGACACCCCCCTGGCAGCAGCAGCGCCATGGAGACCACCAAGACAACAGGGTGGCACCAGGTGGGTGCCTAGGTCAGAGGCGTCCCATTGCAGGACTTGACACCTTAATAATGTGACATTCCCCTTGTACTCCTTCCTATTGTTCTCCAGCAGGTGGCACTGTAATTATGTTTTTCAGTAAAGGGATCATTTTGATAAGGCCTTTTACCACTGATTCATAACCCGATGGACAGCTTTAAAAACTGCGACTAGTGTTCTTCCAGGCTAATGTCATTTGTAATTTGTATCACTGTTAAAAAAAAAAAAGTTAACCGCTGCCTTTTTTAACTCATCAGTCGTATAATGTGTTTTTAAAGGAAACTGGAGGTAAAAAAGAGTAACTAGGAGAAAGTTAATAAAAGTTGATGCTATAGATTTGGATATCAAATTTGTCATTTATTTAACGTGCCATATATTGTAGTTGCATCAGTACAGATAAACCATGCAGAGAACACACAAATTGCTCTTTGTTTCCTCTATCTATTGTATCTTTCTACAGTAAATATTTGGCAAGGGGTTTTGAAAGCAGCAAGTTGTTGTTTTTTTAGAAAAAGTAAGTCCCTGTTTTTAAGGAACCTGCAATTCAGATACAATTAAAAGGCTTTGGTCTTGCTATGAAAATAACCCATGTAACAAGTCAGCTGTTTCCTGTTTATAATGAAATGTCTGCACAGTCCAATGGCTCAAAGTCTGAGTGAACCAAACATTTTATTCTCCTGCCTCCAGACTCGTATACTTACTGATATAATGTTGTATGCATTTCTTTGCAACATTTCAAATGGTCCAAAAGCATACCCCCAGACATTTGAGATGGTCAAAGAGGGACTGGAGCTGCCTACAGGGATGCCGTAGGTCAGGGATTTCAAAGTCCAGCCCTCCAGATGTTTCTGAACTACACCTCCTTTGATTCTCTGACCATCTATTACATTCAAAGAATTTTAGGAACTGTAAGCAATAAACATCTGGGGGGGGGGAAATATTTGAGATTCCTGCTGTAGGCACTACGTCACTTAGAAAGCAGCCATCTGGCAGCCCCTGTGGCGTTTTTCTGTCTTCTCAGATGGCAACAACATCACAGCTGCTGGAGAATGATATTTTACATCTGGGTGAGTCTGATCTCTGCCTGCCCTGCTTATACATAGCAAAGCAACCCCAATGTGCCTGCTGTCCAGGAAAAGGAGGCAGCATGGGCCCAAAAAGGTCACCTTGTCTTTTTTTTTCTAAAGAGCAGACCAATAATGGAGACTGCCATTCTAAATGTCACCCAATTCAAGGGACACTATGCACCCTGACCACTTCAGCCTAGTAAAGTGGTCAGGCTATGTGGAGTGCACCCCCTCCTTCCAGACTCAATTGGCCGATAATTTGTGGAATCAAGAGACGGAGCTTGTTCTAGTGCAACACATTTATGTTGTAATTTTTCATTCTGAAACAGAAATACTTCAGGTTTTTACTCTGGACGTGCTGATTCTCTCCACTGCATTCAATGGCTGCTTCAGAATTACTAAACCACTGAGACATCCACATGGCACCAATTACAGTCCCTGTGGCTGAGAACACCGCCATCGCCACCTGCTGGTAGGAGGTTAAGGCAGCAACAACAGAGCTATGGACAATACAGTTATGGGCTTGTCAACAATGACAAAAAAATTGCTTATTACTTTATTCTGCATACTGTATTCCGTTGGGATGTAATGAGTTTAATACCCATCTCTGTTTCGCACAGCGCTTCCTCCACCCACACAGCTATCGATTGGCAGATGGGATTTGAATATCACACCTGCTGGGGACCAACTTGGGGAATGATGATGTTTTCTTTGTGTGCTGACATCATCCTGTCTCCGAAAGCTTGCTGCAGTGAGCATTTCAGGGGGATGGTAGCAGAGGACTGGTGTTGCGCATGTAGCACCCTTCTGCAGTAACTACATAAGTTCTCGGAGATGCCAGAAAGTTACGCACACCTTGCAAATTACATAACATGCTCCAAGGACTTCCGCATTTCAGAAGCCCCAAGCTGAATAGGAGGATCAGCCAGCACCAAGGGAGAAAAGGTGAGTATTTATACCTAAAATAAAAGTAAACAATTGGGCAGTGGCTGTCAGCAGCATCTGACAAATTAGTTAAGGTCAATAAAATGGGAGAATGTTTTTTTTTATAGAGTGTTTCTTTAGCGGAGTTACACAAATTGATATATGCACACAAAGGGCCATATTACATAGTTAGTGCTAACTTAACCAGAGCTGTTGTAAACTTAAAACCTCCATAGACTATAATGGCTCTGGGAAGTTTACAACAGCTCTGGTTAAGTTTGCACCAACTATGTAATATGGCCCAAAGACTTGTATACGGAGAGCACAACCTAACTGCAAACACCACACACACAGGACTAAAAATTGGGAGTGTTTCACTAAACATTGGGACATTTGGGAGGCATGAAAGGGGGGGGCACTTGCATTTTAGGGCATGTTTCTTGAAATGTGGGCAGAAACTAGGCTATTTCCATTCTTGTCAACTGGCATTACGACCTGTCGCAGGCATTTATGTTGATTAAAAATAATGTATTATTTAGAACAAGTACTAAGTACATGATTTAAATTGAGCAATTTCAATCAAGATTAATCTAGTTTAAAGACTAAGGCTAGGGACAGATGAGCGCATTTTCTGCGGCCACCGTCAAAATGTACGTCGATGCGTGCGCACGCATTTTTTCACGGAATACGCTTAAGTGGTCAGACGATGCGCAATTCTGGACGTATTTCATGACGGTGGGGTAAGAAAAAGAGAAAATCAGAGGAATCTAATCAATTGAGAACTGATAAAATAAGGGCAAGGGTTATAAAAAGCCATTTTGGGGATGGTGGGGTTTTTCAAAGATGGATCCTGCACACGTCTTTGTGTTTGGTGCGATGGGGTACCTGTACCTTAAGAGGAAGAGAAAGCGGCGAACCTGGGTTCATCAAATTAACGCTGCCAGACCCACGCATGGACACTTCGTGACGCTGTACAGGCCACTGCGAGAGAGGGACCCCGTGAAGTTCTTCAACTACATGCGGATGTCCATCGCCTCCTTTGATGAACTGTTGTCGCGGGTACGGGAGCCGCTGACCAAGAGGGACACCAACATGCGGGCCGCCATACCACCGGAGGAGATGATAGTCATCACTTTGAGGTACGTACTGTCACACACCTGCATACATGACATCGCTGCCAGTCACCTGACATGAGTGCATCATGTCTGTAGTCACATGCCCACTGTTACATGCACACACACACACACACGGGCATCACATCACACGTACATAATCATAAATGACTCCGACAACAATGTAGAAAAATAATAATATAATATGAAATAAAATAACTGTAATATATTCTGGACATATATTAAAACTCGTTAACTCAAGGTCAGGATATATAAAACATCAAAACAAATAACACATAACAAACAAAAATAACAAATATTTATGACATGTATCACAGTTGCTGATACCGCGGAGCATCTGGGTCATGAGGGCCGGTGGTGTGGCTACAGCTGGACCCCGACTCCGTGTGTGGCCTGGCTCCAGGGGGCATGGCTGGGCGGGTGGACAGCACCTCACTGGAGACGGAAGATCCACTCGCATTGGTGGATTGTGGCACAGCATGGTAGGCGGCTGCGTGATGGGGACGGGAAAGGATGTCCTCCAATATTTCCAGGGATCTGTGCCGGTACTCCATCTTCTCTGCCTCGCTCATCCTGTTGAGGAGGAGCATACATGCATTGAAGAAGGACATGTCCACAGAGTCCGCAATCATGCAGCGTTGGTGTGCATGGTTGGTCTGAGCCTCCATGAAGGTGACCATGGCCTGCTCCAGGTCTGCAGCTTGTGCCCTTCTCTTCTGGCCAGGTCTGGTGCTGACCGTGGTTGCGGTACTTGCCACCTGTGGTGTCTCCGAATCCTCCTCCATTTGCGACTCAGCACCACCCCGGTTCTCCTCCTCCTGGCAGCTGGCAGAACCTCCTGGCACCATTTGTTGTACCTGTGTGCCAGAGGTCGATGGCTGGTCCATGCTGCTGACAGTCCTGCGCGGCTCCTGGGTCCTGCGGAGGAACGATAGTTGCTCGGCATATATGTACCCACGGACCTTCTTCGCACCAGCTCCAGAGTGCGCAGCCATGGCCTGCTTCTTCTGGACGCGCATGTAGTTGTCGCGTACTGTGCGCCATTTGTTCATCGCCTCTTGTGCTGAAAAACATGATGAGAGTGACATTAGCTTGTGTTCATGGTATGTGATCATATTCAAACATTTTTGTTTTGTCTTCTAGGTATCTCGCTAGTGGGTGCAGTTTGAAGGATCTGCATTATAGCCTCCGCGTTGGCAGATCAACAGCTGGTGAGATCGTCCGCAAGGTGTGCCAAACCATATGGGAGACCATGAAGGGCGAATGTGTGCCAAGACCGACACATACGGCATGTCTGGAAATTGCAGCAGGATTCTGGGAGAGAGCCAACTTTCCAAACTGCCTGGGGCCGTGGATGGCAAACATGTCCGCATAGTGAAGCCACCGCACAGTGGCTCACTGTATCAGAATTATAAACATTACTTTTCTATAGGCCTACTGGCGGTGGCAGATGCCAACTATAATTTTGTGTATGTGGATGTCGGTTCATACGGCAAGGACTCTGACTCCACACTGTTCAGGAACTCCACACTGTGGAATGAAATTGAGAGTGGGACCCTGAACATCCCCAGAGCCGCACCATTGCCTGGCAGTGACGTGGCAGTCCCCTATGCCTTCGTGGGTGACGAAGCATTCGGCCTATCCACACACCTCCTACGGCCCTACTCTGGGACACACCTGACTGTGAAGAAGCGGGTGTTTAATTATAGGCTGTCGCGGGCGAGACGGTATGTGGAGTGTACCTTTGGCATACTGACCAACAAGTGGAGGATTCTACATAGACCTCTGGATGTAAATGTGGACCTCTGTGTGGACATAGTGAAATGCTGTTGCATTCTACATAATTATGTGCGGGCCAGGGATGGTTTTAATTTTGACGATACCCTCACAGTTGTCGGTCTTGAGGATGATGTGAACTATGACATCATAGCTGTGAATAGATACAGCAACAGGTATCGCGATGCTCTATCTAATTATTTCATCAGTGATGCAGGTGAGGTGCCCTGGCAGCTGGGGAGCATTTGAGTTTCACATCAATGATTACATTTGTTTGTTTATTATTATTATTGTGATTTACATTTATGGGATTATGAATTAAATAATATTATACTCACTGTGTATGTGCTGCTCTTTCTCGGACCACGTATCATAATCCTGGTACACCTGACGGGACACCTCGACCCATGCGCTCGCCTTCTTCCCCTTGTCCTTGTACCTCTCGCAGGCCGTATCCCAGATCCCTGGATGCTCCCCCACAGCGCTGATGAGCCTCTCGACGTCCATCTCTGGTCCAGACATCTTTCACAGTCGCAGGTACTCACCAACGCAATTCTGGGGAATTCCGGCTGTTTGAGCGTTATGTAGGCCGCACACTAGCAGCGTCTGACGTCTCCTAATCACGCACACACGCTGCCATGCGGCCGCAGCGCACTCTGTACGTCTGTAGCAGCGGTTTCACGTTCTGAGAAAAATGCGTTCATTTGCCGGTTGCGTGGTGTCGGCGCACTTTTGTACGCACGTACTGCGTATATTGGCCGTCATTGGCCGTTATGTGCTGCTACTGCCGCCGTGATTTAGTGCGTCTGCACGCGCGTTCCGACTGCCCCACTCTGACCCTAGCCTTAATGCTGGAGGTTTTTTTTGGGGTTTTTTTTTTTTGTTTTTTTTTTTTTGCTTTGTGGCCCTGCTATATACCTGCACACCACACTCTGAGTATATGGAAGAGCCCCAGGTCAGTACCGGTATAAAAAATAGGCCCAACTGCCCTTTATTTAAAGACAAATTCATGGTGAGAAAAAAGTATAAAGAATCACATTATAGTGGTCTACCACTTTTGTGACAGCCCTTGATCCCTTTAATTTATGAAATGATGCTATTATATAAATGGTGAAAACATGGACAAATTAAGATACAACATATAAAGTGCTTCTTTTCTTTTTTACTGAATAATTTCAAGAAATATTCAACAATCTGTATCTGGCTGGGTTTTATTGATGCAGCAAAGAGTGCCCTAACATATCACTTTTGTTTCTAATGTTTGTAAGTGTCTAGGGCAGTGGTTCCAAACCCTGGTCCTCCTCAAGTACTGCCAACAGGTCAGATTTTAAGGATTCCCTATGGGAAATGCAGACTGAATCCTGCAATCACTGAGCAGCAAATCATATCATCTGTGCTGTGCTTCAGATATCTGGCAAACATGGCGTGTCAGCGGGTCTTGAAAACAGATGTAGGACATATTTGTCTAGGAGATGTATGTATGTGGTGAGACTTGTGATGAGAGTTGTATGAGTGTGTGTGGGAGCTGTGCGAGGTAGGATACTGAAGCTGTGTATGCATGTTTGTTATGTAAAAGTGTGACATCATGTAAATCATGTCTTCTGTCTATCCTTCCAATATCTTATGCTTTACACCCAAGTACTGGAAAGTGCATTACAGTTGAGAATAATGAGCAGTAGATCCAGAACCTGTCAATTTAATGTTAGGAGATGTAATAAACTAAACAATATCTACACACATTTAAACAATGAACAAAAAAACAACAACAAAGCAATGGGTACCAAACTTATATGTGTAATATCCTCCTGAGGATTGTTCCATCCACTGCAATGTGGGATCAGACAAGAGTATATTAGAATTTTGCTCATAAGAATTTTATTTTGTGCTATTTATTATTATTATTCTTTATTTATAAAGCGCCAGCATATTCCGAAGTGCTGTACAATGGGCACAATATAGACAAGGTTACAATACATTGAACAACATTTTACAAACCAGTACAGGAGGAAACGAGGGGCCTATTCCTGTGGGAACTCACAATCTAGAAGGGTTGGGGGTGGAAACAGGAGGAGAGGACTGCAAGGTGGGAGTGGTGGACTGCAAGGTGGGAGTGGTGGACTGCAAGGTGGGAGTGATGGACTGGTTGCATCAGTGAGTTGGGTGGTAGGCTTCCCTAAGGCAAATGTCAGACGAACGCAGTCTGAGCGCACTCTGCGTGCGTGCAAAACAGATAGACATACTGACGGAAGATACTGTAGACACCACACGATCCGTTTTTCTTGATGGACGTAGAAAAAAAGGGAACTATGGGAAATAAAAATAATATGAAAAATGATAAAAACTTGAAAAGGATATAAAAAGCCAATTTGTGCGTCAAGGTGCTGTACGTCGCAAATGCGCTGCGTCTGACATCTCCCCATCACTCACACAGAACGCTACGTGGACGTGGCGCACTCTGCACGTCGTCTAGCGGTTTTACCTTCTTGCCTAACTTGCGTCCGTTTGCCACGTGCGTTGTGCGTGCGCAGTTCAGACGTTAAACTGTGCAGCAACACAGACGTGATAACTACATTCGTCTGACACCGGCCTAAATAGGAATGTCTTAAGGGAGCGTTTCAAGGAAGAGAAACTAGGGGAAAGTCTGACCGTACGAGGGAGAGCGTTCCAGAGGATGGGGGCTGCGCGTGAGAAATCCTGCAGTCTATCATGCTATGTTCTTATTATTCAGCTCCTAATACATTATTGCTTCCTGTACAAAGCGTAGATAGCGTTACTGAACATTAACGTGCAGTAACAGCCAAGCCGCGACATGGTTAGCTGCTCAGTTGTAATATCCTACGGGCAGGGTCATCTGCAACCAAATGTATTATTATGTCTCATGTTTGTGCTTACCCCATTGTAAAACGCCATGGAACCTGTTGGCGCTGCATAAGTACTTGTAACTGTAACTGATGCCATTAACGTATGGGGCCGTTATACTTAATGACTCGCTTGTTAATGATAAGGATTCAAATGGAATAGGGAATAATCTCTCACCAAATGCACGATTAATTCAGGTTAAAAAATGCTAATTAAATGTGTGTCAAAATAGACTCTTAAATTATCTTCAGTGGGTTTTTTAAACTTCGAGCAATGACATAATCTAATTAAAGCCAATACCCAGATGAGTTTAAGAAGGACATACAGGCTGTCCTTGAACATATTTATATTCACAATTATAATGAGAAGAAAAACATTTGCACAGCTTCTTATCACGATGTTTAGACGGTATGATATGCTATTATAAGCACTCGGTTTTATCTGGTGCCCTAGTGAAGAGGGGATCTCTGCTCCCCGTGTTACAGTATGCTTTTGCTCATCTGTATCTTTTTAACGGAACATCTAGGCTTGATGTCACAGCCGAAATAAGCTATTTTGGTAAAAACACACAACAAAAACCCAAAACCATTTCTTCTCCACTATTTTAGCCTAAAATTTGCAATTTTTCATCAATTCACTTATGAACTCAATAACCCACCATTTTAAGGTTATTTGTAGATGAAGGAGCAAATTCAATGTATTGTTGTGGCGCCAGGAGTCTGTCCTGAGTTTGTTTCATCTAACTCCAGTATGTACTTGTTAGTGCAGGGATTCTAAGAGGATTCTGCATCTGAGAGCTGGGAATTCCACTTCCTGGTTCTCATATCAAAATGGTCCAGTATGTTAACAATAGAAACTTAACTTCCTTCACTGGGAGAAGAAATATGGTATGTACAGTGTGGTTGCGCATGCGCTGAATAGTCTCAATGCTTCAGTGCTTGTTTGGTTCCTTAAATGTTCATCTGAAAGGGACATTCTACACATCCTGACCAAATCAGCATTTTTTTTTGTGAAAGGATTTTACCAGGAAGGATACATTGAGATTTCTCTCGTTTTCAAGTATGTCCTGGGTGGCGAGTATGTACCGTTAGGTGTCTTGCCAAGGACACTTACTGGAGAGGTTGCTCGCTGGGATTGAACCCATGACTCCACAGGCTCTCTCCATGCAGAGCGGTGACATTACCTCTACTCCACCCAGCCGGTACAAAGGGGCCAGACTGCATGGAATGCAATCCTCCTGCTCCCAGCTTTCTCCTGCCTGCTTTGACAGGAAATGCAGTGTGAAGCGGAGGAGTATCCACCTACGAGAGCATTTCCAGACAGCCGGGATTTTGAATTTCTTGTTTGCCAGTCACCAGATCAGTCACTGGTGATGTCAACACATTCTGCATGCTGACATCACCCTCTCTTCTCAGACCACCTGCCATTGTGAGCATCCTGACAGAGGCAGCAGAAGGATCTTATGTGTGAAGGCGCATCAAGGTCCAATCCATCATTCTAGCAGGCGCTACAGAACTTGTGTACAGAATGTGCGCATATTCTGAGTGATGCACAATTTCCATGCCCTATGCAACGCAATTTGTGTACAAATGCATATTGTGTGCAAAAAAAAAAACTGCAAGGACTTGCGGATTTTGGAAGCCCTGCGCTCTCGGGGACGAGCAGCATGCACCAAGGGAGAAAAGATGAGTATTGCTGCAGAGTCAGCAGCATCTACCTAAGTAGTTATGGGCAAAAGAAGGATTTTTTTGTTTTATTAGCGTAGCCCTATAAGAAAAGGGCTCTATAATTAGGCCAAATAGGTGGACGCCTAAGGCCTCGCTCAAACAATGGCCTTGAATGATGGTATTTACAGTGGGGCAAAAAAGTATTTAGTCAGCCACCAATTGTGCAGGTTCTCCCACTTAAAAAGATGAGAGGCCTGTAATTGTCACTTCAACTATGAGAGACAAAATGAGAAAAACAAATCCAGAAAATCACATTGTCTGATTTTTAAAGAATTTATTTGCAAATTATGGTGGAAAATAAGTATTTGGTCACCTACAGTACAGTACAAACAAGCAAGATTTCTGGCACACACAGACCTGTAACGTCTTCTTTAAGAGGCTCCTCTGTCCTCCACTCGTTACCTGTATGAATGGCACCTGTTTGAACTTGTTATCAGTAGAAAAGACACCTGTCCACAACCTCAAACAGACACATTCCAAACTCCACTATGGTCAAGACCAAAGAGCTGTCGAAGGACACCAGAAACAAAAATGTAGACCTGCACCAGGCTGGGAAGACTGAATCTGCAATAGGCAAGCAGCTTGGTGTGAAGAAATCAACTGTGGTAGCAATCATTAGAAAATGGAAGACATACAAGACCACTGATAATCTCCATCGATCTGGGGCTTCACGCAAGATCTCACCCCGTGGGGTCAAAATGATCACAAGAACGGTGAGCAAAAATCCCAGAACCTCACGGGGGGACCTAGTGAATGACCTGCAGAGAGCTAGGACCAAAGTAACAAAGGCTACCATCAGTAACACACTACTCCGCCAGGGACTCAAATCCTGCAGTGCCAGACGTGTCCCCCTGCTTAAGCCAGTACATGTCTGGGCCCGTCTGAAGTTTGCTAGACAGCATTTGGATGATCCAGAAGAGGATTGGGAGAATGTCATATGGTCAGATGAAACCAAAGTAGAACTTTTGGTAAAAACTCAACTCGTCGTGTTTGGAGGAGAGAGAATGCTGAGTTGCATCCAGAGATGCATACCTACTGTGACGCATGGTGGCGGAAACATCATGCTTTGGGGCTGTTTTTCTACAAAGGGACCAGGATGACTGATCCGTGTAAAGGGAAGAATGAATGGGGCCATGTATCGTTAGATTTTGAGTGAAAACCTCCTTCCATCAGCAAGGGCATTGAAGATGAAACATGGCTGGGTCTGAAACGTGGCAGGACAATGATCCCAAACACACTGCCCAAGCAATGAAGGAGTGGCTTCGTAAGAAGCATATCAAGGTCCTGGAGTGGCCTAGCCAGTCTCCAGATCTCAACCCCATAGAAAACCTTTGGAGGGAGTTGAAGGTCTGTGTTGCCCAGCGACAGCCCCAAAACATCACTGCTCTAGAGGAGATCTGCATGGAGGAATGGGCAAAAATACCAGCAACAGTGTGTGAAAACCTTGTGAAGACTTACAGAAAACGTTTGACCTCTGTCATTGCCAACAAAGGATATATAACTAAGTATTGAGATGGACTTTTGATATTGACCAAATACTTATTTTCCACCATAATTTGCAAATAAATTCTTTAAAAATCAGACAATGTGATTTTCTGGCTTTTTTTTCTCATTTTGTCTCTCATAGTTGACGTGTGCCTATGATGACAATTACAGGCCTCTCTCATCTTTCTAAGTGGGAGAACCTGCACAATTGGTGGCTGACTAAATACTTTTTTGCCCCACTGTATGTGGCATTTCAGAATGCACATGTTCAGTGATTACAGATATGCTACATAAATACCCTCCTACATTAACATTCACCGAGCTGCCAGGAGAGCTGCATGAACCTTCATTAATAGTATTTTTTGGGGGGGGGGCTAATTTTTGCACATTTGCAGAATAAATAGGGCCACATAGATGTGCTTTGCCTAAGGCCATACTAACTCTAGAGTTGTCCCTGGCAGCAAGCATTGTTGATGCTGTTTCCAATAGGTTATCGCCGATGAGAACAGACACATTATATTCATTGGACAACAGTATATTGCTCCCTGTATCAGTACCACTGAGAGGAGTCTGCGCTAGAAATATGTACCATAAATAATATGCAGAATTTATTGTTATGTTTATTATAACACAATTGACAAATTGGTCACTGGGCTAACTCTACAGATGAATAATGTGTTGCCAAGTTAATGCCAAGAACATAATTTGGGTACCTGTCAAAAAAAGGTCAAAGACCAGTGATCTAAAGGTTCCTATTTCATCAGCAAAGCTCAGAGCACAACATATAGAGAACCATGACAGATCTAAAATGATATTCTAGACCTGACTAGCATCTAGATGTCATTGCAATTACCACCATCCAGCCAATATGAAGATATTTTATGCATAACCTCTTTATTTTTGAACAGAATGTCAACAATAATTGGAATAAACAGACACCTCTGCATGTTACAAATGTGACGGTGGAACAGCAGATCTCAATCACTGTTTATGGGCCTGCCTGGTAATATAAACCTTCTGGAAAAAATGTAATTGAATATAGCAAGCATACATTAAAAATTAATGTTAAGCACAGGCTAAAGATGGGAATATTCAGCCATACTGCAAAACAACACAGCGCTGGGAGACAGCATGAGAAATCGTTGTCTTCCTGGCAGTAGCGACATTAAAAAGAAAATAAAAACAAGCTGGGTATGTATTTAAAAAATGGATATCTGGAAATAATAATTAGAATTGTGGGAAATAAAACACCAATTCTGTTGAAATACATGTGAAAACAGTGCAAGAAAAATGGGTGATTTATTTGAAAATGACGTGGTGGAGGAGAATTGAAATAAAGAAATGGAAATAACAGAAGTAGAACATTTTTTCCAATATTTCAGTTTAACAGTTTTGGCCTGTATATAATGAGTTCTTCCATGAATTCACTGCTTACTTATTCAATAACCACTATGCTGAACAATTATTAATAATACATATGTATTTACTATATAAACAACAGTATTGTATACGTTTTTATATATATATATATCTCCAGAAAGGATTCAGTCCTCAGTAAGTGAGTTATCCCAAAGTGGCAGTCATTAGTCACATTCAGGGTTATTCAGAGAGCGTGAAAAGCAGGAGAATGACTGGAGAAGGAAAAATTCTAGGTCAAAATAGCCAATTTGGAAAGTGAGATGACAGGGAGAATTTTTCTGGTTTGGCTATTATGACCTAGAATTTTTCATTCTCCAGTCATTCTCCTGCTTTTCACGCTCTCTGAATAACCCTGTATGTTACATGTTTACAGGTGCATTCCGTATATAGTCAATATGTTACATGTTTACAGGTGCATTCCGTATATAGTCACTATGTTACATGTTTACAGGTGCATTCTGTATATAGTCACTATGTTACATGTTTACAGGTGCATTCCGTATATAGTCACTATGTTACATGTTTACAGGTGCATTCCGTATATAGTCACTATGTTACATGTTTACAGGTGCATTCTGTATATAGTCACTATGTTACATGTTTACAGGTGCATTCCGTATATAGTCACTATGTTACATGTTTACAGGTGCATTCCGTATATAGTCACTATGTTACATGTTTACAGATGCATTCCGTATATAGTCACTATGTTACATGTTTACAGGTGCATTCTGTATATAGTCACTATGTTACATGTTTACAGGTGCATTCCGTATATAGTCACTATGTTACATGTTTACAGGTGCATTCTGTATATAGTCACTATGTTACATGTTTACAGGTGCATACTGTATATAGTCACTATGTTACATGTTTACAGGTGCATTCCGTATATAAAGACAAAAAAGAAAAGGGAGCAAGATAGGTGGAAACTGAAAAAATACCTCTGGAGCACCCCAGATACAGTTAGGGTACTCTTAGGGTTCACAGTAGATTGATATCTTTAAAGAGCGCTTTTGCTTCTTAGTTGGTTAAAATAGCATGCACTGAAAAATCAAAAGAGAATATATATTGTGCAGTATATTTAATAAATTTTTTTTTTAAAAATCACAGTGTTAAAACAAAGTCACAAAAATAGAGCACAAATAAATGTGCAAAACAGCATTTGCCACAATGGCCAGAACCTCCCGATTTCTGTACTCCAAACCTCCGGTCTGCAGTCCATCAACATATAAATCGAAGCCCGTTGGATTGGAATGGAACGCTCCTGAGGAAGTGGGTGTGCCCCACGAAATGCATTGAGCAAAGTTCTGTACGCCAGAAATCAAGCTAGAGACCAAGCCGAATATCCATGCTGAGCAAGTGTTCCATTCTAACGAACTTCAGTTTATGCTGAGCCAGCGTTCCATTCCATTCCATTCCAACGGGCTTCGATCTATATATTGATGGACTGCAGACCGGAGGTTTGGAGTACAGAAATCGGGAGGTTCTGGCCATTGTGGCAAATGCTGTTTTGCACATTTATTTGTGCTCTATTTTTGTGAGTTTGTTTTAACACTGTGATTTTTAAAAAAAAATATTAAATATACTGCACAATATATGTTCTCTTGATTTTTCAGTGCATGCTATATTAACCAACTAAGAAGCAAAATCGCTCTTTAAAGATATCAATCTACTGTGAACCCTTGGAGTACCCTAACTGTATCTGGGGTGCTCCAGAGGTATTTTTTCAATTTTCACCTATCTTGCGCCCTTTTCTTTTTTGTCTTTATTCTGTCAATTAAGGGTTAACAAGGTATCCTCGTTAAGAGGCTGCAGTGGTAAAGATTCTACCGGTGTATTTTTTGCATTCCGTATATAGTCACTATGTTACATGTTTACAGGTGCATTCCGTATATAGTCACTATGTTACGTGTTTACAGGCGCATTCTGTATATAGTGACTATGTAGAGAATGCGCCTGTAAACATGTAACATAGTGACTATGTAGAGAATGCGCCTGTAAACAGGTAACATAGTGACTATATACAGAATGCGCCTATAAACATGTAACATAGTGACGATGTACAGAATGCACCTGTAAACATGTATCATAGCGAATCTATTAATTTTCTGTTACTCTGTAAATTTGTGCTATTTTTTTTATTTTTATTTTTTTTAATATCTTGCATTTTATTACTTTGTATTTCTGTAACAATTTAATATTGTTGAACCCAGGACATACTTGAAAACGAGAGAAATCTCAATGTATCCTTCCTGGTAAAATACTTTATAAATAGATAAATAAATAAGTGACCAAAAAATAGGACCTGTCAAAGATGGGATACATTGAAAGTGTTGACAGGCTTAAGCAATTTATGGCCATACTAAATTCCCATAATTTTCTAACAGAGTTTAGGATTAAAAATCTTGTAAAAAATCTTAAATGGGTTAAGAACTGTTGACATCCTGAAAGGGTTCAAATTAGGTAAAATCTTTAAATGTATAAGATACTGTTGAAGGCTTTGAATGTGTTAGTTGGGGTGCTCTCCTCATGTTTTGATATATATGTATACTGTAGAGGTCGGCAGGGCTGGGTCCTGGATGGACAATATGTTTCACCCCTATTTGGGTTGTGGACCCTTTAAGGGCAACCACAGGGTTAATCTTCCTGTCCAGGAAGAGTTTTAAAGCCAGCAGCTCCCAGAGAGGATGGTGGGATTTCAGGAAAAGGAAAGTAATCAGTGGAAGCTGTGTGTGTGTTTGTGTTCCAAAAGCAGGAGACGTGCTGTGCCTTGCTGGAGAGGCTTCTACATACTGGGGAAAGGATTCCCTAGGTTTGGGACTGTTTAAAGCGTTGGTGAGCCACTATTATTTCTCTGTTTATTTGTGCTGAAGATCAGGACTTTGCTTTAATTTCGCTGAACCCAAGCGTGTACTTATTATGTTGCCTTTTTGACTGCCCTGAAAGGGTGAATAAAACTGTTTTGTTTGTGAAAGACATTGTGCACGTGCTCTGTGGGCCCCCAAACGTCACAATACACACACACATAATTACAAAATTCAGTGCACTCAACCAAAACATACAGTACATCTTAGGCTAGGGTCAGACGAAAGCAGTTTTAACGTGCGTTTAGACGCACGAAATCACGGCCGTGCTAGCAGCAAATGACGTCCAATGCCGGGGAACACACGATGTACGGCCGCACGAAAGTTCGTCCGCGCAACGCAAATGGCAAACGAACGCATTTTTTCTAGAACGTCAAACCGCTAGTACGGACGTACAGAGTGTGCTGTGTCCGCTAGAGGCGTGTGTGCGTGATTGGGAGACGTCAGACGCTGCTAATGTCCGGCCAACATAACGTCCAGACACAAAAAGTGTTTTATTGATGATCCGTACAAAACCACGGACGAAAAGGCGCATCGTATGACCGCTATCGCGTATTCCGTGAAAAAATGCGTCCATTCGTTCGAACGCACTTTTTCACAGACAACGCGAAAAATGCGTTAGTCTGACCCTAGCCTAAAAGGTTAAAAACACCTCAGATTTATGCATAAGCATAATATACATATATACACACAGGATGTATGACATCATTAAACAAGTTAATCTCATATGACCAGGCATTCAGTTTGTATAGATAGGACCGGTCATGATGAGGCAAACGACATTGTGGCAAGCTTATGCAATGTATGATCATATCTTGTATAAAATAAATCTCCATCTAGTTATAACAGAGGCCCGAAGAGTTGTATGTTTGGGAACGACTGCTATGAATTTTGTTATTGTGTGTGTATATATATATATATTTATATATACCCATACACATACATAACATACACTCTAGACCCCAATCTATCCTTTGGCCCCCACATCGAAAAACTCTCATCTAAACTTTACCCCAAACTAGGTGCCCTGTACAGAAACAAATCCTGCCTGAGCCCCGCGGTAAGAAAGCAGATTGTACAACTAATGCTTATGCCAGCCATTGAATACGGAGATGTAGTGTATGCAGCTGCCCTGCAAACTCACCTCCAGAAACTTACTACATTGTATAACTCATTCTGCCGCTTTGTGCTACAATGTAACTACATGACCCACCATCGTGACATGTTAAAAGAACTAAACTGGCCATCACTGGACTCTAGACGCACCCTTCACCTTTCCAACCTGGTGTTTAAGAGCTTTTCTGGGAAGCTACCACCCTACCTGAATAGACTGCTTGCCCCATTAGTTCCCTCATCCTATAACCTCAGATCCAGGAGCAGCATGTTACTTACAATACCACAATACAAAAAGAAAGTGGCTCGATCCTCATTTTCCTACAGAGCACCGCAATTATGGAACAACCTCCCAGACACCATCAAATCTTCCCCCAGTCTAAAGTCCCTTAAGAGTTCCCTATTAACATACCTCAATACGGAATGCAGCTGTAAACATGTAACATAATGACTTTATTTCCTACATATTTATTTTTCTGTTAATCTGTATGTTTGTTTTTGTGTTAATATCTTGCATTTTACTATTTTGTATTTCTGTAACCACTCAATGTTCTTGAACCCAGGACATACTTGAAAACGAGAGAAATCTCAATGTATCCTTCCTGGTAAAATCCTTTATAAATAAATTAATGTGTGTGTGTATATATATATATATATATGTATTTGTTTTTTACTCAAAGCATTTCTGCACAATTCCTCCAGGTCATTGGCTTTGTTTTCGTCACCATTTTTATGAGTACAGTTACACTTTACTTTTAGTTTACTTTACTTTTGCACTAACTCCATATTGGCGGAAAGAATTACAGATTGGAATATAGTGTACTTCTATACAGGGCCATCCCATCTATATAGCTGGGTGGGGCCATGGCTCGAGGTGGTCCTTTTCCAGGGGTGGAATTTTGCCGCCCTGTCAAAGGCTGTGGCAGTGGCGTAACCAGAAACCTGAGGGCCCCTGTGCAAGAATCCACGAAGGGCCCCCCTCCCCCCCAAAACAAATTCTATATTTTTCATGCAAAATAAAAAAAGATAGCTGACATGGTTATATATTGCCCCCAGCTCACATGGGTATATATGGCCCCCAGGTCTCATAGGTATATATGGCCCCCAGGTCTCATGGGTATGTATGGCCCCCAGCTCTCATGGGTATGTATAGGCTCCCAGCTCTCATGGGTATGTATAGGCTCCCAGCTCTCATGGGTATGTATAGGCTCCCAGCTCTCATGGGTATGTATGGCCCCCAGCTCTCATGGGTATGTATGGACCCCAGGTCTCATGGGTATGTATGCCCCCCAGGTCTCATCGGCATGTATGACCCCCAGGTCTCATGGGTATATATGGCCCCCAGGTCTCATGGGTATATGTATATGGCCCCCAGGTCTCATGGGTATATATATATATATATGGCCCCAGGTCTCATGGGTGTATATATATATATATATGGCCCCCAGGTCTCATGGGTATATATGGCCCCCAGGTCTCATGGGTATATATATATGGCCCCCAGGTCTCATGGGTATATATATATATATGGCCCCAGGTCTCATGGGTATATATATATATATGGCCCCCAGGTCTCATGGGTATATATATGGCCCCCAGGTCTCATGGGTATATATATGGCCCCCAGGTCTCATGGGTATATATGGCCCCCAGGTCTCATGGGTATATATATATGGCCCCCAGGTCTCATGGGTATATATATATATGGCCCCAGGTCTCATGGGTATATATATATATATGGCCCCAGGTCTCATGGGTATATATATGGCCCCCAGGTCTCATGGGTATATATGGCCCCCAGGTCTCATGGGTATATATATTATGGCCCCAGGTCTCATGGGTATATATATATGGCCCCAGGTCTCATGGGTATATATATATATATGGCCCCCAGGTCTCATGGGTATATATATATATATATAATATATATATATATATATTCTCCCCCAGGTCTCACCTCTGCTGGCCCAGGGCAGGCTTCGCCGGCATTGTTCTTCTCCTTGGCGAGCGGCCGGTGGAAGCATGCATCTTGGTCGCTCGCCGGAAACCACCTGACCAGCGCAGAGGTCTCGCGAGAGGATCTCGTGCACCGGTCAGGTGGTTCCCATCCCACGTGAGCGGCCAAGCTGCATGTCAGTGACCGCTCGCAGGGAGAGGGATGGCCAGTGCGCGGCTCCCAGATTCCGGCGCTGATTGCCGGAATCTGGCGGCGGCACTGGGCCCCCTCCAGTGGCAGAATGCCAGGGCCCGGTCGCAACTGCGACCGCTGTGACCCTGGTACTTCCGCCACTGGGCTGTGGCATGGAGCGGCTGCGGGAGGGCGTTGACCAGGCCCAGCGCCCACCTTGTCCTCGACCAGGTCCACTACCCGCTTGAGCCTCAACCAGGCCCGGCACCCAATTGGGCCTCAGTTAGCTCCGTTCAAGGGGTGTATGAGCAAGTATGTGGATGTGTGTGTGTGACTGTGTGTGGATATGTGACCGTGTGTGTGGATGTGTGGGTATATGGATGTGTGACTGTGTGGAGGGATATGTGGAGCTCTGTGATACTTATACACACACTGCACATTACTGTGAGCTTTATTAATTCGGCTCTCTGTGATATGCTCATACACCGCTTATTACTGTATCACAGACTGTGTGGATTTGTGACTGTGTGTGTGTGTGTGTGTGGCTGTGTGACCGCGTGTGTGGATGTGTGACTGTGGGGTGAGATCTGGAGCTCTGTGATACGTTCATACACCGCACATTACTGTATCACAGAACTCCACAGCAATAAAACTCAAAGTAATGTGCGCTGTCTATGAGTGTTATTGCTGTGGAGCTCTGTGATACTCTCATACAAACCACACATTACTGTGAGTTTTATTGCTGTCGAGTTCTGTGATACACTCATAGACGCCATGTGGGGTTTTTTGGGTGGGGGGCAGCATTTCATCCTTGGACCCTGGCAGACAGTGTCTTGGGCCGGCCCTGCTTCTATATAAACCAAAGATAAGATTGATGAGATACAAATATGGGTGATTTAAGTAAGCTAAATAAGTCTCTGAGTATGCACAAAGTCATAAACAACTGTACTGTGTACATTAGAAATGTGCAGTTAAGAGTGTCTAATATAATACCTGATACCTTTTGGAATGTGTGTTTACCATTTCACAGCACCATCCATGACATATGGGAGTGCCCATACTAGATTGAAAATGTCTCAATGCATTTTGAAAGATTGTTGCAGAAATATGAGTGCTTTTGAAACCTTTCACTTTAAAACATTTTAGTCTATAAATATCACCTATATTAAAGTGCAGGTAGGATCTTTTCTTTCTCTATTGAAGCACACACAGAATTTACTCATCTGTATGGTGTATTTATACCTGTGTCTCAGTTCTGTATATGAGAACCAAATAAATATTTCTAATTGTCCAATAGGGACCTGCAAAGCTTCGAGATTCGATTCGAAATCGAATCGCTGGTCGAATTCGATTTTGAGGTGTGATTCTAAATTTTTTTGAATCTGTCTGATCGCACGCAGAGCGCCTTCCAGACTCGCAGCACATGGCTGCACGTGGCTGGGAAGGAACGGCACACTGCTAGGCGCCGCCCACCTCAAGGTCCCTTCACAGTGGAGGCTGCGGTGGACTGGAAGGCAGCTGCGGTTGGAGCTCCTGCAGTGAAGTCTGTCTGGACGTGGTCGGAGGAGAGAGAGAGCTGCAAGCAGGCTGAGTCTGACCCAATTGAGTGGTGGTTGGTGGTGAGTATTAGTATATTAATTTAAATAACGATCCCTGGCCTGAGAAGTGTCACGTATTGTGCTTCTTTTGCAGGAAGCCAGAAGATGGCCGCCGGGGGGGGGAGGGGGGTTCCAGGAGGGCCCTGCTGAATATTAATGTTTATTTTATTCCTAGCTCCGTGGGAGATAATTCTGGGGGTCTCACTCACTGCTGTCTGCTGCTCTGTGTGTGAGATTCTAAATTATGGGGGTCACTCACTGCTGTCTGCTGCTCTGTGTGGGAGATAATAAATTATGGGGGCTACTCACTGCTGTCTGCTGCTCTGTGTGGGAGATAATAAATTATGGGGGCCACTCACTGCTGTCTGCTGCTCTGTGTGGGAGATAATTCTGGGGGTCTCACTGCTGTCTGCTGCTCTGTGGGAGATAATTCTGGGGGTCTCACTGCTGTCTGCTGCTCTGTGGGAGATAGTTATGGGGGTCACTCACTGCTGTCTGCTGCTCTGTGGGAGATAATTATGGGGGTCACTCACTGCTGTCTGCTGCTCTGTGGGAGATAATTATGGGGTCAATCACTGCTGTCTGCTGCTCTGTGGGAGATAATTCTGGGGGTCACTCACTGCTGTCTGCTGCTCTGTGGGAGATAATTATGGGGGTCACTCACTGCTGTCTGCTGCTCTGTGGGAGATAATTAGGATGTATGATGTGAATGTACTTTGCTATAAGCTACTATATTAATTAAGCCCATCTGTTAGATTGCAGGTGTAAAGTCAGCTAAACCTGTATGCACAATCAAAGCATACCTATCCAGGCTGTATCGTACACGAAATGCTCGAAAGCGGCATTTTTCGGAATTTTTCGATTCGATTCGATATTCGATTCGAGTTCGAACCTAACAGCCGATTCGATTCGAGCGAAAATTTATGATTCGCAGGTTCCTATTGTCCAAGCAACTTGATTCTCAAATTACACCATATCATTTTAGTTTTTTCCACCAGATACAGGATAGCATTAGATGTATGGAGATATCATTTGTGATTTTTGTTTTTTCTCTTTAAAGAAATTATTGGAGACATACACACAAACTGTTTCTTTGATATTTTACTTTTTGCCAAGAAATTCATTTGCAAATAAGCCCAGAATGTGCACTTAAATGTTTAAGACATCAGATATGACAGCTGATGTGTTGAATTTGTTTGAAAAGCTTTGAGATCCATTTTTCTTCCAGGAAAAACAGAGGTCATGTAGTAGCACATTTTGGCCAGCAGGGGAGCCCTCTGCCTTTCTAAACGGGCTTACCTTCAGGGAACATATACAGTAGAGACACTCGTTTATAGATTTGGTGTCTGTGATAAAAAGTGATTTTCCATAAAACCACTTGGGTCCTGCCACTGGTCTTATGGAAAATCACTTGGTATTGAATTGGCTTATTTTAGACCTTTTTTGGCATGTTCAATATCCTCCTATAATAAATTAGTGACCTCATCCATTTATTATGCTTTAGAGGTAGAACCGATGATCTTACCTATTTTTCCAGAGCAAAAGGCATTAGAAAACAGATATTTTCATTTGGTCCCTATCAAAGACAGTCATTAGCTCATAGCATCAAGTGTTGTAGTTACTGGTTCCAAACAGTACCCAAAAGGTCCTTAATTTCCATTAGCTTCCATTGCAAGAGCCCATTGTGTTTTTTCACCGACATTAACCCCTGCTCAATGGGCGACGCCCACCCGTCGTGAAGAGGTTGATCCACTGTATTCTTGTTTATGACGCACTTACTATATAACAAAATATAAAGCCCAGTGCTTCCCGTATCTATCCTCAGGGAGCAACCAGGCCAGATTTTACAGATCACCTTGGGGAAATGCAGACTGAATCCTGCAATCACTGAACAGCAAATCATAACACCTGTGCTGTGCTTCACATATCTGGAAAACCTGACCTGTTACGCAGGGCCAGCTCTAGAGTTTGTGGTGCCAGGAGCATGGTAAAATACAGTAATGTGAGGTATGTATGAGTGAGAAATGTCTTGAGGAAAGTACACAGAGGACTGAAACGTTGATGCTTTTGTAGGCACAATAAAAGATTATTTTACAAGACTCCCTGGAGTGCACGCCTTCCTGCTGAACTATACTTTTCGGCAGTTGTTTGCACCGGAGCACTAGGAATGTTATAGATCCTGGCTGCAGGTCCCCTGGATGCTATGTATATATTATATATATATATATATATATATATCCCACGTATAGCAGTACGTAGTGATACCTTTTTATTGGACTAATGTTACATTTAAAAGACAAGCTTTCGAGAGTCGCCGCTCTTCTTCAGGTCTGAGCAAAATCATAGAATTGAACCACAGAGAGCCAAGCAGAAGGGGGGGGGGGGTGTCATAAATGCAATTACTGGAATATATGGTCAAGGAAGGTAAACGGATAAAAGATATTATATATATATATATATATATTATAAAACACATATTTGCCACATGTGTACACACAATTAAACAATGCAAATTAGAAAAGTAACTTTATAATAATTACAGTATTGATTGCTCGAATGCTCGCCTGTACTGTAAACTAATCCACTTTTTTGATGTTACTGAGTGGGATTACACCAGCATTAAAGTCCCTTCTCATGAAAATGATATAGTTTTGATAAGAACAGAGTCCTTGCACCGTAGCCAGTGTGATAAGGTAAAGTATTGTTCGCTAGTATGTCCTTTTCATTTATATAAACTATTCATATATTATATATTGGGGATTTTGCAGCATTGTGATACTTCTGTCGTATAGTTTTCAGAAATCTAATAGCAAAATGCTTTTCAGCCTACTATCTTTGTATAATCTGTATCCTGGAGGAGTTGCTAGAGGTTACGAAAGATCGCACAGGTCTGCAGACTATATTGCCCAAGAGATGTGGGAGTGTTCCAGGCACAGAAGGTGAAGTGTATGTCTGGATTTTATTTTTAGTCCGTTTAAAGTGATACTCTAGGCCAGGGATCTTAAATCGCCCACCAGATGTTGATTGCCTACATTTCTCTGAATTGTTTGTTTGCATAAGATGGCCAGAGAATCATGCGAGTTGTAGTTCAGAACCATCTGGGGGGCAGAGTTTGAGATACCTGCTCTAGGCACTTGACACTCAATATAATATGACATGAGTGCCTTCACCCCTCAAGGGGAATATCAGAGGGCTAATTCTGCCCTCTGACTGTAGGGGATTAGTCCCATTCAGAAACTGAAATCACTTGAGTTCCTGGATATTGGATTTCTCAGGACAGCTCCCACACGTGGGTCTCTTGCACTCACTCAAATGTCCAGCCTCGTGCTTGTCATATGATAGTTGTAGCTTGGTAGGAAGCCAGCAGCTTGTGACATTTGGCCAGTGCCTATGGAGTCTCGTGCTGGATTCAAGAATTGTAAGATTTTTTATTATTATTTTGTACTATATCACATACATCCTGACTGACGCATTTCTCATAAGATTTCCTCTACATCCATAAACCAGAGGGAGTAGCTCCTGATTGGCTACGGTTGCCAAATCAGCCATGTTTTCCTGGACACATACACTATAATTTATTCATACAGATGGGTAGCACATGAATAGTGCAACCCTCTGTGTAGAATTCATATGCTACAAGTAAGCAAACCAGGATGGCCTGTCTTAATTAGGTGATTGATTTCCTACATAATATATTTTACAGGGATGAACCTTCCCTGAACTGTCCTTTTTCATGAATTAGTAATATGTGTACAGGAAGCTTGGTTGACTGGGCATCGCTAGGATTGGCTGAGCCACTTCCTGGTCTGGGTCGAGCTGTGATGGAATTACAGGTAACTGAGCAGGGATTGCTTTAGAGGCGCTTTTACTCAATTTGCAATTTATGTTTTTTTGTTATTAATACATAATTTGCAAAGTGCAATAATATAATTGCGATCATTTCCAGCATCGAATGTGCTTTTAAGGTATTAACAATGTTTTTCTATGTGCACTATGTAATATTCATGTTCTCACGGTTGCATAATTCAAGCTTCTTTTGATGTCTTGTTTCAGATGGCTAAATCAATGTGCGCTTTTGCACGAGTGATCCTCTGGGTACCGTGACTTCCTGGTATGTGCTATATGCTGTGTTACGGATTTGAACTATTGACTGTGAACTTATTTGAACTCGGCATGACCAAACTTTTGTTATAACACAATGCTGTCTACACCTCCTCTAAAAAAATGTGACCCTGACTAATTGCTTGTTTCATTTGGATGTGGTTTCAAAAGAAATGCATATGTGTTAATAGTTATGTAAAATTTTATTATTGACCAAATAAATAATATTCTAATTTTGTTAGGACCAAACACAGATTTTTTTTAATATTTATTTTCAATTATGTAGCAGCTGCCAAGGCTAGTAAGGTATTGGAATGCATTAAAAGTCTCAGGATGAAAACTTAATTTTGCCTCTTTTTAAATCAATGGTAAGACCGCACCTTGAATATGCCGTGCAATTTTGGGCACCTGTTTCCTGAAAAGATATTATAGCACTAGAAAAAGTGCAGAGACGGGCGACTAAATTAATAAAGAGAATGGAAGATTTAAGTTATGAGGAAAGGATAACAAGTTTAAACCTGTTTAGCTAAGAGAAACGGGGCCTTAGAGGGGATCTGATAACTTTATATAAATATATACGGGGCCATTATAAACCATTATAATGAAGAAGATGGTAAACGCCCACAATATGTACCACCATCGGAAACCCAATGCTAGGCCAGAATAAACCAGAGAACACAGTGATGTATACAGTATGTATCTGGTCTGCGCAAATTCAATTGCCCTCAGGGTTCAGGTGTCTCTTGTAGATAAACAGCCCACATTAGGGTATACATAGAGAAAGCAAAAGCAAAACATATGATGGTGCAGCAAGTTAAAATCAATCAAATAAGTTAAATGGCATATAATGGTTCCACTCACAAATCTAGAGCCCTAGATAACCCTAGATAAGCCCTAGGTAACCCACACCTTGCTGGGAGGGTATCATCCCCGCAATAGTATTGATACAGTATGGAAGAATTCTCATGAGAGTGGAGTGCACCTATAAAGAAAGTCCAGTCCCAGCCCATGCCTGAGGTGGGAGAGGAGAAAAGAAGCCTGGTGTAGCCTCCTGAGAACCTGGACCCAGAACAAGACAATGGTAAACTCCGGTTTGGAACCATATACTGAACATTACATGAAGGGGGTTGACAAAGTCTCATTACAGAGCCGAACCAGATTTGCCCTTCTTACGCCCATGATGACGAGCGCTCTGGCGTAGTTTCCCTGCCACAGCTTGATCAAAATGGCGCCTGGGCTTGCCCTGTCACTGCCTTAAGTAGCTAGCCACACCCCTCCTCACCTCAAAAAGACAACCATGCCAATCCCTGCCTGCTTAAAAACTGATTTTAGGCCCCTCCAGCTTAGTCAGCATCTGAGACCCCATTTTTAGCTCTTCTGTGTGATCAGGCCATTTTTTTTTCTTCCCACATGCATCACTGAGCAGTGGGTCCTGCCCACTGCATACTGGGAACACCCCACAAGTCTTGCAGTTTTGGAGATACTATGACCTAGTGGTCTGGACATGATTATTTGGACTTTGTCAAACTCCTATCTTTTTCAGTTGCCCACTTTTCCTGCTTCCAACACATGAAATTCAAGAACTGACTTCTTCTGTCTGCTTCTCCCCTTCAGCTCAGGGGCTTCTGAAATCTGTATCTCCCTGCAGCTTCAATACAATACGCATAGCTATGCAACTAGCGTAGGCAGCTCTAATTGCACTTTGCTCAGGACTTGCACTTTACCAACGGAAGTTCTTTATCACCTGTGCAAGTGATGGATCAGAGATGCACATGCATGCTCATAACCAATCCATCAGCTGCCTCTTTCAGGACACTATTGCCGGTGGTCTGAGAGAGGGTGACATCAGTACGCTGTGTGTGCTGACATCTCTAGTGACTGATCTGGTGACTGGCAGTTAGGAAATTCAAAATCCCGGCTGCTGATGACGCAGGTGTGACGTGCATCATGTGGACTTGGGGGGGGGGCATATTTTGTATGGCGCAGGAAATCAATAAATATTGGCCCATTGCCCTCTCTTATGTGCAGAATGTTTGGGTGATTATGCAAGGTCATTGTTTGTTACTATCTGATGATCAGATTAGCCTTCCAGTAACCTGCTCTCAGAAAGGTGTAAATATCTGATGAACAGCTCCTCAATCATAACCTTCGTAGTCTGACAAACACTGCCTGTTTTAAACTGCAATCTGTCATCGTTTTAACTCGTTTAGAAAGCTTGAGTCATGTTCTCACTGTTTGTAATTAAATCTAATTAGATTACACCAAAACTCCCATAGAAGATGTTGTGATTTTGTGTATGTAAATGACCTATGTTTGACTGTATAAATGTGCCTCTGATTAAAGCAATTCATTCTAACCCTGAAAGACCACAGATCTACAGCGTCGCCTTATTTCTGGGGGATGCTAGCAGGCTCTATGTGTCCCGGTCCTTGAGCTTCGTCTAAGGACTGGAGGAGGGCATGGGAGTCTGCCTGGGTAGAACACGGGAGTCCTGCAAGGGAACAACATTGGCAGATGTGACCCTGTTGGGGTACAGCAGGTGAGTGTGAAAGAATGTCCCCTGTATCACTCAGTGTTTCTAATCAAACCAGGTGGGCGGGGGAAGCACTTTATACACTGGGCATTTCAAAAAGCTAAAGTGGTCAGGGTGTGCAGAGTGTCCCTTTGATGTGTTTTTTTTTAGTTATATAATATATACATGCCGATAGGCACTGTATCAAAAGTGGGGAGATGTAAACTTTCTATAAGTATACACAGATGCATATATGCGACAAGGCAAAAAATGTAACTACCTTGACAAATCCAAGTGTTGGGGATATCAGATTTTGGGTATTGAAATGTCATAGCCCCAAGTTAGTCCATCAAATTCTTTACTGCATTTTGTGTCATATTACTATTTACAAGCTGTCTGCATATGCTAATCATTGGACGCTTTGCTGTATTTTTTATTTGTGGTGTATTTGTATTGTACATGATTTCCTGTCTAATAAATATTTTTTCTTTACAAATTACCATTAGGTGTGCAGTGTACGATGCTATGTGTGCCAGATCATGCCAAGAGATTTGAAGGAATGGAATTCAGTTGAATTACAATGTAACATTAAACATACACAAACTGTCAGTAGAGGGCTCTGGCAGCTCCATGAACATTATTCATTTTTAGAAGGTAGTTAATGGATATTTGCTGCACTATATTCTTCAACATGTACATTGTCCCTGCCAGTCAGATCAGCCATTGTGTCTTATCCCTGGTTATCTTTTGTTCTTATTTATTGTCCAGCAATGCTGCTCTGATCACTGTAGGATCTTTAAAAATAATTTGCTGCTAGATGTCTGTGCCTGTGTCTCCAGCAGCACTAGTCACCTTGCACAGTAACAAGGGATTAATTTGTGGCTGTGTGATTGAGTAGCCAGGAGCTTTACTCTCAGGCATCTCCACTGGAGGAGACAGAGAGGTCTGGGCAGCACAAGGCAAAACATGGAAAGTAGGTCGAAGATGGGAGGGGGATAAATCCCGCTGCTTTTAGTAATGAGAGTTGCATGGGGGTCAGAAGTTCAGAAGCAGCTTGGGAACAGCAGGCTATCAAATCAAGCAGCTCTGAGCTCCTTGCCAGTGCATAAAGGCATGCATTTCACACATAGACACACGCACTGCTTGTATTCGACACTGAGCATGCAAGACGCAGCGATTTCACTAGTACGTACACTATATACATATTGCAAACGTATGCACCAAGCATGAATTGTCGATAATAAAATGTGGTCAACTTTTGTGCTCAGGAATGAGTTAGTGAACTAACCCACATTTAAAGGAAATATATTTTTAAAATACATTCCGGTTTGAATCCCAGCAAGAGCACCTCTCCAGTAAGTGTCCTTGGGCAAGACACCTAACGCTACATACTCGCCACCCAGGACATACTTGAAAACGACAGAAATCTCAATGTGTCCTTCCTGGTAAAATACTTTCTCAAAAAAAAATATACATATTGACATATATTTGAAATCCTACAATTTGGGTCAAATTCAATATATTTGTGAATATATTACTGAATATATGTTCGGAATGCTTGTTGAAATATATTTCAAAGTGTATTTTGGAATGCATTGTGAAAGATGCTGTGAATATATTCTGGAATATATGTTAAATGTACTTCATGTAAACATGTGGCAGATAAATAAAAAAAACACTACTATTATATTCTGGTGGCTCGGTTGAACCTACTTCTCGTAAAATGTCTATACTTGCTTCTCGACGGTTGTACTGGAGTAATGTGCTTTGAGTTGCTTCTCCATGGTCAAATAGCAGAGACATACAGTACCATTTAGGTGTCTTGCCCAAGGAAACTTACTGGAGAGGTGCTCTGGCTGGGATTCAAACCTGTGTCTCCATAGCTATAGAGAAGTGATGTTACTTCTACTCCATCCAGCCAGTTACAGTTACAAGATTTTATAAAGAGCTAACAAGTTCCAGAGCGCTGTACAGTGGGAGGCAGAATAACAAGTTAAACACAGAACAGTAGGAGAGAGGACCCTGCTTGAGTTTACAGTCTAAGAGGAGAAAGTTGACACACTAGATGAGGGTAAATAGAGAACATGAAGTAGCAGGATGCATGAGGGCTGGGTGGGAAGATGGAGCAAGAGATTAACAGAAGGGGATTAGGGAGTGAGACTATAGGCATCTCTAAACTATTGTGGTTTCAAAGACTTCTTGAAGGACTGGAGAGATGGGGAGAATCTAATGGTGCGGGGGAGGGAATTCCATAGAACGGGGACAGTTTGGGAGAAGTCCTGAAGGCGAGAGTTGGGGGTGCGGATCCAAGGAGACGAGAACATCAGATATCCATTCTAATTGTGTTGTGTTACTGGCATATAGAAATGTTAAAACTGGCTCATATTTCTTTTTCGTTTTAATTTTTTTTATTATGAAAGATAGTCAGTGAGACAAGCAAACAAGAAATGGCCTCGAGGGCCAAAACATGACATCATAAAGGGTAGAAGATGTTGCACAGGACCAGAACACGTCATCTATTACAGAAAAAGGTCATCAAAAATAAATAGTCATCCGAAAACACTGGTGAAGAGATGTAGGGACAAGTGGCGCTATGGACCGTAACAAAATTCTACTCCACACAGCCCGAGGGATATGCTTCACACCAAAAACACAAAAGATAGTTATAAAAAGTAGCCCTTTAGGCGCGTGGAGTATATATTTCTATAAGGTGCAAAAGTAATATCTGCCAATATTTAATAGTACATGCACATCAATTAACAATCAGGTGGTTTGACATGAGGATGAATCCCTATGTGTGTTTAACCTAAAGTCTGTAGAAGCATAGGAGCTTTTAATTATAGGAGCTTTTAATTACATAAAGTTCCAGCTCTAATAATTACGTGCTGCTTCTACTCCTGGAGAATCACCACAGTCAGTACCAAATGGGCTTGTATCTTCTTATAGTTCCAAATGTTATAGGTGGAATTTTCCACGAACAGTGGACTCAGTAGAGCTCTTAAATATCCTGTAGGGTATATTAAAGAAGAAGAAAGACGATTGCGCAGTAAGCTGTCAGGTGCTGGTTCTGGGGTGGTAGGATTGAGCCCAATATGCAATAAGGGAAACAGAGATTCAGATAAACATATACAAGAGAGGGTTTATTTGGAGTAACATAAAGGCAATAAACAAATATATATGAAGGAGCTGGATAAGAGGAGGAAGGGAAGACACTGAATATATATATGTGATTAACTGAAAGCAAGATGAGAAAAGAGTAAACAGAAGGATAGTACTAAGCTACTCTAAACTATAGAAAGGAGACAATATGAGAATGAAGGCTAAGGAGATCGTTAGAGAAAAAATAGAAAACAAAAAGGCAGAAGAGTCTTGGCAGGCAAAGGGTCTTGGGTCTGTAGGTGTTCCTGGGAATGCAAGGTAACGGGCTGAGTGTTCTGCGAGATGCAGGGCAGCAGACTCCGAGGAATGCAGGTACAGAGGACAACGGGAAGAGGATTCTACGAGGTGCAGGGCAGCAGGTCGAGGATACGGCAGCGGGCTGAAGATTCTGCGAGGTGCAGGGCAGCAGGCTCCGAGGAATGCAGGAACAGAGGGCAACGGAATGAGGGTTCTGCGAGGTGCAGGGCAGCGGTTGAGGATTCGGCAGCGGCTGAAGATTCTGCGAGGTGCAGGGCAGCAGGCTCCGAGGAATGCAGGAACAGAGAGCAACGGAATGAGGGTTCTGCGAGGTGCAGGGCAGCGGTTGAGGATTCGGCAGCGGACTGAAGATTCTGCAAGGTGCAGGGCAGTAGGCTCCGAGGAATGCAGGAACAGAGGGCAACGGAATGAGGGTTCTGCGAGGTGCAGGGCAGCGGTTGAGGATTCGGCAGCGGCTGAAGATTCTGCGAGGTGCAGGGCAGCAGGCTCCGAGGAATGCAGGAACAGAGGGCAACGGAATGAGGGTTCTGCGAGGTGCAGGGCAGCAGTTGAGGATTCGGCAGCGGCTGAAGATTCTGCGAGGTGCAGGGCAGCAGGCTCCGAGGAATGCAGGAACAGAGGGCAATGGAATGAGGGTTCTGCGAGGTGCAGGGCAGCGGTTGAGGATTCGGCAGCAGGCTGAAGATTCTGCGAGGTGCAGGGCAGCAGGCTCCGAGGAATGCAGGAACAGGGCTCCGAGGAATCTGTGGAAAGTTGGCACAGCGGGCAAGAAATGCTGGAGGAAACAAAATAGATTAATGTTCTTAGGCAGGAACAGGAGGTAGCTCCCTGTCAGCTTGGTGTTTACCAAGGTAATGCAGAAGCATTGGACCTTGGGAGTGGTTCCTTTTTGTAGAGGGGAATAAGGGTGCATTAGCCAGCACCTGGTTGCTGGATCAGCCTGGTGTAGAGGAATTACCAGTCTCCTTACAGGAAACTGGCTTGCTTTTAGGTTTCCTGCGGCGCTGGCGTCTCGGGGCATTACATAAGCTGCAGTAATGACCCCTATTCTTCCCCTAGGGGGTACTTACAGTATTCAGAGCCCCTGTCCTGGCTCTGAGGGGTCTCGCTTGTAGGGTATTTTGTGGCAATCCTTAGCCCTCTTTAAAACTCTTTGCCGGCTCAGTCAGATCATCGATGGAAAAAGGGAAAATAAAATAAAAAATCCACCCTCTGATGAGTAAAAGCAAGAATTTATTCTTAAGTATAAAACAATTGACTAAAAGCACTTATAGTGCAGCTGAGACGCGTTTCGCCGAATATTCGGCTTCATCAGTCAGTCTGTCAGTCAGCCTCCACCAGCATCTCGGGCTAAAGACATGGGCCATGCTGGAGCAAAACATGGCAGGGGGGAGCCACGTGGCATCATCCACTCTGACTCCACGAGGGACAAACCAGCTGCCTCTGGACGCTGGGTGGCAGCAGCAGGCAGCACCATCATTCCCTCCGGCCTTGCGCAGACAAGCGTCTCTCGGCTGTTAGGCACCTCTAGATCCCGCAGCAGGGAGAGCACCTCCATCATCAAAGCAGTCGGCAGCAGCAGCGGATCTGGCTGTCCATCCTTGGCCCGCAGCACTATAGCCTCCGCCTCCTCCTAGACCCCGCAGTCACGCGGGTCCAGGGTGAACTGAACTCCTCCGTGAGCCTCGCCGCTAAAAGCTGCATCATCCTGGCCAGGCCACAGCACAGCCATGCCGCAGCACACTGACCCCACTTCCATTGGCCGAACATCCGGGGTGGACTTCTCATCCAGGCCTTTGGTCTCCAACCACCGTGTCTCCTCCACCCACGAGTCAGCAGAGTCCGGAACAGCGGCGGTCTCCAGCGCGCACCCTCGCAATCACTCGTTCCTGGCAGCTGCGGAACGCGTCCATCAACTTGTGCCAGGCCACCCTGGTGAGCGGGCCGTCATCCACCTCCGACAGCATCCTCAGACATGCCTCAAGGCCTGAGACCACAGTCTCAGTAATTCTAGCAGGGTGTGAGGATTCTTCCTGCCATACACCCGTAATTCCTTCTATCCGCTCCCTCCACCACGCCTGGTAAAATGGCCAGGAGACGTGGGCCTATCGTCTCCACAGCCCTCATCGTGGTCCCATCCAGGGATGAGGCACTTAGCGCAGTATGGGGGGGGGAGGTATCAGGAGCCGGGAGGTAGGCCACAAGAAGGCTGCCGGCATCTTGCTCCGGCAGAGAACGGCTGCTAAAAGTTGACTCTAGTCCAGAGGGGGGACAGAGCGGGCTCCGGACAGGACTTCCCCGGTGACCAACCGCTGAGGGACCTCGGGGTCCAAAATATCGGCGGTGAGAGTCAGCTAGCGTCCCCAAGGAGGGAAGGTCATGCGGAGCTCCACCATAACACAACCTCTCTCATTCGGCCACACCGCCTGGCTCATAATTCAACTCCAAATTATAATTAAAAAAATGTTAGACTTGTTTGGGCAGAGTGTAAAAATACTTTTCTTGTCAACTTACATTACCAAACCAAAATTTGTAAATTGTCAATGGGCCAATAATTAGAGTGGTAGTCATTATAATTTGGAGTTGAAATATGAGCCAGTTTTAACCTTTCTATATGCCAATAACACGATAAAATTATACTGGCTGGATGGAGTAGAGGTAACATCACCTCTCCAGAAACTGTGGAGACCCAGGTTCATATCCTGGCCAAAGGCACCTCTCCAATAAGTGTATGACACCTAACGGTACGTATCTGCTCTTTGAACATGGAGAAGCAAGTCAAATCCCATTCAGCACATTCTCTAGTTCAATTGTGGAGAAGCAAGTCTCGACAGCCACCATAAAATAATAGTAGTTTTTTTTTATTTATCTACCACTTTTTATGCATTTTAAAGTACACTTAACATATATTCCAGAAAATATGTACTTTACCAAATTTTGTTTCTAACCCGAGTGTGTGAGTGCTGTCTAAACCCTTTATTTGTTTATTTATTTTAATATTGTGATCTTTGGGGATTGCTGTACTTCTCGTGCAAAGTGTTATAGCTCCCCCTGCTGTGACCCGGTGGCCGGCAGCGCTGTCCTGCCGAGTGAAGCAGCCAGCGATCGCAGTCGAGCGTCAGTGACATGGGCGGGGTGTGGTGTGATGACACTACGCCCGCTGGATTTAAAAAACAAGCAATGTGATATTCTCACTGCCCTGTCGTGTTTCATTCCCTTTCAGTGCGTTTCTTGTTCATTCATGTTCATTGCTGTGTACTGACTCTGACTTTGTCCCTGACTACTCTTTGCTCTTAACCCTTGCTCTCCTAGTTATAGTGTGTACCAACTCCTGGCTCTGTCTGGTTATACTCTCTAGTTTTGACTCCTGGCTCTGTCTGATTATCCACTCTGGTTTTGACTCCTGGCTCTCTCATTATCCACTCTGGTTTTGACTCCTGGGTTTGTCTGATTATCAGCTCTGATTCCTAACGTCTGCTTATTCTGACTTTGTTTAGTCTGTGTGTCTGTCCTGTGTTTAGCAATCTGGCTATTCTAAAGACCGGCAGTGTAGGTAGGCAGTTTGCCCACTCACATAGGATATGTATCCTACAGGGGCTCCAGGCAGATCAAGGTTTATAAAGAACCTGCAACGAGGCAGTAATAGGTAAGTTGATGCTTTGCGAATCACATAGCAAGATAATATGGTTTCAGACCAGTGGGAAATCATACTTTATACAAGGATGAATTTGATATTGATTGCTCATATTGACTTAAAAACTCTGGGAGGCTTTAGGGAAGGATTAATATTTAATGGTAGATGGGTTCCCAAAGTGATATGTGACCTGTGTACAAAGCAATGTCAATGAAGACACGTTTTGAGGAGATTGGTGTAGAAGAACAGAATCCTGAACTCAACCCCAATGAACTCTTTGGGATGAACTAGAACGGTAGTGAGATAAACTTCTTACACGATCAGTTCCTAACCTCAGAAAGCTGGTATGGTCAGCATTTTTTCCCACTGACGCATTTCTATATACAATAGACAACCCAACCAGAAGAGTGGAACAGATACTGCAGCATATGATTCAGCACATTCCCGGGCAGCACCTCTACAGTATAATAATGCAGCATATGATTCCAAACACTGCCGGGCAGCACCTCTACAGTATTATTAATGCGGCATATGAATCCGCACACTGCCGGGCAGCACCTCTACAGTATAATAATGCAGCATATGAATCCGCACACTGCCGGGCAGCACCTCTACAGTATAATAATGCAGCATGTGATTCCGCACACTGCCGGGCAGCACTTCTACAGTATAATTAATGCAGCATGTGATTCCGCACACTGCCGGGCAGCACTTCTACAGTATAATTAATGCAGCATGTGATTCCGCACACTGCCGGGCAGCACTTCTACAGTATAATTAATGCAGCATGTGATTCCGCACACTGCCAGGCAGCACTTCTACAGTATAATTAATGCAGCATATGGATCCGCACAAGGCCGGGCAGCACCTCTACAGTATAATAATGCAGCATATGAATCCGCACATTGATGGGCAGCACCTCTACAGTATAATTAATGCAGCATATGAATCCGCACACTGCCGGCAGCACCTCTACAGTATAATAATGCAGCATATGAGTCCGCACACTGCCGGGCTGCACTTCTACAGTATAATAATGCAGCATATGAATCCGCACACTGCCGGGCAGCACCTCTACAGTATAATAATGTAGCATATGATTCTGCACACTGCCTGGCAGCACCTCTACAGTATAATTAATGCAGCATACGAATCCACACACTGCCGGGCAGCACCTCTACAGTATAATTACTGCAGCATATGAATCCGAACACTGCCGGGCAGCACCTCTACAGTATAATAATGCAGCATATGATTCCGCACACTGCCAGGCAGCACCTCTGCAGTATAATAATGCAGCATATGAATCCGCACACTGCCGGGCAGCACCTCTACAGTATAATAATGCAGCATATGAATCCGCACACTGCCGGGCAGCACCTCTGCAGTATAATAATGCAGCATATGAATCCGCACACTGCCCGGCAGCACCTCTACAGTATAATAATGCAGCATATGAATCCTCACACTGCCCGGCAGCACCTCTACAGTATAATAATGCAGCATATGAATCCTCACACTGACGGGCAGCACCTCTACAGTATAATAATGCAGCATATGAATCCGCACACTGCCGGGCAGCACCTCTACAGTATAATTAATGCAGCATATGAATCCGAACACTGCCGGGCAGCACCTCTACAGTATAATAATGCAGCATATGATTCCGCACACTGCCGGGCAGCACCTCTGCAGTATAATAATGCAGCATATGAATCCGCACACTGCCGGGCAGCACCTCTACAGTATAATAATGCAGCATATGAATCCGAACAGTGCCGTGCAGCACCTCTACAGTATAATAATGCAGCATATGAATCCGCACACTGCCCGGCAGCACCTCTACAGTATAATAATGCAGCATATGAATCCGCACACTGCCCGGCAGCATCTCTACAGTATAATTAATGCAGCATATGAATCCGCACATTGCCGGGCAGTACCTCTACAGTATAATAATGCAGCATAAAACTAAAAACCAACTGAACCGAAATGATCCAAACGCCGAAATGACCCGAATCATCGAATCAACCCGACCTGAAATATCGAATCGAATGACTCAAAATTATGAATCGGTCCAAAAATTTTGTGTGGTCGACATTTCAGATTCGGGATGCCCTCAGAAGCACGAAAATGGTAAATTTCGTACGAAAATCGAATCGTTACGAAACGAATTGCACATCCCTAGTTAGCAATCACCAGTCCAAAGATAATGCCTAGTACTACCTCAATCTAAAGGTCAACTATATATGTGCATGATCACTGGCCAAAGAGAACAACAGAAATATATAAAGCACTTTAATGAGTTGCAGATGTGCCTGACAGCTGTAGCAGGTGTGGACCTCTGGAACTATACCATCAAGAAACACTTTCCTCCAGAAGAATGTTCAGATCAAGGAGAATCTGCGAGGAGCAGGACCAAGCTACAAGTTACAGGATCAAACCGTCCGAGACAGTCTCTTTCAGGAACTTTAAACATGCAGGAAGATTAATTTATAATCAGGACAGTAATTAGTTATTGGTGTAATACCCAGCTGCATTTTGTTATGCACATAATGCTGAAATGTTTATGCAGATGGTAAAGAATTCTTTATGGTCAGTTATGTATATACACCACACAAGTACATACTGCATGAATTATAACGATATATATGTGTATTATGTTTATTCTAGGAAGTTACATTTGATTTTTAAGTTTGGCTGAGCATTACATAGAAACATAGAAACATAGAAAAATGTCGGCAGAGAAGAACCTTTCGGCCCATCTAGTCTGCCCAATTACATGGATACTTTACCTGGATTTATCTTTTGTTTAGGATAGCCTGATGCCTATCCCATGCCTGCTTAAATTCAATTACTGTTTTGGCCTCTACCACTTCTACTGGAAGGCTGTTCCATGTATCCACCACCCTCTCAGTAAAATAATGCTTCCTGATGTTACTTTTAAACCTTTGCCCCTCTAATCTAAGACTATGTCCTCTTGTTTTGCTACTTTGTTTCCGTTTAAATATTCTCCCTTCCTCTACCTTGTGGATTCACTTTACGTATTTAAATGTTTCTATCATATCTCCTCTGTCTCGTCTTTTTTCCAAGCTGTACATGTTAAGATTATTAAGCCTTTCCTGGTAACTTTTCTCCTTCAAGCCGTACACCATTTTAGTAGCCCTTCTCTGAACTCTCTCTAAGATGTCTATATCCTTCTGGAGATACGGTCTCCAGTACTGCACACAGTACTCCAAGTGAGGTCTCACCAGTGCTCTGTACAGTGGCATGAGCACTTCCCTTTTCCTACTGCTAATACCTCTCCCTACACAACCAAGCATTCTGCCAGCATTTCCTGCTGCTCTATTACATTGACTACTTACCTTTAGATCCTCTGAAATAATAACCCCTAAATCCCTTTCCTCAGATGTTGAGGTTAGGACTGTATCAAATATTCTATATTCAGCCCTTGGGTTTTTACGTCCCAGGTGCATTATCTTGCACTTATCCACGTTAAAACTCAATTGCCACAGCTCCGACCATTTTTTTAGTTTTACCTAAATCATTTGTCATCTGGCTGATCCCTCCAGGAACGTCAACCCTGTTGCAAATCTTTGTGTCATCAGCAAAAAGACATACTTTACCATTAATACCTTCTGCAATATCACTAATAAAAATATTAAAGAGAATGGGTCCAAGTACTGACCCCTGAGGTACCCCACTGGTAACAAGACCTTGCGCCGAATAAACTCCATTTACCACAACCCTCTGTTGCCTGTCACTCAGCCACTGCCTAATCCATTCAACAATATTGGATTGTGGCATTAGGTCTCAATAGACATAACATTAATAACTTTCTATACATTCTGTACATTACTATAGATTGAATTAATATAAAACAATTTCTGTTACTTGTCAGATTAACCTGAATGAGATTTATAGGAACATCTAATTCACTGGTACTTGAATAGGTGTGTTTATTTGGAGTTGAACCTGTTATTGTAGTTGTTGTTTCGGCGACAGGGCTTGGATATATAAAGCTGGGTCCCACCCACTCTCTAAAATCCACCCCGTGGCTCCTCCACCAATGGTTAGCAGGTTAAATCGGAGCTGGTGGGCTGTTTGACTCCTCTCTTTTTTTAACCCCTTCAACTGCTGGGTAGGGAGGGTATAAGGCAGGGATCTGAAACTCTGACGCTCCAGATGTTTATTGCCTACAATTCCCTTACCGCTTTGCATACTGCAAGACTTCAGATATCTGGCAAACCTGTTAGGGGTAGCTGAGGACCAGAGTTGGAATCACTGCACTAGACTGCCACTATTCAAAGAGAGAGGATAGTGTTTGCAAGACACCCAGTAATTACGGCAAACAATATTGGCTTGCTTGTAGTTGGTATAGGAACGTGCATAAATAGTGGGAGCTGCAGAGCAACAAAATTCTCAGGAAAAAATAGTTTAAGAAAAAAATGTTACCTTTTATCCCACAATGGAAAAAATAGTATGATCTTCTGCCTACTCTTGCCATTTCCAAAGGGACATGAGAACAAATAGTTATTGGTGTCCTGTCCTTATACCATTTATCAAATGCTGCCATACTCAGCCAACCCCCCCATATGCCATCTATCAACCCCTGTAAAAGTCAGCCAACCCCAATATGCCACGTACAAACTCCTGCAACACACAGCCAACCCCCATACAATACCAGCACTTGCTACACTCAGGCAGCCCCAATATACACATCTACCAACTCATGCCACACACAGCCAGTTCCCATATACAGCTAACAAGTCTTACCACAGTCTGCCCCATATACCATCTAACTCCTGCCACACTCAGAAAACCCCGATAAACAAACTAACTCTACCACTCTAAGCAAGCCATATTGCATCTAACAACTCTTGTCACTGTCATCCAGCCATCATGCACTTAAATCCAACCACACCAAGGTATCCATAATGCAAACTTAACTCATATTGCACTCAACCTGTCATCATGCACACATAACCACTTGACTGGGGACGACACGCAGAGGTGTACTCCACTTTCCCGGCTGGGTGTGAAGGATGTGCTCTGCGCGTCAAAACAGCCCCGCGACTTGGCACCAACCGTGGTGTTCGCCTGGTGCGAGCTGACATCTTGGATGTCAATCCTGCCTCTAGGGCACCCCTGCGGCCACAAACGTCATCGCGTCCATGTGTCAGAAAGGATAGATCAGAATCTGGCCTTCCAAATGATACCAAACATGACTATGTACAATGTCATGCAAAAAAAACACACAAGCAAACATAACATTTTTTTTTTATTATTTTGTTCCAATGCAATGGCATTGTCCATTTGCCACATATATTAAAATAGCAATACCACTGCCATTACTCACCTTCTCATTTTCCACCTTGACCAAGGTCAGTACTTTATAAATAGTCATATTATTCATAAGACACAACGCCCCAAAATACAAGCTTTTGTATTTTGTATTTCTGTTTTGCGTATTTTCTCAGAAAAATTTACCAGGTTCCCATTTCTAAATTCAAAGATTTGGATGATAAAACGTGGAAAAATAATTTGACACGCTGTAAATGATTGAAATCTGAAATAGAAATCTACATTATTATTAAATTTTTTGTTAAATGACATGACATATACAGATAATATATTTTGCATCTGCCAGGGTCTGCTGAAAACAAAGATATATACTTTGTCTAGGTCTTATTACAAAACATGACTTCAAAACGTTTAAACACGATGAGCACAAAACGGTCAAAATGAGCTCAGCAGCAGGGGTCGAGTGCAGGTGGAACGCACAGGAACAGCGTCCCTGGACTATTCCACCAGCGGAAACGCCATTCCTGCTGTGCAGGATGCCTACACAGGGTCTCCCATTTGATCAGCAGCGTGTGGGATCAACCTCCCACACACTGCGCTGGAAGTAAAAGGTCCCGCTGGGGGGAAGTGAAGGAGGAAGCCCAGCAGCTCACATGGGGACATGCTGGCCCGCCCATTCCCCTCAGAGCCACGCCATGCGAAGCAGAGACAGCCTTGACTGGACGTGTCCAGCACGTGCAGGGAGGGGGAGTAGAGACAACCCATCCCAGACCCAGGAGACAGCCAGAGATTCTACCTAACCTATGGTAAGTATAGAACAAGCAGGTGTGTGTGTGTGTAACTGGGGTGCTGAAATGGTTAGGGGAGAGAAATTAACTGGGCTGGGAGAAGCTGAAATGGACAGGGGGGAGAAATTAAATGGACGGGGAATTAACTGGGTTGAGGGAGCTGAAATGGAGAGGGGGGAGAAATTAAATGGGAGAGCTGAAATGGAGAGGGGGGAGAAATTAAATGGGAGAGCTGAAATAAACAGGGAGAAATTAATTGGGCTGGGGGAGCAATGAACTGGGGGGGCTGAAATGAAATGGACAGGAGGAAAATGAACTGGGGGGCTGAAATTAAATTTACAGGGGGAGAAATAGACTGGGGGGCTTAAATGAAATGGACGGGGGGACAAAGGAACTGGGGGAGCTGAAATGAAATGGACAGGGCAGGGGGGGGAATTGATATGAACTGGGGCGGCTTAAATGAAATAGACAGGGGGAGTAACAAACTGGTAGGGGGCTGTAATGAAATGGACAGGGGGGAGAAATTAACTGGGGGAGCTGAAATGAAATGGATTGGGGGGGGGAGAAAGGATATGAACTGGGTGTGCTGAAATGAAATGGACAGGGGGGAGAAATGAGCTGAATAAGGACCATGCGGGAAAATTTTAGGACTTGAAACCTGTTCAGCAACAAAGGGGTTAAAGTACCTCAAAGTGCCATGAAAAGCTCTGTGGGTAAGTCTTTGGAATTTGAAATCTTTTCCGTGGTAGGTCTTTGACATTTGCAATTTGCCGCATAAGGGGAAATGGTTTGTACACTAATAAAGCAATGATTTATAGGATTTTCTACTCTGAATCCATATGGAATTTGTGGCCTATGAACTAAATTCTGAAAAATACATTTTCTTGAGAAAGGTGCAGATGCAATGAATAGACGAGAAGCTGAGGTAGATATCTTTATATATGTCTACAATTCATTGAATCAAAACTTAAGTTTTAAATCACAATAGCAACCAGTCTCGATTTCAGACCAGATAGGGACTAATCCAGTTAACACCAGTTGAGCATTGTGTAAATGTCACAGTTTAAGTATTGCTGCTGGCTATGTGTATTCCTTTATGGCCACTTTCTATCCCTCTTCTAATGGCTACTTCCAGCAGGATAACACATCATGTCAGAAAGCGCACATCATTTCAAGCTGGCTCCACGAACATAATGAGTTTAAGGCTCTCCAATGGCCTCCACAGTCGCCAAACCTCAACACAATAGATCATCTCTGGTATGTGCTGCTACAGGAGGTTCACTGTATAGTTTTGCATTTGAAAAATCAAAAGCAATTGGTGATGCTGTCAACATAGACCAGAATCTTTAAGGGATGTTTCCATTACTAAGTGCATGCAACAAGGAATTTGGTCTGTCCTGGTGGAAAAGGGTTCTTACAAAGTAATAGAATTGTGTATCAAATAAATAGACCAATGTGTCCGTATATAATGCAGTTAGGTCCATATGTATTTGGACATAGGCACAAATTTAGTTTTTTTAGGTACTTACCAAACCATATTCAAGCTATAGTTATATAATGGATATGGGCTGACAGTGCGCACTCTCAGGTTTAATTTGAAGGTATGTACATCCAAAGTGGAGGAAGGGTTTAGGAATTATAGCTCTTAGGAGTAGCCAACCCCCCTTTTCAAGGGACCAAAAGTAATTGGACAATTGAATCAACAGATGTTTCTTGGTCAGGTGTGGGCTACTCCTTCCTTATTTCTTCATCAACTAAGCAGGTAAAAAGTTTGGAGTTGATTCTAAGGGCACTATTGCGTGCCCCTTGCTAAAACCGGGATGCTAAAGGGAAAAATTAGCGTTCGCTAATTTACCTTATGTGTCCCGGTTTCCCCAGCAGATCGTGGGGCAGGCGCAGAGTTCGGCAGCCTGCCCCTTAGTGATCACTATGCTCGCGGATGCTGGGGGCAGCGCTACAGCACTGTCCGAACCGGACTGGGGCGCTGTTCTCGCCGCGGGATGAGAGCTGAGTATGTGATTTTTGGGGGAATTTTGAGCTGCAGGTAATGGATTCTGCAGCAGCGGAATCCGTTACCACCAGCTCTGAGGTGTAGGTCAGTGGCGTCGCTGGGTGGGGGCGGGGGGGGGCGGCCCGCACCAGGTGACACCCTTGGCGGGGTGACACCGTCACAAGCTGTTTGAGTTTTTTTTGAGGATTTTTTTTTTTTTTTTTTCGTCCGCCGTGCAGGTTACCCCCCCCCATGGAGGACCCCCCCCCATGGAGGAGGTGATCCGGATCGGATGTGGACAGTGGAGGATTCCATTTCCTGGTCTGGAGTGGACTGTGGATCTTCATCATGCCGCCACGCCGCCCGCGGCCATCTTTGATTCCGGCACCGCCAGTCATCTGGAGCCTGGAGCCGGAGGAAGGATCATGCTGCCAGTGCCGCCCGGCGCCCGCGGCCATCTTTGATGCGTCACGTGCAGCGTGGCGACGGCGTGCAGCTCGAGTGTCTGTGCAGTGCAGATAGAGTAATGCGGCGCAACGCGGCAGCATGATCCTCCACATCCATCCATGATGGGTGGAGGTGGAGCATCATGCTTCCGCGCTGTGCCGCATTAGTCTCTATCTGCACACAGCGACACTCGAGCGCACGCCGTCGCCACGCTGCACGTGACGCATCAAAGATGGCCGCGCAGATCCCACCCCCTCTGACGCCGCTCAAGGGAATTCAGAGCCGCGCCTGCGCGCTGACGCCTCTCATCGGCGGCAGCCCGCCCACCGCCCTAACAGCTCCCTCGTGCCGTGGCGCATTTTCTTTAGAAGCGCGCGGGAGCTGAGGCGTGTGTGCGGTGCGTGGTGCCTCCTGCTCGGCTGCTCCCAGTCCCAGTCCCTCTCACCTGCTGCCTGGGCAGCTCTGGGCTCTGGCTGTTTTCTGAGGACTCGAGTTGGGAGAGACAGAGCGTCTAGACAGTGTGAGTCTGTGTGAAACAGCTGAGCTGAGCCTGACAAATCAATTGTAAAATCCAATTAAAAGTAAAATCGAAAAGTGTTTTTTGCCTGTGTTCTTCTCATCTCAAATTCAAAAATTTTAGAATATATGGGGTTATATTATTATTTTGAAATCTTGAGAGAACACAGGCAAAAAACAGTCTGTTGTTAGTTACCACATTGCCAAAATCAAACACTGGCATTTTATGAAAATAAATAAGCCCCATATTATTTTATGGCATTAAGTTTATTCCTTAAAATAAACATTTTCGGGGGGCGGAGCCGAACCAACGAAGATGGCGGACGTGTGATCGCTGAGCTCCCGTCCTTACCGCCGCCGATACTCTCCTAAAAGCACCTCACTCGCCTGCCAAGCCAACTAAAAAGGGGTAGGAATCTTCCCCCACCATGATAGCGGCCCCTAAAAAAAAAAACAGCGGGATGCGCCTATTTTCGCCGCCAAACACCGGGCGGATGAGCAGGCCCAAGATGGCGCCCGTGGTGGCTCTGAGGGAGCGGATGGGGATGGCGCTCGGTCCCACTCACCGCAGCTCACACAACATGAGGCCCCCTCAGCGGCTCTTGCCCTGGCCACCAGGGAAGACATACAGGGCCTGCGGGCTTTCATTACCCATGAGCTCAAGAAATCCACCAAGGCCCTGTCCTTGGAAATTCAAGCGATTGGAGAACGCACTGCCAGTTTGGAAGATCAGGCCAAGAGGCATATTACATTTTCTAATGATCTGGCGGGACGCTCTGAGGCTATGGAACAACGTATTCAATTTTTAGAAGACTCCTTGGAGGATCTTACGAATCGGTCTAGACGGAATAATGTACGTCTCCGTGGCTTACCAGAAACGGTTACTAATTCTGATTTATCAGATATCTTTCATGGCATAATTAAACGTCTGGTCCCTGATATACCGGATGCTCATCTCATATTGGACCGTGTCCATAGAGCGTTGGGTCCGCGTCGTGATAACTCGTCCACTCCACGAGACGTGGTGGCACGTTTTCATTATTACACTTCCAAGGATGCGGTGCTTAAAGCTACGCGGAATCAAGATGTGGAATATGAGGGCGCTCCCTTATCATTTTTTCAGGACTTGGCTGGCTCCACTCTTGCACGAAGGAGAGAATGGAGAGAGATCACGACCATGTTACGTACCAATAACATCCGATATGCATGGGGGTTCCCATTCAAGATTTTGATATTTCATGAAAATCGTACCTTGGCCTATACATTCCTTTACCAAGCAAAGGACCTTTTGAGATCTTTGAATTTACAGGTGCCTCCTTCGATTGCTGCCCTTGCCCCTCCACAACCTTTACAGAGGCTCACTCAAGAATGGGAGACATCAGGAGACTGACCATTTTCTTTTTGACTGCCAGGGTTTGTACTGGCGGCCAGTCTCTAGTTACCTACCACGCCCATTGATAGGATGGGTCCGCTTTTCCTCGCGGCAGGCGAGTGTATGGAAAATTCTGATGTAACGTATCCTTCTATTTGCGGGGGGTTATCCCCCAATGTTATTATGGTTATTACTGTTATGGATATGTTTCTTTTTTTTTTGCTTCTCTCTCCATTCCCTTTTGGGTCTGGAAGTAGGAGAGATCTTCTCCTTTTTTCTATAGGTGTATTTATATTGTTGGCGGCGGAGGGAGGTAGCCGGTTTTGGTATCGCCCAGACGCCGGCTGACTATCGTTGGTTATCCCCAATGGTCTTCTACCTCTCCTCCCCCTATGTCTACCTACCCTTCGGTATCCCCGTTCGGCTGGTACCCCCTCTCCCCTTCTCCCTCGTGACTGCCCACCACGAGATCTCTTTATCTTATTCTCCCGCTCATCTTCTTTCCTTTTCCACTCTTTCTTTTTCTCATGTTTTTCGGGATCCCCCCTCCGGTCACCCCTCGGGCCTTATTGCCCTCCGGGGGGGGGGTGGACGGATGGGGGATCTTCTCTTTGCATTCCTCTCCTGTATGATTAATGTCTAAGGTTAATGTCTACTCTATTAATGTAAAAGGTCTTAATTCACCACGTAAGAGACGACTTTTATTCAGGGAACTCCGACGGAAGTCCGTAGAAATTGCTTTTCTCCAGGAAACCAGAATTCCTAAACTAGCTGCTTTTCGCCTTTCAGACCCGGCATACTCTAGGACATATGTGTCGTGCTCTACCCCTAAACGTAATGGTGTTGCCATTCTCTTACGTAATTCGTGCCCGATGATCGTTGAAGAGGTACATGCAGATGGGATGGGGAGGTGTTTGATAGTTCGAGGTACCATCTCCTCTCAGCCGTACTCTCTTATAGCGCTTTATGGCCCTAACTGCTCGGACGCTAGCTTTTGGGATGACACGAGGGATTTTATTAACTCCCATGCCAGGGGTAGGATTATTATGGGGGGAGATTTCAACGCCACCTTATGCCCCCCTGTGGACAGATCGGATCCCCGGGGAGATAGACTAACGCAACCCCCTTCCTCCCAGGATAGTCAGTATCATAGCTTTGTGCAGGAATTGGGACTTATAGACATTTGGAGAATCCAACACCCCTCGACCCGTGACTATACCTTCTATTCCCAGGTTCATGACTCATATTCCCGCATTGACTGTTTCCTGACCTCCCCTGACTGTATACCATCCGTCGTGTCCTCTGACATAGGTTCAATTACATGGTCTGACCATGCGGATGTATCTTTGAAACTGACCCCTTTCGCCCCTTCTCCGGGTAGACGGTGGCGCCTTGACCCATTTTTATTAAATAAACCAGGGGTTTCGGATACGATCAGAGAAACCACCTCAGAATACTTTCAACTGAATGATACTCCTGACATCTCCCCTCAGATTCTCTGGGCGGCGTATAAGCCGGTGGTAAGGGGCAAACTGTTAAGCTTGGCAGCGTACCATAAAAAACTAAAATTGGCAGACATTACTTCTTTACAAACCCTACTCAGGCAATACGAACTTCAACATAAATCTTCCCCCAGCTCTGACACTTTCACCGCTTTGTCTAAAGTTAGGTCAGACTTAAATTTACTGTTTGTGGAGGATGCAGGAAGAGCCATGCTATGGTCTAAACAGCGCTACTATGATAGGTCCAATAAAATGGATTCCCCAATGGCCCGGCTAATTAATCCCCGCTCTCAATTTAGCCCAATCACAGTCATACGGGATAGGGATGGCCCTTCACACAAGACCCCGCAAGCCATCAGAGATGCATTCACTAAATACTATACAGCCCTATATGACCATTCCCCTGACCACACCCATACGAATAGGGTACTGATGCAGGAAATTGACTCTTACTTGACTGGGGCATCCTTACCTCGGTTGCCGGAGTCCAGCATGGAGACACTGATTGATGCGATCACTGAGGAGGAGATAGGTAAAGCATTAGGATACATGAAGCCTCATAAAGCCCCAGGTCCGGATGGCTTTACCTACCATTTTTATAAGTCTTTTGCGGCAGAGCTTATCCCTAGGCTACTCCATGCGTTTAATGACATGCTGACAGGGGGTATACCTCCCCCGGAGTCTCTGATAGCTTCCATAGTGTTATTACCCAAACCCGGCCGGGACCCTCAGCTAGTGGAAAATTATCGCCCGATATCTTTGATAAATACGGACTTAAAACTGTTCACTAAAATTTTGTCCTTACGTCTAGATAAACTGTTGGGGAGTTTAATCCACCCTGATCAGGTAGGGTTTATCCCAAATAGACAGGCGTTTGAAAACACCAGGAAGACCGCAGATCTCATATGGTATGCTTCTGCTCACAAGGTGCCTTCCCTGTTTATCTCTTTAGATGCGGAGAAGGCATTTGATAGGGCAGAATGGCCCTTTCTGTTTTCTCTTCTCGAACACCTGGGTTTTCCTTCAGCATATGTGGCGGCGGTACAAGCCTTATACTCATCCCCATCCGCTCAGGTAGTGATCCCTGGTACAGAGGGGACCCCTTTTAACATTCGAAACGGTACTCGCCAAGGCTGCCCCTTATCACCGGCTTTGTTTGCCCTTTTTCTGGAGCCTCTTTTGCAACACATTAGACTTGACTCTTCCATACGGGGCATTTTGATACAGGGAAATGAATATAAAGTATCAGCCTATGCGGATGACGTTTTAATATCTATCTCACAACCCCTTTCGTCTCTCCCTAACGTTTTACGGATATTGTCGGATTTTGCTAGATTATCTGGGTATAAAATAAATATGGACAAATCGGAGGCTATTCCGATTCACATGGGGGAGGGAGACATGTCTTTCCTTCGCTCCTATTTCCCTGTAGCAGTTTCACTAACCTCGATTAAATATTTAGGCATTCATTTATCGACTGATCCCGGGCTAATGTATGATGTGAATTATGCTCCTTTGTTGTCCCGGATTAAAAGGGATTTGGAAAATTGGGACAAATATGCAATATCGTAGATGGGTAGAATATATTGTGTAAAGATGACTGTCTTGCCTCGGCTACTATACTTTTTTCAGGCACTTCCGATAGCCATCTCTCCGGAGGATCTCCATCGCCTTCAACGGGCGATTGATAAATTTATATGGAGGGGCAAGAGGCACCGAATATCGAGAGCAACTCTCTATCGACCTAAAGATGCAGGGGGCCTGGGGCTTCCTTGCCTCCTATCTTATTATTATGCGGCCCAGCTGGCTCAAATTGTTGGGTGGCACACTCCGCCTGGACGACACCGTTGGGTAGACCTGGAACGTGCCCTTATGTTTCCGGATGACCCCAGCCTCTGGATTTGGCTCTCAAAGACCCACAGGACTCTCTTACGCACCGCTTGCCCTGCTATTGTGAATTCTATCAGAATCTGGGATAAATTGGCCGCAAAATGTGACTTGTCGTCTTTTCCTTCTCCATTATCTCCTATCATAAGGAACAAAGCTTTTTTACCAGCCTATTCGGCGAAAGCAGGAAGAGGATGGATGGATTCTAATATCTCCCGGTTCCACCAACTATTTCCAGGAGGTTCTTTTGTGGCCCAGGCAGAGCTCTCAGCGACTGGCATAACTTCTCTTGCTAGTCTTCTACCATATATGCAACTGAAGGCTTTTGCTTCTCAACCTCATGTGAAAGCGGCGGCCTTATCACCTCTTAAACCGTTCGAACGATTATGCAAATCCAGCTCATATCCAAAAGGTTTGATCTCGACTCTATACCGTTCCTTAACCTCTTTGTTGGACTGGAGAGAACTAACATATATTAAGGCCTGGGAGAAGGATTTGGGGGAACAGCTGGAGAGGGAGGAATGGATGGATATTTGGGACTCCATGAGAATTGTCTCGGTGTGTACCACCCACCAGGAACAACTTGTCAAGACCATTTTCCGATGGTATGTAACTCCTGTACAGCTCTCACGTATGTCCCCCACGACCCCGGATACCTGTTGGAAGGGGTGCGGTGAAAGGGGCTCCTATATACATCTATGGTGGACATGCCCTCACACACAACATTATTGGACTGCTGTCCAGACTCTTCTTTCCACAGTTTTCGGAAGACATATTCCTATGGATCCCTGGGCCTTCTTGCTCTCTCGACCCAACCCGGATCTCTCACGACAAGAACACAAACTCATGGCAAAAATCACGTTGGCGGCTCGCAGATTATTGGCCCTGGAATGGAATTGCCCTCAGGTCCCCTCATCGCACCGGATTCATTCTTTAATACAAGACGTACAAATTATGGATAAATTGACGGCTCTGGCCAGAGATTCTCTCCCTGCCTATCACACCACATGGGCCCCCTGGATAGACCATATGGGACATTCAGTAATGACATGAGACGGAGGACTCAATGGTTTTTTCTTTTTATGTCCCTGGCGTGAACGTTCTTGATTTCGCATACAGTGAAACAAACCTACTTTTGTTTGCATTTTACTTGACCTCCATATGTTTTTCTATTTGTATCGCTATTCTTTCTTTTCTTTCTCTTTATTTCACTTCTTGGGGATCTGGGCAATCCCCCCCCCTCTTCCTTCCCCCTTTTCTGTGAATTTTAGGAAATTGGATATATTTGGAGTGTATTGCTTCTTTATATGTTATGCTCCGTAATTCTGGATTGGATTGCCTTATTTTCTCCAATAAAAACATATTTAAAAAAAATAAAAATAAACATTTTCTAAATGTTTTAAATAAATTCGAATTCCTTTGTATTCGTCATATGATCTGGTAATATTATGGTGTAATTTTGCTAGGAATTAATATATCTATTGTCTTACATTTAGCGTTATATGGGAGTGCTGCATATGAGTAACAATAGTTTACATCATTTTGTGTTAAACTGAGGGGCGGCTCGTCGCTCGAGTCGAGGGGGTGACACCATGAGTTTCCGCACCGGGTGACACCAACCCTAGTGACGCCACTGGTGTAGGTATCTTTTTTTGGTAGCGCCAGCTTGTAGTAACTAGTGTCAGGACCAAGTGATCTTAACGCTAGTTAATTTGTGCTTGCACTTTGCGCTTCCCATGTTAGGTATAGGGAGCGCAAGGTACAGTAAACTCTCTCTACGAATTGGAAATTGATGAGCACTAATGGGTTTTTTAACCCGTTAGCGATTCAAAGGTGATCTGGCCGCAGCGCTATGGCCGTCTGTAAGCTAGCGCTATTGCTGACGCTACTGTTAGGGCTTTATGACCTCCTTCAAGGCCTTTTAACGAGGCCCGAGTGGTAGTTATCCCCAAGCCCGGAAAGGACCCTGCTTTGGTCACCTCCTACCAGAGGCGTGCAGAGGGGGGGGCAGCGGGGTGGTGTCCCCAGGCATCCACTTCAGGGGGCATCCAAGCCGGGACTGCTCTACAGAGCGTTGGGGCCGTGTAACAATATCAGGCAGAAGCAGTATGTGCGCTGGACTGTCGTTGCGTACAAACTGCTTCCTCCATCCCCCACAGTCACCAGGAGGTCCATGCCATAACTTCCGCGTCAGTGATTTGACCTCCCAGGAACATCATTAGCAGAGACCACAGCGGCAAAGACTCTCCACATGCTGCAGCCTGTCCAACAGCGAGGCAAGCATTAAAAACGTCCTTGCTATAATCTGTATTTACAAATGCTCTCCCTGTCCCACTCTCTCTCCCTGTCTCTCCCTGTCCCACTCTCTCTCCCTCTCTCTCCCTGTCCCACCCTCTCTCCCTGTCCCACCCTCTCTCCCTGTCTCTCTCTGTCTCGAAGATCTTTTTGTTCATTCACTGGCCAGTGGATTTTAGTACCCGGGTACCCTAGGACACGAGCTAACAAGTATTATTTTATTAGAGCGGGACTAAAGCCCACGAATTGAGGGGTATTAACTTTTTGTCTTTTTCTTCTTTTCCGCCAAGTGTTTTTTTCCCGCGTTGCGTATCACGTCATTTATTTGGGTTCAATTGCTTCACGCCTTGTATTCAATGCCATTTATGCTTCAATAAACTAGATAATTTAGAAAATCCATAAAAGTGTGCTGGCGTCCAATGATTCGTTAGTGCGGTGAGACAAATCCCGGGTTATTCAGCGGCTCCTTCAGGGGTGAGGGCTACACTTGGGGGCTTGTCCGGGATTTTTTTTTTCCTCCCTCATTTTTTTCTCACGGTTATTCCACAACTAACGGGTCAGCATGGATCCAGACGGAGCAGCAGAGTGGTGTAAAGCACAAAATGGCCAGTTAGGGTTGAGTGTAGTAATAGACATTCCTGCAGACACCTGGGCAGAAGAACAGATCCGCCAGGCCGTGGCAGCCTTGGCACCTGACCAGCGGGGGTTCATAACGGACGTTAAAGTGAACCCAGAAACTTCTCACACTTATGTTCTCTTCGAGTGGAGGAAGGGTGTTCCGGTGTGTTTTCAGGGCGCAAGTATACAACTGACCGACGACGTGGAAGTTCGTTTGATCCAGCCAAAGAGACCACGTGACAACCCTGAGAGCGTTCCCATGCCAAGTCCGCTGGCCACAATAGGACCGGAGTTCATTGTTGCCATTGGAGAACTGGTGTCCAAGTGTCAGAGGGCCAACCCGCCTTATACCAATTTCGGATACCGACGGTTGAAAAGTTTTTCGGGAAACCTGCCAACACCGTCTGGAGAAGAAACCTTTGAAGAATGGGTTGAACAAGCGATGCAGGCTTTGGATGAGTGGGATGTCCCTGAAGCACAGAAGAAGCAGAGGATTACTGAAAGCTTGAAAGGGCCCGCCTCAGAAGCCGTCAGAAATCTGAAACTGAGCAAGCAAGACTGCACTGCCCTAGATTACCTGAACATACTACAGGAAGTCTTCGGAAGGACAGAAAAGGCTGCTGAACTCCTATACCAATACGAACATACCTACCAGCAAAAGGGTGAAAAGATGACAGACTACATGAGGCGACTGGATAAGATTCTGTACCAAATACTATTGAAGAAAGGGGCAGACCACATTACGATAGACTAAGTCAGAATGCGGCAGATATTGAGGGGTGCTCTACCTTTAGATCCTGTGATGTTGCAACTAAAGACTCGGGAAGGCAAATAAAGAGCTAAAGTACCTAAAACTGATTCGAGCTGTTTGGGAAGAAGAAGCCTTTCTGGAAGAGAAGTTTGCCAGAAAGGGAGAAAATGCCTATGCTCATCCCGTAAGGCGTAGAGAATGTTCAACGAGTGAAGACGACACGCTAGAGGCCTATGGGCCAGAGGTTGACAGACAAGAGAGTGCCCAGGAGTCATCAGTCCAAGCTTGTGGTGAAATACTGTCAAGAAAGTACAAGAAGCCCAAGCTGAGTTGGAACAGGCACACACGGATTTGTGCTGAGTGATTTTGAATGTAGCGGAAACACAGACTGATATACAAAAGTTTCTAGCCGATATGCGAGCAACAGGGGTTGCTGTGGCCTCTAACGGGGGCCTTCAACTGAGTCACAAGAAGAAAATGTGCCTCCACCCCCGAGGAAAAGATGTTTTGGCTGCGGAGAAATGGCCATTTCAGGGCTCAGTGCCCAAAAAGGAGGCCTGCAAAGAAAACGGTCGAAGAACTCCTGAAAGACTTGGGGGAACTGATATCTACCTCGCAGGCGAAGGAGCAAACCAGGTGCCCAACTGCTGAGAACCGCTCCAATTTTCAAGTTCAAAATACCAGGGCTGCGAGATCCCCAACCCTTAGTGTCCGGTCCTATGTCGCGGGAAAGCAATGCACACCCACAACCATCCCGGATAAGGAAGAAGGTTAGAGTACAACAGACTGGGTCCATACCTCCTGCTACGATGGAGAAGTTCCCTGACAAGTTGATAGGTCCTTCGCCCATCATTCCGGTTCAAGTGGAAGGTGTATACACCAAGGCTCTTCTAGACTCAGGCACCCAAGTAACTTTGATTTACCGAGACTTCTATCAGCAACATTCGAAGCACATACCCCTGAGGAAGTTAAATTGAAGTGGAATCAGGCTGAAAGATGGTCGCTACTATGAGCCAGGCGGCCATCTTGTTCAGAATATTGGTTCACTAGTAAATAGAATAGATTTTATTAGATGTGAAAACGAAGCTTACATAGAATTCTAGGAATGTGTGGTAGATTAGGGAACTAGCAATAAAACCAGGCAGAATCCGGCCAGCTCTTGGCACGGAAAGACAGGAAGATGGATGAATGGGGCAAGGTCATGGAGACTTGCAGAGAAACAAAGAGATCATAGAAAGCAGACTGTGTCCCAATCTATCTCAAATAAACACAGCCGGTAGGGAGGAGGGCACGGCCCAGAAAAAGCACAGCAGCAAATCACGGACTGTCAGACTAACATGAAGTGTATCAATTTATTGTTAATGTGTGGAATTTCTTTGTACTAACAATGAGAGGTATTAACCCACGTGGGGTGGAATAAAGTGTCATCGGGAGGTGGGCTAATTGGGATGTACCTAATTACGTATTTTTGGGTATAAGACCCCTTGTAAGGGGGGGAGACGGGGCTCACTCTTTGCGATTCATTCCTGTGTGAGCAATTGTGTGACGACACAATAAAGTTTGCCTTTCCTGAAGAGACTCGTGTTCAGACAATCCTTGCTTGTGTCCGGTCCGGCGCCGAATTGAAAGTGAACCTGATTGACTCCGGTAACATTTTGGGGGCTCGTCCGGGATACGGGCCATTGCCGGGCACACAGTAACGGCTGCTGAACACACTGTAGCGGTTGACTGCAGGTGCAAGTATCCCGCCGGTTGGGCGTCCGTTGAAGGTGAGCTGACATCTGCAGGCGCCAAGCAGGATTTCCTGTTCAGTGGACCTCGTCTCGTCCCAAACGGACTCCCGGCCCCCGGGAACCTGGGACACCATCGAGTCTGAGGAAACAGCGAGCAGCGCCGGCGATAGGTAAAGTGTCTTCTATGTTTGTATGTCTAAAGGAGATACCGGTATCTAAGGAAACGTCCGACTGAGATAGACGGATAAGGAGACCCGATGGCCACCAGTCTCGTTGGTATACCTAGCCTGCCGCTGATAGCACTGACAATGCAAAAGAGCCAGAGTGGCTAGCGCGTGTCTGGATTCGGGGGAATTGGATGCCAACCAAAGGGTAGTTCTGTAAGAGAGGGAGAGAGTAGCCACGTGGAGTTGCATAGTCATAGTCAGTGTTTGTAAACAAAGCTTCGCCACGTGGATAAAAGGAAAGGAGGAGGGATTTCTGTGACTGGGCTTGGAGCCCTGAGTCAGTGCTAGTGTGTACGTCGTGTAGTGAAGAGGGCTTATTGAAGCCAGCGGTAGCTGCAGAGATAGTGGTGCCGGGTGGGTAGGTTATCCATAGGCAAATTGGAATTGCAGACGGGAGTATAGTTATAGAACAGGGTGCACATAGACACAAGCAGGCAAGAGTTAGAGTTCAATTTACGGGGTATAAGGAGCCACAGAGGAGGGACTGAGTACCCTCGGCTAGTAGAAAGAGTTGAAGTGTTTATGTTTTGTTATGTGCTGAAAGTATCTGGTACAGTATGTGCTGTGAATGAATTGATTCGAGTGCTGTGAGTGAACGCGCGCCTACTCGCTCCGCGAGGAAGCAAATTCGAGAGTTGACTCCCGACGTACGGTTCCGGCTCAGGCGACTGCAGTCGGCTACTGACGGAGGAAGCGCCCCAGACACGAACGAATTGTTGGCTGAAGTATCAGACTGTAGATTCTAATTGTTATTGTTAAAAGTAATATCTGTGTTGTAAGAAGGTTACTGTTTTCAAGAGTAACAATGGGTAACGGGTCATCCAAGCCCAAGAAGGTGAAAGAGGGTGAGATGCCCCTGGAATATATGGTGCGGAATTTTGTGGCGTTATATACAACGCATGATTATGGTGTAGAATTGACAAAAGAGAAGCTGAGATTAATGTGTACAATTGTATGGCCGATGTTAGTCCCAGAATGGCCAGAGCAGGGGTCAATGGACCCGGAGCTAGTGCAGAAAGTGCATTCCCAAGTCACCGAGCAATACGGACATCCTGAACAGTACCCGTATATAGATATATGGAGATATTGTATAAGAGATAAGAGCCATTTTATAATGGTAGCGGGGAAAAATAAGAAGCAACTACCCCCAAATTGTGAAGAGAGAGAGAGACCGGTGTTGGTGGAACAACCGGAAGAGAGTGATGTTTTGCCCCCACCTTATCCATCGTGTTATGGGGCAGCTAGAGAAGCTTTGAGTGCCGCGATTGCGCGGGCGGAGAGGAGGGAGCGGGCAGCTGCTGTGCCTCGGTCAGCTCCCTCAGCTCCATCCCGCGGGACTGCGGAAGAGGAGCAGGGTGCAGCGGGTGGAGGGAACGGAGAGGCCCCACCAGAGAAGATTGAAATGCCCGATGGGAGCATATATAAACCAGTATCCCATGGGGATGGTGATAGTGAAAAGGAAGATGAGAGACAGGGAGTTACCACCCGCGCAGCGAATAATATACATAGACCCCGGGATCTATACCAACACAATCCCTACAAGAGTGCTATGCAGATGCCTTTGTGGGAGGTGCCAGGCCCTCCACTGGCCGATGGAGCACCGGGGCCAATGCAATATACATACGTCCCATTCACGACAACGGATCTTTTTAACTGGAAAACACACACACCACTGTATTCCACAAATCCCGCAGCAGTGGCCAGTATGATAGAGTCAGTTATGCTCACACATAACCCCACATGGGCAGATTGTCAGCAATTAATGTTGACAATGTTCACCACGGAAGAAAGAGCCCGGATAAATAGTAGCGCGCAAAAGATTTTACTTGCCCAAGCCGTAGCAGATGCTAAGCCCCAGCCAGAAGCATGGGCAGAGGAACACTACCCCAAAACAGATCCTAAATGGCCATACAACACACCTGCGGGTATTGCCCATCTGCAGACATATAGAACAGCGGTAATAATGGGTGTTAAAGCGGGAGGAAAGAAGCCCACAAACATGGGAAAAATAGCGGATGTGATACAAGAAGTTAAGGAATCCCAAGTGCGTTTCTAGAGAGATTGCTGGATGCGTACAGAATGTATAGTCCTATTGATCCTGAGGCAGCGGAGAACCAGAGGTTAATTAACTCTTCATTTTGGGACAGTCACAGAGGGATATACGGAACAAAATACAGAGATTGGATGGGTTTTTGGGGAAAGGTATTAGCGAATTAGTTGAGATCGCTAATAAGGTGTATCATAACCGGGATCTAGAGGAGATAAAGAAACAAAAGGGACATACCGGGGTGGTCGGATACATGGGGAATGGTGGAGGACGAGGTGGCCCAGATAGAGGGAGGGCAAGGGGTAGGGGGCTAGAGGAAGAGGTAGGGGAGCCCCTAGGGAACCCCTGGGACCCAACCAGTGCGCCTGGTGCTGGGGTGAAGGTCACTGGAAAAATGATTGCCCTGCCTTTTTGGCTAAATTTGGGGGGCAAGGGGAGTCTGGGGAAGTGGGAGGTCAAGCCTCTAACGGCCAGGTAACGAACGGCAGGTATGAGAGAAATGAGGATGCCGGGGCAGGGTTTGTGGGGCTGGCGGGAACATCATTTGAAGGGCAGGATGCATATTGACAAGGACCTGGGCCCATCCCGCTCGGTAACCACGAGCCCACGGTCACTATGAGAGTGGGAAATAAAGATGAAATTTTTATGGTTGATACCGGTGCCGAATATTCTGTTGTAACAAAGCAAATTGCACCCCCAATGGGAAATGAAGTTGATATTATGGGAGCAATGGGAGTGTCTGCTAAATATCCTTTTCTTGCTTCTAGAAAATGTAGTGTGGGTGGGCATAATGTTGAACATGAATTTTTGTATATGCCCGAATGTGCCATCCAACTCCTAGGGTGGGATATCCTTTGCAAATTGCAAGCCCAAATTACGTTCCTTCCCGGGGGTCACGCTCAATTAGACCTGCCTGAGAGTGGCGGCTCTGCTCGGCAGCATAACCCAGCCAGCCAGCACCACCCTCAGTCTGTAAAAATCGCAGTTATTATGCCAAGGAAGGAAGAATGGCGCACGGCACCTACTCCGCCTGCCGCGCCGGACCCGCATGCACTACTCCTTGAAATTCCTGGGGTATGGGCGGAGGAAAACCCGCCCGGACTTGCCATAAACATAACCCCGGTATACGTGGAATTAAAGCCCGGTGCAACACCTGTGGCCCTAAGACAATATCATATCCCACAGAAAGCCAAGCAGAATATACAGATACATTTACAGAGACTTAAAGATCACGGCATATTGAAATTCTGCGTGTCACCATGGAACACACCCCTACTGCCAGTACTGAAAGAAGGCACACAAGAGTACCGCCCCGTCCAAGATTTACGGGCTGCCAACGAGGCCACAGTAACTCTACACCCTGTGGTTCCTAATCCATATAATTTGCTGGCATTAATACCCGGAGATACAAAATATTACACAGTGCTTGATTTAAAAGACGCTTTCTTTTGCATCCGTCTGGCTCCAGCAAGCCAGCCCCTTTTTGCATTTCAATGGAAGGAGTCCACCATGGGGGCGCGCCATCAAATGACGTGGACGCGCCTCCCTCAAGGTTTCAAAAACTCACCCATGATTTTCGGTTGCCGCT